>CM028131.1:884647500-885247500 GCA_016271365.2 Neoceratodus forsteri | reverse complement strand
GGCTGCAATCAAGAAACCTTCATCTCAGGAGAAATCCGCCAGGCCTTCCTCCCCTTCCAGGGCCTTGGCGAAGTCCGGGGAACGACACCATCACCACCGCAAGTCGGGTTCCCGCTCCTCGGTACCTGACGTCAGGTCTTCGTCGGTGCCTCCACGCAAGACGTTGGAGCTCACGCCTTTAAAAAGGCCTGTAGCCCAGACGCCGGCTCGACAGCTGTCAGCCGTGCGCCCTTCTTCCCTGGAGCCGCCGTCGGCCCGACGACCGACACCGGCCATTACATCCCAGCGGACGCCGGTAGGGGGAACGACGCCCGCCCCTCCTGAAAAGAAGAAGGCCCTGTTGCCTCCGACCGACGCTCGGTCAGGAGCCTCTATCGGAGGAGGACCTAGAGCAGCCCGAGGACCAGGCAAGGCGACCAGTCCCGTAGGTACTCCCAGGATCCTCGCCATTACCAGAGCCCCTGTGGAGCCGACGCCGGGACCCGACGACCGCCCACCGGCACCCGGGCCGTCGTCGGGCCTCTCTCTAGTGGAGGTGAAAGATCTGTTCACCTACTGGTGGGATACCATTAAAAAAGACATGGTTCCCCCCTCCTCCTCCTCCTCCTCCTCCTACTCGGTTCCTGCCCCCTCGCCGCCGAGTCGGCAGGCCATGTCCTCCTCCCGAGGGGCCTAGAACCCTCCCAGGGAGACCTGATAAACGGAGACCTCCGTCGAATCCTCTTCTGGATCACCCAGCCCCAAGAGATCCAGGAGCGCGGCGATTCGCCTTCAGCGGAGGACACGGGATCAGACTACTCCACCTCTAGATCCCCATCTCCACTCTCCATCCCTTCTCCGGACCCACGTGAGATGCCTAGATCTCCTCCGGATGATCCCTCGTTCCTTGATATTATGAGACATATACAGAGAACATGGGATGGGATGCTGAAGACTTAGACCCGAAGAGTGCGACTGCCAAATATCTTGCAAAAGGACCCCAAGCCTGTGGTGGTACCACCCTTGGTTGACACCTTAGTGGGCGTCACCAAGGCTGAAGTGGAGCGTCCACACCGCGCTCAGCGAGACCAAGAAAGCTGATCGTGACAAGGCTCCCTAAGGACGACCAGTACTAGGCGCAGCATCCTCAGGCGATTCTCTGGTCATCACAGCCTCACATGACCGGTCACAGAGGCCACAACATTTGAGCACCCTGCCACGGACCCAGAGTCCAAACAACTGGGCGCATTGGGTGGCGCCACGTGTGCTTCCGCTACCTGCGCCATCAGATCCCTGAACTATTTAACCCACATGGTTCAGTTCCAGAAAGCTTTGTGGGAACAGGGTCTGGAAGCGGCTGAAAAGATGCCGAAGGTGAGCAGAAGGAGGAGATGCTTCAGCTCCTCCGTCACGGAGTTCAGGCGTAGGACCCAAGTGCTGAGAGCCGCGTGCAGCTCCAGCGGACTCCTCGACCCGAGCAGCAGCTTCTGGCGTTTGCCTCGGAGACACTCTTGCTTGCGTCTCGGTTTTACCCGGACGTCAAAAGAACATCTTGGGCGCCTTCTGAGGGAAGTATTGTTTGGTAATCCTACAGAAAGATCCTTACCAAACTCCAAGAGGCGGGGACGGTAAGGTCGGTTCAGGCCATGTACCGACCTAAGCTTGGTTCCTTTCGTGAGGAACCAAAGCCGTTGCGTGTGCAGCGACGAAGGCAACAGACCCACTCCGCTGCACCTCAGAGGGCTCTGGTTTTCGTAGAGCCCAGGGCAAACACCCGCCAGCGAGGCCAGCATTCTCCTAGGCAGGCCCAGCCAGCGGGTCCATCTGCCGCCACAGCCTGACTCCTTGCACGCCCCGCCCCTCAGGATCAGGGAGTTTATAGTCGGGGTCGCATTGCGAACTTCCTGCCGGGATGGCAGGCCATACCACCGACAGGTGGGTTCTTCAGTTGGTCAGTCTAGGCCACTTTATAGGGACTGGAGAAGCCACCTCTAGGCCTCCTTTGCTCTCCCGGTATCAGGGTCAGCACAAAGCCTTGATCTGGCAAGAAGTACTGCGCTACTACGAAAGGGAGGCGATAGAGTACGTCCCAGAGAGAACCAGAGAGGACTAGGATACTATTCCACTTCTTCCTGGTTCCCAAGAAACAGGGGACCTCCGTCCAATCTTGGACCTCAGCGACCTCAATGTGTCGGTCACTTACAAGAGATTCCGCATGGTGACCCTTCCAGGTCTTATCCCCATGCTCAAACAGGACCCTTTTAGCGTCTCTAGACATAGCAGGATGCCTACCTGCACATCCCTATAGCTCAGGCGCAGGAGGTTCCTGCGCTTGAGTTTCTCGACCACCACCTTCAGTTCCGAGCCCTTCCTTTGGGACTGTCTTCCGCTTGAGGTCTTTACCAAGTGCATGGCAGTCGTGGCAGCGTCTCTGAGGAGACAGGGCCACTACGTGTTCCGTTACCTGGACGACTGGCTTCTCATGGCGCCTCAGAGGCGTTGCTTCTTGCAATCAAGAGCACCCAGGATCTGTTCCGATCCTGGGCATCCTCATAAATTACGAGAAGTCTCTCCTGGTACCGTCGCAGAAACTGCAGTTCATAGGGCAGTTCTGGACACTGTTCGAGGAAGAGCCTTTCTTCCGGCCGACGAGCGAGCGCATCAGATCCTCACAAAGGGACCTATCACTAAGCAGGTTGTACCTGCCAGGTCGGTCCTTTGCTTGCTCGGACACATGGCTGCGGCCATTCCTACTGTCCCTTTCGCAAGACTCCACATGCGCATTACTCAGTGGATGCTCAAAGTGCAATGGGACCAAAGGCAAGACCACTTGCAGCATCCGGTCAGACTCACGAATTCAGTGATTCAAGACTGGCAGTGGTGGCTAGCCCCAGGGTCGCTCTCATCAGGCGTTCCGTTCATTGCGCCGTCCCCGGAGGTCACCCTCACCACAGACGCTTCCGGTCTTGGGTGGGGGGCACACCTGGACGGGGTAAAGTCCCAGGGTACGTGGACCCAGATGGAAGCTCACCTTCACATCAACGTGCTGGAAATGAGAGCGGTCCTCTATGCCCTGCAGGCCTTTCAGTCAGTTATCCCACGTGTACTCTTCTGCTTCAGACAGACAACCGAGGCGGTGATGTATTACCTCAACAAACAGGAGGCGCACCTCTAACCCCTTTGCAGGGAGGCCATGAGAGTGTGGGATTGAGTAATCAGACAGCGCGAATCTGATCACTGTGCACGTTCCGGAGTGGACAACCGCGGTTGCAGACGGCCTGAGTCGTTCTCAGGCCAGAGTCCTGAATGAGGAACTCCTTCAGAGGTAGCAGAGGATCTGTTTCTTCGATGGGAACTCCAGATCTGGACTTGTTCGCCTCCCCATCCAGCATAAAACTGCCCAATTTTTGCTCGCTAGATCCAGGGCCTGGTGTTTTCTGGCGAGACGCGTTATCCCTCTCCTGGGCCAACAGATTCCTCTCGCTTTCCTCCTTTCCCGTTGATCCAGAGGTTCTCTCAAACTCGCAGGGAGCACGCAATAATGATCCTAGTGGCCCCATTTTGGCCCAGACAGATTTGGTTCCCTTTGTTGATTCAACTATCTGGGAACCCCGCTCCGTTGCCGCTCAGCTCCCACTTACTGTCTCAGGAGAAGGTTCACTTGTCACTCGGACCTCGTTCCTTGAACCTGCATGCTTGGCTCCCTAGAGACATAGCCATTTTGCGTCACAGGGTCTCGCAAGAGGTGCAGAAGTCCTTTCTGCAGCCAAGCCGACAGCGCATGCGACGTCACGCCATGAAATGACGCCGTTTTGTAATGTATGGTCGCGAACGAGCGCCTTTACCCCAAGGTTGTCCTGTGGGAGTAATATTAGAATATTGCTCTCCCTCTTTCATTCGGGTCTAGCCTACTCCTCTATTAAAGTGCACCTCTGCGCCATTTCGACTTACCACCTCCCGGTGGGAAATCGTACAGTGGCTCAGGTGGACGCCTCTCGGGAATTTCTTAGGGGAGTGTTGCACCTTAGGCCTCCTATTAGAGACCCTGTGCCTCCATGGGATTTGCTTTTGTCCTTGAACAGCTCACGCTTCCCCTTTGAACCTGCAGCGGATTGAGAGCTCGTTTTCTGTCGTGGAAAGCGTTGTTTTAGTGCTGTTACCTCGGCAAGAAGAATTTCTGAACTTCACGCTCTCATGTGCAAGAGCCTTATTTAGTTTTCCACGGGACAGAGTATCCCTGAGGACGAACCCTAAATTCTTGCCTAAGGTGGTTTCTTCACTCACTCTGAACCAGGATATCGACCTTCGGTCTACTTCCCGAACTACTCTAATAGAGGAGAGGCTCTGCTCCATACCCTGGATGTTCACGCAGCCTGAGGTTTTACCTCAACAGAACTCAGTCCTTTCGTAGTTCTGAGCAGCTTTTCATTTCCTTCTCTGAGAGAATGATGGGCCAATCAGTATCCAAACAGTCCCTTTCTCGCTGGCTTGTCCAGTGTATTTCTCACTGTTATGGTATCAAACAAAATCCCCTCGGGTACAGTCGAGGTCATTCCACTAGAGGTTGGCTACTTCCTTTGCAGCGCTCAAAAATGTTTCTACTTCTGCTATACGCTGCATGCTTGGAGTTCTGTGCATACCTTTATCAGGCATTATAGCCTGGACACCGCCTCTCGGCGAAGGGCTGGTTTAGTTTGGCCGTGCTTCGGGGTCTCTGTCCTGGGTTCAGGACCTGGTTTTTATCCTTTAATTTCCTCCTCCGGATTTTCTGACAGCGTTACTGCTGGAGAATCAGTCCTATTAGTGTAACCTGCTGCAAGAGCTGTGTCTCAGTAAGATAGTACAGTTACGTAAGAACTTACCGTAACAGTAGATCTTCGAGAACAGCTCTTGCAGCAGGTACCTTCCGCCACCTTCCCTTGGAGGAAGCATGGCTCAGTCTTCTGAGCAGGAATTGTTATCTTTCTGTCTTCTGACGGCAATCCTAGGTCTCCCATTTTGATGTCAGCCTGCGGCAAGAGTCTCCGTAGGGAGAACTGGGGAATCTGGCGGGACCGCCCCCTTTGTACCACGCCTGACGTCGGAGGTGGGACCGACGTCGGGGGCGGTCCCCGCTGTAGTTAGCTAGCTAGAATTTTTCCGTGGGGTCCTGGCGCCTGGCGGCTTCGGTCCTAATGGTGTAACCTGCTGCAAGAGCTGTTCTCGAAGATCTACTGTTACGGTAAGTTCTTACGTAACTGTACTTTCTGCATAGCAGGTTGGGGATACCTGGTAACAGGGAGCACCCCTAAACTAAAATTGTGCCTGTTAAGCTGTGGCTTTCAAATTGGCTAACCTGCTCTTCCCATTTTCACTGCCTGTGGTTGGACTGGGAGTCACATCTGCCACATACTGTACTTCAGGGGTGTGATTTTCAACAGGTCTTCCAATTTCTTTATTACAAAAAAAAAAAAAGATGCCTCAGGTAAGTGCCTGCTTTTTCTTTGAGGGTTTAGTCTAGGGCACTCCTGGGGACTCCCCTCTGTCGCTAGGCGTCTGTTCCTAACCTCAGTTGTGTTTGCTTGTCAGATGTTTTCTGCTACTTTTTTTTATTTATATTTTTTTTGTGGTTTTTGCCACATTTCTCTCCCCTGTTCCTCGGGGCCCCAGCACACAGATATTGTGTGTGCGTGGAGGTGCACGCAAGCTCCGTAACGCCAGCTCAGTCCCTTCCGCCCCTCCCCATGGTTATTGCCGGAGCTGTCTCAGGTCGGTGCTGCCATCCGTCCTCCACCAGGTGGCAGCCAGTGGCCAGTGAGACTCCAGTCCCTCCCAGGAGGAGATAGCTGCCTTGCAGCAGTTCGATCTCATTCCTCCCCCCCCCCCCAACCGACAACCGGGTTGCCAGCACAGTGCGAGGTGTGGTGTCCAGGGCCTCAACCCTCATCGCTACCGGGCCGTGTTTTCTGCTACTCTTTGAAGGGATATTTTCCCTTTTAATTTGGTTGTCTGCCTGATGGACATTTCCCCTTTAATGTTCCTTGGTCAAAAAAAAAAAAGAAACTGGTTTCTGAAGTGAGAGCCTTTGGCTCTGGGTACTCTTGAGTCTTTTCAGTGGGTTAATAGTCCATTTTTTACACCCTTCAGGTAGTTTGGCTGTTTCCCTCTCCTAAATCTGGTCACAGGGCTTTAGTACTGCTGGATTCCATCTCCTGATGACTCACTGCAGGCAGGAACAAAGAACTGTGCAGCACAGGAGATCCTCCCCTCCACTTCCTGCAATCACCAGTTTACTTCTTGCCTTCATGTGGCAGGTACTCTGTAGCAGAGCTCTGTCACCTTGTGGCAGGGCTGAAGACCTCTAACTAAGTTTTATCTACTCCTTTTTTACTTTTGGATATCCTCAGGAGAGCTTTACTCAGTGACTGCATTCTCCGCTAGGGAAAGCTCATCGTTGACGGGCTCCAGGCTCAGCTTTGCATTCTGCACAGCCTGGCTCCATTCTCGCCACTGGACTCCTCCCTCTGTTTTTTCAGGCTCAGCCTTGTGAGCTTCACGGCTTTCAATCAACCCCTCCACTGGTCCCATCTCGTAGACTCAGACCCCCTTCCCTCCCTTCAACGTTTTATCCTGGGGCAGGAATATTTGTGTTAGCCCTTCTTGTCAATGTTTTTATTGACTTCAGAAGCTGGGGTATTCATTTTCATGGTAGACTGACTTTCCTCATTGACTGCCAGCAAAGGGAAGCTCCTTGTCGACGACTTCTCATTCTCAACAGCCATGGCAAACCCCCATCACCTCTCGCTAATGAGCACTTTGGATTTTTGGTTTGTCGGCGACGACCTTTCTCATCAACAGACATTGGTTGGAATTTGTTCTGTCCTTGTTGAGCCCCCCCCACCGACAGCTCCTGGACCAGAATACAGACAGCAAGGCATTTTTTATTAAAATTCGTGCCGTCTATAACTGCTTAAAAGAAGCATCTCCCTTGTCGACGGCTGAAGATTATAGGTGCTTCACCATGAGACAGAGGCTAAAGTTATAGGGGAACCTGTCTTCTGAGACAGTGGGATCAGGCCACGTCATGCCATTGGACAAACCTTCCAGGGGTGGAAAATGCCAAAAATGCGGACTTCTCCTTTTGGCCACTTTTGCAGGCTCTCTTTGAAATGTGAGAAAGAAGCATCTGCCAGGGCGATGAGCCCAGCTGAGGCCGCCACTTCATCTGCTCAGCGGACTGAGGGAGACTTATTCCTCCGCATGTGCAGCAATGGGCCACGCTTCACTGGCCCACGGTCTCATTGAGACACTAAATGGAGCCTTTGCCCTGGACCCTTCATGCTTCGATTTGTACCATCCAAAGTCACCTCCTGATCTGCAGGGCCACAAAAAGGTGACACAAAAGCTAACTCTGTCCCCGTCCTCTAATGAGGAAGAGCGCCACTCTTCTCAATATGCTAAGAAAAAAAGATCCTGCTCCCCTAGGTCTCTGAGCAGGTCTCAGACATCCACAGGGGAAGAGACACGGTATAGGTCTCAGGCCTCATCAGAATCGAGTTCCTCTTCGCCAGAAGAGGGGGACCTCGTGGATTGCTCCTCAGGCTCTGACAATCCACTCTTCAGAAACTTTGATTTGAATGACCTGGGCTTCTTCATCAAACAAGTCATAGAAGAAATACACCTAGGTTCGTCGCAAGAGACTCCAAAGCTGACCAAACCAGCCTTTAGGCTCTCATCTTCAACCAGGCCAGCCATGGCATTACCCATTCCCCTGGCTATCGAGGACCTGTTAAAGAGGAATGGCAGAGGTTGGAGAGAACCTATCCAGTACCATGTAGAATCACTGTGTTACTAAAATTTGACAAGAAACAAATGACAAAGTGGCTAGATAGCACCAGAATGCATCCTCTGATTTTGACCAAGAAGACTGTTATTCTGGCAGAGGGAAGGGCCAGTCTAAGAGATCCAGTGGACAGCTGTAACCACCCATTCCCCTGAGGTGACTAGAATCCCATCAGTGTTAAACTAGGAAGGTAGTGGGCAGCTGGAAGAGAGTTTATTGGAAGCTCTCTACAGATCTCTCATTTACCTAGCTAGAATGGGTGAGAAATGAGTGAGGTCATTTAGAACTTTTACTTGCAGCAGCCTGAGCCGCAGTGGAATTGGCTGCAGGGAAACCGTTTAGAACCTTGGGTTCATTTGTGGGCAGTCTGTGAGCTGGAGCAGTAGAGTGTAGTTGTGTTCAGAGGGAGAGGTGCCTGCCAGCCTGTCCTGGGCTGGGTGAAGGACCTCTGGTCATTTTCTCACCCTAGTGTGTGAGACAACAGCAGTACCACCGGAAGTGGTGGAGACCTGCAAGTCTAGGACCCTAGTGGGTCACTTCTGTAAGAATTGAATGGGACAGTGAAATTCAGTGGGTCCAAGGGGCAATCCCCCTGAGGGACCAGAAGATTGTCCAGCTACCCAAGGTGTTCAAAGCTGTGGATTTATTTATTTATTTATTTTTTTAATTATCTTTTTACCTTCTCCAACGCTCTGGCTCCCACCTCTCCTTCAGGCCCTTCCTAGTATCTCCACTCCCGGACACCCTCTTTCTGAGCGCTGCTCTCACCACATATCACAACCAACCCTCCGAGTCATCCCAGAGTAACCCATCTCTGGGCGGGTCTCCCTCCTTTGAGGGGGAAGGCACTGGGGGGCCGGGAAACCCCAGCACTCTATTTTTATCCTTACGGGCTCGAGGGTGCTGCTGTGGAAGGGTAGGCTCCTGGAGGTTCCGGAAGCGTGAAGGATACGGAGGCCATCATCCGGCAGGAGCCAAAGTTGTTTTTCCGGCTTTCTGGTTGTCCCTCCTGCGCTTCTGCATGTAGTACCCCCAGTCTCCACCGGAGGCCACTACAAGAGCAAGGCTTTCCTCCCAACCCACCCCAGGAGAGGAGAGCAGTCCTCCGGATGCTCAATCCTCTCCTTCCTCAGCCAGCCCCTGACTACCAGAGTTCGTTCCCGACCCCGGGTCGCCAGCGTGGTTCGAGGTGTGGCATCCAGCGCCTCAGCCTTCTACGCACAGCACAGCACAGCTGCCAGCACAGATTTATTTTTGGTGATTTTTCTCTCCCTGGCCCCCTGGTTGGCTCTTCTTACCTGGCATCCTGTCCTCCAGCCACCGTTCATCCCGCACCATCCTCCATACTTCAGGCCATCACCGCTGTACCCCCACGGCTTACCCCCTGTGGCGGGGAGCCCCATAACCTCCCCACCAGGACCGGATCCATTCTTTGTAGTGATGCTTTCTGGAGGTAGCGCGTTCCTGACGGATGGCCATCAAGCCGCTTAACCAGGGCCACCATTTCGCTGTTTTCCTGTTGGTGGAGGAGCGGGCAGTGCTGACGATGGACGTGCCACGCGCGTACACACAGCTGCTCTGCCTCCATGTCCCACTGTGCAGGGCCAGGCAGAACAACACCTAGCCTCTGCTAGGTGTCGGGCAATCGCTGGCTTCTGTTCCCCACCCTCCCTGGGAGAGGAGAGCTGTCCTCCGGATGCTCGATCCTCTCCCACCCTGGCCAGTCCCTGACGACCCGCTCTCACCACGAACACAGGCCACCGGCATGGCAGGAAGTAAGGCATCGCTGCCTCAGCCCTCCATGCCACTGGGCTGGCCTCCAAGCTATGGATTTGAAGGGAAGAAAAGGTTTCTTCAATGGTCTGATGTCTGTAGCAAAGGGACAAACGAATCGTGAGTGCAAAAACATGGACAGGTTTTAAGGGAGTTGGCTGGTGGTGTATGTGCCCAGAGATAAAGCTAGATTACACCACTCAGGACCCCAGTCTCACCACAGATATGTGCCAGATGTAAAATTTAGATGTGTGGATGCCTTTAGCAATCTGTAAAGATTGAAGGATCCGTTTTGTGTAACCCCGAAGGACTGGCAGAGGCTGGCTGGGGCCAGGGTGGGCAGAACCTCACCTAAAACTTCAGTCAGGGCTAACTGGTTACCAGAAGGGCACAGGGTTACCCTGTGGATGTTAACTAAGCCTATCGTGTCAGGAGGAATGTATTTTAAGTGTATGGCAACTCCTATGTCATAGACAGTTGTGGAAAAGTTAATGTCCATTAGATCCCTAGAAAAGAGGGATGGACTGTTCGTAGCTCTGTGGAAGAGAAAATGTGAGAAAGCCCAAATTGTTTGTTCTGGAGAAGGAAAAGTTCTAGTACCATGTGTGTTCTATAAAGTACAGTACCAACCTGGTGAACCACCCCTTTCTGCTTTTCATCTGTGTCAGACTAAAGCCATACTATACAGTCCCATTTCTAGTAGTGTACATTCCATCTGTGCTTCCCAATGTAAAATTGTTTGTGGGCCCCCTCAGATAGGAACTCTATGTAAATATAAAAGTTATTTTGCGCTCTATCCCCCTGATCTCTTGGATGCCAAGCTAGGTATTCACCCTTAAGTCAGGGGTGGTACCTTTTTATGCCAGCGTGTGGTTTATTTATTTTAGTTTTTGTTGACCGGGTAAGTGCACTAGACAAATTCTGCCTATTTTTAGGCACGACCCGGGGGGGAAGGGTATACAGATGAATGCCAGCTGAGCTTGAACCAGATTAAGCTGTTGGTGGTATTTTAGTGAACGTGCCTTGTCTGTGCACAAGTTAGGGGGTCCTGGCTGCAAGATGCTGCCCTTGACTGGAGTAAGGGTTGAACAAGAAAGTGGATTCCTCTTTAAAGAAAGCCTTTCAAGCATCAGCAACCTCACTCAAGGCAGTAACCGCTAACCTCTTCTCAGCCAGAACCACTCCTTCATGGACCTCGGGCCTAGCATTTCAGCTGGCGGAAGATTCAGAGAAAAACAAGGTGGCAGTGCTGCAACTCCAGCTCACTGGTCTAGCCTCCTCTTATTTAGCAGATGTTTTGGAGGAAGCAGTCAGGTGTTCAACCCGAACCATGTTCTACCAGACACCAGCAAGGCGCAACCTCTGGCTTCGCTCATGGCGAGCAAATGCTTCCTTAAAGATTCACTTAGTGAATGCCCCGTATGAAGGAAACCTGCTGTTCGGCTCCACCCTCAAAGAGGCGGTGAAAGAATCATGAGAAATGGCTAAAGTGTGTATGTTACAGTCAAAGGGCAGGGTTAAACCCTGGACAGGCTCCCGCTGAAATTTTCGTACCCAAAATTACAACAAAGGGCAAAACAAGAGCTTTGCAGGCAAACATACGTGGTTCTCCTCCCATAACCAGCCTAGCTTCAGAGGAGGAGGAAGAGGTGCCCGAGAGTTCAGGGGCAACAGCAGAAAGTCACAGTGAAACACTTTGGCAGCATCCTCACGTTGTCACGTTGGCGGCAGGCTTCCAATTTTCACGAGGAAGGGTCCACAACAGACAGATGAGTTCTGGACATCATAAGCAAGGGATACCTGATCAAGGGCGACTCAAAGCCGCCATTACCTCATGTGGTACCCTCACCCATTTCAAGCAACCCGGCCAGAAAACATGTGATGTTTCAGGCAATTAAAGATCTACAGGAAGGGGCTAGAGCAGGTTCCTCCCACAGATTTCAACAGGGGCGTTTACCCTCTCTTCTTTATCGAACCCAAACGCACAGGGAGATTCAGACCGGTCTTAGACCTAAATTCATAAACCACTTTGTGCACAACATTTCATTCAAAATGGAGACCTTGCCATCCAGCATCAGGGAGCTCCATCAGGAGATTTTTTGGTATCCATAAACTTGCAGGACGCCTGTTTACACGTTCCCGTTCGAGAGGCTCACAGACAGTATCTCAGATTCAAAGTGGGGGAACGTCACTTACAATTCAAAATGCTTCCATTCGGGCTTCATCTGCTCCAAGAGTTTTCTCTGAGGTCCTAGTGACGACAGTCGTTGCTTGACTTCGCAGTTAAGGGATTCATCTATTCTGTTATCTGGACAACATGCTCCTCAGAACATCGCAGTTCAGTCAGGCGGTACAAGCAGTGGCGGAGGTCATCCGGTGCCTCTTGGCACACACATTTTCATATTCTGGGAGAAGAACTCCTTAATTCTGTTTCAGACCCTGAATCATCTGGGTGCAGATTTCAAAACGCAAGTGAACAAGGTGTTTCTGACGGACACAGAATTCAATGACTTCAGAGAGGCCTCCCCAGCAGACTTATGCAGAGTGGCTACTTGGTCGTCTATTCACACTTTCACAAAATTTTACAAGCTGGACATGACTGCCTCGGCTGCAGCATCTTCTGGCTGTAGGGTACTTCTGGCAGTAGTGGATTCTTAAAGTCAATTTACATTCTTCCCACCTGGGATGTTTAGGAGATTCACTGCTTTTATATATCCCAGCAGTATTAAAGCCCTGCGACCAGCTTTAGGAGAGAGAAAACAAAATTTAAATACCATTAAATGTTCTTTCTCCAACTGCTGATCGCAGGGCTGCTTCCCTCCCAGAATGTATAAAGTTGGCCATGTGTGTCTGATAATATTCTTATTTTTGTTTCCAAGTTTATCTAGTTGTACCAGATCAGACTGCTGTTTAAAAAAAAAAAAACAAACAACAAAAAAAAAAATTTATTGTTTAGCAAATAGCTGTTGCAATAATACATTATAAATACATCAGACAATGATTAAAAAGTTAAGGCTATAAAACAACCAACCCTATTGCAAGTTCATGAATATAAATAATTCTGGAGCTTGTTTCTTCTTACTAGAAGCAACTAAGCCAACATTTTATCTGCCACTAAATTAGACAGTACTCAATTTTCTGTCTACTTATAATGATCATATGTTTCACTTCAAATCACACTGTTATCAACATTATTTTCTTTACTTTGCTAATGGCATTAAAATATCCTGCTAGCTTCTGGACAGTAAATATATCCACAGTATGGATAAGTATATTTGTAAGAAATCCATGATCAATTTGATATAAATTTTGAATAAATGTATTGAGCCAAAATGATCTCTCCTTAGAATAATGTGAGCATTTCCATAGGACATGTTCAAGGTCTTCTCTGTTGCCTTCAGTACAATCACAGTTTTCAGACCAGCCTTTATTCTTATTATATCTTCTCCTTAAGACATTACTGTCAAATTGTTCAGCTTTTTCAAGATGCAAGTTTGATCCTAGATGTTTATCCACAAGTATGTCTAAATAGGACTTAAAGCCAAAATAAAAAAAATTTTTACTATACCATCATGAGTGTTTTAATTCTGAAACACAGGTTAGATCTCGAGTTTTCCAATAATTAGCTATTTTTTCCCACTGTATTTTTTATAATGGAGAATCAATGTTATTCCCTTATTTACACATCTTTTTAGATTCAAAAGAGAAAGCTGTTTTAGCAGATTCATAACTAGGGTGAACCAGTATCCACTTCTGTAGTCAAGTTTAAACCACTTTTCTTTTTCAGTAAGACATTGTTTGATCATCATATGTTCAGGTAATCTTGTTATTTTTAACCAATAGTTTAATTTCCTAGTTTCAAACTTTGCTCTTATATCTATTAGTCCTAATTCTGAATGTAAATAGGCTGCAGGACATGATTGTCCTAATCTTAATGCAGCTCTTAGGACCTTGTGGATTGGAGCTAGTAACTAAGAAATTTTATAGTCCTTAAATACCCATACTTCTGCACAATATATTTGTGCCTCTACTTTTGCTTGCAGGACTTTTAAGTAAGGGCCTCACTGAACATCATCCATATTTATAATTGAACCTGGCTATTCCACCAGTAGTTTTCTTAGTCTTCTCGAGGAGTGTTGTAAAATGAGTATTCCATTTAGTATTTGCGTTAAAATCCATCCCAAGATAGGTGTAATTCTGCACCACTTCCACTTTCTGGTTTTCAGTTATCCAATGCCCAGACAAGCTTTTATCCCTACACTTAATAACTTTTGTTTTCTTTAAATTAATCTTCAACTTTAGTTTTTCAGATTGGGAAGAAAGGTAATCCATCTTAATCTGTAAACCCTTTTTGGAGAGAGATAATAGCACAAGATCATCTGCATATGCTAATCATGGACAGAATTGTGCTCCGATTTTGGGGGAGTCAGAAATAACATCTTCAACTCCTCTTAGCATTTTATCAATGTATAATGAAAATAAGAGTGGTGCCATAACACAACCCTGATGGACACCCTTGTTTATTTTGAAAGTTGCAGATAGATTTCCCTTACTTCCCAATCTTACACTAGCCCATGACTCGTGGTAGAGAGATGCTATCACACAAACTAAATTTGTGTCAGTTGCCCTCTCTGTCATCAAGGACCACAGTATGCCTTGTGATAATGAGTTGCCACAGTCACCGACCTCCTAAAAACCATAGTCTCCCTCACCTCTTCTGGTAAACTTTACGTCATGGGAGACTTTAACCAAAACTGGTTGTCCACCTCCTTAGTAAGACATACAATGACATCAATGCCCTGAACCTAATACAGCTGATAACGCGAGCCAACTCTACTAAACCATAAAACCCTAAACCATTCCCTTATTAATTGGTCTCTCACCTCCCACTCTCAAAGGATTATTCAGTCTGGCCTTCTCCCGGATTCTTTAAGTGACCACCATCTGATCTACCTAGTCTGCAAAATCCACAGACCCAAGGCCCCACATGAAATCCTGCAATCCAGATCCTTCAAATCCCGCTAACCCCCCCCCAAAAATGATCTTGTGCACATTGACTGGTCTCCCATCCCCGCAGCTAACTCTGTGGATGAGGCCTTAGAATACTTTAGGACTAACTTCCTCCACACCTGGGACATCTGTGCCCCCATCAGACTCATCAGGGTACATGGAAATCGCCATCCCTGGGTCACCCCAGAATTGCTAGCCTGCCACCGCTCCATGACCAGGTTCAGAAGACTACAAAATCTCGCAGTCACAAGAACGCACTCTATCTTCTACTGCAGACCTCGCGAACTCCTGCACTGAGGTTACTAGGTTGGCCAAGGCCAACATTTTCAGTCCACATTCCAGTCCAATATGGATAAACCATCAAAGTTCTGGAAAGTTGTCCATGCCTTATTCTCCTCCCCCACTCCATCGATGCCCCTCCTTTAAATTAATTGCCTCTCAATTCTCGGATCCCCTGCAGTTGCTACAGAATTTAACAGTTACTTCACCTCTGGTGACACTTCACTCTATCCCGCTTACCCCTCCTCCTCCCCCCACCACACTCCAAAACAAACACTGTGCGGGACCCTTTCGTGTTTGCAAATATCTCCCCAGCTGATACCCTAGCAGAGCTCCTTGCACTTAATCCCTCTAAAGGAAGCTCCCCAGATGGATTAGATTCCAAACTATTATACTTATCTGCCCCTGCAATCGCTGCACCGTTATCAGCACTACTAAACCTATCCTTCTCAACCGCTGAGGTCCCAAATTCCTGGAAGTATGCAGTTGTGCTTCCCCTACTCAAAAGTGGTGACACCTCTACCCCAGGTAACTACCGCCCAATTTCTTTACTCCCAACCCTAGCGAAACTTCAAGTGCACCTGGCCCTTTCTCAACTCAATACCTTTCTCTCAGATTCCTCCTTTACACCTTTCCTATCTGGATTCAGGAAGAATCACTCCACCACCACCAATTTCTCTCATCAGACTCACTGACTCAGTCCTCTCTGGGATGGATAGTGCTTTGATCACTTCTGCTATATTCATCGATCTTGCCAAGGCCTTCGATACTGTCTCTCACTCCCTCCTCTTTACCAACCTTACTACGGCAGGTCTATCTTACTCCGCTGTGGTCATATCTTGTTGGAAGGTCTCATAGAAACATAGAATTTGACGGCAGATAAGGACCGCTTGGACCACCTAGTCTGCCCATTTTCCTACCTAACAGATAAGCTGCAGATCCTAGTCTCAATCAGTTAAAATCACTGATTCCATATCTCCCCCCCCCCCTCCTAATTAATACTGGGGTGTCGCAGGGTTCTGTGCTAGGCTCCATGCTATTCTCCATATTCCTAAATGACCTTCCGTCAGCCTGCACCACATCCTTTATCCACATGTACGCCGATGACATGGTTCTGTTCACCTCAGGCCAGTCTCCCACTGATGTCGCAACCAGACTTCAGTTGGACTTTGACAAAGTCTAACTCTGGCTTGCCTCACATAAACTACTACTGAACACCAAGAAGACTCTCTCTACGACCTTTGGCACCAGGCAGAGACTCTCTAGGCTCCCTAACATGCCCACCTTCCACACCCTTGATGGGACAACATTAGAGGACACTCCTCCTCCTTCAGATACCTTGGAGTTTGGCTTAACTAACTCCTCAACCTTTCTGCTCACATGAACACTATCCGGAAAAAGCTGCACCCCAAACTAGGTGCTCTGTACAGGAACCGTGGGTGTTTAGCTGCACAAACTTGAGCAGAAAATGATCCTCCTATCTTTGACTACTGCAGTGTAATCTATAGTGCCGCTTTCAAGTCTCTTATCCAGACTGGACACCCTCTTCAACTCATTCTGTCATTTCGCCCTGGACTCTGCCCTCACCACCCATCATTGCACCCTCTATCATTCCCTGGCCTTTCCCTCACTGTAAAACAGGCGCTTAGCCCACTGCGCCAAATTTATCTCCAAATTCTGGTTCGGCTCTCTTTCTCCCTACCTCTCCTCCACTATCGGCATCCCTCCCCCCCTTCACACTGCCTCAGGTCCCAAGACTTGCGCACACTGGCTGCCCCTCAGCATGCTACCTCAGCTAGCCAATCTGTGTTCTCATACCATTTCCCCAAACTATGGAACCAGCTGCCTCCTCAAATCAGACATTCTTTCTCCCTGCCCTCCCTCTGTACATCCCTCCACAGTTACCTCTCCCCAAACTGTTCCTGCTTCTAGCTTCCCCCTCTCTTCTCCACCCTTAACTACCCCTTATCCTCTACATCTGTCCACATTTTTACTCTCCTGATCTGCTCCTAGCTTCTCCCTCCCATCACCTCCTCCCATATCTATTGCCTGATCCCCTTTCCTGCCCTCATCTCTAATCCTGGCAATGAGCACTTATCAACCCCTCATCTTCTCCTTCTTTCTCTACTCTTATCCACCTGTTCTGAGTTAACTGTATGTCGTCCCCCCCCCCCCTTGACTCAGTAGCTGCTATCATTACACACAGGCTCATTAGGCAGAGTATTTGTACTGTGCTTATAATGATTTTGCTTTCTGCCCTGTAGTACATATCTGTTCCATGTGCTTCATTTTGGTGCGACATTAATTGTTATTGTAATGAATAATGTGTACTAACTACGTTGCTGTATGTTGAATTTTGAACTGTTGTATGCTTATCCCTCACTTTGTACACCTCCCACCCCAGGATAAGATGAGCAAATTGCTCCGCGTGCTTTTCCTGGTGAAACATTTCAATAAATAAATAAAACACTACACATTCAGTCGCTTCACTACCAGTCTAGCATTGCTTGTAAAGCGCTTTGGGATACAGTGTGTATGAAAAGTGTTATATAAATGCTGATTATTATTCTTCAAAGTCAGGTGCCGTCAAAAGCTGTGAAAATAAGGTCAGACAATGCCATCACAGTGGCGTACATAAACAGTCAAGGGGTCACAGAGCAGGGAGATGCTGAAAGAATCCACCAGTCTCATGCTGTGGGCCATAAAGAATCATCTCTGTTTGTCAGCAGTGCACCTGGCTGGGGAGTTGAACATTCAAGCTGATTGGCTAAGCCGCAGAAATGTCCATCCAGGTGAGTGGATGTTGAACCAGAGGTGTTTCTGTGTCAAAGGTTCAGTCATCCTCATATCTATCTGTTCATCTTCGGCCACAATGCTCATGTTCATCTGTTCTTCAGCTGCTGTCTGTGTCCACAGGCAGGAGCAGTGGATGCACCCCAGGTGTGGAATTTTGGTGGAGCATATTCCTTCCCTTCTGTGCTGCTGCTCCTCTCCAAGGTCATATGCAAAATAAGGCACTCAAGAGGAAGCTTTCTTCTAATAGCTCCGGAGTGGCCCAGAAGACCGTGTTTCTTGGATTTAGTGAACCTAGCTCAATGAGCACTGTTTCACCTTCCAGTGTGGGGGAATCTTCTCTCACAGGGTCCCATTCTGTATCCAAATCCAGGAGCGATACAGCTCACGGCCTGGCTACTGAAAGGAGGAGACTCCTGAAACAGGATTTCTCTAAGAAAGTGGTGGACACCCTGATGGCTGTCAGGAAATTTTCCACGTCGGCAGCCTATTCTTGTGTATGGAACATTTTTTCTGCTTGGGCCAAGGAAAAAATATCTAGCCTTATAAAGCCATGGTTCCACAGATTTTGGACTTCCTGCAGGAAGGGGTGGATAAAGGTTTGGCCTTGAGCACCCTGAGATGTCAGGTGTCAGCCCTTGGAGCCTCCTTGGGTTTGTCCCTAGGGAGTAACTGAGAGGATATTCATTTTCTGCTGGCTGTCAGCAGGAGTTGACCTCTGTTCTGATCCCCTGTTCCCCCATGGGACCTGAATCTGTTTCCAAATGCTCTTTGTAAGGAGCCTTTCCAACTGCTTTCGTCGGTCCCATTAGAAGTGCTGTCTTACAAGGTGTGTTTCTTAGTTGCTATGTCCTCAGCCAGGAGTATTGGTGAGCTCTGGGCTTTGTCCCACAAAGAACCATACCTTGTCATGGACAAGGGCAAGGTGGTGCTCAGAACAGTGATGTCTTTTATTCCGAAGGTCCCTATGGCCTTCCATGTGAACCATGAAATCTGTCTCCCATTCTTCTGTCCACAACCTACTCACCCAAAGGAGAAGGAGCTGCACAAGTTACATTTCCGACAGGCCATTAGTACATACCTTAGATGGACTGCTGAGTTCCAGAAATCAGATAGGTAGTTTGTTCTTTTTGGAGTGGCCAAGCAGGGACAAAAAGGCTCCAAGGCCACTCTAGCTAGGTGGGGTAAGGGACTGCATTGCCAAGGCTTATGTTGCAGAAAAGAAGCCGCCTCCGACTCTCAAGTCTCATTCCACCAGGGCTATGGCCTCCTCCTGGGCAGAGAGAGGTGAGGCATCTGTTTTAAGTAATAAGGCACGACAGGGCATTGAGGGTACTAGGTTTACCCCACAGTCAGGGTGTAGTAAGACACAAGGCTAAGCCAGGTGCCTTCAGCCCCCTGACCGTGGAGTAAACCTAGTACCACCAAAGTGCCTTGTTGCTTACATGAAATGGGCCCATAGGCAACTTAAAAAAATAAATAAATAACACTCTAAAATTAGTTTTCACAGCCACAAAAAATATTATAAAATGTTGCTAAATAATGTAAAATAGTCCCTCCACAGATTTTTTTCACCTGTCATTTGTCTTTCTTCACATTCAGTACATTGTGTGGTAGTTTACCATGGAGTAGAAGAATTCAAAGCTCTCAGCATTATTCCAGTAGTAGAATGCCCCCAATATACACACATGGAATGGTAAAATGGAATACATGAATATTCAAAATTCATCAGAGTTTCACTGGCATACACACACAGACACGCACATAGGCCTCATGTGGAGCCAGAACCTCAATTTTATCTGTTGTCGGGTAAGAAGCAGATTGTTCTCTGGCAAACGGGTAGGGTTAGGAGGGAGATTTCTCATGGGCATCAAAGAAACAACAACAATGGAAACTCTGAATAATACTTGATTTTTTTTTTTAATTTGTGTATATGTGTATGAAGGGGCTCTTGAGTGAAAATAACATTAAAGGGAAATGTCCATGTCCCATCAGGCCCCACCTCCGTGTGAAGTGGGGCCCGATTAGCAAATGTATAAATAGTAGTAAATGTGCCACTTACTGTTTAGTATTTTATTTAAATTCATATCTGGTTGATCCTGTGCCCTCCCTGCCTGCATTTTAAGTTCAGACTCCCTCCCCGTTACGCACACAAGCACCCGCAGCTGTCCCCAGGATGACGTGGCAGGCGGGGAGTAGCCGGCGTGTCTCCATAGGCTTGTCATAGTACAGGATTGCTAAACCGCTCTGGTTTGGAGCCTGTGTACCGCTGTAACAAACGGAGACCAGGTACAAACAGCTAGTGTGCCTGTTAGTTTGTACCTAGTCTCGGTATTGCAAGGACACCAATAGACTCTAAACTGGAGCCATTTGAAGCTACCACAACACACATAATCTGTACTTCCTCCTACCCCCCACTAGAATTGCCTTATGTCTGTCCCATGCATTCTTGAATTCCCCCACTACCTCCTCAGGAAGGCCGTTCCATGCATCCACCACCCTCTCTGTGAAAAAAAATTACTTCCTCACATTGCCCCTGAGCCGTTTCCCCTCAATCTTCAAGTTGTGCCCCCTTGTTCTTGCACATCTCTTTTTCTGAAAGATGGTACCCTCTTGGACTTTGTTGATTCACTTGAGATACTTGAAAGTTTCTATCATGTCCCCCCTCCCTCCTTTCCTCGAGGGTATACATATTAAACTCCGTTAGTCTCTCTTTGTATGGCTTCTGGTGCAGACCCTGCACCATTTTGGTTGCCCTCCACTGAACAGCCTCCACTCTCAATCAATCAAAATCTTTATTTATTCAGGCGAACATCATTGAGCGTAGCTCATTTACAAGATGGACCTGAGTGGTCATACAAAGAAGGATACAAGTTTTGTACAAAGACATGAGAATAACATAACATTAATACAATCAATTAGATGAGAGATATATACAAAATTTACAGATATACAAGGCACAGTAACAATAACTTAAACCTGTAAAAATGAAGAGGACATTCGATATAGAAGGGATAATATTCAGATAGTAGGGCTTCTATAGGCTTTTATACATGTGTGATAACTGACTGGGTAGAAGAATGGAAACTAAACATAGTGGATTACAGAAGGAGGGGTGGAGGTTGGGTGAGACTAGGCCTTATGGAAGCAGTTGCACAGTTCTGGGAATAGGGTGGTGTATAATTTTTGAAGGATGATAAGGGTAAGAGGGTATTCAGATTCATAGATTTTTGGAGTGAGTTCCAGATAAATGCTAGGAATAGCTGATAGCAGCCCTCCCAAACCGGTGCAGATATTGGGAATCTTTAGCATAATGAGCTTATTGATCCTTAAGGTGTATGGCCTGGATGTGATTCGGTGAAACAGTCTGAGATATAGGAGGGAGTTTGTCTGATAAAGCTTTAAAGATCCAGATTGCAGCATCTTTTTTCTTCTGTGCTGTAGGGATGTCCAATTGACTGCCATGTAAAGAGAGCAATGATGGGTGCTGGAGGAAGGTCTGTAATAAATCTAATGGCTCTATGATACAGGGTGTCCAGCTTATTTAAGAGGGAGAGGGAGCAATGGCCGTAGAGGAAATCAGCATAGTCAATGAGGGATAGGAATGATGCCTGGATTAATCTTTGTTTGGAGTCTCTGGTAAGGTAGTGTTTTATTCTATAAAACAGGCCAAGTCTTTGTCTCAACTTTTTTAGTAGCTCTTCAACGTGGACAGAGTAGTCAAGCTTATTGTCAATCCAGACTCCAAGATATTTGAATTTATCCACAAATTCCAAATTTTCTCCAAATAAGGTGGATAATTGTGGGGTGGTGAATGATGGGGTAATGGAAGAGCAACTCTTGGTGGCAAAGAACATAGCTTTGTTTTTTTGGCATTTAGAAGTAGTTTTTTTTCCAATAGGTTGTGTTGTAGGATGGAGAATTCTGACTGTAACAGTTCACAGGCTTTTGATGGTGAGGGATTGCTGACATATAGTACAGTATCGTCAGCAAACAGGTGAATGTTAGATTGAGAGAGGTTGGAGTCAATGTTATTAATATAAATGGCAAAGAGGATGGGGCCCAGGATAGAGCCTTGCGGTACACCTCTTAGCAGTGGTTTAGAGGTAGATAGGTAATTGTCATTTTTTACTCTGTCTATGTCTTTGCGGAGATGGGGTCTCCAGAACTGCAGCAGTACGCCAGATGGGGTCTCACCAACTGTCTGTACAGAGGGACAGCTTCCTGTACTCTACTGGTGATGCCTCTCCCTGTTTACTTGGTTTCAAAGGACAAAAGTAGGCTATTGCCCATCGAGATTGTCCCCCACCACATTGGTGGGATAATTATACTTTGTAGTCGTTAAACTCGAGCCAGCAATCCAGCCCTTTTTTGAAGACTGTATTGGAGCTACTGTCTACTAAGTATTGTGCCTTTTTGTTGTTTTAGCTTTAGATACAAATATCTGGTTGTTATGATACCGAGGTGAAGTCCAATTGGTGGAGAAATGTGAGCCACAGTGGTGCATTAACTCTTGAGAATTCCTGATTTTATACAATAGGAGGAGGTCACCTCTGATACATTTTGTATGTAGTGAGTGTAACCCTGTAATTCTTAATCTTTCCTCATAGTCGAGATTGGATAAATAAGGGACCATTTTTGTGGCTCTTCTCTGCACCCTCTCAACCCCGTCAATGTCCTGTCCCAGATAGGGACTCCAGCAGGGGGACCCATAGTCCAAATGGGGCCTGACATAAGCCCTATACAAGGGGATTATGCATTCCTGGGTCCTAGACACAAATGAACGTTGAATCCGAGTGAGCAATGCATTCGATTTCCTGGCTATCATCCTGCAGTGATCACTAGATGACAATTTATTATTAATGATTACCCCGAGATCTCGTTCTAATGGTGACGCATGAAGGGCAACACTGTTCAGAAAATAGGTCTGCCTAGGGTTATTCTTACCAAAGTGTACAACATGACACTTGTCTGAGTTGAGTGTCATTTTGTTTAAAACTGCCCATTCTTCGATGGATTTTAAATTGTTCCTCATGGAATCTCTATTTATCGATGTGAGAACAGAGCCACACAGCTTGGTATCATCGGCGAATTTTGAGAGAACAATTTTGGGGCTGGCCTGCAGATCACCAATAAAGAGATTAAACAGGTCGGTCCCAGCATTGCAGACTTCATGGACCCCGCTGGTCACACTTAGGTGAGTGGGAAAGTGTGCCATTAATTCTGACCTGCTGATATCTTCCACTCAACCAACCTGAGACCCAGTTAATTATGTAGTGAGAAAACCCATGTCCTTCATTTTGTCGAGGAGAATGTCGAGGGACTTTGTCGAATGCTCTACTATAGTCGAGAAGTATCACATCCATAGGGATGCCGTCGTCCAGTGCCTTACTGACATGATTATAAAAGGAAACCAAGTTAGTAGTACAGGAGTATCCCTGCCTAAAGCCATGTTGATTAGTGTCAGTCAAGTTACCCCTAACAGATTCGTAATCAAAGTTTTTTAATAACTTTCTCCATGTGCATCCTGTGTCACATACTGTGCATCCCAGTATCCCGCCAGCACTCCTTACTGCCTTCTCACATTGCTTGCCTGCCTTTGATATGACTACTTCCAGGTCCCTTTCCATTTTTTTGTTGTTGTTAGTACCCCCCCACCATTGTGTACTCCTCACCTGGGTTTGTGTTTCTCAGGTGCATTATTGCACTTCTTTACATTTGACCATTCCTTCAACTTGCCAAGTACCTTCTCATCCCCCGTATCAATTCTGATTTTAAGCCTGTCTGGATATCCCTCTATAGCATTTTTTAATTTTCTGTTTATAGCATTATAAAAATAAGCAATTACATATAGCAAACTCCTGTAAGACCTCTCATGAGGTACAGATACATCAAATGTAAATAGGAGAACACAGCCTATACAGTCTTGTCTTAAGGATGTGGGGGAAATCCCATATAAAATCAGTAACCAGCAAGCAGATGTCCAGGTACTGAAAGCTGCACCCTACAAGACGTTTGGCAGTCTCTCTGAAAATAAAAGCCCCGATAAAGAGCAGACTCTACAATCAATACTGATAGGTCCATAACAGGCATAGCATTTGAGGGAAGATTCCAACACAGGTAGGAGTTCTAGCATGCTAGAGAATGGTAATCCTTAAAACTAGTAAACAGGCCTCGTCCAAAAACAGTAAGGACTCAGCCAGTACCATCTGTTAAAATACTTGTAGGCAAACAGACTGAATAACAGTCGGAAAGTTTAGAATAAGCAAGCAAGAACTGATGTTTCACTGGAAAGCGCCTCACAGACATGAGCACAGATTAATAAAGTACTTGCTGAGTGCTCCCAATTCGAGTGTCCTCATCTGAATTGGAATGGCGCTTGGCTCTGGCTGCTTCAAATTCACGGGCAATGGCGTCTGCTTTTTTACCCACTTTCACATGATCCGTATACTGGAGTTTATTCCCGCCATAGTGAATTCTCAGGTGAGCAAGCATCAGTAATGAATGGGTAACCCCGAAGCTCCTAAGTCTTGCTCGGACTTCATCAAATTTGTTGGGCTTATCTCTGGTTATATAAGACAAGTCTTGGAAAAAAATGAAGAGTCACCCCATTATAGTTAAGGGAGTCAGCAGATCGGGCAGCTTGCAGAGTTGGTCGTGAATCGAAGCAACATTCATCACCTGCAGTACAGTCCAAGGTACGTCTCTCCAAGTTCCAGCAGTGCAAGGAAAAGTGCGAGCGGTTTTACAAAAATTGCTAGGAATGGTGTCTGAATTTAGTTGTTAAGCTCCAGGTAACCAAGCTTGTAGAAAGCCCAGGCGATCATCCCCTTTTCGCCCTTCGGGAAGTCTGACTAGGTGAACTTTTGAAGCCCTGTTGGCATTTTCTAGGGCCTCCAGTCGATAATGCATGTGCATTTATTTTATTTTATATAAGTCTTTGGTAACCGGGTAGGTGCACTGATCCAGGAGACCGTTCAGGCATGACCTGGGCTGCAACATGAGGCACAGAGTAAAAATATACAAAGGAAATAACAGTAAAAAAATGCATTCAGCATCTTACAGTCTTTGACAAAATGGACAAAGGTACAATTCATTTTACATCAAAATTCACATAATAGATAGTAGCAGCCTATTAAATAATTACCCATTGTCAGTTCAAAACAGAGGATAAGTAATGCATTTACAGAATATACAGGAGCGGTAGAACAAACTAGACTAGAGCATGCCAAGTATTAGGGTAGAGAAAGTGCTAGCAGACAGGGCAGGTGGGGGGATAAATTGTCCCCTGTAGGAGAGGTAGGACAGGCGAAAAAGACATTATCCTGGGCAGCAGAGGCACTTGGCTTCATTTAGTAGTCAGGATTTGAATCGTTGCTTGAAGATTGTGTGGGTGTCAAGGGAGTGGAGGGACGCTGGGAGACTGTTCCACAAGGAGGGAGCAGCAGCAGATAGTGCTCAACCTTCCATGGCAGTTGAGACTGTGAGGATTTCCATGAGGGGGACAGAGGATGCACACAAGCATCTTGATGGAGCACGGGTAACCAGGAGTGACGCATGCAGAGAAGCATCCCCACATCTAAAGGAGCTGTAGATAATGCAACCTAAGGAGTAGTCAAAGCAAGAGGGGAGCAGGAGTCAGCCTAGCATCTGGTAAAGGAGGCAGTGGTGGGTGAGTAAGGTGCCATGAGAGTGAAACGACAGACATTGCTGTAGGTGGAGATTAGGTGTGAGCAGAGGGCCGAGGACACATGCGAGTAAATTGGGAGCAGTAGTTAATAATAGATAGTAAGTTACCTTG
The DNA here is from genome assembly GCA_016271365.2 of Neoceratodus forsteri. Taxonomy (NCBI): domain Eukaryota; kingdom Metazoa; phylum Chordata; order Ceratodontiformes; family Ceratodontidae; genus Neoceratodus; species Neoceratodus forsteri. The sequence goes on along the minus strand of CM028131.1, from coordinate 885,222,043 downwards.
GGCAATGGCCAGTCGGGCTTCACTGGTCAGGAACAATTTTAAACGATAAGCTGCCCCAAGTTTATAGTTAATCTGTCGTATGGCGTTGGAGAATGTTCCACATAGGATAGGGAAGGGTCAAGGGTAATGCCCAGGTATTTGAAATTGGGCACATTTTGTAGTGCATTGCCATCAGGTGTCAGTACCAAAGGGTGGAGCCAGACTTGGCGATGCTAGCTAGGTAGGGTCTAGACCCAAAAGCATTGATTTGTTTGTTTTTTTTCTCGTTGACAAGGAGCCAATGTGACTGGAACCAGGAGTGTGCAGCGCTAAAGTTATGGGACAAGATGGTGAATATGTGATTCAGGTTCTTGTCACTGTGATAGAGGACAAGGTCATCAGCATATAACAGGGCTTCACAAGTTAGGCAGTCAGAGGGGAGGGAGTTTATGAACAGGGAGAAGAGTAGCGGGCTGAGAATAGAGCCTTGAGGAACACTGGTAGTGAGCAGGAGGGCAGGGGAAGATGACAGGGCCAGTGCATACTGATTGAGATCTCCCAGAGAGGTAGCTCCTGAACTACAGTGAGGTCTTGGATGAGCAGCCCAGTTTATGGAGGGTGGAGAGAAGTAAGGGGTGGTCGACCAAGTCAAATGCCTTGGATAGATCCACAAAAACTGCACCTGTAGTCCTTCCCAAGTCAGAGTTCCTATGAACATGATTCGTGAACAAGGCCAAGGCAGATGAAGTGCAGTGGAGCTTGCGGAAACCATGTTGTAGGCGAGACATAAGGTTGTATTTATCGATGTGGTCAGTCAATTGCTGGTGGATAATCCTTTTCATGAATTTGCTAAGGTGGGGACGCAGGGATATGGGCCTATAATGTTTTGCCGACAGCGGATCCCCTGCTTTAGAGATAGGTACCACCCTTGCATGCTTGCAGGAGTGAGACATGGTGGCGGTAGCCAGTGCCAAATTGAAGCTGAATGTGACGGGTTTTAGGATGCATATTTTCTTGAACCAATTTGGTGGTAGTAGTGAGGGCTTAGAAAGCTAGCTTTTTGGCTGAAGCTGTAGTTGTGGAAACAACTTCAAGTTTAGCGTCCTGCTCCTCAAACCATTTCAGCATAGATTCCGCTTTTAAATTGATCACCTGCATGGATGTCTGTAAGGCTTTCCAAGGAGGATCCGATCCCACCATTGGTGCCTTTCTAGGTATGGCCTGGTTATCTGCAACTGGTGGATTCTTGGGACCGCTCCCTCCAGCTTTTTGAGTGTGCCCTATTACGCAATTTTGCATGGTACAGTGCAGAAAAATTCGGTCGTCACAAAACTGTCCGTTGCCGAGAAAAAGATTAATGTTTTAAGTTTTATTATTGTAAATGCTCCTCGAATTGCAGAGCAGCCCACAAACTCATCTGATCAGCAGGCATGCTCAATGGCACAACAGTCCAAAAAAAGGGACAAGAGTGGCCAGTGGGTTTATATTTCAATGGCAGATACTTACCAAGCAAAGTTAAAAATAAAATCTAAGAATTTCCAGATGCCAGTGATTGGACATTCGTTTTGTTGGAGTGCGTTTATTTTTTGGGACTGTTGGCTGATGTAGAGGTTGGCAAACTTCCTTTAAACATGCAACCCTCCACACTCCCCACCCCCACACACACACTACAGCATTTTTTTTTTGGGAATTGATGCTCAGTAGTGCCCCCTGTCCCTCTATAGTTTACCTGCTGTGCTTGTGTTTATGTAGATATGCAAAAAAAAAGGCACTTCCACATTGAGATGTTGGTTGCTAGTACACAGATTTAACAGGTCTGAATTTGAGGCTAACCGAGGGTGCCTCTTTTGTTGCAGGTAAGTATTTACACTACATGCAGTCCTTTTCCATTTAATAAGTCTGTTTCAGTTGATTCAGTTCTGCAAGACCTTTCAAGACGTAGACATTTGGAAGACAAGCCTCGATCATGCACTTTCTGTCATCTGACGAGGTAGGCCACTGTTTAATGTATTTTATTCTTGCTAAAGTTCTGTCTGTGTAGACAGCTGATTAATGCATTTTTTCATGTTAAGTCAACCGGTATATTTCCATATTTAGAGGCACTGCATGGACAGTAGTGACTGGAGAGTTGCTGCATTCTGGAATCCTCATGTACCCAACACTCTGTTCCTTTAACAGCCTTGGGCTGTGCCATTTTCCCTAGTAGGGGTGCATGATGCCCAGTTATAATGACTACCCATTGACAATGTAGGAGGTAACGGAAAATGAAATTACAGCAAGTATGAAGAAATTTCTTCTACATCTGTAGATACAGATATTCTTTGCAAAAATAAACTTTAATGCACCAGTTAGGATTGAAGTTGATGCCACAAAAGTAGGGAAATGTGGTGTTACGGTTTCAAATCCTAACTCCCCACCCCACCACAAGGAGCAAAAAGGAAAAACTTTAGGGTTTGAATCTCCAGAGTCTTGGCAAATCAGTGGTGGGGTCTTCCTTAGGGTTTTCAACCCTAATGCTTACCCCTCCCCCTAGCCCATAGTCTCCTGTCCAAAGTACAAGGTACAGCTCCAAGCTAGTGCCGTATCTTGATACTTTCTAGGTAAGGAAGTATGTCTGGCCAGATGTTGACAGTACAGTCTGTTGTATGTTTCTTCACGCAGGCCCCTCTGGGCCCTGCGTGAAGAAAGGTGATCATGTCAGACCTTGTTTGCTCAGGGAATGGGGTGGGCATTATTGTTGACAACCTGAAAGAAGACCCCACCACTGATTTGCCAAGACAACAGAGACCCAAAACCTAATGTTTTTCCTTTTGCTGCTTGGGGGCCGGGGGTGGTGAGTTAGGGTTGGAAACCCTAATGCCACATTTCTGTACTTTTGTGGCATTAACTTGAATTCTAACTGGTGCATTAACACAGTTTTTGGCAAAGAATTTCCTTTCTTTTTGAGACAGTGGAATCATGTCCTCATTCACCCAGGTCCCTTTGGGACCTGCATGAACACATGCATAGGGCTCAAAGGAAGAGAGGGAAGACTCCATTCACTTATGGAAGTGTGGGCCTTGCACATCTGTGCAGCTGCGGCTATCAAGAATTCATGGGACGGTTTGGTAGGCTGCGGAAGCGCAGGCCCCTCTGTTCCCTATGCATCCATGTGGCTGTTAATACAGATACAGATGCGCAAGGCTAAGAGTCCATCTGTCAGACAATGCACAGGGCCTTCTGCCACCCACGAGTGCAGACATGCAGGGCCCTATGCCAAGAGAAGATTTGTCTTCACTATATGGTACCTCGGCTTGTGTGGACAACCCTGCAGGTTTCATTCCCTGGTTGGAGGGGGGTGCCTAACGGTGCCATCTCCCACCCCATCCAGATGCATCACTGAACTTAGCCCTGAATTCAGGTCACCAGGATGGGATACCAAAGCATACCCACTGGGGTCAAGACTAGCATTACAAATAGTGTTTCTTAATAATTGTAATTATTTGTTTTGATTTGACCCCAGATCTTCAAGATAGTTGTTTTTTGACTCCCCTTATAAACTTAGCATGTGGCATTTCTAGTATGTTGTCCCAAATGTCATTTTGTAGCTGAACTGTGAAAACAAATCTCATACAGTATTTAAAAAGTGACACCTATCACTTTTATGAAGTGGTGTGAAAAAATGTCTATGTTAAAAGTTTGGAGTCAAAATATTGAAAATTACCAAAGCAATGAGTGAATGTTGAAATAATTGGAATGTTCACTCATAACATGTTCATTTTACCATATTTGTACACCAAATTTTCAGCATAGCCTTCTTATGACACCACCTCAGGAATCCAGTAGGTGAAAATTTTCGAGTCCCTGCTAAAACATCATTCTGCCCCACAGGTGCGAAAACACATTTTAGTCACGATTTGAAAAATGACAGCTGTCACGTTCATGAGGTGGTGTAAGAAAATGATTGTTAAAAATTTAGGATCAAAATATTGATAATTACCAAAAAATGTTAATGTACGCTTATAATGATTTTTTAAATATTTTGACCCAGCATATTCAGCATAGCCACTCTTATGATCCCACCTCATGAACAAGGGCGGTGAAAATTTTCAAATCTTGCCCTAAAGGTGATATCACAAAGTGACTGCAAAATTGCCTATTCGGCCAGATTTGCATGATTCCACCACCCTTGGTCATGAGGTGGGGTCCCAGAAAGGCATGTTGAAAATTTGGTGTAAAAATAATCAAAAATGACAGTTATGAAAAAAAGTGCAAACCCTATAGAAATACATTAAATTGGACTTGCCTTATTTTCTCATATGGCAGTCTCGCTTGTTCCAGCAGCAAGACTTGTCTTCGATTGGAGAGTGGATCTATGCTGTGGGGCATGTTCAGGTGAGTGAGGGTGTGTGTGGTGGTTGGTGCCAAGTGGGAGGACAAGGTGGTGTGGGGTGTAGGATATATATGTGTGTGTGTGTGTGTGTGTGTTCAGATCGCTGAGGGACCATTTGCTTTTTTGCAGGGTAAAAAGAGGGAAAAAAAAGAGTGATGGTTTTCTTTACTGGGGGGAATATCCTGACACAGGGGCTAGTTTTCAGTGGCACTGGGGGTGGGCACCATGATGCCACCAGGCATATAAAGGAAAGGGGGGGTGATCTGAAGGGGAGGAGTTTGAACAGAAGAGGTACCAGGGGTGGGTACCCTGTTCTACTTATAAACATGGGAAAGGGGTTGACCTGAGGGGGAGAAGGAAGCAGTACTGGGGGTGGGAAAACTGCTCTGCTAGGTATTTACATGGATGGATGGCTAGCTAGCTAGCTAAACAGACAGACAGAAGTGATAGAGATCAGGGGATCTCCAGCTCACTGCTTCAGCTGAAGCCAGCAGCACGGCTCCAGCCGCAGCTTCAGAATTCAAGAAAGTCCTGCTGTTCTCTTACTGAGAACATGGATGAATGAATCTTCTCACTATGGTAAGCGCCCAGGATTTTTGGGTGCCCAGAAACACATTGTGGGACATGTTCAGGTCTGTCAGAGTGTGTGGGGTTGAGAGAGATTTTGGGGTGGTGGGAGGTTGGTATGTTGGGTTAGTGGGCAGTGTGTGGGAGGGACCATTTTCTTTTTTTACAGGTTAAAAAAAAGGAAACAAGAAACGGATTTCTTTATTGTGGGGGATATTCCGACATTAGGGATTGGACACCCCAATGTCAGGCTAGTGTTTGGGGGCACCAGGGATGAGCACCCCAGTGCCACCATGCATATAATGGGAAGGGTGTGTGTGTCTTTGCAGGAAGGGGGGTGAAGAGAACTGGTACTGGAGGTTGGCACCTTGGTCTGCTTATATAAATTATAAATTAAACATGGGAAGGGGGCTGGGCAACCTGGAAGGGGGGGGGACAAAGGGGTAGGCATCCTAGTCTGACCGAGAGAGAGAGAGAGATAGATAATCAGAGAGAGCAAGGGGATCCCCAGCTCACTGCTTCAGCTAGAGCCGGCAGCACGACTCCAGCTGCGACTTCAGAAGTCAAAAAAGTCCCGCTGTTCTTACTGAATTACTTCTCTCACTAAGCTGGGCGCCCAGGATTTTTGGAGGAGTCAGGATGTGAACAAATAACAAAATAACAGTAACATAGCTGACTTCTTATCTGAGGCACAGCTACAAGGACATTCACTGTTCAGCAGGTGGTGCCAAAGGTCATGTAGTCAGTCAGCACACTGTCTAGGGTCGAGCTGCAAATTCTACATCTTGTTATATTGTATAGCAGACCTACAGAATAATAAATACTGCACACTAACAAACTAGAATGCATGCCAATAAGCAGATGGGGAACCATTGGGAGGAGTGGTGCAGAGTGTAGGAACTGTGGGGCATTCATGACCCAGAGGGCACTCTGACCTTATGGCCATTGCCTCAGCTGTAGGAGGATGCAGCTATTGGGAGCTGAGCTCAAGGCTGCTAGGGTGGAAATCTGTTTCCGAACAGCCATGGCCAGCAAGCAACAGAGGGGACTGCAGGTACCACTTCCTCATTGGGCCCAGAGGCTAATTGGGGTCATTGAACTGTAGTTGTGAGGGAGGGTGTGAAGGGACATGGAGACATAGCAGTGTTGGTGCCCACCTGTAACAGGTTCCAGATACTTTTAACAGTGCACCCCTTGCTGCCCCCCACCACCACTGGGAAGGGCAGGGACCAATGCTCCTGATAAGGGGGCTTCAGCCACCATGCATGAGCCAGGAAACGGTGGTAATCCCAAGTGTGGTAGCATAAGGGCCATGGTAATAGGGAACTCAAATATCAGGGACACATACAGGATGGTGCTTTCCTCATAAGGGAGGTCCACGGTTTCCCACTCTCCGAACGAAGGTGCTGGAAGATGGGGGAGGTTTGATATGATAGTGCATGTAGGCATGGATGATCTGGCCAGGTAGAGGAATTGTAGGAAAGCTTTTACACACCTTAGGCCTGATACTCTGGGGTGTGGGTGGTGGGAGGGACAGGAGTGGTGACTTTCTCTGAGTTCTTACCAGAGCCACTTTGTCGCAGTATCCAGACAAAAACAGAGCAGTTCATTGTGTGGCTGAAGGACTGATGTTGGGGGAAGGAGGGATTGAGTTCCTAGGGGATTGGGACCACACTTGGTAGGGAAGTTGGGATAATGGTTGTTTAGGAGGGATGGCCTCAGTATAGATAAGGAGAACATGAAGGTGCTGGGGATTAGATCTGCACAACACCTCGGAAAAATAGGTGGGGGGCAGTACAGTTTTAGATATGCACATCCGTTCGACTGTGGGATGGGGGGGGGCTGGAGGGCCGCCCACAAAACTAGTGTAGGCAGGAGCAGTAAGCCCTTAGGGGGGGTGCGGAGGGACATAATAGCTGAGCAGTCTGTAATGAAAAGGTGAACAGAAGTGTTGGGGGGAGCTGTGCACAATACAAGGAAAAAAAGCAAAGGGCATTTGAGGACAACTGTTAGTAGGCAGATAGCAGGTATAACACAACAGGTAAGGAGGGTGATGTGTTTTGACATCAGAAATCTGGGAAATAAAACCTACGACCTCCAGGCAGTTATGCCAGAGGCACGCTTGGACATGATGGCTGCTAATGAAACATAGTAGACACAGCACCATGACTGGGATCTGCAGGTACCAGAAAACGCATTGTCCAGTAGGGACAGGTTAGAAGGGAGGTGAGGCAGAGTAGCAGTATATGTGAAGGAGGGTATCCAGGTCTCAGAGGTTCAGGATGATGGCAGAGCAAAAGGGACTGAGACAAACTGGGTACAAGGAACTGACCAGAAAAGTAAATATTATAGTGAGGCAGGCAAAGGCCGAGGCAGAACCAAGGCTGGCAGAGGAGGTTAGGAAGGGTGACGAGGCATTCTTCTGCTGTATTCAAGAGAAAGGCAAAACAAAGAGGGGTTTGATCAGGCAGAAGAAAGGGAGGATTGAGGATGAGAATGGCAAGGTAACTCTCTTGAATGATTATTTCTGTTAAGTAGTCCCGGTTCAGGACATGGGGCCTCTACCAGACTGTAGCCTAGAGACCAGTAAGGGACTGCTTGCAGGGCCAGTGAAGAGTTCATTACAGGGGAACGGAGAGAATGCTAAAGGGACCTCCGGCATGGAAGAGAACAAAATCATTGGGTCTAGGAGGGTTGCTACCAAGAGTATTGAGGGAGATCTGGCAGATCCACTAATTGACCTTTTCAGCTGCTCATTGTAAGTCTAATTATTCATGAGACAAATGCATGCTCTGATTGGCTCCTGTACCATGTGCTAATCCCTTAGAAATACCCAGTACAGCTTAGAGCAGCATGGGAGCTTTTCATTTCAATTTACATAAAATTTGCTAACCAATGTATTAGAGGTCTAATCACAGTAATGACCTCACAGCTGGTTATTTCCTGTGGATTAATGACTGACTGGGGAGTTGTCCTTGGTGTCTGTCCTCCCCCGCCCAAATCCCAGTCAGTCATTGATCTCCAGGAAATGCCCGCTGCTTGGTCATTATTGTTTAATTAGAGACAAGAGAGGTGCCAAAGGGTTGGAAGCGACAGTATGTTTCTATGTTTAATTTGTAAGTGCAAGCAGAACTAGAAGACAGGCTTGCACGCGGGGATGGTGTATGAGGGAACATCAGAAAGCATTACATACAGAAGGTGTTCAATTGCAGGCATAGCCAGTAAACTGTAAAAGGAGCTTTGCCCTAGAGCACATCTACCCGAGTAACAAGTAAATAACATGCTTTCAAACTGGTTGGGAGGATAAGAGGAAGCATCAGTAAGCATTATACATAGAGGATGGTGCATATGAAATAACCTACCCATGAGACATTGGAAGATAGCAATGTTCAGACTTCCTAAACAGGACAACATAAGATTCCTGAGGGAGAATATCACTAAGGATTACGTTGCATGAGTAGGGGGTAATATTCCATCAGTTAACCTTGGATATGTCTCAGTATTCAAACGGGGTATAGTCACTGCCATGTGACATGAAAGGTAGAAGAGATGGACCCCAAGTTTATTCCACTACTGCAATACGGTTTTAATTTGTAAAACATTCGATTGCATGGCTTGAGCAGTTCTTACTTGTGAACTTGGGCACAAACCTAACTATGAAATTTCTCTTGTCAAATAACATCTTCTGTAAGATATTTATATATTTGATTTATTTATTGCAGTTGGAATGGGGAGGCTCCTTTAAAGAGCACAAATTTAAATTAGTGTTGAACACAGTATAAATTCTTACCTCCATGTCGGGCAGCAGGGGCTAGATTCACAAAAAATCACAAAGGCAATGCAAAATTTTACATTGCGCTTTGCATTTGCCCAGTTGTCCAAAATTCCTATTTGCAGTCGGATAGTGCAGTGTACTGACTGTGAATAGGGCTAGTCCGAGACAGCGGTAACCCCCATTCCCATCAAGCGCTACCCCACTAGTGCTGCTTCGACAGGCAGCCAGGTGTATGGCCCCACAGTGAATAGCGCAGGTGCGCTGTTCCCAATTCACAAAGGCAGCCATGCAAATGAGCCCATTGGGCATTCACGGCACTAGGTGGCCATTTGCATGCCCATTTGCATGGGCTACGTGGAGCTTAGCATGGCTCCCAGCCCCTGCCACTTAAGCAGTCGTAATCCCTGGTGCTAGTGGCCCCCTTCCCCCATGCTTGCTGATCACCGGCCTATGATATAAAACTTGTTTATTTATTCAGATTTCGGAATTAACACCTTTGAGCCCAGGAGCTCTTTTACATAGGTTCCACGTCAAATGACAAGGACAGATACAGTACAATCAGTATGCAGATACACAAAACATATAATAATATGCTAATGGAGTAAAACTAAAACAAGGAGATGCAGCCGGAGGCTTTGTCAATATTCAGAAGTCAGAAGGAGTAAGGTAAACATTGCACTCATGAATTGTACAGTGAAACAACTGAGAACTGGGTTTGAAACCCTAACTACTTTAGGTCAGATTGTAGGAAATAAAAAGGAGGGAGAGGTGAAATTGGGTGCACGACAGTTTAGAGGGAGCAGAAGAGAGATTAAGTGGGTGAGGAATAAAGGGGAAGAGAGGCAGTGGGGATGCGATCTCAGGTAGACTATGGGATGTGGAAAGAGAGAAACGGTTGGAGAATGAGGGTGGGGAGGAGGAGGAGGAGTGAAAGAGTGTGAGGGGGCAGGGGATGTAAACAGAAATTAAAGTAGTTGATGGGGTGAGAGAGTACAGGTTTTAAAAACAAAGGAGGGCAATGTATGGACAGCAAGGGCGCAGAAGAGTGAGGAGGATAGTGAGCAGGGGAGCATTTAGTGCGAAGAGGAGGGTGGAGGGTAGAGAATGGAAGCGGATATGATAAGAGGTGACTGCATTGGTATTGGCTAGGAGAAGAGTTTAAGAAAGGCAGTCACAGTTAGCTCTGACCAGCAAGTGTTCGCAAAGTTTGCATTTAAATGCTCCCAGGGACCCAGTATTGGAAATGTCTGTGGGAATTGCGTTGAACCACATTGGGGATCTAGCTGCATAGGAGCCCTGACCTTGAGTGGTTCGACAACGGGGCACCTGATAAATTTGTCTTTTAGAATTTCTGGTTAAACAAGGGTTACTGGCCTGCTTTGATCAAGTACCCCGGGAGGCAAGAGACTTAAGCGAGGACTTTTTGGCTAAGAGGCAGGTCTGGTAAATGACTCTGTCCTTTAGCTGGAGCCAGTTTGCTAGCTTAAAAATGTCACAGGTACAAGTCAAATGTGCTGATCCTGTAAACTTCCTGCAGGCCTTATTGAGGGCCGAAGAGCAATATCAGTGGCCGAACCACAGATTACAAGCCCTTAATCGAAGATGGAGAGAACTGAGCTTTGAATTGCCAGATTAAGTGCATCAGGTGTCGGGCAGTGTTTGTGCTTGTACAGGAGCCCAACCCGGATATTAGTGGTTCTGGCTGCATTGTCTGTATGTATGGCATATGACAAAGTACTATCTAAGGTAACACCCAGATATTTAAAAGCACTGGTATGCTCTACAGCAATTCCCACAGTGTTTTTTTTTTGTGTGTTTTTTACAACTTTATTTCTGTGCCCCTACCTTCCTGAACTCTTTCAGGAGTGGTAACTTGAGGTCTTTGTCCTGTTCCTGCCCGCCTGAAGCCCCCTCTCACACCTCCGGGCAAGGCCCCTCCAACTGCTCTCGCTAGCCACCGCCCCCGGCTCTAAGTCCCCAAGGTGGGACCACCAGATTACTCCTCCTGGCACTTGGCGTTATAACGGTCTGGCAGCACGAGGCAGTGGCATGAAAGCGTAGGGCCCACGTTGGGCGTGGTGGGACCAACCCCTCCCCCGGACCCTCCGTCACCTATCGGAAAGCAGAGGGGTTTTTCTCTGTTTCGCCTTACCCCCACCCCCAGGCAGAGCCCTGATCATGCCATGACACCAAGGGACGTCCTGTCACGGCTCCGCATCCATCTACGCTGGCCCTAAGCGTGGCAGTACCTCCGGTCTCCACCGGAGGTCACTGTGGTGCCGGGCTTAACCCCTGACCCCCCCCGCCGAGGGAGGAGAGCTGTCCTCCGGACGCTCGATCCTCCCTCTTCCCCGCCAACGGCCCAGGCTCATTCCTGAACCCTGGTCGCCGGCCCAGCACGAGGTGAGGCATCCAGCACCTCAACCCTCCACGCCACCAGACCAGACAACCCACAGTGTTTTTTATCATAATATGATGGTCCTTGTACTTGCTGTGGGAACCATGGAACAACATTTTTTTTTTTGTTTTTTTTTTGTAATTTAGGATTAGTTTCTGTGAGCTAAACCAGGCCTCAGCATCACTGAAGCAGTTCTGTAGCTGGTTCTCCAAGAGGGCGGGGTCGATGGAGTAGATGACTGTGTCGTCTTCGTACAGCAAAATCCTATCACAGCAAGAGCTAGGGAGATTATTAAGGAAAATACTGAATAATAGAGGGCCCAGGATAGAACCTGGGGAAACTCCTGATTTGACAGGAAGCTTGATTGATAGGGCATTACCAGTCCTCACTTGTTGTTATCGATCACTGAGGTAGCTTTCGAACCAACGAGTTGTATCCTTTGATAGACCTATGTGTGATAGCTGTGCAGTCAGAAGGGAATGACTGACGGATCCAAGGCCTTAGTGAGGTCAGTAAATGTTGCACCAACAAGAAGTCCTTGATCTACAGCATGGTGGATGTAGTTTATGAATTCGAGAAGGGCAGTGGAGGTACTATGGCTTTTTCGAAAACCACGCTGCTGCAGGCGTTACAGGTAGTATTTCTCCAGGAAATCGACAAGCTGGTCTGCCACAGTTCGTTCAAGTGCTCTGGAGAAGGGGGGTGGGGGGGGAGAGTGGAGATGGGTCTGTAATTATGCAGTGCCCTGTCACCATTTTTATAGGTGTGGTGACCACGGCAAACTTCCATTTGTTGTGGAATTGTGAGAGCATGAGGGATAGGTTTAAGATCTTGGTTAGTGGAGATAGGACTTCATCTAGAGTGAGGCGTAACATTTTGAGATCAAATATATCCCCAGCTAGCCTGGATTTCCCAAGTACTTTTAGTGTATATTTTTTTGTTGTCCTTTCCAAAATAGCTTTAAAATAGAATGGAGGATGATGACTTTGTCTCAGAGTTTGCCTCCTAGACAGCAGTAACGTTAGGATTGGAAGAAATTGGGGGGAGTAGGACCTGGTTAAGGTCTGTAAATGCACAGTTGAAGGTTTTTGCAGTGGTAATAAGGTCCAACGTGATCGTCACCTATGGATAATATTGAGGGAGTTACTTTCAGGATTTTCCTAGTTACCGCAAAGGTTTCTCCAGAAGTTTCTACCATCCTTCCTAGTTGAGGTCAGCACACTTATATAGTAGCTTGCTTTCTCAGTTTGGATAGGTCTTGTGCAGGAATTTCTGCTGTCCGTTTGCTTGTCAGTAGCTCTAGCTTTAAACCAAAGTTGGTCATGGGCTTTTGTATGCTCTAGGAGGTCGAGTGTTAACCATGGGTTAAAAAGGCCCTTAATCTTTCTTTTTTTGATCAGGGCATGGATGTCGCAAGCTGTGTTGAACTTGCAGATGAAACATTCTAAGGCAGTGTCCACATCGGTGGCATTGTCAATCTGTGACCAATCTTGTCATTGTAGAAGAGCTTTGAGTGAACCCAGATGCTTTCGAGGTAGCACTCTACTTGTAAGGGTTTCTGCCGGGGGTTTGGTAAATTTTTTTGTCCAGGAGCAACTAACAGGTGAGTGATCGCTTATTGAGTCAGAGTGAACCTTTATGTCAGAAATACAATCTGGACGATTTGCGAGAACCCAATCCAATAGTGTACTGGTCCTGGTATTAAAATTAATCCTTGTGGGCGTTTGTATTAGTTGTGAGAAGTTGGAGGCTGATAAAGCATCTTTATAGTTACAAGCTGTGGGAGAGAGCCAATTTACATTGAAGTCCCCTAGCAGGCTGACCTCTGAGTTTTGACCAAGGGAGGTGATGCATTCTACCAGGGTATTTAAACCTAAGTTAGATTGCTTGGGTGGAATGTAAACTGCAGCTACTGTCAGAGCTTTAGTGTGTGCACCGAGCAGTATCTTGGCGGCTAGGACCTGAATTTGTGCACCAGTGCCAAGCACAATCAGGTCATGGCAGGTTAAGTATTCTTTTAAATAGATAGCACATCCCCCCTCCTTTCTTAGACGGCCTATCAAGTCTAAGGACTGCATAACCTGGAATCGTGATGGCAGAATCAGGGGTATTAGGTTTGAGCAATTTCTCCACCATAGACAAGACATCTGGGTTGTGCTGTATGTACTTGCTAGTGAAAGAGTACCAGTGGTACTGGAGATATTTGAGCACTGCTGAGGAGGTCCTGGGTTTGGGTGGATGTTGCCAGAGATGAGCAGAAGCAGTAGGATAAGACGTTTGGCAAGAGCCTTAAGGAATTTGCCATACAGCCGATGATGAGTATTTAACGGTAGTCTATTATGTGCCTGTTGCTGTGAGCACCACTTTCCTGATATTAGGAACGTGTGGGGTTGAAAGGGTTGGGTTTAGTCAGAGCATTTTTTGTAAACACCCTAGAGTGGTAATAGCCATAGGAAGAGGAGGTGGAAGTATTAACCCCCCCCAATTGCCCATAGTCAGTCCGATGTTTACTTTCCCTGGTGGTAGTGGTAGTCATAGCATTCATTGACGGCTTAATTGGTGGCCAGCCATGGTGGAGAGAGGAGGACTGTGCTGGTCGCGGGCTTGGGTTCAGGATGGGGGAAGCAGGGTGATGGGTCACTACCTGTTAGGGTGGGGGGATCCACTAAACCACCAGGGAAAAGTTGACATTCTCTATACAGGGACCAGGGATAAGGTGGGGAGATCTACTGGACCACCTGGGAAATGTTTCACTTTACCATAGTGGGGATTGGGATGGGGGTTACACTGGACACCAGGAAACTGTTTCTATATTGGACTGGTGATTGGGTGGGGGAGGGTCCACTGGACACCAGGAAAACTTCTGAATATATCAGGCAGGTAATCGGGTGGGGAGGGACCACCGGATACTAGAAAAGTATTTAAATACATTGGGAGTAGTGATTGATAGGGAAGGACTGCTAGCCAGCAGGGAATATTATTTTTATGTTGGGCAGGGCTTCGGTGGGGGAGGGGCCACTGAACACCAGGGACAACTTATATTTTAATATTGGGTGGCCGAGTGACTGGGGGCGCACAACCACCAGGAAGTCTTATTTTGTATCAGGCCGGTAGGGTGGAGGGCAGCACAGTGCCTCTGCCAACCACTAGAGTTGCGGTGGATTAAAGCAAGGTCTTGGCTGGTGGTATTTGCTCTGCACAAAGGGACCAATAAAAGGCCCTTACGTGGAGCAAATGCTTTGTGAATGGGACAGCGCCAATATGCAGGTTCTCCCACCCCCCCATACCTCTCAACCTTTTGTCCTCCAAATGTGAAACATTGCCTGTCAAAATGTGGAACAAATGGGCAAAATGCGGAACACTTAATCAAATCTTTACCTAAGAAGCTCAAAACACTGTTAAAATATTGCATTTATGTTCAGAAAGTCTGTTATTAATTGAATAATATATTTTTTGCATCATTTACTGTGGATTTTTGCTTTAAAATGTTGACTTTGAATGTGGAACAAGTCTTCACAATGTGGAACAAGGAGCTTTTGTGAAGTAAAATGAGGAATGTTCCTCGTAATGTGGTACAGTTGAGGTATGCACCCCCCCCTTTTGCATTGTAGCCCCTCCAACACTTTGTCCCCGTGCAAACCCGGTTTCTGTGCACAAACCGGCTTTTGTGAATACCACTTCTGCACAAAACCTAGTTTGCACCAGGGCAAAGTTTTGTGAATCTGGCCCCAAGCCTGTTCCTGTAATTTTAATTTAATGAACAAGAGCCTTGCTCGCTGAGCAGCGGCTTACATTTGAAACAAACAGCACTGTAATGTGTAAAAATAAAAAGGTATTTGAAAAGATGCACTCATTAATTGCTTCATCACAAAGCTTCGATACACAGGGAGCAAAGCTCACTATCTGGAAGTGAAAGGGTCAGGCTTCCAGGTCTACAGAGCTGAAATTCATTCCCTTCCAAAAGTGAAGTTAAAATAAATTTCAGGATTAGACCTACTGCCTTTCAAAGAGGTAAGCCAGTTTGTAAATTATTTGTTTTGTAATCATGCATAATTGGTACTGTCTAAGGAAGCAGTGATAACACTGGTAAGTAAAATCAGCATCGCGTAACATTCTTTAGTATTACAATGCATGTTTTTTCTTTTATTATGGTGTATCTTTGTTTTATTTTCTAATGCCTTAATTTGGGATCAGAGTTATGGTTATTCTGAAATTTGTAAACAATTTACCTATTTTTACACTGTATTTGATCTATTTTGGGAAGGATAATTGTTTGAGTTTTAGCTATAGCCGTCTTTGCCTAAAAAAAAAAAAAATTAGAGATATGTAATATGGAAATGTCCTGAAAGAACATATTGTCTCCCATTTTGATTTTTGTATTTCATTTAGGCCAAGGTTAAAAAATGTGGATAGAAGTAGTGCACAGCATTTGGAAGTCACAGTGGGAGATCTCACAGTCATTATAACAGACTTTAAGGAGAAAACGAAGTCGACGCCTGCTTCCAGTGCTACATCTGCAGATCAGCATAGTCAGAGTGGTTCTAGCTCTGATAACACAGAGCGGGGAATGTCCAGATCATCTTCACCAAGAGGAGAGGCCTCATCAGTGAACGGAGAATCTCATTAAAGTTCGTTTTCTCTGGCACCTGCAGTCACGTCTGAACATGCAAGTACTCATTTGCCAACGTGTACCACATTTCCATGACAAATAATTCTTCAGATGCACATTTTGGAAAGTTACCAAAACGTGATTTAAACGAGTTTCCTTAGTAATTTAATAAAATACGAAGTTGTGATCGCAACTATAAAACTAAACATTTGGAATGCATTTTCATTCTACATTCAGTAAAATGATTATTTCCAAACTCTGGACTTCCAAAACTACAATGTTTACAGTTCCATGAAAATGTGGTTAACATTCATTATGCAGTGTTATACTGGGAAGTCAGTTCACTCTTTAGTTTAGTGATCCTTTACTCATTAGGACTCTCTTTACTATGGCATGTACTGAATGGAATTTTTATAACATAGTTCAAGCTGCCTAAATATGTATTATTTTGAAATTGTGAAGCAGTTAGTTATATGTATACAAAAGCAACAATCAATGTAATCACTTTTGCTAAAACAGCATTTTCTTAATGGTTACCTTCTTAAATACACCTGCTGGTACTTGGTGTGGTTAAATAGGAACATTCTTAAATAAAGCATTTGTATAAAAGTTTGCCAATGTTTTCTTTTCTTAACACATGCTGTTTTAATAGATTATTCACTATGAATTATGTTTCTGGTTTTATCAAGCTATGCTGTCGGTATAATAGATGATTAGCCCATTTTGCTGGTGGTTTCTGAAAATCATTATTCAAATAGAACTATGCAGAATGACTTATAAAGAACTTAAAACTGTGCAAAATGACTTTGGAATGTAAAGAATTGGTTTCGGTAGAGAGCAGGTAAACGGTTTATTAGCAGTCACCATTTTTTCCCCCTTGTCAGCTTGAGAATTTAAACAACTGCCTTGCTGTACACTCCCTTGCTTTTGCAGTCCCCCTGCCCAGCACTACTCCGTGCCTACTGAAGGTTTGGTGTTGAAAGAAATTGTTTTTGCATAATGGGCAAATCATGTATTATAAATAATATAAAACCCTTGTGAAAAACAGGGCTGGTAAGACTCATTGGGGTTCTAGTGACATCATAGTACCACTCAAGCACTGTTTTTTTTGGGGGTCTGTGATGTTAGAAGACTCCTCTAATGTCGTAACAGCCTGTTCTTCACAGATGGAGGTTAATTATTTTATATGTGTATAAGAAGTGTCACAATATTGCATTGTTTAATAGTAAGAACAATTGTCCAAGTAAAGATGATAAATTGATTTCAGATGCTTTCTGATTATTTACTTTATAATTGGATGCTGCTTTACCTTTCTTATACGCAGGTTCATATATGCTAGACATGACCATAAAAGTAAATGTCAAATGAAGCATTTAGCAATAACAAAGAAATGGTTGAAATGAGGATGCATTTCAATACTAAAAGCTACCTATCAGTGACTGGTGTAGTTTCAGTGCACAAGCAGCTGTTGTTACACGGTATAACCGTGTTTCATAGATTTGGTTTTATGAGTCTTAGAAGCTTTTGTATTGACAGAATCTGTAGCTTTTAAATTCAGTAGTTGGTACAATGGTTGTACAGTAATTTGTTACACTATAGAGGGAGGCAGTGCAGATGCTACTGGTGTAGTGGTTTTACATTCACTTACATAACTTGCTTTTCTTTAAAATCCTCATTCATCCTGATCCCAGTAAGTCAGTATAGTACCCTATACTGTCTGTATCGATTTGAACTATATGATTGGGACCATGTGAGTTTTTAATTGTCAGAAATGTAAAATCTCTTCTAATTACTATGTAAAGATTGACGGTGCTAATTTTGCCAAAAAGGACACTGCATCCTGAAAATCATGGGACTCTTGTCTTTTTTTTTTTTTTTTTTTTTAGTGTATGGATTTTAAAGGCACTAAAGGTGTCCCCTGTGTTGTTGTTTAACTTCTGTAGTAGCTAATGTATTTTTCTGTGGTTCAATGCAATACTTCTACAGGCACAGTGGTGCTATTTATTTTGTAAAATACTAGTTGTGAAATATAGTTGGCTTCATAAAATAAATACTGTATAAGTCTCATGGAAGTTTACCATTTTCAAAGTACAATTTCTTCAAGACGAATAAGATGGTAATGCAGTTATTCAGCTGCACATCTCCATTTTTTTATCTCATTATCTGGGTCTACAAATTTTAAATTGAAGACCTTAGATTAGCAAATTATCATAAAAAGGGGCATATTTGCTTATTGTGACTTTTTATTTTGAAACCAAAATATTCGACAACTGAATACTTGGAAAAACAGTGCTGTTTTTTTTTTTTTCATGTAAGTTTTCACCTGAAAGACACACAGTCCTTCTTAGAACTACTTGGTGCAATGCGTTCTTCCATTCTGCCTAATAAATTAGAAGCTTTCTATTCAGACAAAATGCTGTTTCAGTCTTCTAAAGAGGTGTATATTAGGGCAGGTAGTATCCTGTACCAGCTTAGAAACCAGCTCCCCCTTCCTGTGCTCTTTAAATCATTTTTGTAAATGGAGGTCAAGAATACTTCTGCTGCGGGTTTGGGAACGGACTCGGGCAGCTGGAGGGCCGCCCAGGGGGAGGAGGATCGAGCACCCAGAGGCTGCTCTCCTCCTCAGGGTGGGATGGGATGCAGATCCTGCTGTGATACCGCCACCTGGGTGACCACGGGTGGAGGTGCAGTGAAGACAGCATGTAGTAGGGAGATAGGATGTCTACCAGGAGCTGGAGAGTCAGCATGTTGTGACGTGCGTCTCTGCTAGGCTCTCCTTGCGTGCGGACGTCCTGTGGACTGGACGAAACAGCAGGAAAAATACCCCGTGGTGCTTCCTGTAGACAGAGCTTCAGGCCCCGATCCCAGGGCCCCCTGTCAGTGCAGGCGACAGATCCCCGACGAAACACAGACGCTCGGGGCGGAGGGAGGGGAGCCCCGCCTCG
Source organism: Neoceratodus forsteri (assembly GCA_016271365.2). Classification (NCBI taxonomy): domain Eukaryota; kingdom Metazoa; phylum Chordata; order Ceratodontiformes; family Ceratodontidae; genus Neoceratodus; species Neoceratodus forsteri. The sequence continues at coordinate 885,203,398 of CM028131.1, read as the reverse complement.
TACCCGCCTGGGGGTCAAACAAAGGCAGCATGAGGGGATGACTGCATCTGAAATTGTCAGATGAGCAGGGACTTATAAGGCCATAGGAGACTTCTGAAGGTGAGGAAGCACCATGGTGAGAAGGGGACGTAAAAAAGAGAATATAAAAAAAAAAAAGAATACTTCTGCTGTATAAATGGTAGCACATGCGCATATTGGCAGTGGAGGTATACACCTGCACATTTAAGAAAATTAAATTACATTTAAGAAAAATAAATTACTGTCAAGTGATACTGAGATTCGTTCAGTTGTAATTAACACGTTTGACCATTGCAATCATAGTTTGTTAGCAAGCGCTACCAATGCCATTATTTTTTATTTCACATACCATATATACTTGCGTGTAAGTTGAGGTCCCCCCCCCAACTGTTTATATTTTTGAGGCTGTGACGGGGCTTGGCTCCCTATCTGCCTAACTCCACCACCCCCTGTGGCAGGGTCAGGAAGGGGAGAGCGTCCACCCCCCCACCCAATGTCCCAATTCAGTGCTGCCGACAGGTAGTTCCGGTGATGCAGCGCATGAAGTGTGGTGGGTAGGATTTATGTATCTCCATCATATGATCTTTTTCCTCCGGTTTTCCCCCTCCTTGCCCTCAGCCGTGGCATTCTTGGGTGTGCGCATGTGCATGGAGGCGCACACGCGTCCTGGAACATAGGCTCCCTCCCCTAACTTACATCTGTCACTCGTAGCTCCTGTGAGCAATGACCGGGCCTACACAGCCAAGAGCTGAAACACCAACCACCCCGATCGAGGAGAAGAGCTCTGACAACCAGCTGCTTGATCCTCCCCTAGCCCCCACCCCGCTGACCTCTGGCAACCCATGCTTGTTCCAGAACAACCCTTAGCCCTCCACGCTACTTGGCCAGTGTAAGTTGAGTTTTTACTGCCAAAAATAGGCAGTAAGGAATGGGAACTTAACTTACATGTGTGGTCGACCTATCTGCAGTACTTACCTGTCATTATTAAGCTCCAGACAGCTTTTCCACGGGTTTTTGCAGAAAGGCCATTTACGGTATCTCTACATTCAAAAATCAATCAATAAATAAAAAACTACTCCCAATTCAATAGAGGCAGTTGTAGTCTTATACTGATGCTTGGAGTAAGTGTACCAACCCCCCTTCCCATCCTGTTTAGATAAAACCCCTACCAAGTACACCCACTGGCACCCAGCTACCCTCCCCATAGAACCACACTGTTTCAATCTGGTTGGCACCTGTGCAAACAAAAATAGTTCCCTGGTGCAGCAGTCCGTCTCTTTCAGTCTCAGTACTCATTTCCAGTGATAAGAGCTGAGGTTGAGAGAGGCTGACCAGTGTACCGGGGAACCGTTGCTTACAGGTACTTACTGGATTGAAAACAGTATGGTTTTGGGGGATGAGGGAGGGTGCCAGTGGGTGTGTCAGATGGTGGTGTACAATTTGAATGGGACTGGGGTGGGACTTTGGCAGTCAAAATAAAACTAATAAGAGGAACCACTGATATACTCAAAGGGTTATTTCAACATGGAATGTTCTACCAACAAATGTTGTAGAAAGTAACACAATCAACACCTTTAAAAACAGATTAGATGCACATATGGACGACATAAAATTTTAATTCCACCAATAAAAATGGTGGCGAGTTCATAAAAGGCATCCCATGCCTACCGAATTCGTAAACAAACTATGAAACTTGTACACTTATTCAAAGTTACTAGTATAACATTGCGATTGCTTTTACAGAAGGGAGAGGGCTTTTTTTTTTTTAAAGTACAGATACATAGTACCTTTATTGTAGGGTACATCTTGGGGAGAGGTAGAGGAGCATGGTGCCGTGATGGTGAATGGGTGTTGGATAGTAAACTATGGTATTTTTTTTGGGGGGGGGGGGGTTGTCCTGTCCGAGAGGTATATACAAAATCACAAGGAAAAGTGGGTGTCCAATTATACGTGATTTTGACTTATACACTGGTGTATACGGTATTTATTCTGTATTTTTCAGCATCTTCCTTACAGATTTGGGAAGTGCTTTGCAGCTATAAAAGGTATCTTCGGTCCACCAAGTCAGTCAGTGTTATTTTGGCTTGTCTAAAGGTACTTGTTTTTGATTGAGGATAAGTTTTACCTTAAGAACTCTAGTAGAAGGGGGCAGGAGGAGACGGAGCAAACTGTGACTATTAAAAATGCAGACTCTGATTGTATCAATAACAAAAAGTATCTATTGGTCTGAGCAAAACAATGATAACATTAAAATATGTAACTAATTTTGTAACTAGATACATTATGTGCATACTTGGTATCTTAACAAACAACATATATGTTGGTAGTTTAATTTATCTAAAGTTCAATAAATGTAAGCAGCAAAAATAAAATTTGTTTTAAAAAGTAGTCTTCTTAGTGATACAGGAAAAGTAGCAGCATTATAAATACTCTGAAACCTGTGTATTCTGATAGTTTGTGATAAATCAATCAAATGTGCAAAATGTATTCAAATTACACAAAGTAAAAAAAAAAAAAAAAAACTATGTTCAGCACCCTACTAGAAACATTTTGGCGTTCAAAACAGATATTGTATGTATCTCTGTGAGCTTTCATTCAAATCTGTTGTGGTTTGTTGTTTCCCCCAGACTTTAAATGATGATTGTATGGCTATAAATTACAGCTGATTGTGAAAGTGTAAACTACAAGTAATTGGAATGTTTCTATATAAAAAGTGAAATATCCTAACACTGTTACAGCTCCAAGTGTTTATTTCATGTAAAGATTAAAATAGACAGCAATCTTGTTTGAGCATGTCTCATCCATAGAGCCACACATTGGACTGTAAGCCATCAGCATTAGGACACTGTGAAAGACTTTTACAGCTGGGGCCATTGAGGCCGCTGTGCGGTTGATGTCATACATCAGCACCATCTATGTAACTTAGATGGACTCCACCACTTCATTTCTTTGTTACCCTCTGTCAACTAAAACGCCGAATCCTACAGAGACCTCACCTACTGTGTCAGCATTGTTCATCAAAGTGTTTTTGTTGTCTTTTGCCAGATTTTTAGTGTCTTTTACTTTTGGATACCCAGTGTCACTCCTACCAGAGTTGCTACCATCCACATGTTTTTCTCCAGTGGTTTATGTTGTCTGAGCTGCAGCCAGGCAAGAAAAGGCTGCATTTTCTTTGTGCAGTTTCAACTGTGGCAGCAGTGAACTCAATATACTGTATGCTAAAGACGATGTCCTTCATAGGAGCTCTTATGACACCTTGGCACTCAGCACCCAGCTGCAGAAGGACTTTGTAAGCCTGGAAGAATGAATATGGTCAAATAAACTACTGCAAAATGATAAGACCAAAGCTGTCCTATTTGGCTTCAGACAACTCAGCTCTGTTAGAAGTCACCTGCTCCCCATCACGACCCCCTCTGGTAACAAGATCGAGGTTACAGACTCTGTCAAATACCTTGGAGTAATACTTGACCAAGGCGTCACATTGAAGGCACAGATGGATCAGGCTACACAAACTATCCACCAAAAATTGGGTTTCTTCTGTCGGCTGAATAGTCACCTCACCTCGGCATCCAGACTAGCAATAGCAAATAGTATCTTACTACCTAAACTTACATATGCTGCCCTTCTTCTACAGTTCTTCAGTAAGACCCAATCAAATGGGCTAAAGATACTGTACAACAAGATTGGGCATTTCACAAAGCAGTCCCCCTCCTAGGAAGCACCACTGTGATGTTCTGGCCTCCCTAAACTGGCCCTCACTACCTAGTAGGTTCCAGTACCCCCTGCTAACCTTGGTGTACAAACTGGTCAATGGATCTGCTCCCCCTAGTCTAGATGGCCTCTTAATCCCCAAGTGCTCCTGCAGGGGGCTCTCTACATCTCTGGCAAAAAGCTGCTTTAGGTGCCCAGGATAAGAACTGCACTAGGGAATAAATCCTTTGTGTATTCAACCCCAAACCTTTGGAATGCCCTCCTTGAGAACTTGCAAATGGCTAGTTCCCTAGCCAGTTTCCAAAAGGGACTAAAACATTTCTTCTTGAGCATCGTCTGTGCCTCTTCCACCGCTGAATGCCTGTTGATGTGAACTTGTATGGCACTTGCTTCCTCCATCATCCCCTACATTGCATTTAACACACACGTGTGCTGTTCTGCTAGCCTAGGACTACGCGATGGTTCTGAATACATTGGATTATACTATGTTTTTCTATTCCAGTGTGACACTGCTACATGTATTGTAATTAATGTAATTAACTTAGCCACTGCCTGACACTGTGATGTACTCCTACTGTCCTGTACTCCTTCTCCTGTACATGTTGTACGAATACTATACTGCTTGTATGTAATTAATTCTGGGTCACCCCTGGTTCCAGTGGGCTTACCCAGTTATCAAAATGAAATAAATAAGTGCAGCAACAAGTCAGTAGCTCTCTGGACTGTCTGCTGTGAGGCAAAATGAATGTTGAACCTCTGTTTTGGTTGCCCATCAGCTCAGTCTGCTGTCCTAGTTCCAGAGCAGGTGGCTTCAGTCACTGTAGCTACATGCATGGTTCCTGTGTAGGTAGAGATTTCCTGATTTGACATCTTTCAGAGGGTGTAGCTGTCTTCCTGATGGCCAGAAAGCCTTTCACTTAACACATGTACTCCTTTAATGTTAAGCAGTTCACCATCTGGTGCCATTCCTGGGTGTCACTCTAGACCCATTTTGGTTTCTAGTTCACAGGGTCTTATAACACCTGCTCCACCCATCCCATTTGGAGTTACAATGTTCTCCCATCAAGGTGCATGTGTCAGCCATGTCAGCTTTTCATGCACCCATTGACGAGAAGACTGTTGCACAGCTGGAGGTTTCCCACAGATGCTTGAAGGGCATCCATCACACCTAATAAAAGTTTGCAAACTGGTACCAGACTGGGATCTTAACATGGTCTTAAGTGTCCTCACCACAGCTCCTTTTAACCAGGGGACACCTGCGTCCTTGGTTTTGCTGTATTACAGGGTCTGCTGATCTAGGTGGCTTGCTCCTCCTCTGTTCCATATCACCTAGTTGGTTGGGTACTATGTACTCATCCAGTAGATGTGAGTCTGTGGAGAAGATGGCCACAAAGAGATAGCTGTGTTACTTGCCAGTAACAGTTGATCTTAAGAAAATCTCCATAGAGCCAATAAGTCACATGGACTGACTGTTTAATATTCACATGGCACCATCCCTCCATCCCCTGTATGAAGGAGTGCTGCGGTTCAGTTCCAGAATCATTATGGTATGATGTTTTTAGGGTTTTTTTTTGGGGGGGGGTTTTTGTCATTTTTTTTGTTTGATTAGTAAATGTGTAGAACTCTCTTTATTGTTAGCAGGAAGTGAAGTGAATGGGCTGTCACATGTTGTATAGGCAGTGCCGATGTATGTATCTGCTGCACCGTCATGTGGGTGGTCTTAGCTGCAAAAGTCCACCTCATGGTCCTTAAACTGATGGCAAAGAGTGTGGCTTTGTAGAGATTCTCTCTCTCTCTAGGATCTACTGCTACTGGTAAGTAACACAACTTTCTCCAGGGTACACCCTGTAGGTTCACACAGCAAGAGACCATCTGGGGCCTCCACATTATTTAGGTGATGTTCTTTGTTTTGTATACATACACTTGTTTGATACCGATGCACTTAATTCTTTTAGGAAAACACCGATTCCACTTCCATCAATGCAAATCTAATTGGAGTGTTATTAAAAAAATTACCTACTGTTGGTACTCTATCCCATAATCCAGTTATAAGCCATTCACATCAGTACTTTCATGAAGTTCAGAACTGTTCATCAGTATGTAATTTTCTGGCACAGACCTATTCTAAATAAAGTTAGAAGTCTTGAAAAGTTGATAGAATTCTTTTATAAAACTTCTGTACACTTTTGTAAGCAGTTTGAGATTAAAACACCTTAAGGACACCAGTGTGTTCACTCTAACCACTGGAACAGTAGACTTTACAGGTTTGAATTCCGCCACAGCTACTGATTTACTGCATACCTTAGACATGTGAGACTCCATGGATACAAGTAGTAGGCCATGAGCTAAGTAGGCATACCCTGCACCTCTTTGCTCCCCCATTCTTTTGACTGTTTTTATTTTCCTGCAGATTAGATGGGCCATGTGGTCCCCTTCTGCCATCACTTTCTATGTTTCTTTGTGTCCAAAAAAGGATTCAGACGGTTAACACTGGCAGTTTTTGGATGCACAACTGAAACTGGTGACTTTGAAAATATTATTGGTTCCACATATTTAAGTTTATTAACCTTGGTGAAGTTGCAAGATTATATTTTTCAAATAAAAGTCACAAGCATTAGTAAAACTTCATCAGAAAGACTTAGCTATATGATTTTTAAATCCTGCAGGTGCAGGAGTCAAAGTTAAGGTCTGGAGAAAGTAGTCTGTAGGGCTAGTGAGTAAGAAAATCCTTTGGCTCAGCAGACTTTTCCACTGGCCCAACCGGTGTGCTTATCAAAAAGTTACCTCCTCTGATACTAGCCAGCAGGGCTAGTTAAAGAAAAGTGTTCCTCCCGGGCACAGAATCAACTAGCATTTGGCAGGTGGGCCTGTGCCAATTTCAAACCCAGAGTTGCCAACTTGTGTGAAATGTAATGTGTTTAGACGGAGACTTGCTTCCCACGCCAGAACAGTTTGGTTAAAACAAACAGACTGTTGTTTTTAATACTGAATGATTTGAGGGGACTCTCCTAGTGTCTCAAGCCTGAGCCTTCACTCTATGTTTTGGTTCCCTTTACCATGACCTCAAGAAGGTAGTTTGCAGATTTATTGAGTACAATTACATTTCTAGAGACATGGATATGGGGTACTTATCCACACTTCTGGAAGTGTCCTTTCCCCTTGAAGGTTTGCCGGAAAGTCTTCAAGCTGGCTTCTCCCACCCACCCAGGTGGTAACTCCCTCAGCACCACCCCATGACGTCAGATCTTCCTTTCTTCTGGAGGAAGAAGGCTCCCCCCTTACCTTACTGCTCAGGTGATGAGTAGGCCCTTTGCTTCTAAAACCTTTCGTATTGTGAATATTTTGTCTTCAGGCAATTCCTTTACCTAATCCATGATGGATGACTTGAAGTTGGCTCCGGGATTCAGAAAATAGGCGTGTTGGCAGAAGATGGCCCAGACTGACATGTAAACCAAGTGCATCTACTGCCTAGGCCACGAACATGATCTCCAAGCATGTGGCCTGTGTTGCACCTTGCATTCCACTACGTTGGAAGACCGTCGGGCTCGACTTCTTCGGGGGCGCCCTTATGAACGGGATCCTCCTGTTAAATGTAAAGGTGCTAGTCGGGCTGTCTCCATGGCTGCAAGGTTTGCTGAACAACTTGCAGCATTTGAAGAAGTTGCAGCTCAGGCCACAGAGCATGCCTCTTCAGCTTCAGCCTTTCTGCCACTCCCTTTAGGTGCCACCTTTTGGGGGGCGTTTTGAGATTTGTGCCAGGCCCTTCCTACCTTTGAGCAGGGTCCTTCTACGGGCACAAAATCGAAGTCTAAAAAAGTGACTAAAAAGTCACCGTCAATCGTGGGATCATGAGTGCTCTTGGGCCTCTGAGTCCTGCGCTTGAGGTTTCAACTACCGGTTGAATCTTCAGCCCAGGCCACTGACTCCACAGTCTCCGCATCGAGCCAGTTGGATGAGATGGCCTATCGACCAACCTGTCAAGATTTTTCTCGAACTGGTCAACCTGTTGTCGGCAGATGAGGCAGATACCTCTCTCTCTAGGACTCCGGTCCTACCTTATTACCTCCCTGGGCGGGTCGGACCAGAATGCTGATCCACTCCCTCCGAGACCCCTGTCAGCAGCCCTGATGGTCGAATTTGCGATCCCAAAGCCCTGAGTCGAGCAGCCCACGTCGGCATCAGCGTGCCTGCTCTCGACATTCTTCCTCCTTGGACGAGGAGAGGCTCTGGCACAAAATGCGCAGTGCTACAAGGAGCTCATGTTCTCTGAGATTAAGCAGTTTCCAGCTCCCACCCTGGCTATTACATGGCTACCACCACCCAGGCCTCTGCCTACTCTGGCTTGACTGGATCTGCCTCAGCCTGTTCCGGCCTCTCCACCAGTTCAGGTGGAACCACCACCCAAACAGCCACCCATGGGTTCGCCCCCTAAGGACACCCGTACTGTTCCTGGGCTTCCAGGATGATTGTTGGTCTCTGTGACTCCCGATAGACCCCGTAGGGTCAGCGGGGACTCTGGCGGTCGACCACTTTTCGATGAATCCTTGGGAGTCGGAAGGCTCCTCCCTACACTCCCATCTGTTGGATGCAGAGTCAGACGAGGATTTGTTGGCAGAGCATGGTCCCACCTCTTTCTCGGGCCTTCTCCGACTTGTGTCGGAGTCAGCAGTTCTCCCAATGGAGCCCGTCCAGAAATGGGATTAAGTACCAAGATTCCCAACCGGGGTGACTCCCCTGGTGAGACCTTTCCAGTCACTGAGGCCATTCTTGGCCCCGCTGTGGAGCTTTGGCAGCATCCAGCCTCTTGCTCTGCACCCTCAGCCTGGATGGCCTGCAAGTACGCGGTCCCTACCGGTTTCTTTTTGAGTTCACCAAACACCCGTCAGCTGAGGGTCTGGTGGCCGAATCTGTCTTCTGGTGTAACAGCAGTGTCGAGACATGGATAAGCCTCCTAAGAAGGAATCCCAAGAAATTGGATCAAAGGAGCTAAAAGTTTATGCTGCCTCCTCTCTCGGCCTCTGACGAGCGGAGTGGCCACTGATGGCCGCTCACCATGCCCTTAAGGCATGCTTGATAAGATGCTTCCCCCAGTTCCCCACCAACTTACAGGTTACAGCCAAGCAGTTCCGCGATCAGGGCCGAGCTGTGGCTAACCAGCAGCTCCAGACAGCCATGGACATTGGCAACTCTTGTGCTCAGTACTTGGCAGATGCAGTTGCCATACTCTGTAGGGCTTAGCTAAGGATCGCAACCTTTACTGCGGATACCCAGCATAAGTTGGTGGATGTCCCCTTCTTGGGCCCTGACTTTTAATTGGACCAGAGGTCGAAGGGCACCTCACTCTTATAGAGAAGTCCACTGCCACCTTGGACTCTGTGACCTCTGCCTAGAGGGATCCTAAAGGCTCTGAGGCTCAAAAGAAGAAGCCCTTTCCGCCCATCTCTGCCGCTGTGGCAGAGCCATCCCAGCCCCCGTGGCCAAGCCATCCCAGCCCCCAGCTGGGCAACTGGCCCATGCTGGCATCCCCGGCTGACATCTGTTGCTTTGGTCATCTGGAAACCAGGAGGTCAAGGTCCCGCTGATTCTTCAGCCGGGCCTACCTCTGCCACCAAGCCTGCCCAGAGACGGGATGGGGGTGTGCTGCCCTCATGCCCGTCCTGGGTCCTCCTGGTGAGGGGGAGGTTCCGCCACTTCCTTTCCGCCTAATCTGCTGTTACCATGGACAGTTTGGTCCTCGAGGTGGTCGGTCAGGGTCTGACTCTGGAATTCGAGGCTTATCTGCCTTGCCGAGCCCGTGCCCCATGGGAGGACACGGTGTCCGCCGACATTCTGTCAGCCCTTCAGGAAGACATTGCCCAGCTCCTCCAGAAGGAGGTCATGGCGCCTGTATTGGACCCTCCAGTACACCCAGGGTTTGTCTGTAAGGTACTTCCTGGTGCCAAAATGGACGGGAGGCTGGCACCCCATCTTAGATCTGCACGACCTGAACAAATTTTTTTGGCCGCGCACTTTCAGTATGGTCACTCTGTCTCGGATCATACCATCTCTGGAGCAGGTTCTGCTCTTTGGATATTCAAGAAACGTTCTTCCACGTCCTTATCCATCCGTCCCACCACCAGTTTCTCTGGTTCCATGCAGAGGGAATTCTATATGAGTTCCAGGCCATGCCCTTCATCCTCTCCTCAGGTCCCAGAGTCTTCGCCAAATGCATTGCAGTGGTGGCAGCCTACCTGAGGCACCGAGGGGTCTGGGTATACCCCTACCTAGATGACTGGCTCATAGTGGGTCCCTCCAGGGAGGAAGTGGAGCAGTCCAGGGATCTGGCCCTCTGGACCTGCGTGCCCCTTGGCCTGCTGGTCAACGTAGCTAAGTCAGAACTCGTCCCTTTGCAGGTGATTCATTTCATGGTGGCAGAGCTCAACTCTTACAGAGCCAAGGCTCGACTTCTGGCAGACCGGGCGGAGGGCTCTCCTCCTTTGCGTGATCATTTCAGGTTGGGCAGTTGCACTCTGCTCAGGGTTTCCTGCGCCTCATGGGATGCATGGCGGCATACACCATCGTGGTCCGTTGGGCCCGGTAGAGAATGTGCTCTCTTCAATGGGAACTTGCCCTCCAATGGTCTCAGCGCAAAGGCCACTTCGACCAGCCGGTCACTGTGACCCAGCTGATGTAGGATGTCCTCCAGTGGTGGTTAGTCCCGGAACATCTGCAGGAAGGGATCCTGTTTGTCTGTCCAGGGCTGGTGGTCATCCTGACGACTGATGCCTCCCTGATGGGCTGGCGTACCCACTATGGGGACCACAGAGTCCACGGGCTCTGGACCCCCAAAAAGTCCCATTGCCATATCAACCTGTTGGAGCTTCGGGTAGTTCGGCTGGCACTGACAGTCTTTGCTCCGCACATTCAGGTCCAGACAGATAACACCATGATCATGTACTACCTCAACAAACAGGGCAGGACACACTTCCTTCTCCTGTACAGGGAAGCTTTCTGCATCTTGACCCTCATGCTCAGCCTGGATGCCAATCTCCTGGCTATCCATGTGGCCAGCATCTCCGGTCAGCTGGCGAATGGCCTCAGCCATGTGGGCGAGGCGTCTCACGAGTTGTCCCTCCATCCAAACACAGCCTGTTCTTCCCTCAGGTGGACCTTTTTGCCTCCAGGGAGAATGCAAAGCTGAAGCTGTACTATGCTAGCCCCCCTCGGCAGGAAACGCTGCAGTGGGATGCCTTCTCAAGGCCCTAGACCCCAGGCCTTCTCTGTGCCTTTCCTCCATTTCCCTTGATCCACAAGGTGTGCTCAAGGCCAGGAGGGACAAGGCACAGATGATCTTAGTGGCTTCAGACTGGCCCACCAGTTTTGGTACCCCAGTTCCCTCGGCAGCAGGCTCCCGAGGTGTCTCCCTCTACGCCTAGACTTGCTGACTTGCAGTCAGGGGCAGGGACTCTATCCGGACCTTCAGTCCCTGCATCTGAATAGCCTGGTTCCTGAGCGGCTAGAGTTCCAGGCTTTAGGTCTCTTTGAAGATGTCCTCACCATGGTCGAGGCTTTTTGGAAGGAGTTGACCCAATAATGCTATGCCTTCAAATGGAAGAGGTTCTCCATGTGGTGCCAGGCCAAGGGGCTTGACCCCTTATCTTGCCCAGTGGCTAGCATTCTCTGCTTCCTTTGGTCCCTCTCTGTCGGGCCTTCGGTCGACAACCCTTAAGGTGCACCTGGCAGCCACCTCTGCTTACTGGGCGTGGGCTGGTATGCTGTAAGTGGTGCAAGAGGTGGTGGTCTGGTGCTTTTTTTTTTTTTTTTTTTAAAGGCCTTGACCACATTTCCCCTCTGGTACACCACCACCACCTTGGGACTTGTTGCTGGTGTTGGTAGAGCTCATGGGTGAGCCATTCGAACCTGTGCACAGATGTTAGATGTCTCACCTGTCATGGAAGACAACCTTCTTGGTGGCTATCACATCAGCCAGAAGGATCAGTTACACTCCAGGCTGTCTTCCACAAGGACATTGTTGTCCTTCACCCCAACCCAAAGTTCCTCCCGAAGTTTGTGTCTGATTTTCACCTTAACCAGGTGATCTCTAGGTGTATTTCACCAACCACACCTTGGTGGCCGAGCACAGGCTCCATACTTCGGATCTGTGGTAAGCGCTCGCCTTTAACAAGAAGCACATGGCTGGAGTTTGGGGAGAGGTTCACCAGTTATTTGTTACCTAAACTGAAGCTGCACCTGACAGACCAGCAGCTAAGCAGACGATTGGCAGGTGGATTGTGTCCTGTGTCGACCTCTGCTATAGGTTGGTGGGTAGGGAGCCTCCCATAGGGCTTGAGGCTCATTCTACCCATCATAGTGCTGCCTTGGTGGCTGCCTCTAGGGATGTCCCTATCCAGGAAATCTGCAGGGCTGCTACCTGGAAGTCAACACTCACCTTTATTTCCCATTACCACATCGACCTTGAGTCACGCCAGGATGCTGGTTTTGGGGCCTCAGTTCTCCAATCTGTGTTCCCTAAATAGGGAGTGTGCGCCTTGCCCTCGCCTCCCAGAGAACTCAACTGTAACAGTAGATCTTACTTCTAAGGGGAGCTCTTGCAGTAGATTACACCATAAGGATTGAAGCCTGCAGGTGCCAGGACCCCACGTAAAACGTCTAGCTAGCAGTCTGTGGCAGGGGACCGCACCCTGACATTGGCCCGGCCCAGTCATCGGACAGTGGTATAAAAAGGGCCGTACCTCAGCCCTACCTCAGTTCTTTTCCCACCATCAACCGGGGCACAACTGCTTCAGTCAACCGCTTTTTTTCCTCGATTTTTTTTATTTTCAAAAAAATAATTAAAATTATTCCTTAGTCTACATGATGTCTTCTCCATCGTCCTCTGTTGAATGGCACCCATCCAAGTGTGCATTCGGCAAGCAAATTCCATTGAAAGACGGTCATTCGGCCTCTCTCTTCAGCCTGGGTCTAGACCACAACATCGAGGCCTGCCAGCATTGCCAGAGGTTTAACAGCAGGATCAGGATTTGCCACCAGAAAGCCTTCAAATCCCTCTTGCTAGAAAAGTAAATTGCAGCCATGCAGAAGGAGACCAAGGGGAAAGATTCCTCTTCTTCACCCTCGAGGGCTTAGACTGCCTCAGATCACCACAAGAAGTCGTAGGGAAAGGATCACCATGAGGAGAAGCACAAGGATAAGGATTCCCAGTCCCCGCACAAGTCAGGCTCTGGCTCTGGTCCTCCTGCGGGAAGACGGACTCGACTCCCCAGGCTGCCCCCACCTCCTCCGGGCTGCCTGTGGTTAAGCCTCCTGCCCTGGTACTGATGTCTGGTGGTGGCTCTTCTGGATCCAGGAGCAAGTCCTCAGCCCTTCATCCCCTGAAACTGTGGCTCCCTCAGACTTCTGGCCAGCAGCCAGGTGGTTCATCCAGTTCTTCTTCGAGTATCAGGTCCTTGCTTGTCATCCACCCGGCCAAGGCGTCCTCCAAGTCAGCCACAGTCTCCAGTGCTGACTCCCCAGACTGACACCGGGGGGACGACGACTCTGCTCTCCTCTGAGCTTGGCTCCCCTCGACTGGCCTTGCCTAAGCAAACGCTGGCTGCGACACTGGACAGGCACCAGCGCACACCCATCTCTTCGACCTGGCATCCGCTCCGGTGACCTCTCAGCCTGCGTCACCAGATCTCCCCCCCCCCACCAAACATCGCTGGCTAACCGCCATACAGAGCCTCAACCGACGCCGGAGGGACCATTGTCCAACCAAGCACCGGATGACCAAATGGCGCAACCACCGGTTACTCCTATTCTGCAGGAGCTGGCACCACCTCAGGGACCAACACCCAGCTCATTGAACCCTCTGACGCGGGGTGCTACCCCTGAACCCAGGATCCCACTATCGGATGTCAAAGAGCTCTTCACATCCTGGTGGAACACCATTAAAGGTGATCTTCTTCAAGACGAGCTTTCCTCACCACCTATTAAGGAGCCTACTCCGGAGGCCCCCCCCCCCAAAAAAAAACTGCCTTCTCCTAAACCCAGGGAGCCTACTCCCAGCCTAGGGAACCGACCCCACAGCCGCAGTGCTGGTACAGGTCATTCGGGCCGTAGAGATAGGAGACATCAGTCTTCTTCCAGATCCTCAGATAGGCACAGAAGCCAGTCTAGGGGACATCTGCACCGATGTTCCTCCTCTAGCTCCGATTCGTCAGAGGATTCTAGCTGCAGCTCTTTCTCCTCTTCCAGGTCTTCCCTTTTGGGAGGTGCCCCTTCGCCCCCAGACATTGACACTCCCAGCTCCCCACTGGATGACCCATCTTTCATGGATGTGATGTGGCATATCCAGGCAAATATGGGATGGGTCACAGAAAACCTGGATCCTGAAAGGAGGTGCTTGGCAGAATACGTCCATCAAAAGTGTCCCCAGCACATAGTGCCACCCTTGACTGATACCTTCCAGGACATCATAAGGATTGCCTGGAAGCATCCGTCTTCATCTTTGGTGGTCCCTAAGAAATTGGACTGCCTCTCTAGAGCCCCCAGGGACAAACCCTTTTTGGGAGAATACCCCCTGGCAGATTCAATGGTGATCACAGCTGCCCACGATAGGTCCAAACAGCCCAGGCACCTGAGCACCCAACCTCCAGACTGTGAATCCAAACAATTGGACCAACTAGGCAAGAAGGTGTACTCCTCTGCCACTTGCACCATCCGCTCCTTAAATTTTTGAACGCCTATGGTCCAATACCAGAACTCCCTCTGAGAACAGTGAATGGAAGTAGCTCAGGCCTTACCATATGTTCCGCAGAAGGCAGAGCTACTCATCCCCTTTAAGTCTGGATCGGAGGTGGGCACCCACATTCTGCATTTCTTTTATTATTCTGCAGACACAGCAGCCAGAGCTGCAGCCAGTGGTGTAGCATAAGGCATTCCTGGCTCAGGGTTGCGGGTTTCTCTCCAGGTGTCCAGGCCAGCATCATGGACGCCCCCTTTAAGGGCCCAGTCCTATTCAGTGACAAGTCTGAGAAAATTATTACTAGGCTCCAGGACTTTGGCAAGGCTATACGATCAGTTCAGACAATGTACCAGTCTAACCAAAAGCCAATTAAGTGTCAGTCCTTTCGTCGATCCTCAGTTCAGCAGCCCCGAGGACAGCAGCAGTAGCAAGGTGCCTTTAAAGGAAAGGCCACCTCTCAGAACTCAGGAGGCGCCATTCCCAGAGCTGCCAAGTCCTCCCAGGCTGTCCTGCCTACCCCAAGTGTGTCTGCATGACTCCCTGCCCGACCTTCTCTCCCCCAGCCCAAAGCTCTGGGGGAGGCAGTAGGGGGTCACGTCTCCCTCTATCTAGAGGGATGGAGCAGGATTGCATCCAACCATTGGGTCTTGCAGTTGATAGAGAAAGGACACATGATAGTTTATGGACAATCCTTCTCCGCCCACTCGCTATTCCCCATCCCATGCTGCCCTCATACAGGAGGAAATCCAGGCACTACTGTTCAAACGGGCCACAAAGCCAGTCCCAGCTACCCAAAGAGGGAAGAGCTACTATTTCCACTTTTTCTTGGTACCCAAGAAGACCAGGGATCTATGCCCCATCTTGGATCTCAGCCATCTGAACAAGTATGTGGAATACAAGAGGTTCAGAATGGTCACCCTTCCAGGACTGATCCCTCTCCTTCATCAGGGAGATCGGCTCTGCTCGCTGGACGCATACTTTCATATCCTAATCACCAAGTCCCACAGAAGGTTCCTGCGATTCTTGTTCCAGGGGCACCACTACCAATTCTGAGTGCTAACGTTCAGCCTATTCTCTGCTCTTCGGGTCTTTACAAAGTGCCTTGCAGTAGTGGCAGCAGCCTTACGGAGGAAAGGCCATTACTTCTTCCCATAGCTGGATGACTGGCTTCTCACAGCTCCCTCCAGGGAAAAACTTACAAACAATGGAAGACACCTTTACTTTTTTCCCTCAACTTGGGAATCATATTGAGCCTTCCAACGTCCTCCCCATGGATGAGCCAATGACTACAGTTCATAGGGGCATTACTGGACACAGTCCAAGGCAAAACCTTCCTGCCTCCGGACAGGGCATATCACCTCCAAGCTCACATCACGCTTGGAAGGTCTAGGCCCACCTGGTTCTGGCCAGACCATGTCCTCAGGCTTCTAGGACACATAGCGGCAGCCATTGCAATTGTACTGCTGGATCAGCTCCACATGAGGATGATCAGTGGAATTTGTGAGTCCAGTGGGATCAACGCACGGACGACTTGGACCAACTTGTGAGTCTCCAGGCTCGTTCGGAGACTCTGCAGTGGTGGTGAAGTCCCTCCAACCTCTCCAGGGGAGTAACCTTCCGCGGAATACCTCCTCTCCAGTCACCGAACACGGATGCTTCTGGCCTGGGTTGGGGAGCTCTCCTTGCAGGCCGTCAGACCCAGTGTACATGGTCCACCTTGGAGAAAACAATCCACATCAGTGTGTTGGAGATGAGTGATTCTCTATGCCATGCAAGCTTTTCTGACCAATCTAGCCCCGGGTCACCTCCTTGTCCAGACGGACAACATGTTGGTGGTCTTCTACATCAACAAGCAAGGGGGGACCCATTAGTATCCCCTCTGCAGAGAGGCTGTGGGGTTTGGTATTTGGCCATCTAGCACCAGCTGGTTCTCTCTGCCGTACATGTTCCAGGCATCCAAAACACTTTGGCCGACAACCTGAGCTGATCTCGGTCCAAAGCTCATGGGTGGCAACTTCTGCAGTCGGTAGCAGAAGACCTGTTAGTAAGATGGGGTCGCCCCATGTTGGACCTCTTTGCATCCCCATTAAGTGCCAAATTGCCCAGTTTCTGTTCACTAGATCCAGGGCCTGGTGTTTACCGGTGAGACACGTCCCTTTGCTAGACAGGGAGATTCCTTTATGCCTTTCCTCCCTTCCTGCTAATCCAGAGGGTCCTTCTCAAACTCCAGTTGGAGGGGTGGACATGATCCTGATTGCTCCCTATTGGCCTCGACTGATTTGGTTCCCTCTACTTCAGCAACTGGCAGCAGAAACCTCTGTGTCCTCTTCCCTTGAGCTCGCACTTGCCCTCTCAGGAGAGAGAGGGACTCTAGTCCATCCGGACCTCAGATTGCTGCACCTGCATGCATGGCTCCTGCAGACTTAGCAGTTACTCATTTTGGGGTCTCCCCTAGGGTAGCAGAGGTCCTCCTTGCTGCCAGGAAGCCCTCCACTAGGGCAA
Organism: Neoceratodus forsteri; assembly: GCA_016271365.2. NCBI lineage: Eukaryota > Metazoa > Chordata > Ceratodontiformes > Ceratodontidae > Neoceratodus > Neoceratodus forsteri. The sequence continues at coordinate 885,186,441 of CM028131.1, read as the reverse complement.
CTTACGCAATGAAGTGGAAGTGCTTCTGCATCTGCTTCCGCCCATCACCTGGATCCCTTTACCTGTCCGGTAAACTCAGTGCTTGAGTACCTCCTTTCTCTGTCGGACTCTGACCTTAGTTGCTCCTCTATTAAGTTGTATTTGTCAGCTGTTTCTGCTGGTGCAGGGCAAGGCTCTTGCCCAATTGGATTTGTCCCGCACCTTCATGAGGGGTATCTTATATCTGAACCCTCCCATCAGGGAGCCAATCTCTCCATGGGACCTTTTTGTTTCTTTTGGAGAAGCTCACCTTGCCTCCCTTTGAGCCAGCCGTGGATTGCAAGCTGCATTTTCTATCATGGAAAGCGTTGTTTTTAGTTCCTCCAAGAGGTCCGTCGCCTGACCGGGATCTGGTAGACATGGAGCCCCCTCCTTTGGGACCCTCGGGTGCCACTCCTGATCCCCGGCTACTTCCCAGTGGACGTGTGGCACCCCCACCAGCTGGTCCTGTGGGACCCTCGGGCGGTTTTCCGGAGCCTAACCCCCACATTCCGCCGCTGGGCGGCCCTCCGATGGATCCTTCGTATCCGACACCGGGGTATCAGACACCTGGATATCCGACGCCAAGGTATCCAACACCCGGATATCCCCCGTGGGGTACCCAGGTATCAATACCCTTACTGGAACCACCTGACCTGACAGGGGTATCCAGGGTACCAGTTTCCTGCTCCTCTACCGCCAGTGCCTGATTGAGAGTCAGTTCCAGTGTGGTAGCAGAATGCCAGGACCCAGCTCATCACTGAAATCAGACAGTCCCAAATGTTGGGGGCTATTCCTCTACCTAGAGACCCCCCCCCCGATCCCTCTGGGCCAAGCTAAGGGTTCACTTCCAGTGGGCGGCGCTGGGCAGGACCCTTCTCTTCCCAGTGGCTCTGAGCCCTCTGATTCAGACATAGATTCGGACATCGACCATTCTGACCCTCGATCTCCAGTTGAAGTTCCTCCAAAAGAATTACCTAAATCCCCTCCAGAGGACCCTTCATTCTGGGATTTGTTGAGAACTATCCAGGCAGCGGGATGCTGGCTTTGTAAGGAGATAGATCCTCAGCGCAAAAAATTTGGCTGAACCCTTGGATCTAGCGACTACAGATCCTCTACCCATCCCCCCTTGGATGGGCCCTCATGAGGACCTGGTCACTACCGTTTGGCAACATCCATCCTCCATCCCGGCTGTTTCCAGGAAAGCTAAATGAACTTACTTCCCCCTGGAAGGGATTTCTCATTTGACATCGCACCCGAAGCCGACTTCATGGTCATCACGGCCACACATGACCGGTCAGCTCAACCCAAGCACCTGAGTTCATTCCCACCAGACAAGGACTCATAGCAACTGGACCAGTTTGGTAGAAAAATCTACTCATCCACTTCTTGTTCAATACGGTCACTAAATTATGTGTCCCATATGGTGGCCTTCCAGAAGGCATCCCTTGCTGAGCTGGAGAGGGACCTTCAGGCTATCCCTGATGAAAACCTCAGGGCCAAGTTGTTGGGCAAAGTCCATATGAACAAGTCCTTTTGCCCTCACGCTGTCCGAGCCGAGTATGATTCAGTGGCTCAGGCTGTGGCCACGGGGATCTGCCTTCGTTGCCTGTCATGGCTCCGTATAGCAGGTCTGGCACAGGACGTCCAGTCATCCCTTTTGGACACACCCTTCAGGGGTTCCGTCCTCTTTGGCGGCAACACGAAGGATATTATAACAGGGCTGGAGAAGAGTGGACGATCTCTTCGAGACATACGCTCGATGTATTGGACGGGTCAAAAGAAGCAGCCATTTCATCACCAGAGACTATGGAATAAGACCCAGAATAAGCGTCGAGGCAAAAGACACGCCACTTGCTCTGGAGCTCAAACCCCTCGGGCAAAGTTTGCCAAACCAGCCTCAGGGGCTAAAGCTCCCCTCAGCATCTTGACTCGCTCCCCCTCCTTCCGCTACCTCCATTCCCCTCGGCAGAACCAGTAGGAGGGAGGTTCGGCCTCCACCTGGAAGGGTGGAAGTCCATCACCACAGACATATGTGTTCTTCAGATCATACAACGAGGTCACTCTGTCGAGTTCCTAGAGATTCCACCTCCACACCCTCTGGGAATGTCCTCTTACCCGCCGGGTCAGATCCCCATCGTCCACCAGGAAATCCAGGCCTTGCTGTGAAAAGCGGCCATAGAACCTGTCCCTCCAGACCAACTAGGAAGGGGTTTCTACTCCCATTTCTTCCTGGTACCAAAGAAGACGGGGGATATGCGACCTATCCTGGATCTCGGCATGCTCAACCTCTTCGTGGAATACAAGAGATTCTGCATGCTGACCCTTCATGGACTCCTACCCCTGCTGCAGTCAAACACATGGCTGTGCAGGATGCTTACCTACTTATCCCCATCCTCCCAGCCCACCGCCACTTCCTCCGATTCTCCTTTCAGGAGAACCATTTCCAATTCAGGACACTTCCTTTTGGCCTGTCCTCAGCGCCCTGGGTTTTCACCAAGTGCCTAGCGATAGTAGCGGCGTTTCTCTGCCACATGGGCATATATGTGTTCTCGTACCTAGATGACTGGCTTTTTTCAGCCCCCTCCCCGTACAGTCTGAAGTTGTCTCTCTCTCTCACTCTGGACTTGTTTGTCAAGCTGGGCATCTCGGTCAACCTCCCCAAGTCCCAGCTAGTACCCTCTCAGGGCCTCCAGTTTATTGGGGCGGTACTGGACACAGTCCAGAGCAAGGCCTTTTTGCCATTGGATTAGGCCGAGACCTTAGCTTCCCAGGCAGCTTTCGTAGCCAAGGCTCGATGGATCCCAGCACACACGGTGCTCCGTCTCTTGTGGCTCATGGAAATGGCCATTCCTACTGTCCCCATGGCCAGACTGCACATGAGGGTCACCCAGTGGTCTCTTCAAGTCCACCGTGACCAGCGGTTGGGTGATATGAACCAATTGGTCATGATCTTCAACAGCCTGCAGAAGGATCTTCTTTGGTGGCAGGATCTCACCAACCCGTTAGTGGGAGCTCCTTTCCACTCTCGGGGCCCCTACCCAGATCCTCGCATCAGACGCTTCCAATATGGGTTGGGGAGGCCATCTGGGGAACCACAAAACCCAAGGTTCATGGACCCCCAGGAGCAGCAGCTCCATATCATCGTCCTGGAGGCCAAAGCAGTACTCTATGCTCTCCAGGCCTTCCAGTCGATACTCCTCCCAGGAACACTTCTGATCCAGATAGACAACGTGGAGACTGTCTGGTACCTCAACAAACAGGGAGGAACCCAGTCGTACCCTCTTTGCAAGGAAGCATTGAGAGTATGGTACTGGGCGATTCAGCATGGTCCGTTTCTGACAGCAGTCCACATCCTAGGTGTGCACAACGTTCTGGCGGAGAGTCTCAGCTGATCAGTAGCCAGGACTCACAAGTGGGAATTAAAGCAGGACGTAGTTGAAGACCTGTTTCTTCGATGGGGCTGACCAGACCTAGATCTGTTCGCCTACCCATTCAGCGCAAAACTACCCAGCTGTTGCTCGCTCGTTCCTGGGCATGGTGCTTTTTGGCGCGACGCACTGTCTCTCTCTTGGACATGGAGGTTTCTGTACGCGTTTCCTCCCTTTCCTCTTATTCAGAAGATTCTGTTGAAACTTCAGGCGGAATGGGCCCACTTAATCCTGATTTCCTCTCTGTGGCCTTGGCAGATTTGGTTCCCGCTGTTGCAACAGCTGGCTCTAGAAACACCGATCCTTCTGCCAATATCTCATGACCTTCTGTCTCAGGAGCAGGGCACCCTGGTACATTCGAGTCTTCAGTCTCTCCACCACCATGCGTGGCACCTGTGGACATAGCAGTTTACCGCTATGGAGTTTCTTCCCAGATCGCTCGGGTCCTGGTAGAAGCCAGAAAACCTTCTACCAGATCTACCTATGCCGTGAAGTGGAAGAGATTTTCCATCTGGGCCACAACTAAATGCTTGGACCCCTTTTCTTGCTCAGCCTCCCAGGTGTTTGAGTACCTCATGCATCTTTCTGAGTTGGGCCTTAGTTACTCCTCCATTAAAGTCCATCTTTCTGAGGTGTCGGCCTACCACCTCCCAGTGGAGGGCAAAACCCTAGCGCAGCTAGAGGTTTCAGAAACTTTCTTGAAGGGCATCCTTCATATTAAACCTCCAGTCTGGAACCCCGTCCTCCCTGGGATCTCAGTTTTATGTTGGAGAAACTTATGTTACCCCCTTTTGAACCGGCAGCAAGTTGCGATATGTGCTTCCTGTCATGGAAGACTTTATTTTTAGTTGCGGTTACTTCAGCTCGAAGAGTTTCAGAGCTTCAGGCCGTTGAGTGCAGAGAGCCTTATTTGATTTTTCACAAGGACCGAGTGGTCCTTAGGACTAATCCTTCCTTTCTTCCGAAAGTGGTTTCAGAGACAACTCTCAACCAGAGTGTCGAACTGCCAGTCTGTTATCCTCCGCATTCCAACAGAGGGCAATATCTGTTGCACACCTTGGATGTGCACCGGATCCTGAGGTACTATTCCTTCCGGACTAAGGAGGTTCGTAAAATGAACCGTTTTGTGGCCTTTACCCCCCAGTACCAGGGCAAGGCCATCTCGAAGCAGACTATCTCTAGGTGGCTGGCTAACAGTGTTCACTACACTTACCAGAAACATGGAGAGACCCTTCTGGGGGCCGTTAAAGGCCACTTCGCCAGAAGCGTGGCCACTTCTACTGCCTTTTTCAGTAGTGTGTTGACTGCAGAGATATGTGCAGTGGCCACTTGGTCTTATGTCCACACCTTCACTAAACACTATAGTCTGGACATTGCCTCTAGGCATAGAACTGGTTTCGGCCCTGCTGTTTTGCAAGGTCTTCTATCCTAAGGCAGAATCTCAGTTGGCGGACATTTTCTTCCTCCCGGAACCTCGTCTCAGACTCCTTCTCTTTAGACTGCTTGGTATTCAGTCTTATATGTGAAGACCTTCTGCAGGAACCTTCTCAAAGTAAGATATAGCATTTACATGAGAACTTACCGTAACATTAGATCTTCAAGAGAGGTTCCTGCAATAGGTCTAGTTTCCCACCTACCTTTCCCCAGCGCCTGGAAAGCTTTCCTTTTCTTCCAGCCTAGCCCACAGGTCTAGATAGGGCACAAGGTCCCAGGAGTTGTTGCTCCTTCCTTTCTACTTACCTTTCTTTAGGTCTCTGGTGGAAAAGAACTGGAGGGTGGGTGCAGGACTGCCCCTTTTATAGTTAGGCTGATGTTGCGATGGGCGGTCCCCACTGATGACGGCTAGCTACAAGTTTGCCATTGGAACCTGACACCAGGGGGCGCAGTCCTATATCTTAAGACCTCCTGCAGGAACCTCTCTCGAAGACCTACTATTACGGTAAGTTCTTGCGTAACTGCTATATCTTTGAGAGGAACTCATGCAGCAGGTGCTGCTTTCCCTTCCTCCCTCCTACCCTCTGGTTTCTGTTTATGCATTTTCTGCAATTCTCTCTCTTCTCTTCAGTTTGAGGATCCTCCTCAGTTCACCAGTTTTTCTGTGCCAGGCTCTCTGGTGGGTGAACTGAGGTGGGGCTGGGGGAACACCCCTTTTATACCATTGGCCAATGTTTGGGGCGGTCCAACTTTAGGGGGACGTTCCCTGTCATAGACTGCTAGCTTGAAGTTTTCCTGGCACCTGCCGGCTTCAGTCCTTATGGTGTAACCTGCTGCAAGAGCTCCTCTCGAAGATCTACTGTTACGGTAAGGTCTTGCGTAACTGTACTTTCTAGGAGTGCTACATGATGTACATCCACGCTGGCCCACCTGACCTCCCCTGGCAAGTAGCACACCAGTCTTCCTTCCAGTGGGTAAGATCGGACTTCACGGGGCGGTGCCGAGGGAGTTACCATTCAGGTGGGTGGGAGGAGCCAGCTTGAAGACTTTCCAGTAACCCTTAAAGGGGAAAGGACACTGCCAGAATTGTGGATGTACACCATATACCACTCCTAGAACTACTGTTATTGGTGAGTAACCTGTTTTTTTGGGGGGGGATTAGCTTAAAAGTCTAATCGGGGTGTGGGGGGAGACAGGTGTTCTCCATCACATGTATTTACAGAAGTGGGTAGTATTCCCATAAAACATCAAATAGATTGTTTCATGTGCATTTCCCATGAAGAAAAAAGTATAACCGGTGAGTGGGTCTCCTGCCCCTTATTGGTATGTGCTGTTTGTTTTGAGGTTGTGGAGTAGCTCCCTTCCCGTATTTCTGATTTATTAAGTACTGAGGGCCACACTGCTCCATGGGTATAAATGATACCTTAAACCACCCTAGCTGGATTCACCCTGATCTTCCTCAAGGATATCAGTTCTGTGGAGCCACACACAATCAACTAAAACCCTTCGTGTCAGAACCCTGCAGGAAAATTTTCAAAGTGTTGAGCCACCTACATAATAGGAGTGTAGCTGATGTCCGATGCTGCATGCACCAACATTGCTTATATGATGACAGTATGACCTTCTTCAGGTTTCTTTTTACTCACCATCGTGGAAACATTAGATACTTCGGGTCATTTTGTTTTTGACCATTTCATCATCAGCTATTCCACCTCCTTTGCTGAATTTGACTTCATTTGGACATCTTCTGGTATGTGTTTGATTATGTCCTTTCTTTGATCAGCAACATTGGTTTGACTTTGAGATCTTCAAAGATATCTCCTTCGTTTGAGCCACACCTTTGGAACTGTAAGTCATCTGCGTTAGGATCACCTGGAGACTTTTGCCTGCTGGAGCAGCCTACATCAATGCATGCCAGCAGAGGTCGCGAGGGTCTCCAGAAATCGCCCTCCCTCCAGCAAGCCTCCCGATCGCCGGAATTCAGGTCGCGAGGGTCCAAATAAGCCGCCCTCCCTCCAGCAAGACGTCCGGTAGCCAGATTGCCGATCGCAGGGTCTGCAACAAATGCCTCCCCAGCAAGCCTGCAGACCACCGCAGTGAGCCAGCAGAGGTCGCGAGGGTCTCCAGAAATCGCCTCCTCCAGCAAGCCTCCCGATCACCGGAATTCAGGTCGCGAGGGTCCAAATAAGCCGCCTCCTCCAGCAAGACGTCTGTAGCCAGATTGCCGATCGCGAAGGTCTGCAATAAATGTCCCCCAGCAAGCCTGCAGACCACCGCAGTGAGCCAGCAGAGGTCGCGAGGGTCTCCAGAAATCGCCTCCTCCAGCAAGCCTCCCGATCGCGGAATTCAGGTCGCGAGGGTTCAAATAAGCCGCCTCCTCCAGCAAGACGTCCGTAGCCAGATTGCCGATCGCAAGGTCTGCAACAAATGCCCTCCCCCAGCAAGCCTGCAGACCACCAGTGAGCCAGCAGAGGTCGCGAGGGTCTCCAGAAATCGCCTCCTCCAGCAAGCCTCCCGATCGCTGGAATTCAGGTCGCGAGGGTCCAAATAAGCCGCCTCCCTCCAGCAAGACGTCTGTAGCCAGATTGCCGATCGCGAAGGTCTGCATAAATGCCCTCCCCAACAAGCCTGCAGACCACCGCAGTGAGCCAGAGGTCGCGAGGGTCTCCAGAAACGCCTCCCTCCAGCAAGCCTCCCGATCGCCGGAATTCAGGTCGCGAGGGTCCAAATAAGCCGCCCTCCCTCCAGCAAGACGTCCGGTAGCCAGATTGCCGATCGCAAGGTCTGCAATAAATGCCTCCCCAGCAAGCCTGCAGACCACCGCAGTGAGCCAGAGGTCGAGGGTCTCCAGAAATCGCCTCCCTCCAGCAAGCCTCCCGATCGCTGGAATTCAGGTCGCGAGGGTCCAAATAAGCCGCCCTCCAGCAAGACGTCCGTAGCCAGATTGCCGATCGCTAAGGTCTGCAACAAATGCCTCCCAGCAAGCCTGCAGACCACCGCAGTGAGCCAGGTACGAACGGACATTTCCTGAGGTTTCCTCGCTTCAGCCTGCTTGTCTTCTCCGTGGAATTAAACTGCAGTTGGGACTGTTGGAGCGTTAATTTTGCGCCAATCTCCACTACTTAAATGTTTTTTTTTTTTTTGGATTTTATGTTAAATAAGGGATTTCTCCTGTAAAACCCAGTCGCTAAACCTAAGCACAACTAATTTGAATTTACTGCTGCATTACAAGGATCTTTTATTTTTATTGTTATTTTTACCTCTTCTTTCTGTCTCCTGCTCACTGCTGTCTCCATACCAGGGTGAACATTTTAACTCAGAGCTTTACAATACAGTAATCCCTTCTTTTGTTTCAGTTTTGTGCCTCCCACTTTTGCCTACCTTTAAAACAAACCTCTCTCCCTTGTCCACAGCAGAGGTCGCGAGGGTCTCCAGAAATCGCCTCCTCCAGCAAGCCTCCCGATCGCCGGAATTCAGGTCGCGAGGGTCCAAATAAGCCGCCCTCCCTCCAGCAAGACGTCCGGTAGCCAGATTGCCGATCGCGAAGGTCTGCAATAAATGCCCTCCCCCCAGCAAGCCTGCAGACCACCGCAGTGAGCCAGGTACGAACGGGACATTTCCTGAGGTTTCTCGCTCTCAGCCTGCTTGTCTTCTCCTGTGGAATTAAACTGCAGTTGGGACTGTTGGAGCGTTAATTTTGGGCCAATCTACTACTTAAATGTTTTTTTTTTTTTTTTTGGATTTTATGTTAAATAAGGGATTTCTCCTGTAAAACCCAGTCGCTAAACCTAAGCACAACTAATTTGAATTTACTGCTGCATTACAAGGATCTTTTATTTTTATTGTTATTTTTCCTCTTTCTTTCTGTCTCTGCTCACTGCTGTCTCCATACCAGGGTGAACATTTTAACTCAGAGCTTTACAATACAGTAATCCTTCTTTTGTTTCAGTTTTGTGCCCTCCCACTTTTGCCTACCTTTAAAACAAACCTCTCTCCCTTGTCCACAGCAGAGGTCGTGAGGGTCTCCAGAAATCGCCTCCTCCAGCAAGCCTCCCGATCGCTGAATTCAGGTCGCGAGGGTCCAAATAAGCCGCCCTCCTCCAGCAAGACGTCCGGTAGCCAGATTGCCGATCGCGAAGGTCTGCAATAAATGCCCTCCCCCCAGCAAGCCTGCAGACCACCGCAGTGAGCCAGCAGAGGTCGCGAGGGTCTCCAGAAATCGCCTCCTCCAGCAAGCCTCCCGATCGCCGGAATTCAGGTCGCGAGGGTCCAAATAAGCCGCCTCCTCCAGCAAGACGTCCGTAGCCAGATTGCCGATCGTGAAGGTCTGCAACAAATGCCTCCCCAGCAAGCCTGCAGACCACCGCAGTGAGCCAGGTACTAACGGGACATTTCCTGAGGTTTCCTCGCCTCAGCCTGCTTGTCTTCTCCGTGGAATTAAACTGCAGTTGGGACTGTTGGAGCGTTAGTTTTGGCGCCAATCTCCACTACTTAAATGTTTTTTTTTTTTTGGATTTTATGTTAAATAAGGGATTTCTCCTGTAAAACCCAGTCGCTAAACCTAAGCACAACTAATTTGAATTTACTGCTGCATTACAAGGATCTTTTATTTTATTGTTATTTTTCCTCTTTCTTTCTGTCTCCTGCTCACTGCTGTCTCCATACCAGGGTGAACATTTTAACTCAGAGCTTTACAATACAGTAATCCCTTCTTTGTTTCAGTTTGTGCCCTCCCACTTTGCCTACCTTTAAAACAAACCTCTCTCCTTGTCCACAGCAGAGGTCGCGAGGGTCTCCAGAAATCGCCTCCCTCCAGCAAGCCTCCCGATCGCTGGAATTCAGGTCGCGAGGGTCCAAATAAGCTGCCTCCCTCCAGCAAGACGTCCGGTAGCCAGATTGCCGATCGCAAGGTCTGCACAAATGCCTCCCCAGCAAGCCTGCAGACCACCGCAGTGAGCCAGGTACGTAACGGACATTTCCTGAGGTTTCCTCGCCTCAGCCTGCTTGTCTTCTCCGTGGAATTAAACTGCAGTTGGGACTGTTGGAGCGTTAATTTTGGCGCCAATCTCCACTACTTAAATGTTTTTGTTTTTTTTTTGGATTTTATGTTAAATAAGGATTTCTCCTGTAAAACCCAGTCGCTAAACCTAAGCACAGCTAATTTGAATTTACTGCTGCATTACAAGGATCTTTTATTTTATTGTTATTTTTCCTCTTTCTTTCTGTCTCCTGCTCACTGCTGTCTCCATACCAGGGTGAACATTTTAACTCAGAGCTTTACAATACAGTAATCTCTTCTTTGTTTCAGTTTTGTGCCCTCCCACTTTTGCCTACCTTTAAAACAAACCTCTCTCCTTGTCCACAGCAGAGGTCGTGAGGGTCTCCAGAAATCGCCTCCTCCAGCAAGCCTCCCGATCGCGGAATTCAGGTCGCGAGGGTCCAAATAAGCCGCCTCCTCCAGCAAGACGTCCGCAGCCAGATTGCCGATCGCAAGGTCTGCAATAATGCCTCCCCAGCAAGCCTGCAGACCACCGCAGTGAGCCAGGTACTAACGGGACATTTCCTGAGGTTTCCTCGCCTCAGCCTGCTTGTCTTCTCCGTGGAATTAAACTGCAGTTGGGACTGTTGGAGCGTTAGTTTTGGCCAATCTCCACTACTTAAATGTTTTTTTTTTTTGATTTTATGTTAAATAAGGGATTTCTCCTGTAAAACCCAGTCGCTAAACCTAAGCACAACTAATTTGAATTTACTGCTGCATTACAAGGATCTTTTATTTTTATTGTTATTTTTTCTTTCTTTCTGTCTCCTGCTCACTGCTGTCTCCATACCAGGGTGAACATTTTAACTCAGAGCTTTACAATACAGTAATCCCTTCTTTTGTTTCAGTTTTGTGCCTCCCACTTTTGCCTACCTTTAAAACAAACCCTCTCCCTTGTCCACAGCAGAGGTCGCGAGGGTCTCCAGAAACGCCTCCCTCCAGCAAGCCTCCCGATCGCTGAATTCAGGTCACGAGGGTCCAAATAAGCCGCCTCCCTCCAGCAAGACGTCCGTAGCCAGATTGCCGATCGCTAAGGTCTGCAATAAATGCCTCCCCAGCAAGCCTGCAGACCACCGCAGTGAGCCAGGTACTAACGGACATTTCCTGAGGTTTCCTCGCCTCAGCCTGCTTGTCTTCTCCGTGGAATTAAACTGCAGTTGGGACTGTTGGAGCGTTAGTTTTGGGCCAATCTCCACTACTTAAATGTTTTTGTTTTTTTTTTTGATTTTATGTTAAATAAGGGATTTCTCCTGTAAAACCCAGTCGCTAAACCTAAGCACAACTAATTTGAATTTACTGCTGCATTACAAGGATCTTTTATTTTATTGTTATTTTTCCTCTTCTTTCTGTCTCCTGCTCACTGCTGTCTCCATACCAGGGTGAACATTTTAACTCAGAGCTTTACAATACAGTAATCCTTCTTTGTTTCAGTTTTGTGCCCTCCCACTTTTGCCTACCTTTAAAACAAACCTCTCCCTTGTCCACAGCAGAGGTCGCGAGGGTCTCCAGAATCGCCTCCTCCAGCAAGCCTCCCGATCGCGGAATTCAGGTCGCGAGGGTCCAAATAAGCCGCCCCTCCAGCAAGACGTCCGTAGCCAGATTGCCGATCGCGAGGTCTGCAATAAATGCCTCCCCCAGCAAGCCTGCAGACCACCGCAGTGAGCCAGGTACGAACGGGACATTTCCTGAGGTTTCCTCGCCTCAGCCTGCTTGTCTTCTGTGGAATTAAACTGCAGTTGGGACTGTTGGAGCGTTAGTTTTGGCGCCAATCTCCACTACTTAAATGTTTTTTTTTTTTTTTTGATTTTATGTTAAATAAGGGATTTCTCTGTAAAACCCAGTCGCTAAACCTAAGCACAACTAATTTGAATTTACTGCTGCATTACAAGGATCTTTTATTTTTATTGTTATTTTTCCTCTTCTTTCTGTCTCCTGCTCACTGCTGTCTCCATACCAGGGTGAACATTTTAACTCAGAGCTTTACAATACAGTAATCCCTTCTTTGTTTCAGTTTGTGCCCTCCCACTTTTGCCTACCTTTAAACAAACCCTCTCTCCCTTGTCCATGCAGAGGTCGCGAGGGTCTCCAGAAATCGCCTCCCTCCAGCAAGCCTCCCGATCGCCGGAATTCAGGTCGCGAGGGTCCAAATAAGCCGCCTCCTCCAGCAAGACGTCCGTAGCCAGATTGCCGATGCCAAGGTCTGCAATAAATGCCTCCCCAGCAAGCCTGCAGACCACCGCAGTGAGCCAGGTACTAACGGGACATTTCCTGAGGTTTCCCTCGCTCTCAGCCTGCTTGTCTTCTCCGTGGAATTAAACTGCAGTTGGGACTGTTGGAGCGTTAGTTTTGGCGCCAATCTCCACTACTTAAATGTTTTTTGTTTGTTTTTTGGATTTTATGTTAAATAAGGGATTTCTCCTGTAAAACCCAGTCGCTAAACCTAAGCACAACTAATTTGAATTTACTGCTGCATTACAAGGATCTTTTATTTTTATTGTTATTTTTCCTCTTTCTTTCTGTCTCCTGCTCACTGCTGTCTCCATACCAGGGTGAACATTTTAACTCAGAGCTTTACAATACAGTAATCCTTCTTTGTTTCAGTTTTGTGCCCTCCCACTTTTGCCTACCTTAAACAAACCTCTCCCTTGTCCACAGCAGAGGTCGCGAGGGTCTCCAGAAATCGCCCTTCCTCCAGCAAGCCTCCCGATCGCCGGAATTCAGGTCGCGAGGGTCCAAATAAGCCGCCCTTCCTCCAGCAAGACGTCCGGTAGCCAGATTGCCGATCGCGAAGGTCTGCAATAAATGCCCTCCCCCCAGCAAGCCTGCAGACCACCGCAGTGAGCCAGGTACGAACGGGACATTTCCTGAGGTTTCCCTCGCTCTCAGCCTGCTTGTCTTCTCCGTGGAATTAAACTGCAGTTTGGTCCCCGCCGGCGCTGCGCGCCGGCTCCCCACCACCCCCACCACCACCCTTTTGGTCGGCAGCCCACTTTGCCATCTGCAGCTTATACTGCAGCACCACTAGAGGGCCTCCTCCTTTTTTCTTACATTTGTAGACCTACAGTTTCCTGCCATTATGAACACCACCTCTTGCAGCTTACAACTTTTTATCCTTATACTTGTCTCTCACCCCCTGCTAACCTCATGGGTGTTTAAAACTAATAGGGACCCCGCTGCTGGCTCCTCTACCCATCTCACTGGAAAGGCACCTGGGTCAAATCGCCTACAACCTCTCCCACTTGGTTTCCACAGCAAAAACTGTACCCCTAGTTTTAGCTGTACCATAAATGGAATATGGCTTGCCCAAACCCCCTTCCCCACCGCCAGACCCCCACTGGCTTGCACATACCTCTTAGTAACCCTAACTCAACTAGTACCCGCACCCCATACCTACTAGCCCCACCAAATCACCCGCATCCTGGTCCGCGCTGCACCTCAAATAAGCTGATGAGGATATTCGCCTCCGGCAAACTCTCCTTCCTCCTGCTTATATCCGGGAGCGTCCATCCCAACCCAGGTCCTCCCATGCAACATGGAATTAAGAAGAGAGCGCATAGTGGCCTATTCCTGGCCACCCTCAATATCTGCAGTCTTCCAAGAAAATTTACCCTGCTGCAGGGTTGGCTTGCACAACACCCCACGGACATCCTTACTTTATCAGAAACCTGGCTCTCAAAAAAGGTCCCAGATGACTCGGTCTCTCTCAAGGGCTTTACCCTTTTCAGAACTGATAGGGCAGGAAAAAGGGGCGGGGGTTGTGCCATATATGCTAGAACATCCCTCAAACCCCTATTAGTCCCACTTCCCATGCCTGAGCATGGTGCCCAGTCCACTACAATTAAAATTACCATTGCACTACTGGCAAACCTCTTTATATTATGGCAGTTTACATCCCCCAACAAAACAGAAACTAGCATTTGATTCTGTTCTATCAGCAATAACCTATCTACCCCTAAAAGCCGAACTGATTATTATGGGTGATTTTAATGTGAACTGGCTATCCACTACACGTCGATTCCTTCAAAGACGCAGCAAGTGCCTATGATCTTACTCAAGTAGTACCCTCACCCACTAGACAGGATCCTCGGACAGGCTCTTCCTCACTTATAGACCTTATCTTTACAAACTCTCAAACCACATCTCCAAAGTCGATGTGTTTCCCGACTATTTAGTGACCACTCCCGCGGGTGCTGGTGGTCAAATAAAATATGCCAATCAAACCTAAAACTTCCATACAAGGCACCTCAAAAGGTGCCCCCTCTCGCCTCAGGGTGTACCTCACCACCTGTGACTGGGGGCCAGTGCATACTGCACAATCTCTAGATGCTGCGCTCACTGCATTTATTGCTATCTTCAATGCAGCCTGTGACATATTTGCCCTTTCACAAAGAAGGTATAAAACCTGGGACACCCTTGGATGACCCAGTCCTCCTACAACAGATGCAGCACAGGGATAGCCTCTGGCACAGGGTCAGATCCTCTCAGCTGCCCCAAGACAGACAGCTCTACAGAGAAGCAAGAAATAAATGCACAGGGCTATTCGACAAGCCAAGGCCACCTACTATCAACAAGCCTTCACCACCACATGGAGCTCCGGAAATCTTTCTGAACAATGTTAAAGAACTATGTGGAAAGTCACAAACACAGACCCAACCCAGCTCTTAGTCCAGGGTACCTCTCACATGACCCCTCCACCATAGCCTATACCCTAAACACCACCTTCTCTGACCTCAGTCAAGTCCTCCCCAAAACTTCTTGATCCCATCTCCCACACACCTACTACTTCCCCTGTTCCCCACACACCTCCTTTCAGGCTGTGTGTTATTTCGTGCAATCAGGCTAAAGCTACCTCTCCAAGCACTGCATAACTCGCGTTACAGCAGTGACTCCTCGACCTTAAATCCTCTGCTCACCCTTAATGAGACTCTCCCACATCTCACCAAACTCCTCAACCACTCACTGTGTCATGGCCATTCCTCACATTATGGAAGAGGGTATTATCACACCTATCCTGAAAAGGGTGATCCAACTACCCCTGCCAACTATAGGCCCATTACGATCCTTCCTCCCTTCAAAAGCTCTTGAAAAATTGTGTCTGACCAACTCACAGACTACCTTGACAAGTATGGTCTCCTCTGCCATGAGCAACATGGTTTCAGAAAGGGCACAGTACTACCACAGCACTACTAGAATTTACATCTTACATTCATGAAGCCCTTGAACAGGGGTCAGCAGTTGGTACAATCTATATTGATTTGACCAAAAGCATTTGACACCGCTAATCATGAGCTTTCCATCACCCTGGCAGCCCTCCATATTGCTCCTGAAGCTATCTCCTGGTTCAAGAACTATCTGACTGACAGAACGCGGAAGTAAAAATTAGTCATACACTCTCCTCCAAACTACAGTTCTGGCTGGTGTCCCCAAGGGTCAATACTTGGCCCGCTCTTGTTCACTCTTTTTCTGAACTCACCCCTCAGCATGTAGTGGAAAGCTATTACTATATGCGGACGATGCTGCTATACTAAAACACACCAACCTCACATATCTCCAAAACACTTTCAAGGCTGTTTAGGAGCTTGAATACTGGGTTCACTGACCACCGCCTTACTTAACTATGACAAGACAAAATCCATGATGTTTGCCCATCGTCAAAACCCCTCTATAACTCCCTGCTCTCAATCTCAAACCTACAGGGTAACCACATTGAACAGGTCACCCACTTTAAATATCTAGGTATCACCCTGGACACATCCCTTACCTACCACCAGCACATTAAACTTCTCTCCTCCTCAGTTAATACCCGACTTGGCATTCTTTACAGGCACAAACACTGCCTTCCTCCTCAGGCTTTCTACGCTTAGCCGCATTAGCTCGGTCCTCTCATTGGTCGATTATGGAATAACTATGTACGGCGCTGCTGACAAATCAGCCCTACACAGCATCAATATAGCACTAAACAAAGCCTGCCGCATTGGTCACCAGCAGCAGTAGACAAACACATACCTGTCAGCTCTATTATCAAGCGGACTGGCTAACCTTGAAGGGAGGCTTAAATACCATACCTGCCTCCAAGCCAAGAAGATCCTTATGAAACTCGCACCCATCTGTCTGCATCGCCTCATCCAACCAGCCCCAATAGGGGCACCTTAGACGATTGTAGGGACCTCCCACGCAGTTCCCCACTGCAGAACTCTCTGGGGTAAAGATCTTTCCGTTACTGCGTTCCACTTTGGCTAAACAATCTACCATCTTCCATCTTGCTTGCCCCAGTCTAAGACTATTCAAAACAGAGTGCAAGAAGTATCTGCTCAACATGGAGACCTGTAGCTGTTTTCCATCTTTTTCGCATAGATTGTCAGGCACCTGGGCCACCACATCGTAGGAACACTGCAACTCACAGATACTATCTCAGTCTTGGCAATACCTTATACTGTGATTGTTAAACTCTTGTAATGTCCTGGCAATTTTCTGTACAAACCTTGTCTCTATGTAAAATTCAATATTACAACTGACGTGTAGCCTTTGACTTAAGCTATGATTTTAAACGTTTGTCGAAATGTAATTTCTCTGTTTTGAGAACATTGTCCATACTGTCTTGTTGTAATTGTACTGTCATGACTGACGTGGAGCCTTTGCAAAGGAGTCCTTGACTCAAAGGTTGTAATTCCGAAATTTTCAATAAATAAATAAATAAATGTCAACTCAATCTACTGTATATAACATGGGTTGTCCCATCACTCCTCAGTTCTTTCTCTCACTGTCAGTCGCTCATCTGATTGCCAGAGAATCAATGCAAAAACTCGCACCATTGTTGCTGTTATTTGTAATTCATTTTTATTTACTTTTTTGCTTTTGGTAACCGGGTAAGTGCCACTAGGCTCTTACTTTAATGTATATGAACCATGCCGGTTGTTTGCTGCATAGACTATGGAGCAGGCTAATCTGTGCCCGAACCAGGCTGCTGGACCGCTTCTGCGGTGCTCGAGAGCCAGCATGCCGAGGACTCCCTGGGTTGAGCCACGACCCTGCCTGCTACCGGTGAACCGCACTCCCCCTAAGACACTGACTTTTCCACTGAAGGACCACAGCGAAGCACCCGAGAACCATGCCAGTGGTTTACTGCATAGACTATGGAGCAGGCTAATCCATGCCTGAATCAGGCTGCTGGACCGCTCCTGCGGTGCTCGAGAGCCAGCGTGCCAAGGACTCCCTGGGTTGAGCCGTGGCCCTATCTGCTACCGGTGCACTGCACTCTCCCAAAGACACTGATTTTTCCTCTGAAGGACCGCAGAGAAGCAGCTGAGAACCATGCCAGTGGTTTACTGCATAGACTACGGAGCAGACTAATCCGTGCCCGAACCAGGCTGCTGGACCACTGCTGCAGTGCTCAAGAACCAGTCTGACCAGGACTTTCTGAGTTGAGCCATGGCCCTGCCTGCTACTGACAGACCGCATTCCCCTAAAGACACTGATTTTTCCACCAAAGGACCACAGAAAAAGCAACCGTGAACCGTGCCGGTGGTTTGCTGCACAGAATACGGAGCAGGCTAATCCGTGCCTGAACCGGGCTGCTGAACCGCTCCTGCGGTGCTCGAGAGCCAGCCTGCCGAGGACTCCCTAGGTTGAGCCATTGCCCTGCCTTTTACCGGTGGACCACGCTCCCCCAAAGACACGGATCTTTTCACCGGACTACAGAGAAGCAGCCGAGAACCACGCCAGTGCTTTGCTGCATAGACTACGGAGCTAAACCCCACCAGTTGTGAAACTGACAAGTGTCTATTTTCCCATTGGTCCCTTATATTATTCTGCCACAAGGGGCTCCAGTCAGCTAATTATTGCTGTTTCAGCTGTGACCTGATGGTGAACAAATAGGGTGCCATGACAAACAGTTTAAAATTGCAACCCTCATATGCTAAGGTCTGTTGTTGACAATAAGTCTCAGAGATACTATTACACATTCTTTTTGTTTTTAACTCCCTTATCAAAACCACCTATTTGAGGAGTAGCGTGGTACTCCCAAACAGAGTGTACAGAGACCATGGTCTCCACAAACCTACTCACTCGACTGATCTTATTCCTGCTGCTTCTTGCTCTCTCTGTGATTTCAGTTGCACCGTTTTAGATGCGGGCAACCCCCACCCAAGATGAGTTCCACTTCTCAAACCTCCTTAAACTACATATAAAGCAGCACAACCTCACTCTTCTAATTCCAAGGGGTTTCATCTACATGGCAATAAATGAGCTTCGGAAATGCTCTTTTGGTCCACTGTACCTTACTCCATTTCTCCACCATAAGCTCTGGTATATAATCCTGATTGCTCTCCTGCTTTCTGGGAATGTCAAGTCAGACCCAGGCCCTGGTATTCATTACTCCCATGTGGACTTCTCTCTACATAATATGAAAGGACTCCGCATAGCCCATCACAGTATTGGGAGTCTAATGCACAACTTAGCAGATCTTGGGTTACCCTTTACAGGCCAGACCTACTCTGCCCATCAGAGACTTGGTTGAAACCCACTGTTTCCGAGTCTTCATGTTCACTAGCTACATATAACGTTATATGGAAAGACACTCACTTCCAAAAGGGGGGTGGTGTTGCCATATTTTACAAAGAACATTTAAACCTCTCTACCATCTCAACACCCTCCCTCCCCCATTGTGAGTCACTCCATGTACTACTTGCCCTTGGAGCAACAAAATTGCATACTGTATGTGCCTACAACCCCCCCTAATAGTGGCCTCACTGGCATCATAGAGCTAGTCAACCAAACATCCCTGTCGGCTGGGCAAAATGAAGTGATTATTATGGGGGTCATAAACTTGAACTGGCTAGGTAATGTCAAACCAACTTTCTATCACAGATCCAGAGCCATAAGTTTCACCAGCTAATTACTGAACCCACCAGAACAGCTCCTCACGCTAACTCCAGCATTCTAATTGACTGGGTACTAACTAACTGGCCTGAGCATATCCCTGCTGTAGGCATACTTGCCGATCCTCTCACTGACCACTCACCCATTTTCTGTATCTGGGCCCCTGTATCTACCCCCCACCACCACCAAAGTACATCAATTTCAAAAACTATGCGAACTTTGTTCCAGACAACTTTCTTCTTGATATCACTCAAATTGATTGGACTAAACTTTACCTAGCTGGTTATGCCCAGTCTGCCCTTAATTTTTTCTTCAAGAATTCATGTCACTTCAGGACATTCATATCCCATACTCAACGTGCTGTTTCAAGGGTAAACAAACCAGATGGTTAAAAAAGGACCTCCTTGCCAGACTTAGAGAAAGGGACAAGATCTGGAGACGTTTAAGTCCTCTGGTCTCACAGCTGACTATGACCTCCACAGGGCCCAACGTAAAGAATGTAAAAAACAAATAAGAATTGCTAAAAGTGTATATTGCAAAGGCCTGCTTGCAATGCTGCAGGGGACCCTAGAAAGTTCTGGACGCATGTCAGAACATTCTTTGGATCTGCTCAGTCCCCTACTCCAAATGACATGATACTAAACGGTGTGCACTGTAATGATACTCGGACAATGGACAAATGTTTTTCAACAGCCAATTCTCAGACCTGACCAGTTATACATCCACCTTCCCCACCACGCAACAAACAGGCTGGCACACCTACCCCTCTCCTGAGATATCCACTCCCCCCTTTCATTTCAAGGCTATCACGAGGGTAGAGGTGCTAAAACTTTTAAACTCTATCTCAGATAGCACCAGTGCAGACTCTGACAGTATCGAACGTAGACTTCTGAAGATCGCTGCCCCACTAATAGACTCTCCTCTGGCTCAGATTTTTACCCTATTCCTTTGTCAGAGCCATGTATCTGACATCTGGAAAATTGCCAGTCACTCCGGTCTTCAAAAAAGGAGTTTCCAAAGACCCCTCTAATTATAGACCCATTGCAGTTTTATCGGTGCCAAGTAAAATCCCCGAGAAGTTAGATGTTACACAAATTATTGATTTCCTACATAAAAATAACCACCTCTGTTCAGCCCAACATGGTTTCCATAAGGGCCATAGTACCTCCATTGCCCTGCTCAAATTTACCACAGACACAATTTCTTCCATAGACGCTGGCCTTCTTACTGGGGCTTTTTTCATTGACGTGACTAAAGCTTTTGCTCTTGTTGATCATCCCATCCTTCTCTCCACCCTCAAATCAATGGGTTTTACAGCACCTGTAGTGGCCTGGTTTAGTAGTTATCTGTCAAACCGGGTCCAAATTGTGAAGTATAATTCCATCTTCTTGAACCAGGCTACGATAAACATTGGGGTCTCCCAGAGCTCCATTTTTAGGCCCCCTCCTTTTCTCAGTATTTATTAACAGCATCACCTCTGGTCTCACCTCCTGCTCATCCCTCTTACATGCTGATGATAAAGTATTGTACACTAGCTCCAAAAACTTATCTGAAATAAACTTGAGCCTCTCCTCTATCATAAAACCCAAACCTGGCTCTCTAACCATAAACTAGTCCTCAATGTAACTAAAACCCAGTCAGTGTTATTTGGGACTGCTGTCAAACTTAAATCCTGCAAAGATGACATCAAGGTCTCCTGCCCTGGCTCCTCCCCTATTTGTACAGTTACCTCATTCAAGTATCTTGGGGTAGTCCTTGATCAGTCCCTAGACTTTAATCTCCACATACAGTCAACCTGCAAATCGGTAAACTGTAAGCTAGGCATCGCTAATTGGACCAGTCCTACACTTACTCCTTCTGCTAGGATGGCTATTGCTCGTGTTATATTGCTACCAACTCTGACCTATGGTATCATCACAAATGTGATTGTACCAAAGACCACACTTTGTAGTTGGGACACCACTTATAATAATATTTGCCATTGTGCCTCCTCATCCCCTCGGCTCAAACATCATTGCCTACTCTATTCTGACCTCAATTGGCTACCACCCTCCGCATTGAAACTTTTTTCTGCTGGCTCCCTTGTGGATAATGTAATCGGGACACAAACTCCTGCAAGTCTAGCTGTGCTGCTGATTCCTCAAACACCCTCTTATAGCTTGCGGTCAGCTGATAAATCCCTATTACAAGTCCCAAGGTGTAAAACCTCTAAAGATTCCCAAGCTTTCTCGCACTATGCTCCACTGCACTGGTACTCATTCCCTCTATCAGTTCAACAGGCACCTTCCCATGCCCGATTTATTTAAAAAAAAAAAAAAGCTTTGCGCTTTCATATCTGTTTTCAACTCTTGCTTTCAACTGCTGTGATCTTTGCTCTTTTCTCCCCCTTCCTCCTACTGCACTTACTCCTATTTTTACCTGTCCTTATCTCTCTCCCTCCTATTCCTGTCTGCTTGGATGCCTGGCATGTCACTACTCAATAGGAGTTATAATTTGTCTCTCCCTAAGTTAAATGCCCCACTGTTCTTCCTTTGCCCACCCTCGTATTTGATACTGCTACTTTGCACTTTCCAGTGGCCTGTAACCATGTCATTTTAATTCCTGACTTCTTTCAGTGTGAAAGCTGTACTTTGTTGTGAGTTGTCCACAAGCCTTGTACTCTGTATCACTGCAAATTTACTTGCTACTTTGCCTCACGGTGTGTCTGTGAGCTGGTATTATGTAGTTACATACTTATATTTGATATAATGTCCACCATGTTTATGCCTCGATCTTATTTGTGTAATATTTCTACTGTATTCTTATGCTTTGCATGAGATACCTGTACCTGTTGATCTGTCTATGTTGTACTCTCCTGAGTCGTGACTGAAAATAGTAATTTTATGGCTAGCTCCCCCACCCGGTCAACAAAAACTAAACTAAATAAATATTGTATGCTGCTGTTGAAGGATAAAGAGATGTTATTCTGTTTCTGTCACTGAATCTACAAGGACAGAATGACCATGCACTGTGTGCCTGCTACTTAAGTCTGTCACACAATATTAAGAACTGCAGCATTTGCCAGGGCTTTAACCAAGCCATGAGGAAACCTCACCAAAAGGGTTTAGAAACCTTTTTTCAAAGTATGGAGAGTGCACAGCTTTCAACATTGGCTTCAACACCAGTTTTACCTGCCTACTGCACCAGCTCGATGTCTTTTGACATCCCGCGACTCACGTACATGGTTGGCAAAGTGGAGAAAACTCTGCATTCACACTAAGGGAAGCATAAAGATCACTGATCGGGGCTTCTCCTTCCTGTTCCAGGTCTCCTTTAAGAGGAAACAAATGTAAGTCCACTTCTAAGACACAGATCACAGCTGCAACCTCTGGTCTGTTGCCCTCCTCTAATTGTCTTGTAGACACCAAGATTGAGATCTGGCATGGGCACTGCTGCTGATAGCGGATCTCGACTAGTTCCACCATCAGGCTGTGGCCCCTCGACGGGATCTTTGTTGACCCCCATTATGGGCAGTGTTGACATGCAGGCTATGGTGCAGAATATGTCTGCTATTTATGCAGTTTCTGCCTAGGGCTATGCCATCGATGCCAGT
Source organism: Neoceratodus forsteri (assembly GCA_016271365.2). Taxonomy (NCBI): domain Eukaryota; kingdom Metazoa; phylum Chordata; order Ceratodontiformes; family Ceratodontidae; genus Neoceratodus; species Neoceratodus forsteri. The sequence goes on along the minus strand of CM028131.1, from coordinate 885,164,051 downwards.
ATCGTCAATGGTTCCTATCGACTCATCTGTTTCAACGTCAGCTTTGCATTTGGCGCCTTTGGCTTCCATTGTCTGCTCTGTGCCACCTCCATCAGTGCTAGCTCCCTGTAGGGATCATTTGCAGTGTCCACTTCCTGATGATGAGGAAGAAAAAGAATATAATCCTGACCTCCAGTTTATGGAGGAGGAGGATTATGAGGAAGATAAGGGTGACCTGCTTCTGCCTGAGGGCATTGGCTCCAACTTTTTTTTTTCCAATTTCTGTTTTTTCCCATCTTTTCTGGCTCCCTCCTAAGTCCTTAAGCCCCAGGGACTACCCCAAGCCTCCCCGGTCATGGTCACCTACCTCTATTGAGCTCTGGCTGTCATCCCCCAGGCAGGGCCAGGTTGGGGCAGATCCACTAAACTTGGTCATTTTGTCAGGTAGGTGCCACAATCTGGTGAGAGATGGAGGCCTTGGGAGCTGGGGGTCCGAGGCCATTTTCCTTAGTTTATCCCTCTAGGGACTTTGTGTGGATATCCATGTGAGCCCGCACACGCTAGTGTGCATGTCTGCCTGCAGACGTCAGTGACGTCCCTGACCTGCTTGTCTGCCTACCAACCGCATTGCCACCTGTGATCAACCATGTGGCAATATTGCGGGAGTTGATGGATCCCTCCCTCCACCAGAGGAGGTGAGTGTCCTCTGGGATGCTCAATCCTCCTCCCCCCACTCTCCCTTCTGGCCCCCCAAACCCAAGCTCGCTACAGACTCAGGTCACCCGGCGGTACAGCGGTAGCACTACAACTGCGCTGACGGGCCAGCCCAATTCTACCTTCTTGTCCTGCCGTGAGGACAGCATGGATTATACTCTGTGTTCTCCCCTGAGGATGCCTCCTGTCAGACCCATTCAGCACATCCTCCCCATCCCAGTCATTACCCTTCAGGTCACCTATCTGTCCTGCTAGATGATGTTCAGATGTTACTGCACAAATGGGCCACAGAGGGTTACTACAGGTATTTTCTGGTTCTGAAGTAGAGAGCTGATCTATGTCCTGTCATGGACCTCGAACAGTTGGACCTATACATCGAATACAGAAGGTTTTGTATGGATTCTTTGCAGTTCTTCTCCCTCTGCTTCTGCAAGGGGATTGGATGTACACCCTGGATATGAAGGATGCTTACCTCTTTATCAGTGTAGTTAGCAGTCACCAACAGTACTTCTGCTTTATGGCGAGGATTCTCATTAAAAGTTTCTGGTCTTGCCATTTGGTTTTTCTTCAGCTCTGTTTGACTTCACCAAGCGCTTTGCAGTAGTGGCTGAGGCACTTCAGAGAGAAGGTCTGTATGTATTTCATATCTGGATCACTGGCTTCTGAAAGCTTCATGCAGAAACACCATCCTTCCTAGGATCATGGATATGTTGATCTCACATCGAGGGGGAGCTCTTGCAGCAGGTAATACCATTAGGACTAAGACCACAGGGCATTAGGATCCCATGGAAAAATGTTCTAGCTAGCAGTCTGTGGCGAGGGACCACCCCCGTCAGCTCCACCCCATCAGACGTGGTATAAAGGGAGTGCTTCCCCAGCGCCACCTCAGTTCTTTTCCCGCCATCGTCCCACAAACATCAGATCTACAGATGCCATAGTTGCAGTCTGCCATCTTTTTTCTCGCACATCATGCAGTTTTTTCTTGTTAAAATAGCCTTTCCTTGACACTTTTTTTGTCAGTTTAATGTTTTCATTGACAGTGGCAAAAATCAAAGTGTGCATGCGGGAAGCAGATCCCGGTGAAGGATGGCCATTCTGCCTGTCTGATCTGCCTAGGCCCAGACCACTGGCCGGACGATAGCCCGCACTGCCTCAAGTTCAACAACAAGACCAGGATTCGCCGCACCAACGCCTTGAAGGCCTATCTTCTCGAGCAGCAAGTAGCCGCCACGCAGAAGGCCCCAGCAGGACACAGTTCGTCCTCTTCAACCAGGCAGTCTTCCCCCCCAAGGAGAAGAGATCAGGAGGGGAAACACCACCACTGGGAGAGGGAGAGGGCCAGATCGGAGTCCCACCCAAAGTCTCCCCACCGGGCATCTACTACTTCCACCTCCAGAGGGAGGTCTGAATCAGTCGCTTCTGGGGACACCTGCAGTCAGTTGCCTCTACACAGGTGAAAGGTAGGGAACCTTTTTCTCGGGGCCAGTCCACCCAGATCCCCTTGGCCCACTGACCCTACAAACATGGGTCGACCCATGTAGGACAGGCGTCGGCTTCAGGCAAATCCGCAGAGTCCGACACCCGAAAGTCGTCTGGGATGCCAGAGAAACACAAGAAGCCGGATGAACCAGCAAAACGCCAGGAGGTCGTCGGGTACCGGATGCCTCCCCCACCCAAACACCGGGTGTCATCTGATTCCCAGACGACCGGACACTCCGACTCTGCGTTGGAAAAGGAGCAAGCACCTCCGGCAGACTATTTGTCAGTCCCGGCGACCAATTCCCCAGACACGGGGGTACTGGACGCCCAGCAGCCTCCATCAAAAGAACTGGTATCAGGCCATCAGACACTGAGAATCTGACGCTCGACGTACCCGTTGACAAAGTGCCGGAACACCGGTCGCCACCACCTCCGGAACCTCTGGCGCTTCAAACCAGATACCCGCACTGGTGGAATACCATCAAAGGGGATCTTCTCCCCAGACCCAGGGATCCATCCCCAGTACATCCTCCACCTAGAGACCTTACTCCTGAGTGGCCTCTACTGCCAAAGGAGTTCCAGCCATAAGATGAAGAAGGCACGCGGATGCCTGGGTTGGGTGGCTGCAAAAGGCATCCATTGTCCATCCCGTCCTCCAGCGGACACCCACCGTTGTCTTCAGGGGAAGATGCAGGGGACTTTTCTTCAGACTATTCCTCAGAGGACAAGCTTCCCATTCCGTCTCCAAATCCGAGGGATTTGCCGAGGTCACCCCTGGATGACCTGTCCTTTTTGGACATTATACGCCATATTCAAGCACTAAACCAATGGGACACCGAAGAATTAGACCCAGAATGGTGCAGGCTGGCCAAATTCTTGGGAGCCACAGATCCTAAGCCATTTGTCATCTCCCCTTTGGTGGAACCTCTTCAAAATGTGACCAGGTCCACATGTACCTCTACTGGTCCAATTTAAAATAGCATTAGACAATTATATGGGGGACAAAAAATACTTTTACCACCGTTAAGACAATTGGTGGCAAGTTTGTTTTGGGCCTCGGCCTTTTGAACTTGTAAAACATACTATGATGGAGGCACCCAGCCACTACGACCACAGTACCTCGTAAAATCGTCAGACTTTACAAAACACCAAAAGGGAAGCCCTTTCTGGGCGAACACCCAAAGGCAGACTCGATGATCCTGACAGCTGCCTATGGCAGGGCATAACCACGCCACATGAGTACCCAGCCACCGGACCCATAATCTAAAAAATTAGACCAGAAGGGATGCAAGGTGTACTCCTCGGCAACTTGCACCGTTAGGTCAGTCAACTTCCTGGCCCCCGTGGTCACCTAACAAAAATCTCTGTGGGCAAAGGCAGTGGACCTAACCACGGCACAGCTAGATTCAGAGGGTAAGGTGGAACTCCTTGCTGTCATTCAGTCTAGCCTAGTCTGGACGTGGTTAAGCTTGTCCTCAGGAGTTCTTATGACTCCACAGATACAGCAGCAAGAGCAGCGGACACCGGCATTTGCATGCAGAGGCATGCTTGGCTTAGGGTTTCGGGCTTCCAACGGGATCTTCAGGATGCTATCCTGGATGCTCCTTTCCCAAAGACCAGTCCTGTTTGGTCAGGACACTGAAAAACTGATCACTGGCCTTCAAGATTCAGGTAAAGCTGTATCTGAAGTCCATAGAATGTACCAGTCAGAGCCACAGTCCACACGCCGCTGTCCCTTTTGGAAAAATTAGGGACAGCAAGGATGGTGCCAGACACAACATAAGGAAAGCTTCAAAAGAAAAGGCCACCCTGTCCCTTCAGGTGCCCAGGGCCCCAAAAATCCCAAGATGCCAAGACCACCCCTGCCTATACCCTTCTACACAGCATGACTCCCTACCAACCCCTCCCTCCACCACAGCCAGTGCAGGGGAGGTGGTAGGGAGATTCTCCCTCTACCTATCCAGATGGTCCAGTATAACATTGGACCAATGGGTCCTCCAGATAGCAGAAATGGGATACTCCTAGCAGTTCACCCAGTTAACACTGGACAACCCACCAGTCCCCTCCCACTGCTCACCCTCCCATGCACTCCAGCTTAAAGCAGGGATGCAGGCCTTACTGGACAAATGAGCCATACAGGAGGTTCCTTTTGCTCAAAGAGGAAAGAGATTTTATTCCCATTTTTTCCTTGTCCCGAAAAAGATGGGAGACCTTCGTCCCATTCTGGACTTGAGTCATCTGAACACCTTTATCAAATACAAATGATTCAGAATTGTGACCCTGGCGATCCTGTTACCAGTGCTCCACCAAGGAGACTGGCTTTGCTTACTAGACATGCAGGATGCCTACATGCACATCAAGATCCTGCCGTCCCACAGGAAGTATTTACACTTCATCTTCCAAGGACACTACCAGTTCAGGGCGCTGCCATTCGGTCTATCCTTGGCACCAAGGGTTTTTACCAAGTGCCTAGCAGTGATAGAAACGGCCCTCAGGAGAGGGGGTCACTTCGTATACCTCTGCCTGGACAATTGGCTTATTACTGCACCAACAGAAGACCAATTGAACAGGACCTTGGAGGAGACATTTAGCCTGTTCCAGACTCTGGGCATCACCCTAAACCTGCCCAAGTCACAACCATGGCCAGCTCAAAGGCTGCAATACATACGAGCAGTCCTGGACACAGTCCAATGGAGAGCTTTTCTGCCCACAGACAGAGCAGCAAGGCTAAGAGAAGTCGCTCACAGGGTACAGGACTTGGACTTCATTCCAGCAAGAGTGGTTCTACAACTGCTAGGTCACATGGCAGCAGCTATGGCTCATTTGTCCAGTCACATAACCTAATATTCTTCAGGCGAAGCTACCTCTGGCTGGAAGCTGCAACACTGGACTTAAGATTTGCAAGAAAGCGAGTTGTGCTCACAACAGAGGGAGGTGAACCTTACAATTTACAATTGTCTTTGGTTTGAAGCAGATTCCTTAGGAAAGTTAATATTCTTCAGGTGGAGGATACTTCTAACTGAAGGGTGAAATAAGGAACTTAGAATTATCAGAAAAGGCAGTCTTTCAATCAACAGAGGGAGGTGGACCTTGCTTTACTTTTGTTACAATTGTTAAGATTTTCAGTGCAGGAAGAGTTTAAACCCACAGGGACTGCATACTGTTTACTGCGTCTGTCCTTGTGCACAGCTGACGTGTTTTGAGGCTGACTGCTTTCAGAGCACAAGTCACCAGGCTGTTTTGGGGCTGGGGAGGTTTATCGATGTCTGACTTGGATGTTTGGATTTTTCTCTGTTTGATTAGCAGGGTATTTTCTCTGTCAAATTGTCATGTAGGGCATCTTGCTGACAGGAAGGCACTCATCACAGCGGTAGGTCAGAACTTTTAGCTGATTGTTTCGTGAGGGCACAGTTGAGATGCTACTCTGTCTGCAGACAACTATCTGCCCTGAGGGAGGAAGTTGCCCGTCTTCAGGCCGCACTGGACAGTAGTAAGGGAACCTCCCCCATCCAGGGAGCACCAGAGCCAGCACCACTACCTCAGAGGTTGCGAAGAAAGCACAGCAGTTGGACCATAGTGGGCTCAGGGAGGGTAAGGGTGGTGGAACAGAGGCACACCCAGTCAGTTGTTCCACTCCACAGTCCATACACCATTCTGGGGGAGCATAGTTCCCCTATGGATGCACCCGCAGAGGAGACTAAGGAGGTTGCAGACAACTGTCACAAGGGAGGCCCTCAGGAAGGAGGCAGAGGGCACCACAGGGAAAGGAAGCCGCTCCTGGTGGGGGACTCAGTCATTAGGGGGATAGAACTGGGGGGAGCAGGGAAAACTGAAGTAAGGTGCCTGCCTGGTGCCATGGCTTGGAGGGACAGGAAGCGCATCCTTAGGATCACGAGAACAGTTGCACAGGAGTCTGAGCTGGACGTCATGGACCACCTAGGGACAAATGACTTGGCTCATCATGAGATTAGAGCAGTGCAGAAGGACTTTGTAGAGTTGGGGAGGGGCCTAAAACAAGTAGCACACACAGTATCCTCAGAGGTGCTGCCTGTCAGTGGCATGGGTGAGGCGAGGGTACTTTACACCATGCAGTTTAATGAATGGTTGAAAAAAATAGTGTGGAGCACAGGGGTTTGGCTTCATTGGGACTGGGGTTCCACCTAGAGGGACACCAGCCTATACTGGCAGGATGGTCTGCATCTGTCCCGGAAGGGAACAAGTCTTTTGGGCAGTCGGTTTAAATGCTTCATTGGCAAGCTTTTAAACTAGTCAAGGGAGGAGGCACTGATAAGCAGCAGGAAAATCCCAGCCTCCCCCTACAAAACAGGGTACTAAATGAGAAAAAGACCAAGGTAGAAAGGTCAGTGGGGGATGCTGCTACAGAAGGTAAAGCCATCAAAAAATGGAGAGCAATGAGTACCAGTGCCGTAGTCTGGGTAACAAGCTTCCTGAATTAGTGGCCTTGATGGAGGAGGAATATCTGGATATCGTGGCAGTCACAGAAACATGGTACACACAGAACCATGACTGGGACATAAACATACCAGGATACACTATCTACAGGAGGGACAGGGAGGAGGAGGAGGAGGAGTAGCTCTCTACATAAGGGAAGGAATCAAAGCAACAGAACAAAAGGGTAAATGGAGGAGAAGAAGCACTGTGAGTCAATTTGGAGGCAGGCAATGGCACCACAATCCACACAGGGGTTAGATATAGACTTATTCGGGGAGGAAATGGACAAGGAAATGATAGAAAGTATACTTAGAATGGCAGATAAAGGGAGATATTGCTGATGGGTGATCTGAATATGCCAGATGTTAACTGGAGTGCAGTTGCAGCAGCCACTTAAGAGTGGGGTTATTCTAGATGCCCTACAGGGGGCATGCCTTAGACAACTAGTATTGGAATCCACTCGAGAGGGAGCAATCTTAGACCTGGTTCTCTCAAATGGAGATGGAGAGAGGATCACAGATGTAGACGTGGGTAGCCATCTGGGAACTAGCGACCATCGAACAGTATGGTTCACAATAAACAGCAATAGAGTCAAGCCATACAAAGGTAAAAGTACTGGCCTTCAGGAGGGATGACTTTGCCAAAATGGGTGAGTGCCTAAGGAATGCACTAGCAAATGGGCAGGAAGGAGGGGTTGAAGAATAATGGGGAATAATAAAAACTGCCATCACAGAGGTAACAAGCCTTTGTGTGAAGCAAATAAAACAAAATGATGTAAGAAACCACTATGGTTCTCAAAGGAGGTGGCAGTGAAAGGTTCAAGAGAAAATGAAAGCATTCAGAAAGTACAAGGAATCACAGAAGGAGCAGGACAGAGAATTGTATCAGTTAAAGCAGAAGGAAGCTGGGAAGGCAGTCAGAACAGCAAAGGCCCGAACAGAGGAAAAGATAGCCAACTCAGTTAAGAAGGGGGATAAAACTTTTTTTAGGTACATCAGGGAGCGAAGGAAGACTAAGGGAGGGATAGTGAGGCTTAGTAAAGGGAGGTGGGCAGAGGGTGACGTGAAAAGGCAGAGATACTAAACAAATATTTTTGCTCAGTATTTACAAATGAAGAGGGGAGGTACCTAAAACAAACAATAGAAACACTCTGGATACAGAAGTTGATACCAGCCCATTTACAGAAGAAAGGGTTCTGAAAGAACTCTTAAAACTGAAGGTGGCCAAAGCAATGGGGCCTGATGGGATTCATCCCAGAATTCTAAAAGAACTAAGGGTAGAACTAGTGACACCACTGACTACCCTCTTTAACAAATCATGGGAGGATGGGGTGGTACTGGAGGAGGGCAGATGTGATTCCCCTTCACAAAAGTGGGAGGGCAGAAGCAGGAAACTACAGACCTGTTAGTTTAACCTCAGTGATAGGGAAAATGATGGAATCACTTCTGTAGGAAAGAATTGTGGAGTACCTAGAGGCCAGAGGGGCACAGGACCCAAGGCAGCATGGATTCACAGCGGGAAGGTCATGCCAGACGAATCTAATGATTTCTTTGACTGGGTGACCAAAGTAGTAGATCAGGGAGGGGCTGTGGACATGGCCTACTTAGACTTTAGCAAGGCATTTGACTCAGTCCCACACAAAAGATTAATAGACAAGTTAGCCAGCCTGGGAGTGGGTCCCAAGATGATAGCCTGGGTAAAGAACTGGCTGGAGAATAGGACACAGAGGGTAATAGTAAATGGAGTCCACTTGAAGAAAGGGGGATTACTAGTGGGGTACCACAGGGTTCAGTATTAGGACCGGTCCTCTTCAATGTCTTTATAAGCTACATTGCAGAGGGACTGGAAGGAAAAGTATGTCTCTTTGCAGATGACACAAAGATCTGCAACAGAGTTGATGCTCAAGGTGGGGTGGAAAGGATAAGAAGGGACATGGCAAGGTTAGAGGAATGGTCAAATGTATGGCAGCTTAGATTCAGTGCTAAGAAGTGCAAGGTAATGCACCTGGGAAACGAAAACCCAGGGGAAGTGTACACAATGGGGGGTGAGATACTAACAACAAAAATAGAAAGGGACCTGGGGTAGTCATATTAGATGACTTGAAGGTGGGCAAGCAATGTGAGAGGGCAGTAAGGAGGGCTGGGGGGATACTGGGATGCATAGGGAGAGGCTTCACCAGTAGAAAACAGGAAGTTGTTATCCCTCTGTACAGACAGTTGGTGAGACCCCATCTGGAGTACTATGTGCAGTTCTGGAGACCCAGTCTCCGCAAGGACACAGACAAGATGGAAGCTGTCCAGAGGAGGGCAACTAAAATGGTGCAGGGTCTGGACCAGAAGATGTATGAAGAGAGACTAAAGGAGCTTAATATGTATAGCCTCGAGGAAAGGAGGGAGAGGGGGGACATGATAGAAACTTTCAAGTACCTCAAGGGAATCAACAAAGTCCAAGAGGGTAGCATCTTTCAAAAAAAGAGGTGTGCAAGAAAAAGAGGGCACGATTTGAAGATAGAGGGGGGACGGCTCAGAGGTAATGTAAGGAAGTATTTTTTCACAGAGAGGGTTGTGGATGCATGGAACGGCCTTCCGGAGGAGGTTGTGGAGTCAAAAACAGTGGTTGAATTCAAGCATGCATGGGACAGTCATAAGGTAATTCTAGGGGATGGGGGTAGAAAGAAGTAGGCTGCTGGTTAACTAGGGTCTGCAGCTTATCCATTAGGTAGGGAAATGGGCAGACTGGGTGGGCCCAAGCGGTCCTTATCTGCCGTCAAATTCTATGTTTCTATTGTTAAAGTTCCACTCTCACGTCTGAACATGAGGATCCTGTAATGGCACCTCAAGGTTCAATGGGATCAAGGTACGAATGAGCTAGAAGAGCCCATTCAGATCTCCAGTGCAGTCCATGACCTGGTGGCTCACCCCAACGTATCTGAGCATAGGGGTCCCCTTTCAGTGACCCAGTCCACAGCAGACTCTCACCACTGACGTATCAGGACTGAGATGGGGAGCACATCTTGCTTCTCATCAGACATGGGGCTCCTGGAACTCAATGGAACGAGCTCTTCACATTAACATTTTGGAGATGAGAGACGTCCTGTATGCCCTTCAAGCCTTCCAAGGGGTATTCCTTCCCGGACTTCTGTTGGTCCAGTCACACACTACCCCAGTAGTCTTCCATCTCAACAAGCAAGGGGATACATGTTTATATCCCCTATTCAGAAAGGCGATGGAAGTTTGGTCCTGGGCGGTGGATCACAAGCTGGACATCACGGCAGTCCATGTTCCAGGCATCTACAACATCCTCACAGGCAGCCTAAGTTGCTCTTAGTCTCAGATCCACAAATGGGAGCTACAGCAAGAAGTCATAGATGACCTCTTCGAAAGGTGGGGTCAACCAGAGCTGGACCTGTTTGCGTCCCCACACAGCACCAAATTGCCCAATTTCTGCTCGCTAGATCCAGGGCCTGGTGTTTTGTGTTGAGACGCATTGTCCCTCTCTTGGACAGGGAGGTTTCTGTGTGATTTCCCTCCCTTCCATCTTCTTCAGAGGGTCCTGCTAAAGCTGCAGGCAGAAGAAGCCGTAGTGATACTGGTAGCACCATTCTGGCCTCAACAAATTTGGTTCCGGCTGTTGCAACAGCTAGCATTGGAACCACCAGTTCTGTTCCCCCTCTCCACTCACTTGCTCTCCCAAGAGCAAGGGACGTTGGTCCATCTGGCCCTCCGGTCCATGCATCTGCATGCTTGGCTTCTGAGGACTTAACTAGGGATAGGTTTGCAGTATCCCTTAGAGTGCCAGAGGTGCTAGTGGCAGCGAGAAAACCCTCTACCAGGGCGACTTATGCCATGAAATGGAAAAGTTTCTGCTTATTGGCGATTCCCCATTCTCTGGATCCCCTAGGTTGTTCGCTGGAATCTGTGCTGGAGTATCTTTCCCACCTGTCGGACTTGGGTCTCAGTTACTCATCTATAAAAGTGCATCTCTGTGCTCTGTCAGCTTACCATGCACCAATAAATGGGAAGACTCTGGTACAGCTGGACATCTGCAAGACCTTCCTGAGAGGGATCTTGCATATTAAACCCCCAGGAGAGACCCAGTACCATCCTGGGATCTCCTGTTTGTTTTAGAAAAGCTCACCTTGCCACCTTTGAACCAGCCACAAGCTGTGAGCTCCGCCTTCTCTCTTGGAAGATGTTATTTTTAGTTGTCATTACCTCAGCGTGGAGGATTTCCAAGCTGCAGGCTCTAATGTGTAAAGAGCCTTATTTTGTTTTTCATGGGGACAGAATAGCCCTGCATACAAACCCAAAGTTTTTACCAAAGGTAGTGTTCGAGTTCATGTTGAACCAGGACATCTAACTGCCAGTTTATTACCCAGAGTACTCGAACAAAGGGGAGGCATTGTTACACACTCTGGATGTACATAGAACTTTGTGTTATCTAGCAAGGACTAGTTCCGCCAGAAAGACAGACCAGTTGTTTATCTCCTTTGCCCACAGGAAAATTGGAGCACCAGTCACAAAGCAAACTCTTATGTAGGTTGTGCACTGCATCACTTTTTGTTATCAGCACAGCAACAAACCCCTACCGGGACTGGTGCGCGATCACTCCACCAGAGAGGTGGCGACATCTTTCACTTCCCTTCGAAATGTATCTTCAGTGGACCTATGTGCGGCCGCTACTTGGAGTTCAGTGCATACTTTTGTGAGGCACTACAGTCAGGACATTGCTTCCAGGAGGAGAGCAGGTTTTGGCCTAGCAGCCCTTCAGGGACTTCTCTCGTCGTAATTTCCCACAGTTTTTTATTGTCCTTCACCCTTTTGCTCTGGGTCTCTGCTTGGGACTCAGTCCTAATGGTGTATTTTGCTGCAAGAACTCCCCCTCGAAGTGAGATAGTTCAGTTACTCAAGAACTTACTGTAACAGTAGATCTTCGAGAGGAGGTCTTGCAGCAGGTGACTTTCCGACCCACCTGCCCCAGGGACAAACATTACATCTTCTCTTTGAGGATGGGAGCTCCTCATCGGTTCTCCATCTGTTTTTTTAGCCGGGTCTCCGGCGGGAGAACTGAGGTGGCGCCGGGGGACCGCCCCCTATATACCATGTCTGACGTCGGGGGCGGTCCCATGCCACAGTCTGCTAGCTAGAAAATTTTTCCATGGAGTCCTAACGCCTGGTGGCCTTAATCCTAATGGTATTACCTGCTGCAAGAGCTCCTCTCAAAGATCTACTGTTATGGTAAGTTATTACTAGTTGTACTTTCTATCCACACAGTTTGGCATGTCCCTTTCACCTTTAAATCTTGCTGGATGGTCTAAAAGCGTCTCCTCCCATCCATCCAGGTGGTATATGCCTTGGCTCCACCCCTTGACACCAGATCTTCCTTTCTGCTGGAAGACTCAGGTTCCCTCCTTATTGCTTCCGCATTGAGTAGGCCCTGGCGCGCTTAATCCTTCAGATATACTACCAAAAATTAAACTCATTGGAGTTTGTAAGCATAAGTTGGCAATAGCGACCACGATGGAGGACAAGTCCTCACCCAGGTTCCGTCGGTGTCCCTGCAGGCAGAAGATGTCCTGTACTGACTCGCACGCCACGTGCATTTACTGCCTGGGCTATCCCCATGATACACAGGCCTGAGACTTTTGTTGCGCGTTCTATCCTGTAGTCTTGGACGATCACCTCAAACGTTTTAAGTTCGGATGACTGAAAAACGGTACCTGCTGGTCAAATCCAAAGATGCCTGGTGTGTGGTCTCCATGGCCATGGGATCTGCCGACCAACTGGAGCAGATGAAGGCCTTCGAAGAGGAGATGGCTCACACCGCCAAGCAGTCCTGTTCAGTTTCTGTCTTCGTCCCACTCAAACTGGGCTCTTCCTTCTCCGGCTCCTTCAAGGAGATGTGCCATCTCTTGACAAAGGGGTCTGGCCCATCTGGCTCGCACACCTCCCGTTCCCATAAAAAGGTTAAAGGGTCGAGAGAGGATTTGTCACGCTGATGTCGCTCTTGGGGCAAAGAGATCTTGGTCCCAGGAGTCTCATGTTTTAACTTGGGTGAAATTGCTGCCTCGGCTGCTGGCTTTACGGTGCCCCCGTCAGGTCAGCCGGCTTGGACGTGGGATGACGACCAGGTCAAAATTGTAATCAACCCCATCAACCCGTTGTTGACTGATGAGGCCAATTCTTTGTTTAGGACTCTGGTCCTGCTGGGACCTACGGAGGAGGAGACCCAGCCTGCTGGGACTCCACTTGTGGTCTCTGTCCCTGACCTGGAGGAGCTGCGGTTCTCCCCGGCCCCTTCCAAGCAATCCCATCTGCCCAGGTCTCTGACACCCTTGACCAATAGGCTGAGGAAGTCTCATCAGCGGTGCTCCAAGAAGCAGCAATGCCGCCATTCGTCGTCCTTGGATGAGGAGAGGCTTTGATGCAAGCTGCGCTGATGCTACGAGGATCTTATGTGGCAGCAGCTAATGATGACTGGTCTGAAGTCGACCCCGGCTTCCACTCCGCCCATCACATGGCTGTCACCTTCTAGGCCGACGCTGACCCCTCCAGAGCCAGTCGACACAGCCCCTCCGCCTATGGAGCCAGTGAAGACCCTCCCAGCTCGGCCGAAGCAGGCCTCTCCACCGATTCTGGTGGAGCCGCCACCTAAACGGCCTCCCTCAGGGGCTCCTGCCAAGGAGTCTTTGCCTGTTCAGGGCCTCCCACATAGGCTGTCTGTCACCCTCACTCCCAACCGTCCGGTGGGTCGAAAGTGACTCTGGTAGTCGGCCGCTCTGTCCAGACTTTGGGTCCGAGGATTCTGACTTGAATTTGCGTCCATGCGACGACGATTCAATGAGTCTCTCAACGAAGGAAGGTCCCATGTCTTTCCTGGGCATCCTCCATGTCATCCCTGCATCAACAGGGATGTCCTCGGAGCCTGTCAAAAAACGGGCCAAATATCCCCTAACTGATATCCTCAGAAAAGGGGATCTTCTGTCTGAGGCCTTCCCAGTGGCCGAAGCCATAGTTGGCCCGGCCTTGGAGCTTTGGCAACACCCAGCCTCCTGCCCTGCACCTTCAGCCTGGATGGTTCCCATCGGCTCCCCTTCGGGATTCACACAGCACCCCTTGGCTGAGGGGCTGGTAATGGACCATTTGGCCAGAAAGGTCTATGCTGTCTCCTCGCTTGGTCTCCGACAGGCGAGTTCAGCCGTCATTATGGCACACTTCTCCTGTGCCCTCTTCGGCTCTCTGGATGAGGTGCTTCCTGATCTCCCCGCAGACCTTCAGACCACAGTCAAGTAGGTCTGTGGCCAGGGTCAGGCTGTTGCTAAACAGCAACTCCAGACTGCTCTGGACATTGGGGAATCTTGTGCCCGTTCAGTGGCGGCCGCAGTCACCAAGTGTCACAGGGCTTGGCTGAGAGTCTCTATCTTTACAGCACACATCCAGCACAATCTGGTGGACGTTCCTTTCCTGTGCACTGACTTGTTCAGTCCAGGAGTTGAAGGTCACCTCCAGCATATTGAGAAGTCCAGTGCCACCTTGGACTCTGTTACTTCTGCCCAGAAGGAACCCCATGGTTCAAAGAAGCAAAAAAGAAAGCCTTTTCGGCCTTCTGCTCCTGCGGCCAAGCAGCCCTAGTACCAATCTGGACAGGAGCAGCAGGCTCAGTCTTGGCACCCTCTGCCCAAGTTGGGGGCTTTGGCATCCTGTAAGCATGGAGGGAAGGGCTGTGGCGGTCTCCCTGCTGGATCATCCTCCTCCAAGCCTGCACAGTGATGGGATGGGGGTTGCCACCCCCATGCTCGCCAGACCACTCTGGGTCCTCCTGTGGGGGGCCAGCTGCGCCACTTCCTTTCCTTCTGGTTCGCTCTCACAGTGGACAGGTGGGTCTTGGAAGTGATCGGCCAGGGACTGCCTCTGGAATTCAAGCAGTACCCTCCAAGCCAAGCCCAGCCCAGCCCCACGGGAGGAGAAGGTATCCGCCCATACTCAGTCAGCTCTCCAAGACGATATTGCCCACCTCCTCTGCAAGGAGGTATTGGTCAGAGTCGAGGATTCCCCTGTCAACCCAAGGTTCATTTCCAGGTACTTCCTGGTCCCGAAACGGACAGGGGGCTGATGCCCCATTCTAGATCTGCATGACCTGAATCAGTTTCTCAGGTCTCGCACTTTCAAGATGGTAACTGTCTCTGATCATACCATCTCTCGAGCAGAACATGTGGTTCTGCTCCCTGGATCTGCAGGACGCGTTCTTTCACGTCCCGATCCGGCCATGCTACTGAAGGTTCCTCCGCTTTAGGGTTGAGGGAACCCTCTACGAGTTCCAAGCCATGCCGTCCGGCCTGTCATCAGCCCCCAGGATCTTCAGCAAATGCATAGCAGTCGTGGCGGCCCATCTTCGGCGTCGAGGGGTCAGGGTGTATCCCTATCTCAACCATTGGCTCATAGCAGGTCCCTCCAGACTGGAGGTAGAGGTGTCCAAGGATCTGGCCCTCCAAACCTGCTTCAGCCTTGGCCTCCTGATCAACGAGGCCAAGTCGGAACTTATGCCCTCTCAGGTGATCTGCTTCATTGGGGCAGAGCTCGACTCTTGCCGAGCCAGAGCCAGGCTCCCAGCAAACAGGGCGGAGGTTGTCTCCTCCTTTGCCAAATCATTTCTGGTTGAGCAATTGCGCCTTGCCCGGGACTTCCTTCGACTTCTGGGTTACATGTCCTGCACCTCTGTGGTCCGATGAGCCCGGTGGCATATGCGCCCTTTCAATGGGAGCTGGCCAGCAGGTGGTGTCAGCATCTAGGTCACTTTGACCAGCTGGTCACTGCAACCCAGAAAATGTTAGATGCTCTCCAGTGGTGGACCATCCTGGAACATCTTCAGGGAAGGATCCCGTTTGTCCGCCTCGAGCCGACAGTCATCCTGACAAGACGCGCCTCTCACGGGCTAGGGTGCCCACATGGGGAATCTCGCAGTTCATGGGCTCTGGACCCTCGAGGAATCCCAATGCCTTATCAAGCTGCTGGAGCTCCAAGCAGTTCAGCTGGTGCTGGCTGCATTTGCTCCATTCCTTTGGGGTCAAGTGGTTCAAGTCCGGACGGACAACACCACGACCATGTACTACCACAAACAGGGACAGCACACACTCCCGGCCTCTCTGCAGGGAAGCACTCCACATCTGGACCCTCATGAGCCAACTGGAGGCAGATCTCCTAGCCATCCATGTGGCAGGAGCCTCTTATCAGTTGGCAGATGCCCTCAGCCATGGGAGAGAGGAGTCTCACAAGTGGTCTCTTCATCCAGAGGTAGTGCACAGTCTGTTCTCCCAGTGGGGCACCCCTCAGGTGGACCTGTTCACCTCCAAGGAGAACACAAAGCTGAGGTTGTTCCATGCCCACCCCCCTCAGCAGGGCTCGCTGCAGGGGGATACCTTCTCGAGGCTGTGACCCCAGGCCTCTTCTGTGTCTTCCCTCCACTTTCTTTGGTCCACAGGGAGCTCCTCAAGGTCAGGACGGACAAGGCACAGGTGATCCTGGTCGCCCCAGACTGGCCCCGCCAGTTATGATATCCAGATCTCCTCCGCATCAGGCTCCCGAGGTATCTTCCGGCATGCCCAGACCTGCTCTCAAACAGTCAGGGGAAGGTACTCCACCCGGACCTTCAATCCCTGCACCTGACAGCCTTGTTCCTGAGCAGCTAGAGTTCCAGGCTTTGGGTCTTTCCGATGATGTACTCAGTGTAGTTGAGGCATCTAGGAAGGAGTTGACCAGCAGGTGCTATGCTTTAAATGGAAGAGATTCTCCATTTGGTGTCAGGCAAGGGCCTGAACCCTTCGTCCTGTCCGGTGGCTAGCATCCTCGACTACCTTTGGTTTCTCTCCAAAGGAGGTCTTCAGTCTACGACCCTTAAGGTGCACCTGGCAGCCATCTCTGCTTATTGGGCACAGGCCAGTCAGCAGATGGTGGCACAGGAGAAGGTGGTCTGGTGTTTCTTTAAAGGCCTTGACCATATTTCCCCTCCGGTTCGTGAGCCACCACCTCTTTGAGATCTACTGCTGGTAGTGGCAAAGCTCATGGGAAAGCCATTCGAACCAATGCACAGTTGTGAGATGTCACATCTGTCATGGAAGACCACCTTCTTGGTGGCTATCACATCAGCCAGAAGGATTGGGGAGCTACAGGCACTCTCTGTCGAGTCTCCGTATCTGGTCTTCCACAGGGACAAGATTGTCCTGCACCCCAACCTGAAGTACCTTCCGATGGTTATGTCAGAATTTCATCTGAACCAGTTGATGACTCTGCTGGTGTACTACCCCAGTTAAACCTCGGAGGCTAAGTACAGGCTCCATACTTTGGACCTGAGACAAGTGCTCTCTTATTATAAGGAGCAAACAGCTGCAGTTCGGGGAGAGGTTCACCAGTTGTTTGTCTGTTCTCAGCTATTAGTTGGTGGGCAAGGAACCTCCCGTAGGGATAAGAGCTGATTCTACCCACCATACTGCTGCATCAGTGGCTGCTTCTAGGGATGACCCTATCCAGGATATCTGCCGGGCTGCTACCTGGAAGTCAGCAAACACCTTCATTTCCCATTACCACATCGACCTAGAGCCACGCCGGGATGCTGGCTTTGGGGCCTCATTTCTCCAGTCTCTGTTTCCTAAGTAAGGGGTGTGCGCCTTGCCTCCCTCCTCCCGGAAAACTGCTAGGAGTCTACCAAACAGTGTGGATAGAGAAACATGTCCATGGTCCTAAAAAAACAGGTTAATCACCTGTAACAGTAGATCTTACTTCGAGAGGGCTTTTGCAGTAGGTAATTACATATAGGACTGATGCCGGCAGGCGGCAGGACCTCACGGAAAAACTTCTAGCTAGCGGTCCTGGCGAGGACCACCCCATGTCAGATGACCGGCATCAGGGAGGCGTCGGTATAAAGGCGGTCCCTGACGCCCACCTTCCAGTTCTTTTCCTCGCCGTTAGCTCGCAGCTACTGCTGAACAGTTCTTCGCCTCGGCCAGACCCCTGGCCAGTGTTTTACAGAGTACTTTTGCTTTCTTGCTAAAATCGTCAGTACATCAGTCAGTGTATGTCATCCCCTACACCCTCCGAGGCACAAAAACAAGTCGCGACTAGGTCAAAACAACTCCGCTAAGACCGGCCATTCCTGTGCCTGTTTTGTCTAGGCCCTAATCACCCGGTAGAGAAGTGCCAGCACTGCCTCAGTTTTAACGCGGCTACCCGGAAAAGGCGGCAGCAGTCCCTGGAAGCCCACATTCTCAAGAAAAAGATGAGCTCCATGGAGAAGGAACTCAAAAAAACTGCAGCAGGCGTCCACTTCCCTCGAAGGCCATCAGAAGGAAAAAGACAGAAGCACCGGGACAAGGGCTCCTCCACCGCGACTCCCTTGGGAGTCGCTGTGTTACAGGTAATGTCCCCTCTGGGGGACCGCTCCTCGATGCCTCTGAGGTGGGTCGGCCCGCCTGTCTGGCTCCTGCCGACCCTTCCGTCACCTCCGGGCTGTGGAGGCCTCTGCCCGGCATGGTCAGAACGCTTAGCCTACTGGCGCTGGCGGTCAGTAGCCGGACGGCTGCCCTCAGACGCCTCGGAGAAAGCTGGTAGTTGCACGACTGGGTGGCACGCGCCCTCTTCCATCGGTCCAGGCTGCTTCTCCATCGCAGTCTGCCTCCGGCGATGGGTCCCGTAAGTTGGACACCTGGATCCCGCTGAGAAACTGCACATCGGTTCGCCTGACGTCCGTACAGCGGAAGAGCCGACGGCAGACCTTCCCATGTCCGTTGTCCCCAGCTCCCCGCAGCCTTCGCTGCCCTCCATGGACCCTGAGTCTCCCCAGCCCGACCCCGGGGATTTCCCCCCCATCCCCGGGTGACGCTGGGGTTCCGCCACCGTCAGACCGCCCATCTGTGGGTCCACCGGCTCTGACATCTGTTCCCCGGACGCCGGCTCTGACGCCGGTACCTCCGACACCGGCTCAGACGCTTGCTTTACCAACTCCGGCCGACATCCCGCTCCCCGATGTCACCCCGATGCCAGGCCCTCTGGGCCTTCCAACCTGGACCCGCCCGTGAGGCCTCCAGCTGGGCCGTCTGCTCCGGCAGCTCCTCCGGCTCCCGGGTACCCTCCGTTGTATCAGACGCCGACGTACCCAGGGCCACAGTACCCAGCGCCGCAGTACCCGACGCCTGGTTTTCCGCGGCCGGGTTTCGGATACTCTCCTTATAGATATAGTCCATACTCTTATCCCCCTCCTCCTCCACCGCCCCCTCAGCCGCCGGTGGATTTGCAGGAGACTCTGGCCTCCTGGTGGGCTGAGGCCAAGGCTCAGCTCACCAGAGAGGTGGAGAGTCGTCTGCCGACGGCGGTGCCGGTCTCAGTTCCCGTACGTCCACGGCGACACACTCCCTCACCACCTCCAGACACCAGGGCTAATCCCTCTGGGGTCCAGAGAGGGGCAGGACACGCTTCCTTGAGGGCTTCCCAAGGGGTCCGTTCCTCCCCCAGGACGGGGAAAGGGAGTCTTTTTCTTCTTCTTCCTCCTCTTGCCCCTCGGACACTTCCGACGGCTGCTCTGAAAGGGACAATGAGCCACACTCTCCGTCAAAGCCCAGGCCAAGGACTCCTCCGAAGTCACCTCCGGAAGATCCTTCCTTTACGGAGCTGCTATGCAAAATCCAGGCGGTACATAAGTGGCAGTCTTTGGTACCAGACCCTCAGCGGATGAAACTCGCCGAGCATCTGGATCTGCCCGTGACAGCTCCTACCTTGGTGCCACCCTGGATCGAGCCTCATGCCGACCTTGTTACCACCATTTGGAAACAGCCGTCGGCTCTAGCTCCACTTCCTCGGAAGTTGAACAGGCTATACCAGGCTCCCGAGGGTGTTGACTTTTTAGATTCTCACCCTCGTGCTGAATTGGTAGTGATTAGCGCCGCTCATGGCTGGTCGGCTAACCCAAAACACCTTAGCTCATCGCCACCTGACAAAGAATCCCACCTACTGGACCAGTATGGTAAGAAGATTTTTGCTTCTTCCACGCTGGGGATCAGGGCCCTGAACTATGTCGGTCATATGGGGGATTACCAGAAGGCAATTCTTACTCAGGTGGAAGCCAAATTGGACTCCCTGCCGGACTCTCAGGTCAAGCAGGAGTTGGCTGACCTTGTCCGCTCTGCACATTCGGCCAGTCGACACATGCTTTGTGCGACCTACGATGCAGTGCACACTGCTAGATGGAGCTCAGCTTTCGCCGTAGGCTTACGTCGTCACGCTTGGCTGTGTGTGTGAGGGTTGGTCCTGGAAGTGCAGTCTGCTATTCAGGAAGCGCCCTTCTGGGGGTCGGTGCTTTTCGGTGGCGATGTCAAGAACATCATCACCGATTTGCAGGAGAAGGGGATGGCACTAAAGTCCGTTGACTCTGTACCAGCCACAGCGCCATCCCTTTCGCAGACGGAATCTGCCCAAGGCGAAACCTCCGGGAAAGCGGGCCACTAAACGTTGGGCCCCCAGAGCTGCTAAGCCCCTCCGCCCAAAAAAGAAGCGGGTGCTTCAGCTGCGGCGCTGCCCCACACCAGCTGACTCCTTTCCTCTCCCACAGCCTCCGGACTCCCTGGAGGAACCGGTAGGAGGGAGGTTTTCCCTCCACCTTCCGGGCTGGGAGAGGATAACATCAGATTCTTGGGTGCTCCAGCCGATCGCAGAAGGACACTCAATAGAGTTTCTACAGAAACCACCTCGTCACCCCCCCTCCAAAGGTTGTCGGATTCTTGGGAACATCTTCTCTTGGTCCAGGAAGATATTTCAGCTCTGTTGCTGAAAGAAGCGATAGAACCCGTTCCTCTTCATCTTCAGGGGACGGGTTACTATTCCCACTTCTTCCTGGTCCCGAAGAAGACAGGAGATCTAAGACCCATTCTAGATCTCAGTTCCCTGGATCTTTTTGTGGAGTACAAAAGGTTCAGAATGCTTTCCTTGCAGAGCCTTCTGCCCCTCCTCCGTTCGGGTCAATGGTTGTGCGCTTTGGATATGCAGGATGCTTACCTGCACATTTCCATTTGCCTGTCTCACCGCAAATATCTTTGTTTTGCATTTCAGGGGGACAACTACCAGTTCAAGGCACTTCCTTTTGGCCTATTTTCGGCTCCCCGGGTATTTACCAAATGCCTTGCGGTGGTGGCGGCCTACCTGCGTACTTTGGGGGTGCAAGTTTTCCCGTACCTGGACGATTGGCTCCTGGCGGCCTCATCCAGGGAGGAACTCCTACACTGCCTCGCCCTTACCCTGCAGGTTTTTGCCTGCCTGGGTATTCCCATCAACCATTCCAAGTCTCACTTGATCCCATCTCAGAGACTACAGTTTATAGGGGCAATTTTAGACATGACCATTGACAGGGCCTTCCTGCCACCGGACAGGGCGTCCACTCTCCAGACTCAAGTAAGTCTGTTGTCTGGCCGCAGGCGGGTTAGTGCAAGATCGGTCCTTCGCCTCCTTGGGCTCATGGTGGCTGCTATCCCGACAGTCCCTCGCGCTCAGCTACACATGAGAGTTTCTCAGTGGACACTTCGCTCCCAATGGGATCAGTTGGTGGACGACTTAGATCAGCCGGTTCTAGTCTCCTCACCAATGCTCCGAGACTTGCAATGAATGGTGGATGGTTCGAGAGAATCTGCTTCAGGGAGTGCCTTTCTTCCTTCCTTCCCCCCCCCCCAAGACTCTAACCACAGATGCCTCAGGCGAAGGTTGGGGAGCCCATCTCGGTCCCCATTGGACCCAGGGCTCTTGGTCCAAGCTCGAACAGACACTCCACATCAATGTGCTTGAGCTTCGGGCAGTTCTGTATGCTCTCCAAGCCCTTCACCTGTACATTCTTCCCGGCCACCTAGCCATCCAGATGGACAATATGTGCGTGGTTTGGTACATCAACAAATGGGGGGACTCGGTCCTACCCTCTTTGCAGGGAAGGAATGAGGGTTTGGGATTGGGCAGCACAACACGACCTTCACCTCACGGCAATTCATGTTCCGGGAATCGATAACACCTTGGCAGACAAGCTAAGTCGCTCGTCCGCTCTGGCTCACAAGTGGGAACTGGACCAAGGGGTTCTAGACAGTATCTTCCGACACTGGGGAAAACCACGGGTCGACCTGTTTGCTTCTCCTCTAAACGCAAAGCTTCCCAACTTCTGCTCGCTTGTTCCAGAGTGAGGCGTTTTCTGGAGAGACTCTGTCTCTAGACTGGAAGGACAGATTCATCTATGCCTTTTCCCCCAATTCCTCTGATCCCATGAGTCTTGCAGAAACTAGTTTCAGAAGGAGCACGAATGATTCTGATCGCTCTTTTCTGGCCCAGGCAAGTTTGGTTCTCTCTTCTACAACAATGCTCAGAGGATCATCCTCTTCCTCTATCATGAGGTTTGCTGACCCAGGATCAGGGGACTCTGGTCCATCCAGGTCTCAAGTCACTTCAGCTTCATGCATGACTCCTGCAGACATAGCTCAAAGTCACTTTGCAGTTTCTTCCCAAGTGGTGGAGATTTTGGTGGAGGCTAGAAAACCCTCCACTAGATCTACATATGCCATGAAGTGGAAAAGGTTCACTGTCTGGGCTGCTTCAAAAGACGTGGAACCCTTTTCCTGTTCGGCTCGGCTACTGCTGGAGTACCTACACTATCTTTTTGACCTGGGTCTTAGTCACTCTTGTCTGAAAGTTCACATGGCGGCCATCTCGGCCTATCATGTTCCCTTTGCAGACAAGACATTCGCTCAGCTGGAGGTCTCTAAGATTTTCCTCAGAGGGGTTCTCTATCTGAGACCTCCTATACGTACTCCTGCCCCTTCTTGGGATTTGATCTTTGTTCTTGAGAAACTTACTCTGCCTCCTTTTGAACCGGCAGCTTCCACAGACTTGAAGTTCCTTTCATGGAAGACTCTCTTCCTGGTGGCCATTACTTCCGCTCGGAGAATTTCCGAGCTCCAGGCCCTGATGTGTAAAATTCCATACTTGATTTTTCACAAGGAACGTGTGGCTTTGCGCACTAACCCTAAGTTTCTTCCTAAGGTGGTAGCGGAGTCTACTCTGAACCAGTCCATAGAGTTACCTACCTTTTTTTATGCAGTACTCCAATCAAGGGGAGTATTTGCTCCATACTATGGACGTTCACCGGATTCTGAGATACTACACTAACAGGACAAAGGATCTCAGGAAGACTGATCTACTGTTTGTCTCTTTTGCACCCAAAAGGGAAGGCAATGCTGTTTCTAAGCAATGCCTGTCTAAATGGTTGGCTCATTGTATCACTTTCTGTTATGACAAGTACAACAAGACCCTCCCGGGTCAAGTAAGAGGCCACTCTACCAGGGGAGTTGCTGCCTCAGCGGCTTGTTTCAAGAATGTGTCAGCGGCAGACATCTGTGCTGCCGCCACTTGGACCTCCGTCCATACCTTTACAAAACATTACAGTTTGGATATTGCCTCTCGCCGTAGAGCAGGCTTCGGGCTGGCTGTTCTGCAAGGCCTTTTCTCTTAAGGCTTGCACAGCTAGAGGTTCTACTTGGAGTACATTTCCTCCTCCCGTGTGCTTCTCCTTGTTCCAGACTGCTTGGGACTCAGTCCTATATGTAATTACCTACTGCAAGAGCCCTCTCTAAGTAAGATAGTACAGTTACGTAAGAACTTAATGTAACAGTAGATCTTCGAGAGAGGCTCTTGCAGTAGGTAATACCTTCCCTCCCTCCATCCCCCTAAGCTTTTTCAGCTCCTTTTCCAAGGAGGGAAATATCCGCTCCTCTCTTGTCCAGCCTCTTTTGGCCTGTGGCAGGAAAGAACTGGAAGGCGGGAGTGAGGGACTGCCCCTTTATACCGACGTCTCCTGATGCCGGTCACCTGACATGGGGGTGGTCCCTCGCCAGGGACTGCTAGCTAGATGTTTTTCCGTGGGGTCCTGCTGCCTGCCAGCGTCAGTCCTATATGTAATTACCTACTGCAAGAGCCTCTCTCGAAGATCTACTGTTAGAGTAAGTTCTTACGTAACTGTACTATCTTCTACTGGAATCCGGCAGGGAACTAAGAATATCCGGGACTGCCCACTCTATATAGGAAGCAGGAGATGATGTCATCGGTGGGCGGCCTCTGGCGAAAGACTGCAAGAAGAGCTGCCGTGCACCACAGCGACCTGTGGTGACTACCCAAGTATGTTATCTGCTGCAGAAGACATCCCTCAAAGATCTACTGTTACTGTAAGTTTTTACATAACTACATTCTAGGAGTGGTATATGTTCATCGACATGAACCCACCTGACCGCATCAGCTTCGACGCACAACCTTCTGCTTCCAGCGGGGATGATCTGGCATCAAGGGGTGGAGCCGAGGTATATACCACTTGGGTGGGTGGGAGGAGCCAGGTTTTAGACCATCCAGCAAGATTTAAAGGGGAAAGGGACATGCCCAACAGTGTGGATGAACAACATATACCACTCCTAGAACTACTGTTACAGGTGAGTAACCTGTTTTTACTTTCAGTTTCAGAAGCATCTGGAGTTTTATCAGCTGGGCATCCTTGTCAACTAACCAGGATTGGTTCTCACTCTGTCTCAATGCCACCCTCCAGTACATCACTGCATCTTCGACATATCAATCAATCAATCAAAATCTTTATTTATTCAGGCGGACATCATTGAGCAAGGCTCATTTACAAGATGGACCTGATAGGTCGAGGAATAACATGAAGGTACAAAAGCAGACATATACAAAACACTTCTAAATAAACAGATTACAATAATATAAACATATATACAAGCAGGGTAGCCGGAGAATACAGGCTCCAGGGCAAGCTAAACCAGACAGTTATGATTGGTGTTTAATAAAGTGTTGAAAGCAGCCTCTGAAAAATGACACGGGGCTGATGGGAGTTTTGGATAGGGACTAAATCAACTAGTAGTGAGTGAATGGGGTGAAGTAAGTGCCAGGGGTAGCAGAGGAGGTCTTGGCAAGGGTAGCAAAGCTGCATAGAAAAGGGGGTGAAGAATGTGATTGGACTAGGCCTTGTGAAAGCAATTGCATTTCTCTGGGAAGAGGCTTTGTGTAGAGCTTTTTAAAGGATGTTAGAGGTATAAAGGTGGTCAACTTTAGGTCTCTGCAGAGAATTCAAGCCATTGCTAGAGAGTAACTGATTGCAGCTCTCCCATGCCGGGTGCAGGCTTTGGGTAGCTTCAAGTGATGAAGTTGTTGTTCTTAGGGCATATGACCTAGCTGTGGCCAGTGTAAAGCAATCTAAAATATAGGATGGAAGTTTGTTAGACAGAGCTTTGTAAATCCATAATGCAGCATTTTTGTTCCTTCTGAGGTGTAAGGATGTCCAACCAACTGCAGCATAGAGAGAGCAATGATGAGTGTTGAATGGAAGATCTGTGATGAACCTTAGAGCTCTATGGTACAAGGTATCCAATTTGCTTAAATAGGAAATAGTACAGTGGCCATAGAGGAAATCTGCATAATCGATAAGTGATAGAAATGAGGCCTGGATTAGTCTCTGTCTTGAATCTCTGGTTAAATAATGCTTGATTCTGAAGAAAGGGCCGAGCCTTGCGAAAGTTTTTCAGAAGTTCTTGAATATGCTGAATATAATCAAGCCTGTTGTCAATCCATACCCTAAATATCTTGAATGTGTCAACATAGTCAAGGCTTTCTCAAGGATGGTGGATAGTTGGGGAAGAATGCTTGGTGAGAAGGCATTAGTATAGTAATTGGTGGAGAAGAGCATAGCTTTTGTCTTCTTTGCATTTAGGAGGAGTTTTTTTCAAGTAGTTGGTATTGCAAAAGGGAGAACTCTGATTGTAGTATTTCACAGGCCTTTGTAGGTGATGGGTTACTGACATATAAGACAGTGTCATCTGCAAAGAGGTGCCGGTCATGCCCATAACCAGTGGATGGTACTGCTGCTTTGAATTTCCAGCACAGCTCGTGACTTCTAGTCATTAGGTCTCGGCAAGATGCCTTCTCAGACTGATCATGCTGATAGCTGCAGCCATCCTCACTGTCGCTCAAGCAGTCCTGTTGATAAGTCCTCAGTGGTTTCTTGGTTTTTAGAGGGCTTAACGTTTGGACGACATGAAGTGTTTCATTCAAGTGACAACTCCTCTTCGTTGTGCTCTCCTTTGGTAGTTGGACCACTCCAGCCACCACAAAGGCTATCCATTTTTTTCCATCCCACACCCCTGATGGTCAGAACAATGGATCCCTGAGGCTGTGGTTTGGCTGGTCATCTTGGGACTTTACAGACACAAGGTCTATGGTCTTCCCTCGATCGCTTTATCTCCACAGCAACACTCTAGAGATGAGGGCTGTTCTGCTTGGCCTACAAGCCTTCACTGTCCTTCTCCAGGGCCAACCCATGTTGTTTCAGATGGACAATGTTTAATTGCTGCATTACATCAACAAACAGGAAAGTGTTCACTCCTATCCCCCCTGCAGGAAAGTAATGAGTGTCTGGCATTGGATCATGGAACACAACATCTTTCTCATGGATGTGTTTCTGCCCAGCACCCTCAACTTCCTGACGGATCTCCTCAAGTCAGTCACGGGCTGTGTCCTGTGAATGGGAACTTATGAACTGCACTGTAGATTACCTGTTTTACAGATGGGGTTCAGTTATCCAGAGCTAGACCTTTTTGCATCCCCACACAGTGCAAAACTGCAGTGTTTTTGCTTTGCATGGCTTGGAGTTTTCTGGTCAGAAGCTTTGTCCTTCTCCTGGAAAGGGAGATTCATTTGTACATTTCCTCCATTCCCTCTAGTTCAAAGGGTTGTGGTCAAGCTGCAGACAGAACCAGCTACCAAATTCTGGTGGTCCCATTCTGGCCAAAATAAATTTGTTTCCCTCTACTGCAACAGTTGGTAGTGGAACAGCTGGTCCTGCTTCTTGTTGCAGGAGCAGGGCTCTCTGGTGCACCTGGATCTCTGATCCCTGCACATCCATGCCTGGCTCCTGAGGATGTAGAATTCCCCTTCTTTGGGGTTTCCCCTAAGGTTACTTATGTTCTCTTTGTGGTCTGTAAGCCATCTGTTAGGTACATATATTCCCCAAAATGGAAATGCCTAATAAGATGTACCTCTCATGAGCTGTAACCCTTTACATGTCCAGTGAGTCATGTTCTGGATTACCCTCTATCCATTTTAGAATAAGTACTCCAGTGTGATGGTGCATTTAGCTGCTGTTTCAGGTTTTCATGCCCTCACTGATGGTAAGTCTGTTGCCCAAATTGAGGTTTCCAACATCTACGTCCCTCCATCAGTAGACTGGATCTCATGTGGGACCTTAACATGCGTCTCCTTTTGAACTGGCTGCTACCTGTGAAATGCATTTCCTCACTTGGAAGATGCTTTTTCTAGTGCCCATTACTTTGGCACACACAGTGTCCAAATTACCAGCTCTGGTTGCGGAGCCCCCTTATCTTAATTTCTAGAAGGACTGGCTCACTCTGAGGACCAGTTATCCTTTTCTTCCAGTGACTGTCTCTGACTTCACACTTAAACTATTCAACTTCTGGCTTAATGTTCCTTCCCTCACTAATAGAGGGGAATAGTTGTTGCAGATGCTGGATGTACTAAGGACTCTTTGTTGCTACCTGGACCATACCAAGAATTGTGTTTTTGTTTTTTTGCAGTTAATTCTTTTTATTAATTTTTTTCCAAACATTATTACATCCGATACAGTGGTTTCTCAACTGAACATGGGATGCCTCCAACTGTATAATGCAAGTAACATACATCATAAAACATTCCATCTGATTTGCTACAAAGGTCAGTGTACAACATGAATAAAAGGCCTATATTAAATACAGTGGGCAGGGGAGAGGGGCAGTGGGGTCATACCAAGGATGTATAAAATCCTCTCTATTGTGCGTAAGTAATGCTTTTCCATGTGGTTGGCATCTTGTATTGTTTTCTTTTGCTGGCAGTGCAGTAAGTAGCTTCTAGTTCCTGTCTGTGTGCCAATCTACTTTTGGCATGGCTACTTCCATAGTTTGTTTCCACAGTGTGTCAACTGTGGACATCTGCTTTGCAGCCACTTGGAGTACTGTTCACATTTTTACTAAACATTACAGTCTGGCCATCGTCTCTCATAGATGTGCCAGATTTGGCCTTTCTGTTTTGCATGGCCTTCTGTCATTGGGTCATATTGATCCTTCCTGCCTCCCACGGTGCCTATTATACTGCTTGGGAAGTGTTCCCAATGTGTGACTCGGTGGATGGAGATGTTATCAAAGTAGATAGTGCAGTTACTTACAGTAACAGTAGATGCAGAGAATCTCCTCCATTGAGACACAGCTCACCCTCCCACCTGTTCCCTTCTGTACTCTGGTGGTTTTACTGGAAGTCCTGCCTCCTCACACACTTACCATACTCTTCCTATGCCCAATTAGGGTGTTGTTATCCTGTTCCATCCACTCTCCTGAGTGCCTGGTTCTGGTTTCCCCAGTTCCTGCCTGTCTGATAATTGTCTGAGCTTATCTGTGGTGGGAAACTGAGGAATGATGGGGCATCCACATTACATAGGTGGTGCCGACATGAATCAGTGTGGGCAGCCGCGGCTGGCAAAGGTTTCTGGGTGGTCCTGACATTGAAGACTCACAGTTCCAAATGTATGGCTCAGTGGCTGGGATTCATTCAGAGATCTACTGTTATGGTAAGTAACTGCACTTTTTTTGTTCACCAAATATAGTACAATATGCGTCACTTGTAGCGTATGCGGCTGTAATGGACAGCCGCTTCTAACAGACATTATTGCCTTACTAAATGCCGTTTCCTAGTCTGCACATTAAAATGAATGCCTAGTACTGCATGGAATAGCCAAAATGATGTAGCAGATACTGCTTGTAACGGACGCAGTGCCGGTTATCAAAGTAGTCTGTTCCAAGTGGCGCATACTGTATGTTATAAACATTGATATAGAATGTGGATTATCATGCCAGTTCTCTTTATAAGCATGCAAATTGGCTAACCCTGAACCAAAGACTTTGATTCTCATTGGGCTATTGGGTCTGGGAAGTGATTTATGGCACCGTTCCACTATTGATGAGTTCCTTTGCGAATAAGCTTAACTGTGTTGCTACCTCAATGATAATCCCATGAAAATTTGTCTTAGTAGCTGCCATCATGCAAAACTAATGCTGGCCAAGGCTCCTTTTTGGTAGACCCTGGAACACAGACAATATGTTTAACAAAGACACCATTGCGTAATCAATTTGCCATTGTTTTCCATTCCTATTTGCAGTATAATTAGAATACATGCTTTACCTTATCTGTCTTGTTTGTATTGAAAAACAAATTACTGTGCATACAGATTTACAGTGTGTTGACTGTGCTGTCATTTATACTGATACTGTATATAATGATCTTTTGTACACTGGTTATTGGATCAAGCTTGAATAAGGTACTTTTGGCACCAGAGCACTTACCTGGTAAACAAAGTAAAAACAATGTGGCTAATCTAGACTACGGTTGCATTTGCAAACTGGTGTTTGAGTCCATAGTCCTTCATTTACCAATAAAATGAAAGAATGAATACAGGAACATTGTCACCGGAATCAGCCTTTTTGTCGTTGCAAGTGTGGGAAAGCCATTTCTATCAAGGATACTCACAACAGCTGTTTGGATCATCTGGACTGAGACCACAAAGTGGCATACTGCTCTTTTTTCAAGACTTAATGGGTAAGACAGTGAATGCAGAGAGATGTCATTTGACTGTGCCATTACAAAGTGGATGGAAAGGGAAAGGAAGGCCTAGCAGCCACTAGTATGTGATCCCCTTTGGTTCTCCATGGGACTTCAGGTAAGACGTCTTCTCTTCACAGTTTGATGTCAGTGGCCAACCCTGTGAGGTCAATGTTGGGCAACTCCATGCAGTGGCATTCTGAGAAAATGAGGCAGTTTCAGGTTTGGATGTCATTCTTTGCTTCATGGGATGAGTGAAGCTGCACCTTTCAGACATGCTGTCACTCCCCTGCAGGGAGTTAATGTCACTGACCACCATAGCATTAAACTCTGAAGCTGGGCTTGACTCCAGACCAGTTAAGCACTCAACACCAGTGATGGCATCTGACCTGCCACCACTTCCACTAGTTTCATCTGCGCTGACCTTGTCAACAGGAATTTCCCTGCCAATGATGATTGCATTGCCAACTATGATATTGCCCATCACTCTTCTCATTCCAGTGCCTCTTAGGGTCATCCCTAATTAGGCAGTGATGTGGGTATCCATATTCTTGGACTAGTTGGAGTGTTTTGTGGTGCCAAACGTGGTGCTCACACAGCTATTGATTTTTTTCCCTTGGCAGTAATACAGATGCTATTAATCTCAGGGTTGGCTGCTTTGAGGACAGGAAAAGGCAGACATCCTGAACAAATACTTTTGTTCAGTGTTCGCAGAGGAAGGAGAAGATGAAGGGCCACAGAAAAGTAGTGGGAGCATTGAGGGAAGGGAGGTGGACAGTAGTCCATTTTCAGAGGAGGGAGTTCTGAAGGAACTCATAAATCTGAAAGTGGACAAGGCAATGAGGCCAGAAGGGGTGCATCCTAGGATATTGAAGGAGCTCAGGGAGGTACTGGCTGCACCTCTGACAGTCCTGTTCAACCACTCACTGGAGACAGGAGTGGTTCTGGAGGACTGGAGGAGGGCAGATGTAGTCCCTCTTCACAAAAGTGGTAGCAGGGAGGAGCCTGGCAACTACAGGCCAGTCAGCCTGACTTCAGTGGTGGGGAAATTAATGGAATTGCTACTGAAGTAAAGGATTATGGAATATCTTGAATCCAGTGGCTTACAAGATCCAAGACAGTATGGATTCACATGGGGGAAGTCATTGTCAAACAAATCTGATAGAGTTCTTTGATTGGGTGACCAGGGAATTCGATCAGGGTTGAGCGGTCTATGTGGCATACCTAGATTTCAGTAAGGCCTTCGACATCGCTCCACACAGGAGACTCGTAAGCAAGCTGAGCAGCCCAGGAGTAGGTCCAAAGGTGGTAAACTGGGTGAAAAATTGGTTAGGGGATAGGAGACAGAGATGAATGGTAAACGGAGTTCACTCTGAAGAAGGGAGGTTGACCAGCGGGGTGCCACAGGGATCAGTACTGGGACTGGTTTTCTTTAATGTCTTTATTAGCAACATTGCAGATGGGCTGAATGGGAAGATTAATCCAGAACTGCTCTCCACTTTAAAGTGCAAATAAAGTGAAGAAATGTTCTAAATAAATATCTGAAAGATATATTGGTACAGTGTTAAATTCTTCACAATGGCATGTTATGTAGTTGGTGTCTCCACTTAGTAAACTCACTCCCCAGTGCTTTGACCAGGGGTGTGGTCTTCCCCAGGTGGTGGAGTTGGTCTAGCTAACCTCCCTTAAATAGCTACATTCTTAACAACTGTGGGTGACCCCTTTGTTTAAAGCATATACAGTATTACATCATATGATTTCTAGTGACTCTGTGAGGATTTGAACCTGTTACTTAATGACATGTATTTTTATCACAATTGTTTCATATTTTATATTAATACAAAATAAACTAAAAAACACTGAAAAAGGGGGCACATCGAAGCAATTGTGCAGACATAAGGGTTGGTTTTCTATCAAGTGTTCATCATTATTTTTTATTTTTTGCAGTCTTATTTTTTGCCCATTAATTTTATATAAACCATAATGAACTTAATGACAACAAAACCAATTGGTTCAGATACAAATAATATGAACTGGAGACACACTTCAATTTTTCTATTATAGTTCATTCACACTACTTATGATTGTCAGTTGTTCCTACCACACTTCCAAGTCCATAATGGGACACAGGCCGAGGCAGTGATCACATCCTTTCCTTGCTTTCCATGTCCAATTTTTTGGGAGGATCCACCATTCCACTGTCATAGTTTCCATACAGAACTGGAGAGAGAGAAGCAAAAATAGTCTTAGTTTCAAAATCAAAGCTAAACTTAATTTCAACCAGTTATTTTCCATTTTCAAGAATTGTTTTAAATCCCATTCTGTATTGAGGCCTTTTGTTTGTAGGCTGTTCAGGCTAAAAATCAAAAAGCTCTCCCATTGGAGTAGCTTGTATAACCTATCCCCACACCTAGGGTGGTGCTCTACTTATTCAGTAACCAAGCATCTTGTACATTCTGCCTTACTATTGTGACTTTCCATATAATGCCTGGCTAAAGGTTTTTTTATTAAACCTGCTCTAATGTTGTGGATGTGCTTTTGTATTTGCTGTTTGACTGGTCTAATAGTTCTCCCAACATGTAAGTCACAAGGGCACCAGATTGTATACACAACATGTGTACTATTACAATTCAGAAAATTTTTCAGTTTAACACAGTAATATCCATGTAGCTCAAATGTCTTCCTTTGACAGCAATATTCACAGACATTGCATCTCCCACACCTGTACATACCTGCAGGTGGAGGTAGCCACATCCTGGCACTTACTTTTGGTGTTACATATCTACTGTGAACAAGCTTGTCTTCAATATTCTCAGCCTTAGAGAAGGTAATTCTCGGATTCCCTCCTAGTTCCCCTGTTAATATGGGATCATTTAAAAGGATGGGCCAGAATTTTCTAATAATAGCCCCTATCTGTCCTGCCTGGTTACTGTATTGTGTTACAAACGTAACTGGTGGTTTTTCCATATTGTCCTGTAAGTTATGGACTCTGTTTCTTTGGTTTCAGTAATGTACTTCTATTTTCTCTTCTAGCGCTCTCTACTGCTCCTGTCAGTGTTTCTTTGGAGTAACCCCATTTCTCAAATCTTTCCAGCATCTCAGCTGCTTGTATATTAAACTCTTCTTCCCTAGAGCAGTTTCTGCACAATCTCAAGAATTGCCCATATGGAATTGATCTCACTAGCACAGTTGGGTGAGCACTATCAGCCCTCAGCATGTTAGTGGCTGTGAGCTTTCTGAAGTTTTTGGACTACTCTTTTCCATTCTCATCCATAAATAATGTCAGATCTAGATGTCGATTTCTGACTTGTTTTGACAATGTTTAAATCGTAGATTTAGCCCATTCTCCTTATTCAGCCATTCCATGAACTGCATGATCTCTTCCTCAGGTCCCTCCTATACACAAAGTATATCATCAATAAATCTGTCCCATTTTTTTTTTTGCTAATGTTTTTAAGGTATGGATTTTCTATATTTGAAAATATACTTCTTTCCTCCCAGGACCTGAGGAAGAGATTTGCATAACTGGGGGGCCATTGCTGCCCCCATTGTAGTTCCTTGTAGCTGTAAATAGAACTCCCATCAAACTCAAAAAAACTGTAAGTCGGGACAAAATCCAAAGCAGCCAGAATAAAATCTATGGAGAATTCTGAGCACTTGGGTTGCCTCTCATGAACCTAGCATGTGCTTCAACCCCTTCCTTGTGCAGGATACTAGTATACAATGACTCTACATCAATGCAGAGCCATGTATAATTTGGGTTCCATATAAATTTCTGATATTTATCAAGGACGTCCATAGTATCTCTTAGATAAGATGTTACATCAGGCAAACATTTTTTAAGGGAAAAATCAATAAATTGGTTCAAGTTGTCAGTGACACTTTAATGGACACTATTGGATGACCGGGGGGATTCTGGAGTCTTCTAAGGATTTTTGGCAACGTGTGCAGGGTGGGTGTAATGGGAGTGTCATTCCATATGAATCTGAGTTCATCTTCAGTAATATAACCCATAGTTCTCCCCCATTCCAATAATCCTAATAGCTCCTTGTAGTCGTTCATGGGGTTTTTTGTTAGCTTTTTTTGTCATCTTCTAACAATTCTAAACCACCTTTTGCATAATCCTCATTATCCATTAATACTGTATTCCCCACTTTGTCCGCTGGTTTTATAACCACTTTCATTTGGGATAATTCCCTCCTAGCCTTCCTTTCTGGTCCACTTATATTATTTCTCCTACCGTGTGCTAATTCCTTAAGGGTTTTGTTTACCTGTTTTAGTACCACAGTCTCAAAACTTTTTGCCAGGAGGCTGATGGTATTTGGGGCAAGGCTGAGAATATTAAAGACAAGCTTGTTCAGTAATACCAAAAGTAAGCATCAGGGCTGGCCCATTGGCACAGTGGTTGAATTTCTGCTTGTGATGCCAGCAACCCGGGTTCAGAAGCGGACTTGGGTCGCTGGAGGGCCGGCTGGGGGAGAAAGCTTGAACATCCCACGACTGCTCGCCTTCTCCGGGGGTAGGCCAAGGCCAGCAGTTTGCCTGACCCCGAGCAGAGGCATGTGGTATGGCAAGTCCTGTTACCAGGAGGGGCTGGCCAAGATGCATGGTGGACATCAGCGCATAGTGCTTTAAGTCAAGGACGTGCACCACGTGAGAGGGAAAGAGGAGGAAACATCAGTGTCCGTCTCCTAGGTGATGGAGATCCAGCAGAGACCCTGATTTCCCACACCTGCCTGATGTCCCCAGTGGATCCGACACCAGCAAGATTCTCAGGGCAATGCTGCCCCACTCCGTGCTGCAAGGAGTCCATGCGATGGCTTCGATAGAAGTAGAGACACTGAATCAGGGGAGGTTGAGGGCGGGGAGAGACTGCTATCTGTGTCTCACAAAGGTGGGGATCAGCACTGAGGAAGAAGGTACAAACAGAAATTAAAAAAAAAAAAAAGCAAGTGCCAGGATGTGGCTACCTCCTCCACCTGTAGATATTTACAGGTGTGAGAGATGCAATGTCTGTGAATATTGTTACCAAGGGAAGACATTTGAGCTACATGGATATGATTATTGTGTTAAACTGAAAAACTTTCTGAATTGCAATAGTATATATGTTGTGTATACAATCTGGTGCTCTTGTGACTTATTATATGTTGGGAGAACTATTAGACCTATCAAACAGCGAATACAAGAGCACATCCGCAACATTAGAGCAGGCTTAATAAAAACAATCTTTAGCCAGGCATTATATAGAAAGTCACAATAGTAAGGTAGAATGTACAAGATTCATGGCTATTGAACAAGTAGAGCACCACCCTAGGGGTGGGGATAGGTTAAACAAGGTACTCCAAAGGGAGAGCTTTTGGATTTTTAGCCTAAGCAGCCTACAACCAAAAGGTCTCAATACAGAATGGAATTTAAAAGTAGTACGAATGAACTATAATAGAAAAAAATGAAGCATCTCCAGTTCATATTGTTTGTATGTGAACCAATTGCTTTTGTTGTCATTAAGTTTATTATAGTTTATATAAAATTAACACTTGATAGAAAACCAGCCCCTTAGCATGTCTACACAATGCTGCCCTGTTCCCCTTTTTTCAGTTTGTTTTTTTACTTTATTTTATATTAATATAAAACATGAAAAATTGTGACAGAAATGTAAAAAGGAATGTCATTAAGTAACAGGTTCAACTCCTCCCAGAGCCACTAGAAATCATATGATGTTATATATGCTTTAAACAAAGGGGGCACCTAAGTTGTTAAGAATGTGGTCTTAGTGCAAAGGTCACTTCAACCAGCTGGTCACTGTGACCCGGAGGATGTGGGACACCCTCCAGTGGTGGCTTGTCCCAGAGCATCTGCAGGAAGGGATCCCATTTGTCCGTCCCCAAGCCAACGGTCATCCTGACGACCAACGCCTCTCTCACGGGCTGGGGTGCGCATCCAGGGGAGCACAGAGTCCACGGGCTCTGGACCCCTCAGGAGTCCCAATTCCACATCAACCTGCTGGAGCTTCAAGCAGTCCAGTTGGTGCTGACTGCCTTCGCTCCATTTGTTTGGGGTCAAGTGGTCCAAGTCCAGATGGACATCACCACGACCGTGTACTACCCCAGCAAACAAGGCAGAATGCGCTCCCTGCTCCTGTGCATGGAACCCCTCCACATTTGGATTCCTGTGCACAGCCTGGAGGCAGATCTCCTGGCTATCCATGTGGCAGGAGCCTCCAATTAGCTGGCGGACACCCTCAGCCAGGTGGGCAAGGTGTCTCACGAGTGGTCTCTCCATCCGGAGGCAGTTCATAGTCTGTTTTCCCAGTGGGGCACCCCTCAGGTGGACCTGTTCACCTCCAGGAAGAACACAAAGCTGAGGCTGTTTTGTGCCCACCCCACCCCCAACAGGGAACACTGCAGAGGGATGCCTTCTCGAGGCCTTAGGCCCCAGGTCTCTTCTATGCCTTCCCTCCACTTCCCTTGATCCAAGAGGTGTTACTCAAGGTCAGGAGGGACAAGGCACAGGTGATCCTGGTAGCTCCAGACTGGCCCCACTTGTTTTGGTATCCCGACCTCCTCAGCCTAAGCAACAGACTCCCGAGGCATCTTCCCATACGCCTGGACCTGCTCAGTCAATCAGAGGAAGGTTCTCCACTCAGAGGCTCAGAGGTAATGTAAGGAAGTATTTTTTTCACAGAGAGGGTTGTGGATGCATGGAACAGCTTTCCTGAGTCAAAAACAGTGGTTGAATTCAAGCATGCATGGGACAGTCATAAGGCAATTCTAGGGGGTGGGGGTAGAAAGAAGTAGGCTGTTGGTTAACTAGGATCTGCAGTTTATCCATTAGGTAGGGAAATGGGCAGACTGGGTGGGCCAAGCAGTCCTTATCTGCCATCAAATTCTATATTTCACCCAGATCTTCAATCCCTGCACATGATAGCCTGGTTCCTGAGTGGCTATAGTTCCAGGCTTTGGGTGTCTTGAAAGATGTCCTCACTGTCGTGGAGGTGTCCAGAAAATGCAATGCCTTCAAATAGAAGAGATTCTCCATTTGGTATCGGGGCAAGGGGTTGGACCCTTCATCTTGTCCAGTGGCTAGCATTTTGGACTATCTGTGGTGTCTCTCCCAAGAGGGACTTAGGTCGGCGACCCTTAAGGTGCGTCTGGCAGCCATCTCTGCTTACCAGGCGTGGGCTGATCAGCAGTTGGTGGAACAGAAGAAGGTGATCTGGTAACTTTTCAAAGGCCTTGATCACATTTCCCCTCCGATGTGTGAACCACCACCACTGTGGGACTTGTTGCCGGTTTTGGCAAAGCTCATGGGCAAGCCATTTGAACTGATGCACAGGTGTGAGATATCTCACCTGTTGTGGAAGACCGCCTTTCTGGTGGCTGTCACGTCAGCCAGAAGGATCAGTGAGCTCCAGGTGCTCTTGGTGGAGTTTTCTTACCTGGTCTTCCACAGGGACAAGGTTGTCCTGTGCCCCAACCCGAAGTTCCCCCCGAAGGTTGTGTCAGAGTTTCACCTGAATCAGGTGATGACTCTTCTGGTGTTCTTCCCAAATCACACCTCAGAGACTGAACACAGGCTTCATGCTTTGGACCTGAGGCGAGTGCTCATTTATTATAAAGAGCACACAGCTGGAGTTTGGGGAGAGGTTCACCAGCTGTTTGTCACCTATACTGAAGTTGCACCTGGCAGACTTGCAGCCAAACGGATGATTGGCAGGTGGATCACATCCTGCATTGATCTCTGCTATTGCTTGGCCAGTAGGGAGCCTCCAGGAGGGCTAAGGGCTCATTCCACCTGCCGTACCGCTGCAATGGTAGTTGTTTCTAGGGACGTATCTATCCAGGAAATCTGCAGGGCTGCTACCTGGAAGTCAGCACACACCTTCATTTCCCATTACCACATTGACCTAGAGTCATGCTGGGATGCTGGTTTGGGGGCCTCAGCTCTCTAATTTCTGTTTCCTAAGTAGGGGGTGTGCGCCTTGCCTCCCTCCTCCCGGAGAACTGCTAGGAGTCTGCCAGAAAGTGTGGATAGAACATCACATCCACATCCCTAGAAACACGAGTTACTCACCTGTAACAATAGTCCTAGGAGTGGTATGTGATGTTCATCCACATGGACCCACCCGACCTCCCCAGCTTTGGCGCACACACTCTGCTTCCAGTGGGCGAGATCTGGCATCATGGGGCGGAGCCAAGGGAGTTACCACCGGGGTGGGTGGGAGGAGCCAGCGGAAGGAGCCAGCTTGAAGACGTTTCCGGCAAGTCTTAAAAGGAAAGACAACTGCCAGAATGTGTGGCTGAATATCATATACCACTCCTAGAACTACTGTTACAGGTGAGTAACCTGTGTTTGTTTGTTAGATGGTTGCTGTTTTAAAATTGGATAACGTAATATATGCTATAAATGAGTTATGCAAGAGCTGCTGTTTACAGTGGACATAGAAGCTAAGGGGAGAAATATCATTTTTATTTATTCTTACCAATTTTTGTTACTAAAGAACAACTGGATCAACATCCTGAGGTGCTTAGCTTTTGAGAGCTTTATTTTCATATATTGACTCCTTAATTTCAGGGGAAATATGGACCTATAGAAATATTTGTATACAGGTAAATGGAGAGTAGTAATTCTGAAATGAGCACTGTATGAAGCTGGAACCACCCTCTACTGGGATATCTGAATTACAACTGGATGTAACAGATACAGTATGTTTGATGATATGATCTTGTATGTTGTGATAAATAACTTCAAATAAAGCAGAGTTAAAAAAAAGGGTTCCCTTCTGCCTATTTCTGGTCACTGTCCAGCTGGAAGTAAAATGGCACTTATCAAAGAAGCGATGGGGAATTTTTCCAGTGTCATGGCCATCTGTCCCCCATCTTTAAAATAGGTCCTTGTATTCCATCCTCCAGGACGCACCTGAAAACAAGGTGTCACAGCTTACTGTGCCTTTTCTGGTCAAAAATTAGGAATAAATCTACCAGGGACTAACTCCCTGCTCTTGGGATACTTCAGTTTGCATCTAACAAGTTGAAGTCCCCAGTATCAGCATCTCCCAGAGTTCTGCCATCCTCTTGATGGCCCCCGTGTCTCTCTCTCTTGGTTTCTTCCCTTTGTGTTGGGGGCCTGTACATCATCCTGACCCCAATCACCCTCCCTTCTGCAAGTACTTGGACTCAGACTGCCTCTGTCCCTGTATCCATCCCTACTTCCTGTATTTCTAAGGTTTGGATATCATCCCAAATGTACAGTGCCCCCCCATACCCTATACCTCCTGACCATTGCATTCCCCAGTACCCTTAACTCCCACTCGTGGTGCTGTGTTGCTCATGTTTCAGTCGCAGCCATCATGTCCAGTTGAAATTCAGCCATTATTGCTTGGCTGTCACAGATCTTGTTTCCCAGATTCCTGGCATTGGCACACATTACTCTCGGTACTCCCTGCTTCCTCCCTATTGGTAATGTCTTCCATTAATTGCACCTCTGAACTTTTATACTATTGTTCCCCTGCACTTCTCTCTGCTCCTGCCTTTTTCCATAGCCCCCACACTACCTCCTTCCTTCCTACCCACATCCAGTTCTGTCCATATACTTGCACTTTTCTTACACACTGCATCCTCCCTCGCTGCCTCTCACACCGGTGTCATTGTTTGTGCTACTGCTGGAGGGAGATCCTCACGGCCCCACCTCAGTTATATGGATATGCCCATCCTCATTTATGCTACCTCCTCCTAAACGTAGAAACATAGAATTTGATGGTATATGAGAACCACTTGACCCACCCAGTCTGCCCATTTTTTCCCTGCCTATACTGTCATTGCAGACCCTACCTAATCTCCAGCTCCTCCCCTCTTTCTTCCCAACTAAGATTCCCTTGTGCCTATCCCATGCATCCTTGAATCCCACCACTGTTTTCACCCCATCACCTCCACTGGAAGACTGTTCCAGGCATCCACCACTCTTTCAGTGAAGAAGTACATCCTCACATCTCTTATCCCCTTCCAGCCTTGCTGCAAGTCCCCTTGTTCTCCTGCATATTTTCTTCTAAAAAAGTACGCCCCTCCTGTACTTTATTTAACCCTGTGAGGTATTTGTAGGTCTGTTATCATATCCCCCCCTCTCTTCTAGGGTGTACATATTGAGGTCCTTCAGGCCCTCCTCATAGGACTTCTGATGCAGCCCCTGCTCCACTTCAGTTGCCCTCTTTTGAATAGCCTCCACCACCATGTCTGTGTCCTTCCTGTGATGTGATCTCCAGAACTGGACCCAGTATTCCAAGTAGGATCTCACCAGCGATCTGTACAGTGGCAACACCATCTCCCTCCTTCTGCTGCTGCTACCATTGCCTATGTACCCCAGCATCTCAATGGCCCTGCCTACTGTCTTGTTGCACAGTTTAGCCACCTTGTGGTCATCAGATATGATTACTCCCAGGTCCCTTTCCTGTTTTGTGATTGTCAATAACTTTTCTCCCATTTTGTACCCCTACCTTTGGGTTTCTGTGCTCCAGGTGTGTGATTTTGCATTTTGTCACATTGAAATGCAGTTGCAATGCCTCTGCCTACTCCTAGAGTTTTCTTAGGTCTCTGCACATTCTTTCCACCGCCTTTGGAGTGTCGACTGTGTTGCAGATTTTTGTGTAATCTGCAAAGAGGCATACCTTCCCTTCCAACTCATCTGCAATGTCATGTATAAAGACATTAAATAGGACTGGGCCCAGTACTGAGCCTTGAGGCACCCTGGTGGTCACCCTCCCTTCCCCGGAGTAAACTCCATTTACCACCACCCTCTGTTGCCTATCCATTAACCAATTACTTACGCAGTTTACCACCTCATGACCCACCCTCAAGTTACAAACCATGGGTTAGATGCAGGGGACCCTTTAGAAATAATGCTTCACACTCTATAGGTGTCTTTTATGTTTCTTTATTCCCCCTTCGTTTCATTCCCATCAGGAGGTTGTTCATGGGGTGTTGATTTGTTCTTTTCTGTTAAATCATAAATATACTTTTTTACTTTATGTTACAATCATATTATTTGTTGGCTAATCATGTATATAAATTCAATATATATACTGTAAATTCATACCACTATTTCATCTGTGACCTTTTCTTATGCAATTCCTGTGCTTTTTCTAACATCAGTGCTTCAGTACCCTGAAATTACACACAGCATACATTTCCTATATTTGTGGCTTATTATAATGAAACATGAGAATGTTGTATTCTTGCAGTCATAAAAGACTTTCCCCCTTTGTTACTGTGTATGCATCATACCTTTATTTGTTTTTAGGTTTGTTTGCTTCCAAATAAGTTTCTGTAAAAACTTAATAGTTTTGAGTCTGTTTTTTTTTTTTGTTTGTTTTTTGTTAGTCCTTTTTCTCCCCTGGCCCCTAATCTGCCTACCTTGACGTCTTGGCATCCCTTCGGTCATCAGGCCACCTGCCCTGAAGATCCCTCCGGCTCCCATTCCGTTCTCGCGGCCTCTACCCCTGTGGCTTACCCCCGGGGCAGTGGAGAGCCCCCTCCATGCCCATCCACCGAACCAGGATCCAGTATCGCGCGCACCTTGGGCAGACAGTCAGCTATTGAGGCATTCATGGGCGACTTTCTTCCTGGCATGAATCTGGTGCCAGTAGTGCTGCCAAGCGGAGGGTGTGCACGTGTCGCTACTCCCTCCGGAGTCGTGCCCCAGACCCACCCCTTCTGTGCAGTGCCAGCGCACCAACCCCAGCTACCGCCAGAGGTCACTAATGCGCCGACAACTGGTGACCCCCCTCCTCCGGAGAGTGACAGCAGTCCACGGACGCTCAATCCCTCTCCGCCCCTGCCAATCCGAGTCCGTTCCCAAACCCGGGTTGCCAGCGTGGAACGAGGTGTGGCGTCCAGCACCTCAACCCTCAGCACCACTGGGCTGGCTTGTTTTGAGTCTGTTTTAGTTAGTTATGTCATTATTGGGTCCAGTTGTACTCTAGCTTCTAAATACTTCATTTAAATTGTTGAAAATAAATGCTGTACTTACTTTTATTGAAGTTATGTCTGTTTCTAAGAAGGGATTACTATGATGCAACACTTCAAGATAGCTACCTGCTTCTCCTGTGTCCATCTTGTAGCCTCTTATGCTCGATTTCAGAAATCCCGCGGGATTACGTTCCAACATGATGACGTCATCTTCGTGCTGCTGCACATGCTCAGAAGTGACCTGCAGCTTCCCTCTCTTGGAAGAGAGAGACAGGATTGTCCCAAAACGGACACTAATTCCTCCAGATTCTCAATGAGTGTGTTGCTACATTATATTCATTATATTGACAACTTTGGTGTGTTACACATCTCTTTGTCAATATTCATAAGAAGTTCTTATATTTTTTGCTCTGTAATCTATGATTTGCTTACACTACATACATTCACCTGCACTGCGGATACAAGGTCGTGCCTGGCTGGTGAAATAAACAC
The DNA here is from genome assembly GCA_016271365.2 of Neoceratodus forsteri. Taxonomy (NCBI): domain Eukaryota; kingdom Metazoa; phylum Chordata; order Ceratodontiformes; family Ceratodontidae; genus Neoceratodus; species Neoceratodus forsteri. The sequence goes on along the minus strand of CM028131.1, from coordinate 885,122,272 downwards.
AAAACAGTTACATATTGTGTCATGTTGTATTTAACCTTTCCAGTTGAATATGTATACTTCCTTGTGTGTTGTTATTTCCTGTTATCTTAATATTTACTTGTGGATGGGAGGTTAAAAGGTCAGCTCAACATGATACTAATCATTAATGTCTTGTTCATTCACTTTTAATCAGCTTGATCTCATTCTAGCAGCATTGTGTGTGAAGGCTTTCTACTTATATCACCTTATATCTTGTCTAAGTGCCAGTGTAGGAATGACCTTCCTATTCGGAGGTCATATATTACATGTGCACAACATGTTTTTACATTGTGTTTTTAAACTGTTCTTGCACATTTTTATACTGCACTGTATTCATAAAGTTAGAGTTCTTTTTTAATTTTTGTTTTTTTATGCGGTGGTGACCTCCTGTGAGGGAGGTCACACTGTTCAGTCTATGTCTAATCAGTGATGCCTTTTTCATTCGCTTTTAATCAGCATCATATAATTTTAGTAGCATTGTGTGTGTAGGCTTTCTACTTGTATGTCCTTATATCTTGTCTAAGTGACAATGTAGGGATGACATCAGGAGGTCATGTACTACATGTTCACTATATATTTTCATTATGTTTTTAAACTGCTGTTCCACATATTTATGTGCCATATAATCCTAGTATTAGTGTTCTTTTTTAATTTTGTATTTGTATGCAGTGGTGACCTCCTGCAAGGGAGGTCATGATGTTCAGTCTGTACTTACTGTGAGTTTTCATATTGTGGTGTCTATGTGTTATGTTTAGTGTGTTCTTTCTAAAGGTTTTTTATGTGTCTGTGAGTTTTATGGTGTTTGTAAATGGGAGGTTAAAAGGTCAGCACACAATTATTCTAGGCTGAATACCTTATTCATTCACTTTTGAACAGCCTGATCTCCATTTTAGCATTATTGTGTGTATAGGCGTTCTACTTATATCACCTAATACCTTACCTGAGTGTAGGTATGACCTCCCTGTTTGGAGATCATGTACTACATATTTACTGTATATATTTTTTTTATTAATCGTTGTGTTTAAAGCTTTACTTCATCTTTTCTCTATGCTGCCCTATAGTCAGGGTGTTCTTTGTAATTTCTGTTTATTATGCGATGGTGACCTCCTCCGTCAGAGGTCATGCTGTTCAGTGTGTGCTTTCTAAGTGCTTTTGTTCAATATGTGCTTTCTCACAGTATATTTGTGTTGTGGTATCTATGTGTAGCACACATTCCAATTTGTCTCGACATTCATGCCTGTATTTATATCTAAGGTTTTCATGCAAAATATCCATCTCATTTCTGCTGCTGAAAGTATGTCTCTAGGATTTCCACCTCTGCTGGGGGATCGTGACCTTTTCAAGACCCCAAAACCTAAGTGATGCTCCAGTATGCCCTTGTTGGTTGAAATGTACCACTACTGGTGAGTTCATCTCTGTTTCTGATGTCTCCTTTGTGTTCCTGTTTTCTTCTCTTCAGTTCTCTACTTGTTTGTCCTAAATATAGTCTGTTGCAAGGATATTATATCACATATATTACTCCTTCAGTGTAGCAGGTAATATGTTCATTGACTTTAAAATTCTCTCCTGTATATGGATGCATGTGTGTTTGTTTTTTTACAAGTGTGGTTACAGACACTACACCTGCCGCATGGGTTCATCCCTGGAGCTAGTGGTCCCAGTAAAAGTTGGGTGCCCTCTTTTGCTGGTTCTTTAAACTATGAGTGAACCAGTTTGTCTTTTAGGTTCTTAACCTTTTTGGCTGATATGATGGGTTTATTCTGCAACACTGCAATTTGTTCATTATCAGTCTGTACCAAGTACCAATGTTTATTTATTACTTTTCTTATTTCAGACATTTTGTGATTGTACTTTGTTGAAAAGACTATCCTCTGCATTTCCACCTCAGCTTCCCTAGGACTAAGTAGATCTTCTCTCTTTGTGTCCCTGATTCTTTGTTCTGCCTTTTGCATTGTCCCCTTGAAATACCCTCTTTCTTGAATCCTGTTTAACATTTTGTTCATGTCATCTTCTGTGTTGGTTTTTTTGCTGCAGTTTCTATTTACTCTCGTTAGTTGAGAGTAAGGAATGCTTTCTTTAGTCTGTTTTCGTGATAACTTTTGTAATGTAGAATAGTGTTCCTATCTGTAGGGTTTCTGTACACTGTCATTTCAATTTTACCATTGTCTATCTGTATTAGTAAGACTAAGTAGGGTACACTTTCTTTATCATAATTAATTATGAACTTCAAGTTTGGGTCTTTCTGATTTATTTCTTTGTAGAAGATTTTTAATTCATCCTCTGTTCCATGCCAGATCATGACTATGTCATCTGTGTACCTGAGCCGGTTATTTATATTTGTATGAAATCTGTTTTTTGTTTCATCATAAATGTGATTTTCTTCAAAATTGTTCATATAAGAGTTTGCATATGCTGGGGCCATAGTTGACCCCATTGCTGTTCCTTTGTTTTGCTGGTAAAATTTACCATCAAACTGAAAATAATTTTTCTTAAGTATAAGTTCTGCCATTTCCTGTAAGACTGCAGTTTTTGGTTTGGCTCCTCTGTCTCTTTTATCTAGAATTCTACCCATGCATTCTATACCCTCGTCATGTGGAATTCATGTGTATAAGTCTGCCCCATCCATGGTCACTAAAATGACATCTGGTTCTAGACCCTGTTCTGAAACTTGTTGCATTTTTAGAATCAGGTCAGTGGTGTCCTTATCATCTGGTGCTTTGTATTTGTGGTTGAAGGTGAAAATTGATGTATTTAGAAAAAGGTTCAAAAACCCACCCTATTCCTGATAGTATGGGTCTCCCTGGAGGGGTGGTGGGGTTTTTATGAATCTTAGGAATGCTGTAAAAAGTGGGTATTTGGGGAAATTCATTACGTAGCATTTCTGGCTCAGAGCAAGGGCATACTGGAGCAACGTTAAGGTTTTGGGGCCTTGAAAAGCTCACAATCCCCAGTAGAGGTGGAAATCCTAGAGACATACTTTTAGCAACAGAAATGAGATGGATATTTCACGTGAAAACCTTAAATATAAATATAGGCATGAATGTCGAGACAAATTGGAACGTGTGCCACACATAGATACCACAACACAAATATACTGTGAGAAAGCACATATTGAACAAAAGCAGTTAGAAAGTACACACTGAACAGCATGACCTCCGACAGAGGAGGTCACCATCGCATAATAAACAGAAATTACAAAGAACACCATGACTATAGGGCAGCATAGAGAAAAGATGAAGTACAGCTTTAAACACACTGATTAATAAAAAAATATATACAGTAAATATGTAGTACATGACCTCCAAACAGGGAGGTCATACCTACACTCAGGTAAGGTATTAGGTGATATAAGTAGAACGCCTATACACACAATAATGCTAAAATGGAGATCAGGCTGTTCAAAAGCGAATGAATAAGGTATTTAGTCTAGAATAATTGTGTGCTGACTTTTAACCTCCCATTTACAAACACCATAAAATTCATAGACACATAAAAAAAAGTTACAAAGAGCACACTGAACATAACACATAGACACCACAATATGAAAATTCGCAGTAAGTACAGACTGAACATCATGACCTCCCATACAGGAGGTCACCACCGCATAAAAAATACAAAATTAAAAAAGAACACTAATACTAGGATTATATGGCAGCATAAATATGTGGAACAGCAGTTTAAAAACATAATGAAAAATATATAGTGGACATGTAATACATGACCTCTGATCAGGGAGGTCATCCCTACATTGTCACTTAGACAAGATATAAGGACATATAAGTAGAAAGCCTACACACACAATGCTACTAAAATTATATGATGCTGATTCTAAGCAAATGAAAAAGGCATCACTGATTAGACATAGACTGAACAGTATGACCTCCCTCACAGGAGGTCACCACTGCATAAAAAACCAAAATTAAAAAACACTTAACTTTATGAATACAGGGCAGTATAAAAAATGTGTAAGAACAGTTTAAAAACACAAAATAATGCTAGCCCGGTTGTACTGAGGGTTGAGGCGCTGGACACCACACCTCGCTCCATGCCGGCAACCCGGGTTTGGAAGCGGACTCGGGCCGCCAGGGGTCAGCAGGGGTGGAGAGGGATTGAGCATCTGTGGGACTGCTCTCCTCTCCAGGGAGGGGGTTTCCAGCATTGAAAGGCTGTGACCTCTGGCGAGCATGGGGTAGTGCGCTGACGCTGCACTGAAGGGGTGAGCTGGGGCACGGCACCCGGAGGGAACGTGTGCAGACGCATGTGTGCCCCACCTTGGCGTCATTGCACACCCCACTCACACAAGGCCAGAAAACGGGAAACATGGCATATGGTTGTGGCAGCTTGACGGCCGTCTATGGGACACTTGGCCTCAGGGGCACCACCGCTGTACTGGATCTGGTCTCGGTGGGGAGTGAGGGGGACTCTCCACTGCTCCACCAAGGGGGGCAAGCCACGGGGTAAACTGTGGTGGGGGCTTCACTGGGGACCAGAGCAGGACCGGACGGCGGCCAGAAGAAGACGGATGCCAGGACGTGAAGGCAGACCAGTGCCAACAGGTAAAAAGGACTAGCTAAAAAAAAGAAAAAGTAAAAACATGTTGTGCACATGTAGTATATGACCTCCGAATAGGGAGGTCATTCCTAGACTGGCACTTAGACAAGATATAAGGTGATGTAAGTAGAAAGCCTTCACACACAATGTTGCTAGAATGAGATCACACTGATTAAAAGCGAATGAACAAGACATTAATGATTAGTATCATGTTGAGCTGACCTTTTAACCTCCCATCCACAAGTAAATATTCAGATAACAGGAAATAATAACACACAAGGAAGTATACATATTCAACTGGAAAGGTTAAATACAATATGACACAATATGTAACTGTTTTGTGTTTATTTCACCAGCCAGGCAAGACCTTGTATACCTAGTGCAGGTGAATGTATGTAGCGTAAACTAATCATTGATTACGGTGTAAAAGATATAAGAACTTCTTATGAATATGGATAAAGAGATGTGTAACACACCAAAGTTGTCAATATAATGAATATAATGTAGCAACACACTCATTGAGAATCTGGAGGAATTAGTGTCCGTTTTGGGACAACCCTGTCTCTCTCTTCCAAGAGAGGGAAGCTGCAAGTTGCATCTGAGCATGTGCAGCAGCACGGAGATGACATCATCATGTTGGGATGTAACCCTGCGGAATTTCTAAAAACGGGTACAAGAGGCTACAGGATGGACATAGGAGAAGCAGGTAGCCATCTTGAAGTGTCGCATCATAGTAATCCCTTCTTAGAAACAGACATAACTTCGATAAAAGTAAGTGCAGCATTTATTTTCAACAATTTAAATGAAGTATTTAGAAGCTAGAATACAACTGGGCCCAATAATGGCATAACTAACTAAAACAGACTCAAAACTATTATGTTTTACAGAAACTTATTTGGAAGCAAAAAAAATTGAAAACAAATGACGGTAGGATGCGTGCACAGTATCAAAGGGGGCAAGTCTTTTATGACTGCAAGAATAACATATTCTGACAAATTCTCATGTTTCATTATAATAAACCACAAATATAGGAAATGTATGCTTTGTGTGATTTCAGGGTACTGATGCATTGACCTCAGAAAAAGCATAGGAACTGCATAAGAAAAGGTCACAGATGAAAGAGTGGTATGAATTTACAGTGTGTATATATATTGAATTTATATACATGATTAACCAACAAATAATAAGATTGTAACATAAAGTAAAAAAGTATATTTATGATTTAACAGAAAGGAACAAATCAACACCCCGTGAACAGGCTCATGATGGGAGTGAAACGTAGGGGGAATAAAGAAACATAAAAGACACCTATAGAGTGTGAAGCATTATTTCTAAAGGGCCCCCTGCATCTAATCCATGGTTTGCAGTTTATAGAGCCTCTAGGGGAGCTCAAGAATCTACCTTATCATAGAAGATAATTCTCCATTTCCCATCAACAGTAGTGTAATACCACCCCAAGCTGCCAGTTTCTTTAGAAGTTGCCTACGTGGTACAGATTTGAACACTTTACTAAAATCTAGGTAGGTCACATCAGTCACCCTACCTTGGTCAATTTCCCTGGTCACCCAGTCAAATCTATCGCATTTGTCTGACATGACCTCTGCTGCCCACTGCAAATCTGTACTTCCTCAGGTCTTGTAACCTGCTGGATTCAAGATACTCCTCTATCATTTCCTTTAGCAATGTCTGCATTAACTTCCTCACCACTGTTGTCAGCCTCCTCTGTGCTACTGCCTTACGAAGCTGGACTACATCTGTCCTCCTCTAGTTTGCCAGAACCACTCCTGTTTCCAGTGAGTTGTTGGAATAGGGCTGTCAGAGGTGCAGCCAGCACCTCCCTTAGCTTCCTCTGCTCACTTGGGTGTACCCCATCTGGCCCCATAGCTTTGCCCACTTTCACATTTGCAAATCCCTTCAGGACCGTCCTTTGTAAAAGGTCTTTTGTCTACCTCCCTCCTCCAGTGCTCCTGTTGCATTTATGTGGCCCATTGTCCTCCCCTTTCTCTGTGAAGACTAAACAAAAATATTTTTCAGGATATCTGCCTTTTCATGATCCTCCTGTGCATAGTTTCCTCTGCCCTTTTTAACCTTACAATCCCATCCCTAGTCTTACTGTTTTCACTTATATATCTAAAAATATTGTGTGCCCTTTAGTTACCCCTTAGGCTATTATTTACTCAGTTTGTGCCTTTGTGCTCCTCACCACTTTCTCTGCTTCACCATGCTTCTTCTGATACACCTCCCATCCTCTTCCCTCTGCATTTCTTTATACCTCCTGAATGCTACCCTCTTAGCCTTTACCTTTTCAGCCACTTCCTCTGAGAAGCATAGCAGTCTCTTTTTCCTATCATTTTACATCACTTCCTTTGCACAGAGGTTTGTTGCCTTCATTATGACTTCTCTTAATTTAGCCCACTGTTCTTCCATCCCACCCAGGTCAACCCCCTTGCTAGGTCGTCTCTGAGGCATTCACTCATTTTTGTTAAATCTGCCCTCCTGAAGTTCAGGACCCTTGTCCTTGTGTGGTTTGTTTCCACTGCCAGTCTTATGTTAAACCACTCTGTATGGTGATCACTGGTCCCAAGGTGGCCTCCCACCTTTTCATTTCATTTCACTTTTATTTTTATACTGATTAGTTTGTGGGACAAGCCCATTTTCACAAACGACCAGTTTATACAACAAAACATAACACATCAGACTTTACAAACAGTAAACATGCAATAAATATACATTATGTAAAACATTTACAAATTGAATTCACCAACAAATTGTTCCTAAGAGCAGTCTTAAATTTTGATAACTGCTTTTGGCTTGTAACATTATAAGGAATATAGTTATACATCCTAACAGTGGCAAAATTCAAGGAATTTTGACCAAAAGAAGTATGGAAGAAAGGCAACATAAAACCCTCCTTACTCCGTAATCTTGTACAACCAGATTTTATATTCCTAGAGAACAGACTAGGGATACTCTGTGGCATTATACCTAACTGAACCTTGTGCAAAAACATGAGTGATCCAAAGTTGAATCGCTCCCTTAAAGGCAGACAACCAAAAAATTTATAAAGAGAACAATGATGTGTTAACCTTGATTGGCCAGAAGCAAAACGTAACACGGAATGATAAGTAACTTGAAGTTTAGAGAACATTCTGTCATAAGTACAAGAATATATTATGGACCCATAATCCATTATAGATAATAAACTATGTGTAAGTAATAACCTAATATCAACAGTAAGGTTACATCTAATTCGATAAAGAAACCCCAACCTTTTATGTACTTTATTAATTAATTCCATAACGAGACTCTAAAGTTAAATGACAATCAATTAATATTCCAAAATATTTGAACAGTCTAACCTGTTCAATTAAATTACCCAATTTATCCTGAATAATTAGATCCTGTTTTTGTTCTCTCCTGGAATAAGAAAATACCATTGTCTTAGTTTTTGCAGAATTTAACACTAATTTATGTTTATCAAACCAATAATGAAGCAAACTAAAATCATATTGTAGGGTATTTTGAAGAGTCAGAAGATTGAGGCCAGAACAAAACAAAACAGCATCATCTGTATATAACAATAACTCAGTATTTGAAAAATTAACTGATAAAGAATTAACAAATAAAGAAAAAAGCAAAGGACCCAATATGGAGCCCCGTGGGACTCCACATTGTAACCATGCTGGCTCCGATTTTATTCTATTGATTATTGTCATCTGATTCCTGTTAAATAATATCCAATCCAAGAAATAACCCCATCTGATAACTGTATAGCAGATAACTGCTTTAAGAGTATTTCATGATTAATAAGATCGAAAGCCTTAGTGAGGTCCACAAAAGCCACTGCAACAAAATCTCTGACATCAATTGCCTTTGAAACTTGGCTGGTGAACCTCACCAAGGCTGTCTCGGTGTTGTGGTTAGGCCTAAAGCCATGTTGTGAATCTGACCAAATATTATATTTTGTTATCTGTTCTATCAGCTGAGCTGAAACTACCTTTTCTAGAATCTTAGATAAGGGAGCCAACATAGAAATTGGGCGATAGTTATTAAGGTTAGATCTTGACAACAGCAGTTTTCCACACCTTTGGAAAAACCCCATAACAAAGGGAATAATTTAAACAATTTTGTAAGTGGCCTGGCCACACTGTTAATGACCCTTTTCAAAATCCTATAATCATTATTGTCAGATCCACAACTAGGCCTTGGTTCCATTTTAGATACAAAATTAACCACATCCTTAACATATAAGTACCGAAAATACAATTTTGGAATGTTATGACTCCTAACAAATTTCTTACCATTTATTTTATTTATTTATTTATTTATTTGTTTGTTCTAGGATTACAAATACCTTTGAGCAAAGGTTCTTTTACAAAGGTTCCACGTCATTGGTACAATTGAGACAATCATAAGCAAAGATAACAGTTTATAAAATTAAAAAAACAAAAAAAACAACACATAGTCTTGTAGATGAAAAAAGAACAATAAGGTGAAACTTTGGGGAAGGGAAAGGAGGAGGGTAAAATCAGGGGAGACTAAGTGGATGGGAGAGAAGGGGAGGTAGGTTGGGGGGGACAGAGAGAGGAGAGGTGGAAGGCGGATAAGAATAGAGGTAGTGCAGCCGGGTGGCATTTGTCAGGGGGCCAGCAAGGGAGGTGCTGGCAAAGTGCAGGAGTAGATGTGGGTCCAAAAGGGCATCTTCAGCTATGGAACCAAAAGATATGTTTAGCCACAACAGTCACAGAGGTTGGAGGCAGTCAGTGTTAGGCGGAGACGAGTCTTAAAAGTGCTGAGCGATAGTGAAGATGAGATGTTGCTGGGAAGACCATTGTACCAACTAGTGGCCCAGTAAGCAAAGGATCTTTGGCCTTGTGTTGTGCGGCAATGCGGGACTTGCAGAAGCTGAGGTTTCGATCCCCTGGTATGTCGGGTGTGGATTCTCGGTTGTATGAGGGCACAGACTCCAGGGGGGGGGGCAAGGCCCAGCAAGATTTTCTTAGTAGTAATACAAGTTTTATGTTTTATTCGATTGGCAAGATTCAACCATCCAGTTTGAGAATAGAGGTCACAGGTGTGAGTTAGGCATTGGGAGCCAGTGACAAGTCGACAGGCCTTGTTGAGGTTGCTGGATACATGTTTGAGTGCGGTGGCTGTAGCAGAGCTGTAAATGATAATGCCATAATCAATGATGGATATGATGGAGCTCTGGACAGCGACAGTGAGGGCTTCAGGTGTCAGGTGTTTCCTATGACGGAATAGCAGGCCTAGCCGGGAGTTAGCAGCTTTGGCGACATGGTCAATGTGGGCAGTGTAGGAGAGGTGAGGTCAAGGGTGATCCCGAGGTGTTTAAGTTTTGACCTGTTCCAGTCGGCACCTTGTCTGGTGATAATGGAGAGTTGGAAGTGCTTATGTTTATTATGGGAGCTGCTGAAGATCATAGCCTTTGTTTTTTTTTGATTAAGGATGAGTTTGTGCTTTGTGAGCCAATTCTCAACCGAGGAGAAGCCGAGTTGGAGATTTTCTTGCAATTTCTTTGGGTCCTGGTGTGTGGCAAGAATTACTGCATCATCGGCATACAGGGTGATATGTTCAGTGCAGGAGTCCGGTAGGGTGTTAAGGAACAGGCTGAAGAGTAGGGGGCCCAGTATTGAACCCTGGGGGACTCCAGAGAGGACAGGTCTGGAATCAGAGTGCACATCTCCAATGTTTACACGCTGGGTGTGGTTTTCAAGATAGCTTTTGAACCAAGAGATTGAATCATTGGAGAGACCAGCATTTTTTAGTTGGCTCAGCAGGAGGGAGTGGTGGATAGTATCGAAGGCTTTGGTCAGGTCGATGAAAATAGCACCAGTTAGTTGTCCATTGTCAAGGGAGCTGTGAATGGAGCTGGTGAATTCGAGTAAGGCAGAGGATGTACTATGACCTTTTCTAAAGCCATGTTGCTGTTTACAGAGAATATTATAATTGTCCAGATGCTCAGTAAGTTGGTCCGCTACTATACATTCCAGTGCCTTCGATAGGGGAGGCAGAATGGAGATAGGGCGGAAGTTCGCATGGTCAGCCTTATCACCACTTTTGTGAATTGGGGTAACAGTGGCCATTTTCCATTTGCCTGGGAATTGGCTAGAGGAAAGAGAGAGATTAAAGATCTTGGTGAGGGGCCCAAGTACCTCATCAAGCGTTAGGGCCAGTAGCTTGAGGTCAAGTGTGTCATTGCTTGTTCTAGATTTGCTGATGGCTTTGGCAATGTAGCTTCGGACTTGATGTTTCTTTAGTGCTTTAAAGTAGAAAGGTGGGTAACAGGCGTGGGTGGAGGAGTTGGGGAGGATGGGAGTTAGGGATAGGTTAGGAGGGATTTAGATGTAAAAAAGCATTGCAGTGGCCCCAGGAACCTTCCATATTACCCACAGTAGAACTGTACTTCCCCAAATTAGTAAATTGTAAATTAAAGGCTTTTGCCACCATTTTAGAATCCATAATCATAGTACCGTCCTTGTCTATTACATAATTTTCACTCCCATCCGATTTACCCGTTAATTAATTAATTGTATTCCAGGTTGTTCGTGAGTTCACCTTAGCTTCCATGAATTTTTGCTTAAAAAAATCCCTTTTTGCTACTCAGATAGCTAATTGACATTTATTCCTAAACTCTTTGTACAATACCTGATGATTTAATTGTTTTGTCCTTCTGTATACCTTCCATGCTTGATTTCTTTTCCTAATAAGCTTCAATAGGTTGGGAGTAAACCAGATATTATTGTTCCCTCTAACCCTTAATTTTCTAATAGGTATTATTTTATCACAGATTAAAATAAAGTAATAATAAAATTTATGGTATGCTTCATCATTGTCCATTATTCTACCCAAAAACGACAAATCTAGTAACTGTAGCTCCTCAGAGAACCTTCGCTCATCCAAGTCTCTGAGCCTTTTATAGTTTATAATCCTTCCTACTCTCTTATTTAATTTAGCTGACCATTCAAAAAACACCAGACTGTGATCACTGATCCCATCAGAGAGAATTCCATATTTAACAATTCATGAAAGGTTGTTGGTAATAATCCAGTCAAGAGTAGATGAATACCCTGTTTTATAATTAACCCTGGTGGGGCCAGTGATCGACTGTTGAAACCCAAGATCGGTAACAATAACTCTAACCTCATGCACAGCTGGGGACATCCAATTCATATTAAAATCACCAACCAAAATAGTTTCCCTATCTATTGGTAATTTTGAAACGTAATTAAAGAACGCAGGAACACCTTCCTTTGATCTGTCGGGAGGAACATACACATTTACAATGGATAAAACTTTTTTATCACCCAAAGTAATAGAAATGGCAATTGATTCAAACAAATTACTATTAGGAATAATAGCTAATTCTTGTACCAACAAATGATCAGCTACATAAAACAAACATCCCCCTTCCCCACCTAACCTATCCTACCTAAATGTAGTATAGCCTGGTAACAAAATTTCAGAGTTGGATATTCTATCAGTCAACCAAGTTTCAGTCAAAGCAACAACATCAAATTTATTATCTAAAACCCAGCATTCCAAAATTGTTTTTTTTTTTTTGCAACTAAACTAGCTACATTCAAATGAGCCATACGGAGGGAGGAATTTGAAGATCCCTTAATTTCCATTGAAGCCAATAATAATAACCAAATTAGTCTCCTAATTCTGTTTGAAAACATTAGACCCCTCTTAACACACAGTTTAGACTTATTCACCACATTAATAGGATATACAAATGACACAAGCTCATAATTACAGTGCTAACATAGCAGTTGAAAAATCCTTTTACAAGAATTAAAACATGTTCCTTGCTCAATTCCATCATAAAAATCTTGACAACCTATATAATCTACAAACTGAGAGGTACCAAAGCCCTTTGTCTCATTACTTTGCAAAAGCAGCACACTCCGTTTGATATCAAATTGTTTAGAGCTAATTGATTTAACATCACTGAATGCAAAAAATGCAAAAACCAATACTGCAATGTTAACTGATTTCAATAACACCCCCATGATTATTATCACCCACTTTTTTATCTTAAGCTAAAACCAAGACCAGAGTAACTCTATACAAAGAATACCCACCCCTTGGTTATCACTATCACCACCAAACACTGAAAACCAGCTTCTGCCACCAGTCGGTAACAGGAAAAGCAGCGTAGAACAGATTGTGGGTCACTAAAGACAAACTAAATTTATTAACAGTTTTAACAAATGAGGTAAACTTTAAACAAGTGACTTTTTATGCCCTTTAATGTCCAAACCTTTTGTTTCTCTTCCGAGTGTTACTCATCACTCACGCTCGCACCATAACACTGTCCTGCCCCTCCTCCTCCTGCATCAGCCACTCACTGTTCAGCCCTCTCACAGCTGATTCAGGTTGGGAATGATTACAAGTCCCGAGTTAACTGAGGCAGTTAGAGAAGCAATGGCACTGAATGATGGAATATTTTCGTGCAGTCTAAGTTAAAAATGATCAACAGGTCTTGCAGTAACAAAGTTAAAGGCAGTGTACCTTGACATCTGTATTACTGTCCCTCTTAGTGAGAGCCAGGTCCAGTATTGCTCCATCGAGAGTGGGCTCCCCGACTAGCTGCCTGAGAGGTTCCCCCTTCAGGGAGTCCAGGATGTCCCTGCTTCTAGCTGAAGCTGTGGCTGAGAGGCTCCAATCTACATCCAGCAGATTGAAGTCCCCACCAGTGGCACCTCACCTTTTTCTGCCACTGTAGTAATGGTTTCCACCATTGCCTCTTTTCAGTTTCTCCCCATGTTGGAGGTCAGTAGATCATGCCATTTCAAATACCTTCCATTCTCTCCAGGATTCCCTGTATCTTTGTCACTTTAATACCCTCCCTTACATACAGCACCAAAATGTTTACGTCTCTGAGAGGATTTGAACTGCCGATCCTTTGCCTGCTATCAAACACACATTCAGTATGCCTTGTTTTCTAGTTTAAAGGTTTTCCTAGCTGTTGTGCAAACCTATGTTCCAGCACTCAGGTGCTCTTCTCATTGTGGTACAGCCCATTCTTTCTGAGCAGCTTTCAGTCCCACCAGGTGTATCCCCAATCTCCTATGAGCAAAAAACCTTTCCCCTACATCAGCCCATTAACAACACATTGAACTGATCTATTTAACATTGCTCCCTCCAACTGTAGTGTGGCTGCGTTTGGACCACATGGAAGGATGCAACCTCCTGCTCTGTCACTCAAAATCCTACCTAGCAAGGAGACAATCTTCTTTACTTCCTCTGCAGTCTTTTGTGTTCTTGTGCACCATAATATCTGGCCTTTCCCTTTTTCTCCCAGTGAGATTCAGCACTTTTTGAGGATATCCACTAATGTTCCAAGGAAATCGTGGACTATGCTTTTGGTGTATGGTGGGGAACCCAATATTCCAGTTGTGCCCATAACAATAGAAATCTCCCAATACTATTGCCTTTTTCCCCCCTATTGGGGCTCCCAATCTTCCCTGCCTCATCTCCGATGGACAGAGCCACCTTCCCCAATGCAGTGGCCCAAACTCCCTCTTGGTGGGACTCCAGGGTGGGGGAAGTCTCCTCTAACAAGGGTAGGTACTTCTTTGAGGTGCCCACAATTGCATCATTGGTATCTCATCCCCTAGACCTTCCTTCCTTTCCTCTGGATTAAAGGGGAGTGCCAAAAAATGGTGCACATTCACAGAATGCGCAAAACAATGCAAACTACAAAGAGTGCAGATTAAAACCTAATATGGTATAACAGACTCTTTCATAGATCACTTATGAATAACATTTAGTAGTACTAGTAGACTTATTTATTCCACACTCTTCTGAAGCTCAGAGCGCTCTGCAACAGACATTGCTAACTTAATACAAGATACATATGCATATACAGTAAATGCATTACACAAAGAGCAGTGTGTTAAGTTATGTATGCAGTAAGACACACCAGGGTGTGTAATCATGGGTCAATAGTTGCATGCCTCAAGTGTGATAGGCAAGAGTGCTGAGTGCCTTTAAACACGAGGGGAAAGTGTGAATACTGACCATAAGTACACATCCTTGAGGTGCCTTATTACACTTATAACATGTTTTTTTAACTCCGTATTTTATTAGTCCAGATGACATATACATGTAAGCATTCTTCTGTGCAGTCAACATTCTTACACAGAAAAAGAAAGTATCTTGTTTCTTGTACGATGCATTTTCTATAAGCTACAATCTATCGGAGTTGCCATCAAATTTATATTTGAATCCATAGTACTTGAAATAAATGTATTCTGTATTTCCCCATCCTTTATTCTTTGGATGCGGCTCCACCGGAGAGATCCCTCCACTGCTCCATCCCTTTCTCTTCTCCTACCCCTTTGAGGCATTACTGCTCTAGATGGAGAGAGTAGGCCTCCCCTTCATGCGCTAGTTCTTGCCCCCGGTGTTTATTGTTTCTTGCCACTCTCCCCTGGATGCCCATTTTTCCAGGGATCAAATGAGCATTGCTGCC
Source organism: Neoceratodus forsteri (assembly GCA_016271365.2). Taxonomy (NCBI): domain Eukaryota; kingdom Metazoa; phylum Chordata; order Ceratodontiformes; family Ceratodontidae; genus Neoceratodus; species Neoceratodus forsteri. Next base: position 885,107,202 of record CM028131.1, on the reverse strand, counting down.
AAGATGTGCGGGTGTAGGAAGAGCACAGAGGTATGTAAGAAACCGAGCAATGTCTTCAACTGACAACTTCTCTCCTGTACTGCTGCCTCCCATCTAGATTGCACTGCTTCCTTATAATTTGTATGTACACTTCTGTAATTTTTCCATATTTTACCCCCTTTAGAATTAGGGTTTATCAAACAGTGATCAACAAAAACATTGCTTAAACATTAAAAACTGTTAAAACCAAACTTCTTGTGTCTATGGTAATTTTTTTGCTAGGGTTTGTTTGGATTATTGGCTCTGTCAGAATATCCTTGTGGCTTAATAGTGGAGAACCCCCTCCCCCCAGTTCTTCCTTCTTGTTGGGTGGCCATGCTCCTCCCTTTGCCCTGTCAGGTATTTTCTCCCTCCCCCTCCAATTTTTGGATGTATTGGATCCAATTTCGCCAATGGTCCATAAACTTGTGTAGTGTTAGCCTAATGCTGGCCATCAGGCATTCCATTTCATACATTTTGGTTTACTGTCTGTCTCCACTCCCCTATCTGTGGGGGGAATGGGTCCAGCCAGTGTGCTGTGATTGCTTTTATGGCTGCCAGAACCATACTATTAAAAATTGCCTTTGGCTGTCTTCCCACAATTCTTGACACACATCTGCCCAGGAGATAAAGGTGCCCTTCATCTGGCATTTCCTTTTCCCAGATCTTAGCCATCTGTTCCCTGACTCTTTCCCAACATTGCCGTAATTCTGGGCAGCACCAAAAGAATATGGTAATGCGTCCCCTTCCCCCCGCAGTTACGCCAGCAATGGTCTGTCTTTCTGGTTCCAAAATGTTTTGTTGCCAGGAATAAAAAATCTGTTTAATACCTTCCATTTGTACTCCCTTCAATTCTGTGATGCTGTCACCTTCCATCCAGCCACAATCTTTCCATTGCTGGTGCAATATAGTTACACCCCCCCTCTACTTCCCACCTTTGTCTCTTAGTAGTAGGGACATGCCTTTGGCCTGTGAAAGTAATTTGTATGCCATGGAGAAGTACCTAAGTCTACCCCTGAGGACTGCTGCCCCATATAGGAATTCTTCCCATGTGGTCTTGCCTCTTGCTATGTTCAGCTCCCACACTGTCCCCTGTAGGTAGCTTCTAAGTTGCAAAAATCTGTAAAAGTCTGCTCTACCCAAATTATATTTGTCTTTTAACCCTTGATAAGCTGTCATATGACCCCTGTCTACTAATTGTTCATACCTGGTCAATCTTTTCCTATTCCGATCTCTGAATCCTACATCTGCTCTACCTGGGACAAAATCTGAGTCTCCCGTGATCAGTGTGAGTGATCCTATTTCATTTGGTGTGTTCGTTTTCCCCTCATATTTCCAAGAGAATTTGTACAGAGTGTCTCACCCATGGGTTACTAATTCTTTTGACCCACTCCTTCAGTATTTTAGCTGTGAGAATGGTGTATAAGGGGACTGGGAGATCTACGGTCCCTTCCATCAGGTACCACCTTGAGTCCACTCTCTGTTTACTCCAGGTAACCAGGTGTGGTGTCTGTGCTACCAGGAAATATAGTGGTAAATTGGGCAGTCCCACACCCCCTCTAGACAGCATCATCACCCCTTTGCTTACTCTTGGTCTCTTCCCCCCCAGACAAACTTTTGTATTGCTCTGTTCAGTTGTGCCCAGTATTTCTGTGGAACCTTAATTGGCAATGTATGGAAGAGGAACAGGTACCGAGGCAGTATATTCATTTTTATGATGCCAATCCTTCCATACATGGAGAAGGGCAGCAGCCTCCACCTGTCCAGATCCACTAGACATTCTCTCCTAAGCTTGTCATAGTTCAGTTTAAACAGTTCAGATGTCTTCGGGGTGACTCTAATTCGCAGATACCTAAGTGTATTATGTTTAGCTCATGCATAGGGGACCGATGCCCTATCCTCAGCTGTCAATCTACTGCTAATGTGTAGTACCTCTGTTTTTTCAGCATTAACTTTTTACCCCGAGATTGCCCCGTATTCCCGTAAGATCTGTTGTAGTGTTGGGACCGATGTATTAGGGTCCTGTATGAATATCAGGGTGTCATCTGCATACGGCGAGATTTTATGTTGTTCCCCCATTACCTCTATCCCATTGATGGCTTGATAGTCCCTGATCTTCACTGCCAAGGGATCAATGCACAAGGCAAACAGCAGAGGGGACAGCGGACACCCCTGCCTTGTTCCTCTCAAGTGAAAATCTGGCTGAGGACCTTCACCATGGCCTGTGGGTCAGCCTACAGAGCCTCTCTCTATACAGGCTTAAATATTTGAGCTGAAATTCATCGTCCCCATACCCCTTTCAGAAAACCCCACCTTACTCTATCAAATGCCTTTTCAGCATCTAGCGAAATGGCTAGTTGTTTTTTAGGTAAGTTGGCCTGAGAGGTGAAGACATTCCGAAGTCTCCTGATGTTGGCCTGTAGTGTTCTCCCCTGTATGAAACCAGTTTGATCTGGGTGAATCAAGCTTTGTATATGGTATTGTAATCTCTTGGCCAGTATGGGCTTGAAAATTTTCATATCTACTGGGAGCAATGAAATTGGTCTGTATGACCCGCATTTTTGTGGGTCCTTCCCTTCATTGGGTAGTACCATTATCTGGGCATATTTCCAGGAATTGGGGGCTGCCTCCCCCTCCAGTATCTTATTAAATGTTTGTAGGATCGGTGCCAGCTGGCCCCCTATTTTCTTGTAAAACTCCAATGGGAGGCTGTCTGTGCCTGGGGCTTTACCACTCTTAAGTTGTTTTATGGCCTCTAAGATTTCAGATAATGTAATTTTCTCATCCAAATTCTTTCTTGCCTCCTCTTCCAGCTCCATTAATTGTAATGAGGCAAGAAAGGTATTCAGGCCCCCCTCTCCCCACCTGTTGTTGTACAATTGTCTATAGAACTCTGCAAATTTCCTTGTGGTCTCTTGTGTGTTCATAAACACCTCATTTCCCAGTTGTACCCCCTTGTTTTTTTGTACTGCCCTATTTAGTCCCTGTTGTCTTAGCTGCCAGGCTAGGAGCTTCCTAGCCATATTCCCTGCTTCATAGTATCTCTTGGTTAGTATATCTGATATTGCCCTCTATTTTAACCTCTAGGATTCTGGTAAGCTTGTCTCTTTGTTCTTGCAATTTCTTTTTAAGTTCTGGGTTAAGGGTGATTTTATGTTCCGCTTTCATATCAAATATTTGCTGTTCCAGTTGTACCCTATCTTGTTCCTGTTCCCTCTTTTTCCTAGACGCATATTGTATGCATGCTTCTTTCAAAGTGGCTTTCAATCTGTCCCACCTATGTGCTGCTGTGGTGTCTCCCTCCTTGTTACTTAATAGGTATTCTGAGGTCTCATTTTTGAGTCTCTGGCAGAAGTCTGGGTCATTTATATGCAAGATGTTTAAACGCCAGAATGGGTTCTTGCAAACTACTTGCACCTCTAGGTCTAGGCTCACTGGGGCGTGATCTGAAGCTGTTATGTTCTGTATGTCGCAGCCCCCCACCACATGTGTCCATTCTTTTGTTAGAAGAAAATAATCTATCCTTGAGTATTGGTTATGTGGGTCTGAGAAGAAGGTGTAATCTTTTTTTTTTTTACAACTGCAGTAAGCAGAGCCTGCAGATGTTTTGCATGTACAAAAGGAGTGATGTCATGTTTTCTGTCTGTGGAACTGACTGAAGATGTAAATAGTCTCCTCCGCCTTACCCTCCTCCAAGAAATGTTTTCCACCCTCAAATAAATACGCTTTCATGGTAATCAATGATTGCAGGGTACTATTTTCTTTCTTAAATGGGTGGTACAAGAATCGGAACCTGAGTAGTGGGAGGCAGCATTAGGTTTTTTGGGGGGGTAAGATCCACCCCCACCTCCACCCGAGAAGCTCCTAAAGATCCACCCTCACTTTTTTTATTCATGTAGGAGGGGCATGAGGTGGATCTATCATGCTGGAACAACTGACTATCAGAGCTGCCTGGGGAAGTAATTAAGTGGTGCCTGAAACTGCATCTAGGCATATCCCCCCCAAACAAACACACACACACACACACACACACACACACACACACACACACACACACAAGCAAGCAAGCTCCTAAAGATCCACCACTACCTTTTTTTTGATTCATGTGGGAGGGGCATGAGGTGGATCTATCATGTTGGAACAAGACACAATAATTTGGGACCTGGACCAAGCAACAGAACAAATCTGTGGAGTGATTGAGTTGTGGAGACCCTGCATTTTATTAAGGACTAGGAGAACAAATTGACTTAAAAACCCTTGGAACAAATGATTATCAGAGCGGCCTGGGCACTCAGAGGGAAAGAGTAATTAAGGAGTGCCTGAAACTACAGCTCCCAAGGAAAACAATAGACACAGTGTTCTGATTCAAGTTGAAAGTTGATTCACCCCATTCCATGTGTAATCATATTCACAAGTCACAGTAAAGAAGAATGGGGTGACATTTAGGCCTCTCAACCCCAATGACACACCCCATCATCTGTCAATCTCTGGAGGAGGGAGGGGCTACACGAAGGGTGGGACGGGGCAACCCTAACGGTCTCATTTCCTGACTTTTTATGCTTTAACCCTAAATGATGCATTAATGCAGTTTTTTGCATATAATTTCCTTACTTTTTGAGAAAGAATAGAAAAGTAGAAAGTCACACAAGTTGGTGGAAGCGTGGGGCCCGAATGTTTCTGGCTAACATAACAGTGGAAATACTGAATATAAAATCTATTGGTAGTAGCGCATATGTGTGAGAGCAAAAGGGCTCCACGCTCCCACCACCTTGAAACAAAACAAAGTTTCATTCATAAAAGTGGCATAATTGCACACCTGTTTACATGTCAGACACCTAACCACTGAAAATCATCTCCATGGCAGTAATGCTAAGTACCCTATAAATGTGAAGTCACTACCACAATGCAAAATGCCGTACAGAAAACATAAAGCGTGTCATGCAATATCTGTGCAGCAAATTAATTTTGCAACAGCTAAATGCCATAATTCAGATGCACAGGACATCCCCTGAAGACCCTAAAAATTTCAATATAAAAGAGTACACCATGTCTGATAATAATAATAATAATAAACTTTATTTAAATTGCACCTTTCAAATACCAAGGCACATTCAAAAAAAATTAAATACAAACAAAGCATACAAACAGTAATATAAAAACTGTTAAAAACAAATATAAAACATTAATCAAGGACACCATATGCTTTATTCCATAAAAAGGATTTAAGAGCCTGTTTAAAGCTCCCCACGGTCGAACACTCCCTTATCCGACGTGGTAGAGAATTCCAAAGGGTTGGTGCCACAAACATAAAAGCCCAGGCACCAGCTGATTTCAATGTAACCATTGGAATCTCTAGCAACCCCTCGTCAGCTGAGCGGAGTGACCTCACAGGGAGGTAAGGAGTCAGGAGATCTTTCAGGTAGTCAGGGCCCAGATCATGTAGGGCTTTAAAAGTCAGTAATCCAACTTTGAAGGTGATCCACCACTGAACCGGTAGCCAGTGCAGATCCCACAGCACCGGAGAAATATGAGATGTTCTAGGAGTACCTGTAAGGACTCGAGATGCGGAATTCTGCACCCGCTGAAGGCGGCGGATATCAACCCCTGGAAGCCCAAGGTAAAGCGAGTTGCAATAGTCCAGGCGTGAGGTCAAAAAAGGCATGGATCAGAGTTGGCAGATTGCTGGACGGAACAAGGTGCTTGATTCTGGTAATGTTTCTCAGATGATAAAACAAAGATTTTACCACTGCTGACACTTGAGATCGTAAAGTCAGCCCAACATCTAAGATCACCCCCAGATCTCGCACCCGTTCAGAGACCGGTAACTCGACATCCCCACAAAACACCCCAGAGGGGGAGCCAGCCACAGGTCCCCCTATCCAGCGATCCGGATCCAAAACCAACACCTCGGTCTTCCCAGAATTCAACTTCAACCAACTGGACCTCATCCAATCCTGGATTTCCTCCAGACAGCTATTAAATACCGAGACAGCTCCTTCCTGGTCGGGTGCAAAGGACAGGTACAGTTGGGTATCTGCATAACAGTGAAAACCCAACCTGTACCGTCTCACAATGTCTCCGAGGGGAAGCATGTACACCGCAGACAACATGGGGGAAGTATAGAGCCCTGAGGGACCCCACAAAAGAGAGAGAAGGGTTAGAGGAAAAAATCCTGACACCACCCTCTGAGATCTTCCAGTGAGGTATGATGTGAATCATCTGACCACAACCCCAGAGAGTCCACAAATACATCTCAGGTGCTCCAAAAGAACCCGATGGTCGACGGTGTCAAATGCTGATGATAGATCCAGTAACACCAGAATAGACCGTTTTCTTTGGTCTCTTGCCATCAAGAGATCATTGAGCACCCGAACCAGTGCAGTCTCGGTACTATGCCTCTTACGTAAACCTGATTGGAGAGGTTCGTAGATGCTATGGATGATCAAGTGGTTCTCCAACTGGGCTGCTACCACCTTCTCGATCACCTTCCCTGCAAAGGGGAGGTTCGAAATAGGTCTGTAGTTAGCCAGACATTCTGGGTCCAAAGATGATTTCTTCAACAAGGGTGTCACCACTGCCTCTTTCAAGGACAGGGGATATTCACCTGAGTCAAGAGAGGACCAGACTATCTGTGCTAGAGCTAGTAGAATAGAATCTCCACACCCTAAAATTAGGGGTGTGGGACCTGGATCTAAACTACAGGAGGTAGAACGCAGCCCCTGGACAATCCGCATAACATCTACGATTTCCGAGCTGTCGAAGGTACTCCAGGAAAACAAAGGGATAGCGACCCGATCCTGGGCACCCACAACTAGCATAGAACGTGTCAAACAGATGTCTGCCCTAATGTTGGCCACCTTACCAGCAAAGAACCAAGAAATCTCATCACACTGTGATTGTGACAATGCTCTATGGAGCTGTAGACAGGTTGGGTTGCATAATCTGTCCACAGTTCTGAAAAGCTGAGCAGGTCGGTTCTGCGCAGCAGAAATTTCCCTTGACAGGAACTCTGCCTTCTTACGGGAGATTTCTGACTGATAGAATTGATAATGTTCTAGCAGTCTAAGGTGGTTGGCATCCAGGCCAGACCTCCACCAGCAACATTCTAACCTGCGTCCAAGTCACTGAAACTTCCTCAAACCCCATCAAACCATGGGGTTCGAGGTCAGAGGGAGAAGAGGACGTTACACGAACTGAGCTATAGAATCCAGGGCAGAGGTACGGCAGCATAAGCCACAAACCAATGCCTCTGATCATTGTATGCACAGGAAGTTCTGATAGGTCAAGAACCACCACAAGGCCAGTAGAGGAAACATTCCATAAGGGCAGAACTTGACCATCTCCACAGGGGTCGGCCTACAAGGCTGGGCGCCAAAATTGAATCTCACAGTGTAGTGATCTGACCAACTGACTGGTTCCACCCCCACATCAGAAGCCTCGATCCCCAGGAGGAAGACCAAGTCAAGAGAATGGCCAGCTTTATGGGTAGCAGTGGTAACCACCTGTGTTAAGCCCAGTGAATCCATTAACTGGAGGAAGTGTTGTCCAAGTTGCAAGAGTTCATCGTCGATCCATGCATTAAAGTCACCCAGGATCATCAGCCTGGGCGACTCAAATGCCAAGTCGACAATGAAGTCTGCTACTTCCTTAGGGAATTGCTTCTCATCTCCTGGTGGATGGTAGATGAGAGCAATCTGATAGCCCACACCTGCTACAACGGCACATTCAAAACAAGAGATCTCCTCAACTAGTACACTAGTGAGATCCAATTTGGTCTTAAAACAGACCGCAACCCCTCTCCCCGCGGTCCAACCTTGGGCGATGTATCACCATATACCTGGCTAGAATTGTGGCTTCCAATACCGGTCCTGCATTATTATCCAGCCAGGTCTTGGTGATGCAAGACAGGTCCATCGAGGCAACAAGATCTGAAATTATTGCAGTCTTGTTCCGGACGGACCTGGCATTGCAAAACATCACTCGGGTTGGACAGAACTTCTGGACTACCCTGACCACCTGCCCATCACTAAGGATGGTGCCCTTGGGTATGGGGACCAAACAAGATGGCCCATGCTCTAGGCTCCACTTTGCCCCAGGGCGTCTCCTGGGCTTAGTCACCCTCATGGGAGTGCTCCGCTCATCTCGCCTCCACTGTTCACCACCTGCCCCCCCCTCCTGTGGGCAATACCTAAAGCCCAACGGTGTTGGTAGATGGAAAAAGCCAGGGGGGTATAGAAGGGGCAGAGGGAGTGGAGAGCAGAGGCTGAGTAGCGAACGACCGGGGGGGGGCACAGGAAGCCACATTTCAAACAGAACAAATCCTCAAAAAACAATAAAAGTAGTTAAAATCAACTCCTTATACGAATTAAAACAAGCTGACTAACTACAATAACTAACCAAATTTAAAAACCCCAAATCACAGCCAGGCCTTTTCTCACCCCCACCCCCACCCAATTAAATAATCAAACCAACTTCAAACAAACAAATAACTAAAGTATATAACTTAAACAGTAAAAACCAAACCTCCCTAACGCATAAAGTAAATAAATAAATAAATTAGCCCACCGGTCCTCTCACAACCTGGGCTACTTAACACACAACAATACAAAACTAAAATAAAATTATAGAAGTTATTCAAAAAATTTCCCCTCAGAGAAGTCTCTCACAAATCTCTATGATGGGAGATTTCACAGATGTAAACTGAGCCCTCTCACTGCTCTTATAACTTCCACAAATTATATGAAATCAGAAAAAAGTACTTGCAGTGAGGTAGATCAAGCTGGCTGTAATCCAACCACCTACAGTCTAAAAAAGTCAAATATAGGGATTCACTGTACCAAGGTCCACTGACATCCAAAAGTCGAGCATAAATCCTCGGTTCTTCCAGTTTGGAGTTGATGAAACTGTTACTAGGCCACATAGATTCTTCCACCAGCAGTAAGGGAATCAGCCTGTCAGGACAGTGGCCCCCCACTATGGCTCCGGGACAAGTTCACCCCCCTGTGAACTGCCCCAGAAACCTAGGAGGGGGGAGCAACAGGTCAGGTCCTCCAACCGACCGCACTCTCCACTCCTGTGTGGGACACTAACCCCCCGAGGCCCCTCACAAATCCGGCAGACAGCTCAGCTCCACTCGGCACAGCTCCAAATAATCAGAAGTCACTTCAACAGATCCACTGTTACACACAGGGTGCCGACTCCCAACTCTAGTCCAAACCAGTACTCTGGTCCAAAGGAGCCAAACAAATCACCTCCACCACAACAAAACAAAGTTATCCCACTCCAACACAGGTCCACAGACAGTCCCGCAGCCAGCTCTGTGGTTTAGGCAGCTAAAACCACCTCGGTGCCATACGCAGTAAAGTCCCTACCTCACCGCAACCACTCCGGTTGCAGACGCTAATACCGGACAGCTGGAAAGCCTAATGAGTCCCGAATGAAAGGGTTGTAGACAGGTCCCAGCTGAGGAGATAGCCAGCGTGTCCCAACTGAATAGGTAGCAGACAGATGAATCCCAACTAAAATGGTAATAAACAAATCCCAACTGAGGGAATAACAGGCAGGTCCCAACTAAGGAGGTAGCAAGCGGAGCATTTACCGACCAACTGGCAAAATTAAAAATAACCGAGCAAGTCCCGTTATGCCGTCTAACGCACTCGGCCCCGATTTCCAGACACAGTAATACTGCAAGTAACAAAATAACGTAAAAAGAAATAAAAACCAAAAATTGCAGAAGCTAGAATGATGCCTGGCCCAGCGTGGCTGCCATCTTGGATTTCTGAGATCTAATATTTGAAAGTTTGAGATTTTCATTAGTTGGAGTGGCAAATTTCCACATCTGTTGACATGTTACACAGCTAATGACTAAAAAGTATATCCATGGCAGTAAGGCCAGCTACCCTACAAATTTCAAACCACTACCACAATGGAAAACACTGTTCGCAAAATGTAAAATGTGCCACACAATATCTCCGAAAACAATGTATTGTCTGACATGTAAACATTACAATTTCCATGTACAGGACATCCCGTGAACACCCTCAAAATTTCAAGTAAAAAGACCAAGCTGTTTCCGAGATATGTAATTCTAAAGATTGTGTTAAAATTGCCTATCTGTTGCATTCAAATCTGGTCATCTAGTCCCTCCCTTGTGATCAAAGATTGCAATCAAAGAATCTCACGATCAAAGAATTTACGGGCTCATGATCAAAGAATAAAAAATGGTGTAATTCAAATTTTACACATAAATACATGAAACCACCCGCATGGTTTGATGAAATGAAGCCCCCTGAGCAAAACCCATCCTAGTTTGTGTTTCTAGGTCACTCCTGGGCTGAGAAATTTAATTTTTTCATCTGGCCATCTAGTCCCTTGCGATCAAAGAATTTGCAGGCATGCAATCAAAGATCGTTAGCGAGTCACGATCAAAGAATTAAAAAGTTAAAAACTCTATTTTTAGACATTTTTAGAAGAAACCACAGGCATGGCTCGATAGAGGGAAGACTCCTGAGTAAAACCCATGATAGTTTTACTTCAGAAGTCATCCCAGAGCCGAGATATTTGTTTTTTTCCAGCCAGAAAGTGAAAACAAGATGGTGGCCATCACGATCAAAGAATTTCTTGGGGTCAAGGATTCTTTGATCATGAGCCTGCAAATTCTTTGATTGTGAGGAGGGACCAGATGGCCAAAACCCCATTCTTTGTTCGCAAAACAACCATATAAATTTTCCCATTGACTTATAATGGGAACTAAAAAGTTTAATAACTTTTGAATGGATTAATATTTTTTTCACCAAACGATAAGTAGCATGTTCCTTGGCCCAAGCTATTTCAGATGAGCCAAGTCACAGAGCAACTGCGTAACGCCATGGACAAAATCTGAAAAACTGCCCAGACAACTGTCGAAAAGTGCATTTTTCAGCGTTTTGGTGAGCAAAAACTCTAAGTCCAACTGAAATGAAATTTGGCATATCAAGAGATCTACCATGCCCCTCTGCACATACCAAATTTCATGCAAATCCGTTGACAGGATCCGAAGTTATTAACACACACAAGTTCGAGTTTAACATAGAAGTGTCTTCATAACCCTAAATATAGGGGTGTGACCGTGCCCCTATAATATATATAATATATACATATATATAGTTTGTCTTTTTAGTAGTTTCAAAACTTTGAAAGCATTGGTGTTAGTAATGCATTTAGAAATACATGTTTTAATTGTCTTTACAGTTAAACATGCAGTTTCATGTGAGGGCACATTTTTTTGGGGAGGGGGTTCAAATTATTTTAATCATGGGCACAGTACTTGGTAAACACAGTCCTTTGATTATGAAGTGTATTTTTTTCTTTTAAGTTTGAGAAGTATGTATTACATGTAAATGTAGCAGTGTTGTAAATGGGACTGGGGAATGAATAATGGTTAAGTGCATAACATTATTTTTTTAAATATAATTGAATTTATATGTGGCAAGTAGGTAGGACATAGTGTTTTGAATGTGGCAGTAGGAGGATTTGTTAGAATAAATATGCTGTCTTGCAAATAAGAAAAAATTATAAGGGATACATTTTGTAAAACAGTGATATATATCATAGGGTTTTCTTTCATGTATTGTTGGAAGAAATAGCTATGGCTCATTTTGTAGTATCAGTAAAAGGAGAGAAGAAAACATTGAACAAGAAAACAGTGATTTTAAAAGCTATTCTGATCAGAGCTGACATTAAAAAAAAAATCTCAACTGTATTTTTTATTGTATTTTATCAGGGACACTAGAAACAGGATGTTAACATATCAGCGAGCACTGATGCCATGTGTCTGTGTTAGGGAGGTTGTGGGTGGAGTTGCCTTGCACATGTTAAAATATACCAGCTGCAATTAACAACTACTTGTAGAAGCAAAAGGCTGGGTGTTTTTTTTTTTTACTTTCTTTTCAAGATATTATAAACTGAGCCAGGAAGAAAGTAAGTCTGAACAGATCAGAGCTGACGTTAAAAAATGTGATGTTCCTAAGGTTTGTTGCATGCACTATGCTTTCATTTTCATGGGAGGGGCATGAAGTGGATCTATCATGTTGGAACAACTGACTGTCAGAGCTTCCTGGGGAAGTAATTAAGTAGTGCCTGAAACTGCATCTAGACATATCCCCACCAAACACACACACACACACACACACACACACAAGCTCCTAAAGATCCACACCCACCTTTTTTTTTATTCATGTGGGAGGGGCATGAGGTGGATGTATCGTGTTGGAACTACTGACTATCAGAGCTGCCTAGGGAAGTAATTAAGCAGTGCCTGATACTGCATCTAGGCATATCCCCCCCTAAACACACATAGACATCATGATTTCTTTTTTTTTTTTTTTTAACTTTAAGCGTGTCAATATTTGGCTCTTACAGTATGGGCAGGTTGGGCATAAAAATAAAATAGAAAAAAAAGGATCAAGCAGGTGCCTTTTCCTTTGTCAGATACATGCAGACAGAAGGTCGCAAATCCTGTATGACAGGTTCATTATATGGATGTTTTCCATGTAAAACAAATTTTGTTAATGTCATGTGTGTAGCATCGTTTGTAACAAGTAAACTATTATTTACATAGGTACTGTAAACAACAGGTTTTAATTCAGAAATCTAGTCTTGATAAATTTTTTTTAGCAGTTCTGTAAGATTTATGTCTCTCTGATGTAAGAGTGCATAGCATAGAAATGAGAGGGTTTCTGTAATTGATTGTTGTTTGCATGAGAAGTGGGCATGACAGTGGCATGCAAGAGTGAAGTCTAAATTGTTCTTGGCCATTCTGGGATCTAAAGTTTAACACTGTTGTGTGAAGAGAATAAAGTCTTGTGTTTTTTGCATTTGAATAGGTTTAGTGCTTTGAAGTTAAAATTATATATATATATATATATATATGTAATAGATATACCACTCTGAGGTGTGCGGTGGCAACTCTGATATAAACCTTGGTGTCGTCAACACGCCAAAAGGCGTACGTATCAAATATGACCACTTGCCTCAGAGTGGTTTATCTATCTTATAAAATGTCAAAATTGTTTTGAGGGGGGTAAAAGTGCAGGATGTGGTCGCTCTGATATACGCACGGTCATGTGATGCTCAGGATCCAATAGAGCAACAACAATGTCCCGATCCATTTTATAAATATATATATATATATATATATATATATATATAGTGTCATAGGCACCTGGAAAGGAAGGAGATACTACTAAAATAAATGCTATTCTGATATTTTATTTATGTGTGAGATTTTAAGTGTAGTTTTGCTTAGGTCACAGACACATAAGCTATAAATAAGGATGGATGTATTGGTCAAAGTGTGTAGAAAAATAAAGCAAGAACAATAATATATTGTATTTTTTTCCCTTTAAATTGTTTAACCAAGAGTGGCACACTAAGCTGAAAGCTTGCTTACAGGGGCAACCTGGGAGCACATGGAAGTTAAGTGACTTGCTCAGGGTCACCCAGTATGCAAGTGGGGGCTGTGGGATTCAAACCCAGATCTCCAGATTTGCAGTTAAGAGCCTTAAACCACTGTGCTATACTGCCTTCCTAGTTATGGCAGTCATCTGTTTTATGGTTCATGATGTTGGTGTAGTAAGCATACCAATATACTAACATACAAAAATGCCAGCAGACAAGGCCTGGTGGGCTTTCGTGTCTGCTCATTTGGTCAGTCCCCACTCTGGGAGCTGACCTTCCTGCCTCTCCTCCCTCTTAGGCTTCTCCCTTCCCAGTCCAGGGTATTCCCGCTTCATTGGACTTTGCTTCCACAACCCCTCCCATGTACCTGTCCCATCACCTCTTGAACCCCTCCACAGTATCTGCCTCCACCAGCCCCCCCGGGGCAGCTCATTCCTTGGTTCTACCACCCTCTCAGAGAAGTCACACCTCCTCCTTTCTCCCGAGTCTCCCCCCCTCCAGCTTCTACCCATGCCCTCTAGTTGCCCCCCCTCCTTTCTTCGGGGCACCGTGACTGCGCCTCCCTATTTACCCCCTTCATGTACTTGAAGATCTCTATCATGTCCCCCGTCCTTCTCTCTTCCAATGTGTACATATTTAGCTCTTCGAGCCTCTCCCAATAGGTCCTTTCCCCCAAGCCCCAGATCATTTTGGTTGCCTTCCTCTGGACCCTCTCCAGGTGTTCAATGTCCCTCTATAAGTATGGCCTCCAAAACTGCACGCAGGACTCGAAGTGCGGCCTCACCAAGCAGTTATACAGAGGGAGTATCACTTCTCTCCTTCTGGAGTGATTCCCCCTAGCGATGCATCCCAGCATCATGTTGACCTTGGCCGCTGCCCTCCTACAAGTCTCTGAGTTGTTCATCTTGACATCCACCACCACCTCCAGGTCCCTCTCAGCCATACAGCCATATCAGCAGTACATTGCATAGCAGATATAAAATGTCAATAAGCAGGTCATGCAATAAATGTGCTGAGCAGTTACTGAAGCAAGAAATGTACAGCTGTCATTTTTTTACATCCTGTTCAAAATGCGTTTTTGCACCTGTGGTGCCAAATGGCACAGTCGCTGTGCAAAATCTCCTTTCCGCTAATGAACTGATAGTGTCTCTGTTTATGCAGTGGGGTCACAAAAAGCCCATGCTGAAAACTTGGAGTGAAAATACCAAGAAATGCCCAGGGCATTAGGGTGTCTGCCCATAACACCCTGCACTGTAGGGACTGACAGGCATCAGGGGTGTGACTTGGAATTGTCAACAGTAATGCTCACGCCATTCCAGCCCCATCCCCACCCTGCAGCCAGTGACAGGTCTCGAGGTGTGATTTTGACTCTTCAACCCTAAAGTTCACTCCATTCTCTTATACTGTACCCATTTCAGCATATTGCCTTATGGAATGGGGTAAGTGTAAAGTTTGAAAACCCCAAGGCACACTTCGACTCTTGTCTGTAGGGTAGGGTGAGGTGAAATGGCATGAGCATTATGGGCAATGACCCAAAGGCACACCCCAATGCCTATCCATGTCTGCGGGGTGGGGGTGGAGTTGGCGTCACTTCAGTACTTCACTGCCATTCCTATTCTGTCTGTCTCTGTGTGTGTCTCTCTCTCTATCTATATGTCTATGTAATTATCTTTCTATTAATTGCATGTATCGCTATTTTTACCTATTTCTAAAACAAACCTGCGTATCACATTTGCTTGCACTCTGAGCACATACTTATGAAACTGTGCATATTTGTACTCCACTTCTGCCTAGACCACATACTTTCCTAATATTACCATTATCACAAGCATAACTACCTTGCCCTTATCAGAAGCAACCCCCTCTGAAAGTTAATATCACATTTTCTCTAACAGTCCATCATCATTACACCTGACTTCCTGACATCAACACATTGCTTAAATATAACTTACATCACCTCATGGGCAAAAACCCTGTTTCTCTGAAAAAAAACCAAAAACTGTGTAAATAATCCCAAGGCTGAACATATGCCAGCCATTTCTTTTTCATGTACTGCCACCTTCTGTACCATCATGGGGGTTTGCATATGTTTCCCTTGATGCTTTGCATTATTGGGATATGTGCAATTGTGTTTTCTGTAAAATTTGGCTGTCTGGCCAATATCATCCTGGATAACACATACATCAGTGGCATTTGCTCTGGGGTTCTTTTGTAAGCTTCCTATTCCTTCCATTAAAATGTACACCTCCATATATTTTCCTAATAATGTGTATGCCTTCCTTAGAACAGAAGCTAAAACAAATCTTACTACTTACAAATCATTGTGTTGTTTCCCCAAACCTCCTTAACAATTCCACACAACTTCACTAACTTCATTATGCAGCCATGGTGGATCTGACCAGATTTTGTTTGTGTTGCTGTCTCCAAACATCTACGAGACCTGCTTCTTCTATCAATCTCCTTAATCTCCTGCTTTCAGCTCTGTGGTCTTTATGGTTATTGCCACTTCTATCCATTGGAGGGGGGGGCAGAGGACAGTATTCAAATCCCCTCCCATCACGAACAGTAGCCCCTGTTCCTCTGGTAACCTGAGAAAATGTCTCTTAAAAAAAAGTCAGTCTCTCCTGATTTACGTTCAGAGGATAGATGTTTAACAACACACATTGCACCCCTCTGTAGGTGCCGTGCACTTTTATAAATCGTCCCTCTTTGTCTGAGGACATGTTCTAGTTCCAGTAGCGTATTTTTTCTTACCAGTATGGCCACTCCCCTCCTGTGCAGATGGGCTTCGTAGGATGATGAATATACAGATCCCACCCAGCTGTGTCTGTTTTTTGTGCTCGATTTGGGTGAGATGTGTTTCCTGCAAGAACGCCACTGTGGCCTGCAGTCTATTCACCTCCTGAAGTTTTCTGGCCCTCTTAATTTGTGATTTCACCCCCTGTACATTATATGTAGCTATCTTTTAATCATCCATTTTACTTTGTTTTTTTTCTTCCTTTTTCTGTAACCTTCCTTCAATCATACCTTAATCATCAGGTTCCTGTGCCAAAAACACAATACATAAAACTTCAACATATAACTATTTACATCAAACATCTTTAGACAATTGTCTCTCTCCTCATCTATTAGTCTCTTGTTCTTTTTCCTTTCTTGCTTGCAATCGTAATCTGTCCACAGTTTTCATTCAGCCTTGACTTCAAATGAATTCAGTCTTCAGCCCTTATAGTTACCCTCTCGAGTATTTCACTATGGGGCTATGACCTGATGTAATTTACCTCCACTCTTGTGGAAAAAGGCTAGAGCAGACTGTTCTGCCACCCCTATTTTGGGCAGTGTGTCTTGTCACTTGATGCCTAACCATCACCTGTAACCTTTCCTCCTTACTAACACCCCCTAATCCCCTGCCCCCGCTCCCCGACTTGCACTGATGTTGAAAGTACCTATCTGGGATTCCCCACCTCCAAAGTATGCAATGACGTTGTCTACCTTGGGGCATCTGTCCTAGATGTAACTCAGTGAGTGAGTGATATGTTTTCTGTGTCTCTGCTTGTCCTCGCTTTCTTCTCCTTCAGTGTACTCTGCCTCTAACTCCCCCCACCTCCCATGTCCTCCCCTTCCCCTGTTCCTTCTTGTTGCTCCTGATAGTGCTTCTGACCCTTATATTTCTTTTAATTATTTGTCCATTTATGAGTATTAATGTGGTCATCTTCCTTTTAACCTTCCCTCGTGGGGTCCTTTCCTTGCTTTATAAGTCTCCTTACATTGTGTCACCCATTGGTAGTCCCTTTTGTCTTCCACTGTCCCCCCCCCCCCAAGAGAATCACCCTCTCCTTTATTAGATACCCTCCTGGGATCCCCACTCCCATTCACCTCCCTTTCCTTCCTTCCTTGTTACTTATAACTCTCTTTTCTCCCCAAGGATCAATTCCCCCTGCCCCACCGCAAGGCAGAGTATACATTTCTCATTAGTCACTGAGTACCTATCATGATAGAAAAGTCCTGGTAGTCCATTTGCTGCTTTTCTTCGCCCTTTAGCAGGTTGCCCCATGCTGGGTTGGAAAATATATTGTACTTACAGGCCCAACCATTGATCAGTCTGGCAGTACGGGGGAGGAGGGTGATGCTGTGGCTTCTTCCCACCCTCTGCCATTCCTGCTGGTGATTGGTTCCCAGAGGCGCTGTGTTTCCATTGCTCCACTTTGATTCCCTCTGGTCCCTTGTTGCTGCCATCCTTTGGATTTAAGCTGCCATCTCACTTGCCCATCACTGCCACATTTTTCCACCTTAACTCCAAGTTTCAAGAGGGTTGGTATGGCTTCCTCCATGCTCCTGAATAATTTAGGTCCTCCCTCTAGAAAAATCTTCATCTGAGCTGGCACGAATATTTCAGCCTTGATGTTGATGCTGTGTAGGTCTTTTATGGCCTGTAGGATCTGTCTCCTTTTCCATTATCATGGGTGTGAAATCATGTTCAAAATATAGCTTGGTGTCCCCAAATATTACTTTTATCCCCCACGCAGCCCTCAGCGCTTTCATTTTAGTAGCATAGTTTACAAACTGTGCCACCACTGATCTTGGGCGCGCTTTGGGGTCTGTGGGTCGGGGGCCCAGTGCTCAATGTGCCCTCTCTATTAATAGAGGAGTTTTGTCCCAGCCAAGAAGCTTCTGGAGCAGTCCTTCCAAATAACTCTCCATCTCTTCCTGTTCTGTACCCTCCGGCAAACCATGTATAGGAAGGTTATTTCTCCTGGAGCACTGCTCCAGATCATTTAACTTGTGTTCTAATTGCTGTTCCTTTTCATATAAGTGCATTAATGCTGCATTATGCTGGTCTCTCTGGGTGCTGCCCCATTCAAGCCTTCCTCCAGGTCTGTCGTGCGTTTTTTGATATATTGTACCTCTATTTTGGTGCTCAAGAGGTCTTTCTGCATACGTTCTAGCATACTACCTATTTTTTTCAATTCACTTATAAGTTGCTTAGAGGTGATGGTGCAGTTCACTTCATCAGGCTGTCCTGCCTCGGATTGACCACCCGACTCTACCACGGTGATCGCTGGGCCCGGACTGCCGTCCTTACTGGCATGCAATATTCTCTTTGATTGAGGACTTTTGAAGTCTTTCAGTTTTTGCTTCGCCGCCACCCTAATGGATTGAATTTTAGTGCTTTCCAGCTTCTTAGCTGTGCAGGTACGTTGAGTTATTTAACTTTTTTAATCTTTGGGGAGCGGAGCGAGTCAGGCTACTACCGCATGGTTCGGTGACGTCACCGAAAGTCCGAGTTCTTTTTTTTTTAAGTATGTATGTAGGTATCTATAGTATATTGTTTTTATTTGAATAAGAAATATTGTTTTCTTTATGAAATATGAAAAGACAAAAAGCATTGTTCCAGTTGAGGCATATTGATATTGTAACAGTACAGTGGTACACAGGCTAAAGCAGTACAGAAGTGCAATTATGGCCAGATCATTACACACTTGTGCTAATCAGATGGCTAGAAAGTTTTTATCCATGTTATAGTATACACGAATTATTCTGAGTCGAAGAAAGCTTGTCTCCTGAGAAGCCTCCATAATTTGACTTTATACAAGGCCAAAAAAGGGGCTAAATGGACATCATATGGAGAAGCATTCCATGGAAACAAGGCTGGCACAGCAAAGGCCTATCCCTAGTGACTTTCGGTGAGGGGGAGAACCCTGCACAAACCCTGTTCTGAGGCTTTGGGGGTTCAACAGTACACAGGAGGGCAGCAACTCATGGTGGTATGATCGTTCCAGCTTATTCATGGCTCTGTAAGAAAACAGAAGAACCTTGTAGTTAATATGCCACCTTACAGGTAGCCAGCCCATGGCTTGCAGTGATTACTTAATATGTTCCAACCATCAAACGGTGATCATAAACCTCACTGCCATGTTATAGATCAGGTGCAGGTGGTGCAGTTGGCTACCAGGCAAGTTTATGTAGCACAAATTACAGTAGTCCAACCTAAATGTAACACATCCATGCACCAGCATTCTCAGATCCGCAGAATCCAGTAAGAGGTGCCAAATGTCTATATTCCTAAAATGATAAAAGTAACCTTTGATGGCTACCAACTCCTGAGATTAACATGAAAGACACTTATTAGGAACCATTCCCAGACCATGTGCTTCCCTCTCTGCCTCAGATTAAATAAACCAGCAACAAAACAAAATACTGAAATTATTCTGTTTACAATGAGAGAGCACATTTCAAGCAAAGTAATGTTTGGTTATAATTGCGCTGTTTCATTGCAGGCAGAATAATCTCTACCTCTATTTAATTGCAGGTTTATTTTTGATATTGGAGGGACTGAAGTACTCACAGGGCCCTACTCAGTCTTTATATGGATGCTGCAGAGTTCATGCCCAGAAACTCCCTTAAAGCTTTAAGTGGCAAACTGCCTTACGTGACTATGATTGAAATGACTGTGACTGAACTGTGGTTTCTAAACTTTATTGCCATTTCTTTCATTTACAGTAAGTGTGTATCTTTAAAGTTTGATATATAAATACTAGCAGAATCCAGAGGGTGCCAGCTCTTGACAACGCTCCGATACATGGAGTGAAATGTTGGGAGTCTTTTGGGTAGCACCCAGTCATGTGTGTTTCTTGTCTGCTGTTGAAAATGTTTAAAAGGAAGTATTTGTCTACTAAAAACAGTATACAGTATGTATCCCTTTCTTTTTCCATATACATTTTTTTTTTCATTTTTCTCCCTGCCCCTCCCCAAGGCCACACATGTCCAGGATCCGGTGGCTCTTCTGCCTCTCCCTAATCTTTTTTGTCTCTGTACCTCCTACGTGCCCACCGGACCTCCATCCAGTTGGAGTGGTTCTATGGACAGGTGGGCATCCACCTCTTTGAGGGGAGAGCTATGGCTCAATCCTCTGTTAACCCCTGAGCCAGCCAACGAGGTCATTCCTGAACCCAGGTCACTGGCATAGTGTGAGGTAAGACACCAGCACCTCAGCCCTCTGCGCCACCGGGCCGATATGTATCCCTTTCTAATAGCCAGTGTGAGTGGTATGCTTGTTTGGACTGATGTTTGTTGGTGGCCTATATGCTTCTGCATTCAGTTTAAAATTGTTGTTACTGTATTTAAATTACTTCATGATAATGCACTAAATATCTGCAGTAACCAATCTTATTCACCATTATTGCCCTCCTGGCAAATAATTATGCTCTTCTGGCACTCGCTTTCTTTCTGTGCCTACCTTTAACCTATCTACTATTGGAAATGCATTTTGTCTCTTTTCCTTTTCCTTTCCTTTCCTTTCCTTTCCTCCCTTCCCTCCTCCCCTAGTTAAATGATCCTATTCAGCTCTAACTCTCAACTAAAAAATGTCTGATACCAATTGCTTTTGGCCCTTAACACTTGTTTTCATTTTTTGGAGTTTGGTTTTTAAATTCTAATTTTGGTTTTCTGCTATTTTAATTACTGGTGAGCCTGTTTATCATCACTTTCAAAATTCGTATACACTTTTTTTTTCATAACACATGGCTGTGTATTGTGAAAATCTGTAATTAAATCCACTATTGACCCATCATACCCCGTCAATATTGCTAACATAAAAATAACTTGTGTGCTACTAAACTAATAAAACTGCTGTTTCTATTAATGTGGATACAGTTCACTAGCTACACTCTGGCAGTCTTCCTGGAGACAGGCAAGTCGTTGGAAGTCTTCACACTAAGCTCCTTTCATCCCAGGTGGTATATCCTCCGGCTCCACCCTGTGACTTCAGAACTTTCTTTCTGTTGGATGGGACAGGCCTCCCCATTTGCAGCTCTGTGATGTTGAAGGAGTTTGCATGTTCAAGTGCTTTCTTTTGGTGATTCTTCAACTTTTCAAGTCCGTTTTCAAACTTTAGTGCTTCGTTTGTCTTCTGGCTCCACTTCATGATTGTGTTTGATGACGGAGAGCAAGAAACCCTGGTTTAAGTTTTGCAACCAGTGCCAGCAGAAAATCATAGCCACGGATCTGCATCACATGAGTCTGTACTACCTAGGTGATCAGCACAATGTCGAGGGATGCACTTTGTGCTGGGCCATGCTGCCCTCATACATCAAGGACAAGAGGCTCGACTGGCCCTTGGTTGGCCAAAAGACCACAAGAAGGCCCATTTGGCTGCTGGGTCAGCTGTACAGCTAGTGGTCATAAAAGAAGAGACGGGGATGGTTGTGGTGAGTTCTTTGTTGATCTTGGCGCTGTTCCTGTCTGGGGCCAGCATCAGAGAGTCATTCTCTGATGAGTTCAGAGAAATGTGCCTGGCCCAGCAGACCACTGGGGAGAGTTCTTCTCACCACAGCAAAACAACAAACACTCATTGCAGGTCATGGGACTGGGAAAGATCACACTATCCCAGCTCCCTTGGCTCTGCCAACTGCTCAGCCCTGGTCAAGTTCCCATCGGTCGAGGGCTCCACAGTAACCCCATTAAGCCTGTTGACCTCAATGCCGGTCGAGCAGGTGGTCAAGATCTTTCTTGAGCCTGTTGACTGGCTGTTGGAGGAGATCAACAATGAGTTAATCTCCCAGACCCTGGTTCTCCTGGTCCTCACTCAGGAGGATGCGGCCCAGTTAGTGTCCCTTTCTGGGTCACCTCCACCAGTGGTCACACTTCTGAAGCCTGTTATATTCAACATGTTGAACATACGAAAATGCCAGCAGAAACAGGCCTCATGGTCTATTGAGTCTGCTTGATTGTGCAGCTAGCCCCTCAGCTTGCAGCTGCCCCACCTCCCCACCCCTCTTCATCCTTACCCTCCCTCCCCTCACTCTGTCCCCCCTCTTAAAACAACCCACTGTTATACAGGATACCACCTCCTCAGGCAGAGCATTCCATTTGTCCACCACCCATTCTGTGAAAAATGTCTCCTGATTTCCCTCCTGAATACCCCCCAACCAATCTCAGCTGGTGCCCTCTCATATGCCTCCCTCTTCTAATCTGGAAAATCCCTTCTGTATTTAAAGGTTTCGATCATATTCCCCCTATCTCTCCTCTCATCCAGGAAGTACATATTCAGCTCACCCAGCCTATCCTTGTAGGACTTTCCCTCCAATACCGGGATCATCTTTGTCACCCTCCAACAATCTGACATCCTTCTTCAGGAACAGGTGCCAGTACTGCATGCAGTATTCCAGGTGCGGCCTAACCAGTGACCTGTACAGGGGAGGGATCACCCCCTATTTCTGGAGGAGATTCCCTTTGTTATACACCCCTGCATCTTGCTGGCTTTTGCTGCCACCTTCCTGCATTGAGCTGAGTTGTTCATACTCCTCGTTATAAGCACCCCTAGATCCCTTTCCTCCTCGGTGCTTACCAACTGTACCCCTCCCAGCTGATGGCTCCTCCCCTGGTTCCTAGCCCCAAAGTACAGTACCCTGCACTTCTTGGTCTTCAATTCTAACTGCCATGTTTCTGACCATTCCTGTAGTTTGAGCAGGTCTTTCTGCAGCCCCTTCCAACCCTCGATGTCATTTACCACAGTGCCCATCTTCGTATTGTCTGCAAACAGACTGATCTTACTCTGGGATCCTGAGTGAGATATCAGCTATGAATATCCCAAAGAGCACTGGTCCCTGTACCGATTCCTGTGGTACCCCACTCATCACCCTCGGGGATGAGAGCCCCCCACTACCATCCTTTGCTGCCTTCTATTGAGCCAGTTGATGATCCATTTGACCATCTTTGTTCCCACCCCAATATACTCCATCTTCCCCTCCAGCCTCCCATGCAGCACGGAATCAAAGGCCTTCCTGAAGTCTAAATACAGGACATCCACTGCATGGTCACCCAGTTGTAGTACTCAATTAGATTTGTCTGGCAGGATCTGCCCAAGACAAACCCATGCTGTTGACTGTCCTGGAGTCCATTATCCTCCAAAAAGGTCCCCAGCCTATCTTTTAGGATCATCTCCATGAGCTTACTCACAATTGGTGTGAGGCTCACTGGTCAGTAGTTGCCCGGTTCATCCCCATAGAGGCAGGTGGTTTATCATAACCCTCTGGAGGATATCCTTTGATGCTGAGGTTGAGTCTCCACTTGTGATCTTGATCCAGCTGGATTGGGAGATGCTGCTGTCAATGCTCTTTGACATCCTCGAATGAGGAGAAGCATTGATGAAAAATGTGTTGATGCTACGTGAATGCTGTCAGACTTTTCTCTTGTGGGATCATGAGGGCTGCCAGCAATTGCCTCCTGCCATGGATCCTGTCCTTGGGCAACCTTCAAGCTAGCCATGACTACCCCATCATCTGCCAGCCAATCAGTTCCAGAATCATTGGACGGAGCACTGAAAGCCTGCCAACTTTAAATTCAAACACACTGCCCTTTGTTCTATCAGACATCACTGGAACACCATTGATTTTTCTCCTGTGGGGTTGTTAAGGCTACCAGCAACTACCCACACTGCTCCCACTCAGTGATTGCCTCCTGCCACGGATCCTATAATTGGGCAGCCCTCCAGCTAGCTGTGTCTACTCCCTCGCCTCATAGTCAGTTAGCTTCAAGAATCCTTCTTTTCTGGACAGACTTCTCCAGCAGTCCAGAGTGCTGTGGTCAAGAGCATTAAGGACTGTAGTGCAAAGAACAAGGAAGGAGACTGCCAGGGAGTTGGCCAGTGAAGGCAGCCGGTTGCCAGCCATGCTGCTCAATAGTGAACTCATGTTGTAAGGACTCGGGTACTACTTAATTGTTGTCTTTGCCTGCTTTTCAATCAATTTCACTGCTGCCTTGAGTTGGAATCGTAGAATATTTACTGTATAGGGTCTGCTTTTGCTCTAATGGCTCTGCTACTGTACATTAGAGCTTAATCCCATATTATTTGCTTTTAGGCAGTAATTTTGACCTACTTCTGCTCCAGGGCTTGCAAGTGTGCTGTTATTCTACTACTCTGGTTTACTGATAGTGTACTACTATGCTGCATCTCTGGTTACCACTTTAGGGCTGTAATCACTATATACTCACTACCCTGGGTTTCTGCTGCACAATTGTTGCTTGAGTGATGTGTTCCTCCTGCTTCCTTGTCCCCTTTTGGGACTTGAAGAGCACTGTGCTAACTGCTCTTGCAGCAGTTCCTAGCTACACCTTATGTGGATCATGTGGATCTCCTCTTTCCTCAGCCTCTTTTGGATCTGAAGAGCTTCCTTGGGAGTGAGCTCTCACAGTAGCCACTCACTGTCTGGGTAGTATGCATTCCTCCATTCCTTTGCCTCTTTTTATGGTCCTGTAGAGCTAGCTAGATGGTGTGTTTATTTTTTATCCCAGTTGTATTCTACCACTGGTGCCCATATAACCACTAGGTGCCTTTTATTTAGCTGTATAATTTCTCACTCAGTGCTACTGATGCGCCGTCACTGCTACTCAAATTTAGTTTGCTGTGCTCACTACTCATTCACATTTCCAGTGAAGCCTTCTCCCCTCACCCAACCAGAGGGACTAGTGTTTTGTCTGGAGCCTGCTCCTGTGCTTTTGCTTTGTCCTCACTGGTGTACACCTAAACACCTCACCACTGCTGTGTCCATGCAGTGTAGGTCCTTCCTAATCATTCTCGTACTGGGGTAGGAGAACTGATTTTATACCCCCTTCCCCAGCCTTTAGGGAGGACTGACTTCACAACTGTCCCTCCTGACCCTCTTCACTGGGCACTATGTATTCTATAAGCACTCATCACCTCCATAAACAAGCATTTGTCAATGCCGAATTTTTGCTTGCTGGTATTAGCATTGGAAATGCAGGAGTTAGACAGATGCAGAGTAGGAATGGCAGTGAAGTATTGAACTTCACGCCAACCCCATCTCCACCCTGCAGAGATGAACAGGCATTGGGGCATGCGTTTCTGTTGTCACCCATAACGTTCATGCCATTTCACCTCACCCTATCCTGCAGACACTGTCAAGTGTAGAGGTGTGCCTTGGGGTATTCGGCTTTACAGTCACCCCACTCCATAAGGACATATGCTGAAATGGATGCAATATAGAATGGGGTGAACTGTGGGACCAAAGTGTCCAAGGCACAGTTCGATGCCTGTCAGTGGCTGCAGGGTGGGGGGTGGGGTTGGAATGGCATGAGCATTACAGTCGGCAATCCAAAGGCACACCCCTGATGCCTGTCAGTCTGTACAGGGTGGGACGTTATGGTTAGAAACTGTAATGCCCTGGGCATGTGCTGGTATTTGCAGTACACATTTTCAGCACGGGCATTTTATGGCCCCCACCTCATGAAAGCATTTGGGACCTCTTCTCATGAACAGTGACACTCTGATTTTGTCAGTGTGTCCCGAAATTTGAGTTTCCACAGTGACTGTGCCATTGTGTGCCAGATGTACGAAAACAGAGATCATGCAGAATGTGAAGAATGACAGCTGTACCATTCATACGGAGGTGTGAAGAGATGGCAATGTTGAAAATCTGTAGTGAAAGTATTAAAAATGCTCAAACTTCCAAGCATAAGTGGAAACTGCGCAATGCATGCGTGTTACACAGCCATTTAGTGGAATTATTTCACTAAATTCTCAACATAGGCATTTTGTGACCTCTGCTCATGAACACTGTCCCTATGATAATGTTAATCTGTCCTGAACATTGATTTCCCACAGCAACTGCGGTATTCTGCGCCAGATGTATAAACGCATATTTCGGGCAGGATATGAAAAATGACAGCTGTACTGTTCATAAGGAGGTCTTAAAAAATGGCAATGTTGAAAATCTGGAGTGAAAATACTACTAATTTGTGGAGTTACGAGGGTGCATGGAAATTGTATCATGCACGCGTGTAACAGTCATTTTATGGATATTTGTCACCACATTTTCAACATAGGCGTATTAGGACCTCTGCTCATGAGCAGAGTCACTGTGATTTTACATACGAACATACGAATCTGCCAGCAGAACACACCAATCGGTCTGTATAAGTCTGCCCGAGTGTGCAGCTAGCACCCTAGATTGCAGCTGCCCCAGCCTCCTCCCCCTCAGTTCCTCCCATGCTTGTCCCAGCCCCTGACTCTTCCTCTTGCTTTATACCACTCCTCCTTAAAGCTATTGACTGTCCTACATGTTACCACACCCTCTGGCAGTGCATTCCAACTAGACACCGCCCTCTCAGAGAAGTAGTGCCTCCTCATTTCCCTCTTGAAACGTCCCCCTTTCAACCTTAGTCCATGCCCACTCGTCTCTCTTCCACTCCTCAGTTTAAACACCCACTCAGTGCTAGGTTTAGTTACCCCCTCAGGTATTTAAACGCTTCAATCATATCCCCCCATCCCTCCTCTCCTCCAGTGTGTACATGTTCAGGTCCTTCAGCCTAACTTCATATTTCTTTCCTTTCATCCCCTTTAACATTTTTGTTGCCTTCCTTTGCAGCCCCTCCAGTAACTTTATATCTCTCCTCAGGTATGGCCTCCAGTATTGCACATAGTACACTAGGTGTGGTCTGACCAGTGATCTGTAGAGAGGTAGGATCACATCCCTGTGTCTGGATGAGAACCCTCTTGCAATGTACCCCAGCATCCTGTTTGCCTTCACTGCTGCTCTTGTGCAGTGGGCTGAGTTGTTCATGTTCCCAGTTACCAAGACCCCTAGGTCCTTCTCCTCCTCTCTGATCCCCTACCAATAGTCCCTCTTCTGGTTCTTAGCCCAGAAGTGCATCACCTTACACTTCTTTGCATTAAATCCTAGCTGCCACTCCACTGACCATGTCTCTAGTTTGGTTAGGTCCCCCTGCAGTTTTCCCCATCTGTCCTCTTCATCCACCACCGCCCCCAGGTTGGTATAATGTGCGAACAGACTAACCCTGCTCCCCACTCTGTGTGCTATAGCAGGGATAAAGGCTCATATAGCACCGGGCCCAGCAATGACCCCCTGCGGCACCCCGCTTGTCACTGCTCTGGGTGCTGAAAGCTCCCCCACCACCCTCTGCACCCTCTCCTGTAACCAGTTCTCTATCCATTTAGTCAGCTTTTTCCCCACCCCCACTGCCGTCAGCTTCCCTCCCAGTCTCCCATGAGGCACTGTATCAAAGGCCTTACTGAAGTCCAAGTACAGGACATGTACCACATGGCCCCTGTACAACTCCTTTGTCACCCAGTCACAATACTCTGTTAGGTTGGTTTGACAAGACCTCCCTGAGATGAAACCATGTTGCTGCCCATCTTGGAGGCCATTACTGTCTAGGAATGCCACCAGCCTCTCCTTCAGTATTGGCTCCATAAGCTTACCCACTATGGACGTGAGACTTACTGGCCGATAATTTCCTGGTCCCTCCCTAGGCCCACTCTTGTGGATGGGCACCACATGGGCCATCCTCCAGTCCTGGGGTACACACCCCATTTCCAGGGAGGTGTTGAACAGATCTGCCAGCAGCTCAGCCAACAGCTCCGCCTTCTCCTTCAGCACCCTGGAGTGGATGGCATTGGGACTTGGTGCCTTGTCCACCCTTACTGCCCTCAGCCCCTCTAGCACCCTACTTCCTGTGATCACCTTGTCCGTCACCTCCTCCCCCCCTTTCCCCACCACCCCAGCCCATTCTGGTAGTGGGCCATCCCTCTCCTTAGTGAAAATGGAGCAGAAGTACTCATTTAGAATTTCTACTTGCTCCTCCCCCTTTTCCAGCCAATCCCCTTCCCACTTTATTCTCGCAATATGTTCCTTGCAGATCCTCTTTTCCCTGACATGCCTAATAAAGTCCTTTTCCCCTCCTTTTATGCCCTGTGCAGAACTTAATTGCCTAGAGGCCTTAGCTTTTTTCACCCTCCCGGCAACCTCCCTTGACCAATTCCCGAAAGCCTCCTTATCCTCTGCCTTCCCTGTTCTCCTGTACTTCCAGTATGCAGCCCTCTTTGCCCTCACCCCTTGCAGCATTTCCTTCTTCAGCCAGCATGGTTTCTTGCCTCTGCTGTTCTTATCCGTGGCCCTGGTGCAGGCTACGGTGGCCTCTGTTAGCCCAGTCTTTATGACTCCCCACTTTTGTTCTGCATCCATCCCCAGCCTTATATCCTGGAGTCTTTCTTGCAGTATTTCTCCCATTCCCCTCAAAGTCCACCCTAATAAAGTCCACCACCTTAGTGCCCATGCCTCCTGTCTCCCTGCCCAGTGCGACAACAAGCCACACTGTTTGGTGGTCACTACCTGCTAGTGGGTCCTCCACCGTTACCTCCCTCACCAACTTCCCATTTGCAAGCACTAGGTCCAGAGTGCTACCAAGCCTTGTAGGCCCACTTACCAATTGCGTGAGAAAGTCATCCTGGAATGCATAAAGGAGCACCTGCTCCCTGGTACTACTAGTGATGGGGTGCTCCAGTCAACCCATGGTAGGTTAAAATCCCCCACTATCACCACACTCCCCCCTTTTACATACCCTCATCTGCTCTGCCAACTCCCCATCCACTTCCCTGGATTGGGCTGGTGGTCTGTACATCACTCCCAGCCTCAGCTTTCTATCCTTAGAGTGCAGGAGCTATACCCAAACCGCTTCTGTCCTCTCGTCTTCTCCCTCATCCCTTATGCATTTAATCCCTTCCCTCACATAGAGTGCAATCCCCCCCTCTTCCAACCCCCTGATCCCTCCTGTATATCTTGTATTCTGGGATTGATGAGCCCCAATCATGGTACTCTGTGGCTCAAGTCTCTGTCACTGCAGCAATGGCCACCTTCCCCTCTGAAAGGTGCGCCTGAAGCTCTGCAGTTTTGTTCCCCAGGCTTCTTGCGTTGTGAAAGACCACCTTCCATCCGTACCCCTACTTCTCCTCACTCTTCTCCTTCTTGGCCTCTGTCCCTCCTCCTGGTAGTCTGCACCCTTTCTTCTCCTTATTCTTACTGGGTGGTGGTGCCTTCTGTATTACACTCAGACCCCTCTGCCCGCTCCCTCCCAGGGTTACTACTCCTCCACCTTTACCTATATCTAGGGGGATGAGCTCATTAGGCTCCCCTGTCTGGACCTTTCTGCTAACCTCAGTCTTTTGGCCACCCCCCTCATTAGTTTAAATCCACCTTAGTAAAGCTATACTCCTCTAATCCTGCCTTTAATACTCCCCTCCCTGTTCAAGTGTACCCTGTCCCCCTCATACAAGTCACTATTTCCCCAGACCTTACCCCAGTTAGTCACTAACCCATAATTTTTGGTGTGGTACCAATCCCTCTGCCCCTTGTTGAACTCCTCAATCCTCCCCTTCCTCCCCATGCTTGCACATGGTACAGGAAGTAACTTCGAGAATGCTACCGACTCCCCCACCCCCTCACACCGCTTGCCCAACTACTCGAACCTCCCTCTCACTACTTCCACAGTCTCCCCCGCCAAGTCGTTTGTACCCATATGCAACAGTAAATGAGGTTTCTTCCTCCCCCTTGCTGCACACTTGAGCAGTGCCTGCCATACCCCTCCTGCAGTCAACCTGGGGATAGCTTCAACCCAAATACGGCTGTGCCTTCCTCCTTTCCGCCCCATCTCACCCCTTTCAGTATACAATCCCCTAGGATGAGTACCCTGTCCCTTAGCCCTTTTCCCTTCTAATGCCCCTTCCACCACCCCAGTATTCGATCTTCCCTGCCCCTTACCTCCACCAGCTGCACCCTCTGTGACTTCTGTATCTGTACCCCCTACTTCCACCTCACCCCTTTTCTCTGCCTTATTCCTCCCATCCCCCTTCCCAGCCTGACTGCTTCCTACTGGGCTTCCCATGTCGACGTCCCCTCCTCCCCTGCTGATTTCCAACCCCTCTCCTATCCCCACTGTTGTCGATTTAGAGCCCCTATTCTCTTATACCCCGATAGTGATGCCCCTCCCATCCTTCCCCCTTCCCATAGCCTTCTCTCCTCAAGTCACCACCTCCTCCTTCCTTACTAGCCTGCCTTCTACCCTTTCGTCCTCGCTATCTCTTCTCCTGTTGCCATCCCTCTCATGCCCCGCTTGTCCTCCCCTCTTCAGTATGTTCGTGCTCCCCCCTCTCTCCCATAGCAGAGGCTCGAATCTATTCCTAGTCGATACCCCTCCTACATCTCTTCCCCCTATCAGTTCCCCCCTCCTACTTGTTCCCCTCCATGCCACCCCTGGTCCCACCCCTGCTCCCTCTCTACCTGCAGCCATCTGCTCTCTCCCCTGGTACTCCTCGTGGTCTCTTCCTCAGCCAACAGGAGGCCCCCCCTCGCCTCAGGTACACCCTCCCTTGTCCTCTCTTTTCTGCTAGTGCCTCTGATACTGAGGTTGGTTTCAGGCCCTAGTTGTTCTTCCTCTGTACCCCCTTTGCCATCTCCTATTCCCCCCAGCCAGGATGCCTACCATACTCATCTGCACTGCCACTTAGACTCCTCCCTAACCTCCACAGTTCCTCTCTCAAACTAGCCAGTCATCTACAGACCATACACCCCCCCCATCCTCCAAGCCCGGTCCAGGATCCTGGCAGACTCACACCTTGTACACCCTACCACCCTTCCAAAGATGCCTGCCCTATTGACATGTGGCACCTGGCCCATTTTGGCCCCCATCTCCTGTTACGGGCCCTTACTCCCGGAATGTGTCGGGATTGGAGGAGTTGCCATATGGGGCTAGACTGAGGGAGTTGGGTTTTTATTCCTTACAATATAGGAGATATCGTGGAGATATGTGTCTGATTCATAAGGCAACTAGAACACCTGACTTGTGGGAATGTTTGGGCTTGACAGAAAGATCTAGTCTAACCACTAATTGGGGACACAAGTACCAGTTGAAGGGAGAGCACCATAACAGGAATTTAAGACGGTCATGGTTTTCACAATGAACAGTGGATCAGTGGAACAATTTGCCTAGTCAGGTAGTGTCTAGTGCAACTACAAATGAATTTAAAACTGTTTTAGGTCATCATAAAAATAGCTATCTATATGACTTGAGTATATGAATAGTGCAGGACGATAATGGCCTTTGGCTAAGTTCATGAAATTTTCCTATGTTTCCCAGGTTCTGGACCCTACTACAACTGTTATGTCCCTATTTACTTAAATTCCTGTTCTCTCCCCCACACTAGTCCCCCTACTGGCCCCTTGCCAACCCGGGTAATTCAGTCTCAAATCTCATCCATTAGATGCTGTATAACTGTAGCAATCCTAAAGCCTCCTTACATAGAAACATAGAATTTGACGGCAGATAAGGACCGCTTGGCCCACCCAGTCTGCCCATTTCCCTACCTACTGGATAAGCTGCAGATCCTAGTCCGTTTTTCACCCCTCAGCTACCATACTTTTTGTTCTCAGCTCTCATATAGTTTCACTTAGCCCAGTTAGAAATCCTATTGCACTCCAAGTATTACTCAGCTCAATTAGAGAAATAAACAGAACAAATAAATATGTATTATTACAGCAATCATAACAGTATAGCTCATTATTTAGCTCAGTTAGAGAAATAAACAGAACAACTAAATCTGTATTATTACAGCACTCCTCAAAGTATCCAATCATTGCTTCGTCTCCACCCCAGAGACCCTGCTGTAATATAGGACCACAGAGGACCCTGGGTGGGATGGTGGGCAACTCTAAAGTCCCAGCAGAGCTCTGTTGAGCTCGCTTACTCTCCCTCTCTCACTTGCTCGTTCTGTTTCTCCCGGTGCTGCAGGCTGCCCTTTTGTACTGGGCTCCTGCCTGCATTGGTGCCTTTTTCTGCCTACAAAGAAATCCACAGCAGTCCTGACAGAGCTCCGTTGAGCTTGCTCACTCCCCCTCCCTCACTTGCTTGTTCTGTTTGTCCCGGAGCTGCAGGCTGCCCTTTTGTATTGGGCCCCTGTCTGCTTTGATGCCTTTTTCTGCCCACAAACAAATCCGCAGCAGTCCCGACAGAGCTCCATTGAGCTCACTCACCCCCCCCCCACTTGCTCGTTCTGTTTCTCCCGGCACTGCAGGCTGCCCTGTTGTACTGGACTCCTGCCTGCATTGGCACCTTTTTCTGCCCGCAGAAAAATCCGCAGCAGTCCCGACAGAGCTCAGTTGAGCTCACTCACTCCCCCTCTCGCACTCGCTCGATCTTAATCTGTCCAAAATACTGAATTTCCACAGCGATTGCGCTATTCTGCGCCAGAAGTGCAAAAACACATTTCGGTCAGGATGTGAAAAATGACAGCTGTACTACTGTTCGTAAGGAGATGTGAAAAAATGCCAGTGTTGAAAATCTGGTCTGAAAATATTACAAATTTGCGAAGTTACAAGGGTACATGGAAATAGTGCAATGCACGCTTGTAGCACAGTCATTTTACAGACTTTCATCACCAAATTTTCAACATAGGCATTTTAGGACCTCTGCTCATGAACAGTGTCACTGTCATTTTCTTAATCTGTCCCAAACACTGGTTTCCCACAGTGACCATGCTATTACACGCTGGAAGTGTGAAAACACATTTCGGCCAGGATGTGAAAAATGACAGCTGTACTGTTCATAAGGAGGTGTGAAAAAATGCCAGTGGTGACAATATTACAAATTTGCGAAGTTACAAGGGTGCATGGAAACTGCACAATGCACACTTGTAACACAGTCATTTTATGGACTTTCGCCACCAAATTTTCAACATAGGCATTTAGGACCTCTGCTCATGTCACTGTCATTTTCTCAGTCTAGCTCAAAAACTGATTTCCCACAGTGACCGTGCTATTCTGCGCCAGAAGTGTGAAAACACATTTTGGCCAGGATGTGTAAAATGATAGCTGTACTGTTCATAAGGAGGTGTGGAAAATCTGGACTGAAAATATTACAAATTCACAAAGTTACGAGCATGCTTGGAAACTGCGCAATGCACGCTCGTAAAGCAGTATTTTAGTTGTATTTTTTCACCAAATTTGCAACATAGGAATTTGAGAGCCAACCTCATGAACAGTGGCACTGTTGTTTCGTTAATACGTCCCGAAATGTGATTCCACGCAGTGACCACAAAATCACCTTTCTGGACCAAATAACACAGTGACAGTGACTGAATTCATGAGGAGGGATCCCAAGAACCCCATGTTGAAAATTTGGTGTCAAAATTCCCAAAAATGCCCAAGATATGCACCAAAGTTGAAAAAAACCTATTTATGCCACCATACAGCTTACCGGCATTTCTTCAGTTTGCGGTCGGCTTTGAAGCATGCAGACATGTTCCCAGTCCACCAAAGATTATCACGCTGGGCTCCGGAGGTAAGTATGGGGTGAGGGATGTGTGGGGAGGCGAGGTACACAGAGGGTGGCTGAGGGTTGGGGGAGGGGCCGCAAAAGGGATCGTTTTCTTATTTTACAGGTGTTGGGAAAAAAAACTTTATGGACTGTTTTTTTTTTCTGGGACTTTGGCATGCTGGGGTGGGCTCCCAGCATCCACCTAAGTTTTTTGGGAGGTGTAGCTGATGAGGGATTGGGCACCCTTCGGCACATAACAGTTGGGGAGGGAGAGCCAAAGGGGATTGAGCACCCCTCGGCACACAGCAAACTTGGGGGCATTATGCCGACGGGAGTGGGCTCGTCGGCAAATTGAACTGGGAGGGACTGAAGTAGACGAGGGATCGGGGCCCGTAAGCAAAGAAAGACTGTTGGGGGGGCGCACAATAAATGTAGGAGGGGGGTTTACAGTGTGTTGACGGGGAAGTGGGCTCCCCCATCGGCAAATGTACTGGATCGGGGCGGCTTAGGGACAGCAAGGTACTGCCCTGCAATGACGGGTCGCTCCCTCATTGCAGCGAAATGGCTGATGCTGCAATGACAAGGTGGCTCCTGATTGCAGGGGCGAAAACATTTTAACTTGATGGTACTTCTGCAGAACCAGTGTCATCAAGACACTGGGCCTGCATTGGTCCACCAGTGCCAAGCCCCCAAATGCAGTGCCCCCGTTGGCTGCCAGAGTGCCACACCTCCACAACCCGCTTCTTTCCTAAGTTGCTGCATAATGTTTCTTGCGCATGCGTGCAAGCAAACATAAAAAAGCACTCACTCCATAATTTATTATAACACAAGCACGTGCAAAATGCCTGATGTGTTTTGGAGAAGTCTCCTTTATCAAAGGAGACTTCTATGAAATGCATCAGGCATCTTTTAGCATCTTATATTCAACACTAATAAAGTTTTGCACATGCTAGTGTTATAATAAATTATGGAGTAAGTGCTTTTTTATGGAGGTGGTGAGTGCCCCATTGTATTGTTTTGTAAGTTGATTTGTATTGTGAACATCCCTTCCCAGTGTGTCTTCATTTCTTGTTAAGTTTTACTGTTTTTTTTAGCTGTATCTTTATTGCATTTTAAGGTTATCTTTAGCAATGTAATTTCCATACAGTAGGTGTTAGAATGAATATATGTTTTACATCCAGTAGTATCTACAGGACTTTGTACTCTGCTAAATTATACAAATGCTACCAGGAAACATTGTTAAATATCAACATCTCATAGGAGGGGATTCTATTTAGGGTGTTTTAACAATCGATGGGCCAATATCTTGATAAAATGATCTCTTGAGAATTCCCACCAAAATGAGAATCGAAATGGGCCGACTCAACCATAGGCATTTATCCTCACTCCCACAGCCCTAAGGAACTAAATCTGGTCTATAGAGGGCCATGTAAAGAAACCATGCATTCCATCTATTCATTAGGGCAGGGGATCTGTCCTGTAATGTCGCCGTCATACTCTCCATTTTATATATGTCATACAAAGAGTTCTCCCAGCTCTTAAGCGCCGGGGGAGCAGCTGAAACCACAACCTGGTTATGACCTCCTTTGCTGCTGTCAATAGAATACTAATTACATACACCTGGTGTTTCTGTTCAACCTGTTTTGGTAAGTGTAATAATATAACTATCTTGGGTGTTAAAGGTCCAAGGGTAGGAAAAATCTTTTCCAAAACATCCCCCACCCTGCCAGAAATCTGAGAGTGCTGGGCAAAATCAAAAAACATAGGCATGCATGGAGACCTCACAACCACATTGTCTCCAACAGGATGAGTCCCCAACCGCCAAGTATTTGGCTGTAATCTGAGGGGTGCAAAAAAAAAACATATCGCAACTTTCCACCCAAATTCTCACCATTGGTATGAGCCTGTGATCTTGTGTTGTTTTTGCCAGATCCTATGCCAGTCTTCTGATGTGAGTTCTACCATCAAGCCAGCCTCCCAGTTGGTCTGAACGTCCTCTATCAGATTCATTGGGAGGTTTGTTATGGCCTTACAAAGACGAGATATCAAGTCCCATGAGAACTGTTCACCTTGTATTTGGGTGAACAACGTGAATAATGGAGGTATTGGTATAGAAGTTACATCCAAACCCAGTGTTGTATTTAAGTAGTGGTTTATTTGTAAGTACCTATAAAAATCCCTCTGAGGAAGGGCATATTCTGTTTGTAGTTGTGTAAATGATTTAAAGATACCATTAGTATAAAAATGGTATGTTTGAATTAAACCCCTCCTGTGCCACCCTCGGAATCTGCAATCCAATCTAGCTGGGATGAACAACTGATCAAACACGGGGATCCCCACCCATTTAGTTCCTGTTTGGTTTTCCGATTGTCATAGGTATTCTACCCAAGGACAAGTTAGTGCTTGGGTAAATAGGGATTTTACCTAAAGAAGCTTCTGAATATGGGGTTGAAAAATCATTAAATGATCCAATGGGAGGGGGAAAGGGCCTGCTCCACCTGCACCCCTGAGGAGTTTGAGTGGTAGTATTAAACCAGTGAGAGATGTGAGAGTACACGGATGACAGAGCGTAATTAAAAATGTTAGGAAGGGCCAAGCCCCACCCCGGTCCTTGGGTAATTTCTAGTTTTCTCAGGGCTACCTGTGATCTGTGCCCTCCCCCCGCCATAGATATGAGCAAATTATTTAGTTCCATCTGTTTAGTTCTTTCCCAGATGGAGGACATAGTATATTTTGCAATAAGTATAATATCCTTGGGAGAATGGTAATTTGTATTGAACGCACCCTGCAGAGGAGCGACATTGAGAGATGTTGCTACCTATGCAGGTCCATCTTAACTTGGGAGAATAGCAGGTTATAGTTTTGGGAAAAATACTTCAGTAGGATCCGGGGTCAGATCTATACCCAAATATGTAATATATGTCCGATCCCACTTAAATGGATATTTCTTCATCTTGGGAGCAGGAAGAGGGCCATGTATCAACAATGCCTCCATTTTATTTTGGTTCATTTTATGCCCTGAAACCTGTTCTATCATCCTTAACCTCTCTTCCAAGGCTGCCAATGATGTTGCAGGGTTTATTATATATAATAAAAGATCATCTGCATAGTAGGCCAGCTTATGCAAAGTCCCCTCTGTTAACTAACCCTGAATTCGTTCTGCTTGATACAGGCATTGAGCTATAGGCTCCACATACAGAGCAAAAATGTAAAGGGATAGGGAGCATCCCTGCCAGGTGCCATGAAACAGGGGGAAGTGAGCTGAGTGTGACGTGTTGACCTTGACTGTAGCTTTGGGGTTAGTGTATAGTCCTTTAATATTTTCTAAGAATTTAGGGAGGAAGTCAAATTTCAATAGATCGGATTGTAGAAATGACCAGGAGACCCTATCGAAAGCTTTCTGAGCATCTAAACTTAGTAAGGGGGTTTTAAACAAATGGGCATGGTTGATAATATATAGAGTCCTCTTAATATTGTCTGTTGTCTGTCTAGACTTGATGAATCTTGATTGGTCCAGATGAATAAGGAAGGGTAAAATATCATTGAGCTGGTGTGCTAATATACTAGTGTACATTTTATAATCTTGATTCAGAACATTGGTCTATATTAATCGCAAAGTTGGGAAAGTTTGTTGGGCTTTAAAATAGTGGATATAGTCACTTGTCTCCACGAGATGGGATACACAGCCATAGAGTGGCTTTTCTTGACTGCTTCTAGAAGAGAATCCTTTATCCATTCATTCATAAGTACCCTTATAAAATTCAGCCCTATAACCATCTAGGCTTGGGCTTTTCCCATTCTTCAGATTTTTAATCGTTCGATAGAGTTCCTGAGGTGCGATCGGACTTGGTAATTGTTCAATGTGCTGAAGATTGAGGGACGGGAGTTTTAAGACCTATCAGGAAGGTGGTGACCAGATTCGGATCGGGGGGGGGGGTTCCGTATATAAGTTCATATAGTACCGTTGAAAAATCAAAAGTATCTGCAGGGTGGTATGAAGCAATCTACCAGATTGGGGATCCTTAATCTTGGTTATTGTAACCATCTGGGTATGCTTGCATAAATGATATGCCAGCATCCATGACACCTGCCCCCGCTTCGTAATACTTGGCAAAGCCAGATTAAGGCCTGTTATGTTTTCTTTGTCAGTAATTGTTGTATTTATTGCTGGGTTTGGTAACTTATCTGTTAGTCTGGTCCTCTGCATATGTGTGCCCTCTGGAGAAACATTAATTTCTCCTGCAGCTCCCTGAGACGGGTCTCACTTTGTCTTTTTTTCTAGACACGAAAGCAATTATATGGCTGCGAAGAACAGATTTTAGAGCATCCCATAGTAACTGGGGTGATGTCTGCAGGGAGGCGTTATCCCTGAGGATCTCAGGAATTTTTTCCTTCAGCATTTCCTTGAAGGATGGGTCCTTCAATAGCTAGGAGTTAAAATGCTAGAATGTGTTCTTTCGGTCTTGGGAAATAGCCAGTCCTATGGTGAGAGGGGCGTGATCTGAAAGGTAAATGTTTTGTATGTTGGCATTATGAAGGTACACAAGGTGTTCCCCACTTATACAAAAGTAGTCTAACCTGGAGTAGTGCTTGTGGGAATTGTAAACTGGAAAGGGTGTAAGTGACACCATGCATCTACAGACCAACATCTCGAAGCAAGCGTCTAAGATGCTTCTGCCCTGAAGAGAGTGATGAGGGTCTGGATGCAGAAGTGTCTAAAGACTGGTTCAGGAGACAATTAAGATCACCTCCCAATACCAGTATGCCCTGTTTGTGTAATATGTGAGTTAATGATCTGTTGGATTGAAGAGGCATCACTGCCTGGGGTAATATAGGTACTGCATACCGTTAAGGTTTGACCCTGGGCCGTACCCGTCACCAAAGCCAGTCTACCCTTCTTGTCCACATATTGATTCATAACTACAAAAGGGGAAGTTTTTGGGACCGGAACCACCACCCCGTGCGTCTGCCATGTCGATATGCAGAGTCCACCATCTGGGAGAGTTTTTAATGTTCAGTTGTAGATAAATGAGTCTTCTGTAATAGCAGTAAATCAGGTTTAAGTTTCTTTAAAGCTGTCCATGTGCAATACCTTTTAATTGGTCCAGTCAGCCTATTTACATTGTGGAAGATTATCCTAAATGGAGTAGCCATTAGTTACTGAGAAACAAGCAAGTACTAATGAGCCCCATGCATTACAGACTGTAATAATTCCTGAAACCCTTAAGGTTTACCATTTTGTAAGCTTTTTAGTGACCTGGGATGTTTACTTCAGCCTGGTAAATACTACCTCTACTTGTGTCAGGACTATTGCCCTCCAGAGGCACTATAGCAAGAGGCCCTGGTGCCTCCCCAAACACAGATGTTTGGTACTGCTTCTCATGCTCATCTGGGGCCCTATCCACCCCCACCCAGGACCCCAGCACCCTGTCAGCAAATCAGTCTCCAAAATCAGCACTGAATCTAGTACACCTGAACTTCTAGAGCCTTCCAGCAAAATTTGATCAGTGTGAAGCACTGGTTTGGGCTGCTAAGTTTGACATTATTACACTTTCCAGTACTTGGCTATCCAAAAAAATCCCTGATGAGAAAATAAAATTAAATGGATACTCTGTTTTTAGAAGACACTGGTCCAATAAAAGGGGAGGTGGCTGCCTCCTTTACATCTCTGAACACCTTACAGGCACTGAGACTCCCACCTAACTCCCCCCAGGCTCAAGCGAGCTCTTCTCTCTTGATATTTAGTTTGGTCAGGACAAAAACTCACAGTTTCCACCATATACACCACCCCAACAACACTGAAGAGGGCCTGACAACCATCTCTGACCTTGCCTTTTCTATGCCCAAAAACCGAGAATGACTACTTCTCGGTGACTTCAATATGAACTGGCCCATGAGCCAAGCTAACAAAGCCAAAGACCTATTTGTGATCCTTGGTTTAAAAGTCAGCTCATCACCGACCCCATCATGGTAAATTACAAGTCTGGGTACAAAGTACTTATAAACTCGATAAGTGATCACTGCCCAGTCTTTTGTGACTGGTCTGCTAGGCTCCAGCCATGTCCCCCCAATTTATATCCATTCCAGGTGCCCCAAGGATTTAAACCTGGAGGTCTTTACTTTGGCTTTGCCCTCCACTGACTGATCCTTCCTTGATAATATAGTGGACATTAACTCGGCCTAAGAAGGCTTCTGTGGGACCTTCACCAGAATTTGTCTCACAAAGAGATTCAGAATATGTGGCAACAAGTAGGAGTGGGTCTCCAGGGATCTCCTGAGGTTCTTCAAAACTAGGGACAAACTGTGGGCCCTATATAAAAAAAAAAAAAAAAGACAGACCTGGCCTGCCTGCAGGAATACAAAACTTTGCATAATAGCTTCAAATCCACAGTCTGCAAGTCTAATAGTACTCACATTAAACAGGGTCTAATCTCGCATCTAAGTAAGCCTAAACATTTATGGAACAGCACCAACAACATCTTGGGTAGATCAAAGGGCTCACAGTCCTGGACCATTGAGGGTAAGGACGGGACTATCTGTGACCCCAAAGCTATTGCCTCCCTTTTCAATGATTTTTTTTGGGGACCTAAACAAATATGAAAATCTTTCTCATAGTTACCCATATGAAAATGGTCATAGCTCATGGCTGCTGCTGTTGCTCCGCATGTTTGAGTTAAATTAAGTTTTTTAAGTTAGTTATAAATTACTTTAATTGTTTTCCATTTTCCATTTTTGACTACGTTTTGATTGTTATATTTTACTGTGTTTTGTATCTCGGTTTACAGTTTTTATTATAGTTTTCTACCGTTGTTTTGGCGTGGTAGGTGGGGAACTGTGGAACGTAGAGTATTACCTGCTGAGGATCTGAGTTGCTGGACTTCCCTTCCCTAATGTTGCGGCTGGACTTGGGGTTGTTTCATCAGGCCCGGGAGCTCGTTACGTCTGGCTTTGCCGCTTTGCTGCTATGAACGATCTTCTCATTTTGTGCCCCGGGTGGCGAGAGGAACAGTGGATGGTGAGGAGCTGAAATTTTGGAAGCCCAATTAGATCAGGGGGAGCTCTTCCTGATATCAAGCCTCTGGGAACTTTTCATCTTTTTGACTGTTGTGTCGAGGTCATGGAATATTAGGAGAGTTGTGAATTGTGGCCATCAGGATAATTGAGCACTTGGAGGAGAAGATAGTACGAAGGGAACTTCTAGGTGGTGACTTCAGGTTGATACGTTGAACTGATTTTTGATACTGAATCTAGTTGGGACTGAAGTGAGGCCCGACTCCAGCGGGTGTTTTCTGCGGGATTTGTGGCATTGAAGGGGGACTCGATTTTCTCCCAGCCAGGGAGCTGGTGGGGGTGTCGTGCCCCTCTGGATTCCCAAGGTCGGCTGTAATTACAGCCTTTCTTGGGTTCCTTATTTTAAGCCGCATTATTTCCTGTGGGTTCTACCCAGCTGGGAGTGAGGGGGCTTCAGACTGTGGTGGAGTCCCTGCTAGCAAGTTTTGCCCAAGGTAAATTGGGATTCCTTTTTTGGCATCTGAGTTACACCTGGACTTATTTTTCTTAGGCAGTTCTGTATGGATTAGTGCTTTGTTTGCGTTCCCTTCCTCCTTATCTTGGATTTTACGGACCTCTCTTCTTTGTGGATTATTGGATACAAATGACTCTGGAACCTATGGTGTGAAGACTGCTGCTTTTCTCCTTGATCTGCTAATTGTATGTTTTTTGGTTTTGGACAACTTAGTGGTGAGAGGACCCTGTGTGCATTTATTTATTTTATTTATCAGTGTTAAGTGTAATAATGGGTAGTGAAAGTACCTAATTATTTTTATCCTTCCCCTTAGTTGTGAGAGAGCTGGGGGGGGGGTGAAAAGTTTATTTTATTTTTGTTATATTTCTTTCTGGTTTGGGTGGTGAGAGAACCTAACTTATTTTTGTATTATGATATGTATGGGGGGGGGGTTAGTTGTCTTCTGACTTGGGTTCAGACTTGTTTTATCTAATAGTAGGAGGGTGGTATTTTAAATTGCTTTATTAAATTTTGTGGAATTTATTTTGAGCTGGTTAGTGTTATTGTAATTGGTTTTGTTTTGTTGTGTTGTTGCAGCATGTGCTGGCCTCTAATCCCCACGGTGGTGTGCTACTCTTCCTCCTCTCTTTGTGCCCTTCACCCTTTTTATTCTCCCCCTCTCCAATTTGAGACCTACCAGTGCTGTAGAGCACTGGGTAATTATGCACAGGAGAGAGAGAGGTGGGTGAGGGGTTACGAACAGGGGAGGAGAGACGAAGGGGGACATCGTATTAGGGTAGTTGGATCCAGAAGGCACCCTGGAGTGAAATGGAACCCAGATCGTGGTTTGCCATGTCTGGTGTCCATACCCAAGGGCACTACCAAATTTGGTAGGCAGATGGTCTGGACAGCCTCCGAGGTTCATCCAACTTGGGTGGTGTTGTGCAATGCCAGGTCCATCAGAAACAAGACGGCTATTATTGCTGATCTTGTTGGTTCGGTGGACTTCGCTTGCATCACTGAGACCTGGCTGGATGAAAATCCAGGCCCCGTATTGGAGGCTATGACTCCGGCTGGGTACTCGGTGATACACCGCCTGAGATTGGATCGTGGGGGGGGGGGTTGCGGTCTGTTTCAAGACTGAACTGGGCCTCACGAGTGTTGTAATTGAGGATTCTGAGTCCTTCGAGTCTACAGTGGTAGCAGGTGTAAGTGTTCGAATCGTTTTCATCTACCGTCCACCTGAGGATGGGAAGCGATTTCTTCAGGAAGTGGCAGACTTCGTCATCGACATGGCGTTTGAATCGCCCAGATTGATGGTTCTGGGCGATTTCAATGCCTGGGTCAATGACGAACTCTCACAGTTTGGTCAGCACTTCCTCCAGTTAATGACTTCTCTGGGCCTTACACAGGTGGTTTCCACTGCTACCCATAAACATGGACACTCTTTGGACTTAGTCTTCTTGCTAGGGATCGAACCCTCCGACGTGGGGGTGGAACCAGTCGTTTGATCAGATCACTACACCGTGGGGTTTAGTTTTTGCACCCCCCTTAGAAGGCCTACCCCTGTGGAGATGGTTAGGTACCGTCCTTTACGGGATATAAATTCCCAAGGCATTGCGGCGGTGCTTGACCAATCGTCCCCCATGTTGGTGAGCAGTGGTCCAGAGACCCTCGTGTCAGCTTATAATTCAGCTGTTACAGTGGCTCTGGATTCTATTGCTCCTGTCCATGTGTGCCCCCTCTCCCTTTGCCCCAAGTCCCCTTGGTTTGATGGGACATTGAGGGAGATGCAGAGACGGGGCGAAGGTTAGAACATTGCTGGCATCGATCCGTCCTTGTTGCTGATCACCTTAGGTTGATCGGCCATTATTTAGTCTATCAATCTGCAGTCACCTGTAAGAAGGCAGAATTCCTGTCCAGGGAGATTGTGGTTGCTTGAAACCGACCAGCTCAGCTATTTTGAACTGTAGACAGACTGTGCAACGCAGCCTGTCTGTAAGTTCGGAAAGCTTTTTCACAATTAGAGTGCGATGAGCTTGCTCAATTTTTTGCAAATAAGGTGGGCGACATCAGGGCGGATCTGCAGCCAGCAACTTCTATGGAGGTTGTGGTCGGTCAGTGCGAGTTCGCTGTACCTCAGTTTTCTTGGAGTTCCTTCAGTCGGCTAGATTTCATGGATGTCATGAGGATTATTCAGAGTGTGCGCCTTACATGCTGTAGTTTGGATCCTGGGCCGACTTCCCTAATTTTGGGTTGTATTGATATCATTGGTCCAGTCCTTGTGTGAATAGTCTGGTGCTCCTTGGAGTCGGGTGAGTTTCCCAGCTCCCTGAAAGAGGTGGTGGTGAAACCACTCTTGAAGAAAGCTACTCTGGACCCGGACAGTTTTGCTAACTGCAGACCTATCTCTAACCTTCCCTTTGTTGGGAAGGAGATTGAGAAAGTAGTGGCAGCTCAACTGGAGGACCTTTAACCATCCATGACATCTATGAACCCCTCCAGTCTGGTTTTTGGAAAAGACATAGTATCGAGACAGCGCTGGTTCGGGTGCTCAATGATCTCGAGGGCAAGAGATCAGAAGAGATGTTCCATATTGGTTCTCTTAGCTCTCTCCTCAGCTTTTGACACCATGGATCACATGGTATTGATAGCACACCTGAGGCATTTATATGGAATATCGGGAACCGTCCTTTGATGGTTCACCTCTTTCCTCACGGGGAGATCACAAAAAGTTGTGTCTGGGGTTTTTTCCTCGGGGACCAACTGCTTTCTTGTGTGGGGTGTCTCAGGGTTCTGTACTGTCACCCATGTTATTCACGGTGTATATGCTACCCCTCGGAGACATTGTAAGAAGGTATGGGCTGAGGTTTCACTGTTACGCAGATGATA
This sequence comes from Neoceratodus forsteri, assembly GCA_016271365.2. NCBI lineage: Eukaryota > Metazoa > Chordata > Ceratodontiformes > Ceratodontidae > Neoceratodus > Neoceratodus forsteri. The sequence goes on along the minus strand of CM028131.1, from coordinate 885,063,230 downwards.
CCCAGCTATACCTGTCTTTTGCACCCGACCAGGATGGAGCTCTCTCAGTCTTTATCAACTATCTGAAAGAAATCCAGGAGTGGATGGATTCTGGCTGGCTGAAGTTAAACTCAGAAAAGATGGATGTATTGGTTGTGGACCCTGGTCAACAGATAGAGGGGTTGGGTGCTGGTGTGCCCTCAGGAATTTTCCTTGGTGGCATTTCCCTCCCAGCCTCTGAATGGGTGCGTAACCTGGGGGTTATCTTGGATGACAGACTGACCCTGCAGTCGCAGGTGTCGGCTGTCGTCAAGACCTCCTTTTACCATTTTAGGAATATCACCAAAGTTAAGCACCTGGTTCCGTCTGATGACCTTCCAGCATTGGTCCATGCCTTTGTGTCCTCGAGCTTAGACTACTGCAACTCCCTTTACTTTGGGCTTTCAGGTGTTGAAATTCACCGCCTGCAGCTGGTGCAGAATGCAGTGGCCCAGGTTTTGACAGCTTCTAGTAGATCCTGTCATATTACTCCAGTGTTGCGCGAACTGCACTGGCTGCCTATATGGTGGCGGATCACCTTTAAAGTCGGTTTACTGACTTTTGAAGCCCTTCATGGTCAGGGTCTGGCCTATCTGAAAGAACTTCTGGTTTCTTACTCCTCTGGTTGATCGCGCCGCTTGGCCAACAAGGGGTTGCTAGAGATTCCTAGGGTGAATCTTAAATCATCTGGCTCTAGAGCATTTTCTTATGCTGCGGCAACCCTTTCGAATTCTCTACCCTGTCTGTTATGGGAGTTCACCTCCGTGGAGGAATTTAAGAGAGGACTAAAAACTTTCCTCTGGCAGTCGGCCTTTTTAGAAAACTGAATTGTACTTGGACTTTGATTTTTTATGGATTTTAATGTCTGTTTTAAATTGTTTAATCTGTAAAGCGCTTTGGATTTGGAAAAGCACTGTATAAATAAAAAAATATTATTATTTATTACCCCCTGCACAGACCTCTTCTGCTTTGTCACCTGGAGCTGCCAAATCCAAATGTTACTTAAAACACCTTACCATGGGACAGGTAGCCAGATATCCGAGACACTCCAATCCTAAACCAGTTTCTGGCCCAGATGGCTACTGCATCATTAAATTGGCTAGTGAGGTGCTAGCATAACTTCTCACTTTGCATGTGCTTGTACCCTAAATTGTGGAAGATGGGCACCACTATGCCCATCCTGAACATCTCATCTGCTGTGCCATCTCTCTCTCTCCTGGCCCCCTTCTCAAAAGTCTTCGAAGGGATTGTCTTTGAACAGATGTCTGCCTACATCCAGCAGTACGACCTGCTGACTAGTTCACAACATGGATTCCACCCAGTGCACAACACTGAAACTGTCCTGGTGAGACTCAATGACTGTACACTAAGCCAGCCTTGGAGTGGGTCCCAAGGTGGTAGCCTGGATAAAAAACTGGCTGGACAACAGGACACAAAAGGTAATAGTAAATGGAGTCCACAGTGAAGAAAGAAGTGTAACTAGCGGGGTACCGCAGGGTTCGGTACTGGCATCGGTCCTCTTTAATGTCTTTATAAGTGACACTGGAGAGCACCTGGAAGGAAAGGTATGTCTCTTTGCAGATAACACAAAGATCTGCAACAGGATTGATACACAAGGTGGGGTGGAAAGAATGAAAAGGGTCTTGGCAAGGTTGGAGGAATGGTCAAATATGTGGCAGCTCAGATTCAATGCGAAGAAGTGCAAGGTAATGCATCTGGGAAACAAAAACCCAGGGGGTGAGTTAATAATGACAGCAAAAATCGAAAGAGACCTAGGAGTAATTATATCAGATGACCTAAAGGTGGGCAAGCAATGTGAGAAGGTAGTAAGGAGGGCTGGGGGGAAACTGGGATGCATAGGGAGAGGCATCAGCAGTAGAAAACAGGAAGTTGTTATCCCTCTGTACAGACAGTTAGTGAGACCCCATCTGGAGTACTGCGTGCAATTCTGGAGACCCCATCTCCGCAAAGACATAGACAGAGTGGAGGCTGTTCAGAGGAGGGCAACCAAAATGGTGCAGGGTCTGCTCCAGAAGATATACGAGGAGAGACTAAAGCAGCTTAATATGTATACCCTTGGGGAAAGGAGGGAGGGGGGACATGATAGAAACTTTCAAGTATCTCAAGGGAATTAACAAAGTACAAGAGGGTAGTATCTTTCAGAAGAAGAGATGTGCAAGAACAAGGGGGAACAATTTGAAGATAGAGGGGGGACGGCTCAGTGGTAATGTTAAAGTATTTTTTCACAGACAGGGTTGTGGGTGCATGGAACAGCCTTTCTAAGGAGGTTGTGGAGTCAGGAACAGTGGGAGAATTCAAGAATGCATGGGACAGACATAAGGCAGTTCTAGTGGGGGGGGTAGGAGGAAGTAAGCTGTTGATTAACTAGAATCTGCAGCTTATCCATCAGGTAGGAAAATGGGCAGACTAGGTGGGCCAAGTGGTCCTTATCTGCCGTCAAATTCTGTGTTTCCATGTATAAACTCAGGGAATCTTGTTCCATAATATTTGTGGACCTTACAAAGGCCTTCAACCTCATGGACCATGAGCTGCTGCTTTGCTCACTCGCCTCCCTCAACTTCACTTCCAATGTCACAGCCTGGTTCAGTAACTACCTATCTTTCTGGGGGCACAGGACTGCAATTGGGAACATCCACTTGGACATTCATCCTATCAACTGCAGGGTCCCTCAATGCTTGATCCTCAGTCCCTGACTTTTCTTGGCATTCCTAAAAATGCTCCCAAATGCTTGCCTGTCCACTGAAACCTCACTATATGCAGATGAGTCCATCATCTTCTGCTCAGCCAGGAATCTAGCATTCCTCAACAAAACCTTACAACATGACTTTGGCTTCCACCAAACCTGGTTTTTGGACAACAAAATGGTCCTCAACACCAAAAAACCTAAATCCATGGTTTTCTTGGGAATACAAAAGAAAGAAGCATGTTCTCTTCTTCTCATCCACAATCTAGAAGGCACAGTGGTTGAGCTCATCACCCAGTTAAAATGCCTAAATGTCGTACTTGAGAGTGTCCTCACCTTTGACACCCACATCAACAATCTAAACTAAAAAAAATACCACCAACAGCTTAATCTGGTTCAATTTCAGTTGGTTACCGTCTGTATCCCCCCCACCCGAGTTGCCCATGAAAAAGGGACTTGTAGTTTCAGTGGGCTTATGGGGTCAACAAAATTCAATAAATAAATTAATAAACGTGATAAAAACAATATACCAGAGACTTGGAGCCCTGCACAAAGTCAAAAAGATCCTGATCCCAGAAACAAAGACTGTGCCCACAGGCTTCTGTTCCCTAATGTCGACTATGGCACCCTTGTATATGCTGCTGCTCCATCTGGGGACCTCGCCAAGGTGTACACTGTTTACAACAGCATCTGTCACTTTCTGACTGGTCTGCCCTATTGCTCCCATCACTACCAGCTGTACAAATGTGCTGTCTGCCTCTTCTTTGAAGATCACTTCACCCATAGGTCGGCGGTGTTTCTACATAAGGTTGCACTAGGTAAAGTTCCCACTTGCATTACCACACTGTTTCCCCACTCCACCAACAAACTAGGGACATGCTCCCAGTCCAAACTTATCATCAAACTCCCCCTTAGAAACATGGCTGCTGATCAAAGAGCACTATTGTACCCCCCCATTTGGGGGGCTTACCTTAATGCCTTCCATCTGCCTGTTCCTCCTCCTGGTGTTCCCAGTGTTCCCCTGATGTTCCACCACCACAGCCTGAGTCCAGTGATCTGCCTCAGGTTCCCTGAACAGCCCCTGTATTGATTTTAGCCCGTTTTGGGCTTAAAGATTGAATCGTGCACTGCCGGCATCTTCCCCATGCCGCCGGCACTCGCGCATGCGCTAGAAGGTGCTTTGGTCTTTCTGACTGCCCTTGCTGTCTAGCAGAAAAGCTTTCAGTGGTCCTGGTGCCCTTATTATTTTAAATGGGGACCAGAGTAAGGCCATTGAGAGGCCCCTAGAAGTTTAAAAATAAAGTTTGGAGAAGAGCTAAATGGGGGCTATGTACAAGTCTAATAAATATTAATCAGCTCCGCATGCATTTTAATGAGGAGCTGCCTGCCATCTAGGGGCACTATATTACAGGGACAGTGACAAGAAAAGTATTAAATGTAAATATAAAATATGGTGATCGCTATAAAGGACACTAATGGGGTTACATAACTGTGGGGTTTTAAAATGAATTAAATATTTAATCTGGCTGCACCAGAACTTTAATTGTGGGACAATGAATAAACTGCATAAAGACTGTGTCACTAGCAACCATCTTTACAGCCTAGCAGCCAGTCACAAGACAGGATTATCCACAGAAACTCTTGGGACTCACCAGAGACTTTTTGGTGAAAAAGGAGGTATAATTCTTGGCACCCAAAATCAATCCAATTAAGGGACTTAGACTGTTTTAGACAGCTTGTGAAGCCAATCGTATGACTGGAACTTTGCTCCTTATTTAAGGGGGACTGTTTGAGCTGAGTTCAGTTCTGGACAGTCTGAGTCAGTTTTGGGGAGTCTGTAGTCAGAGCTAGAAGGCTCCCTGTAGCTTGGGGAAATTTGGGGAGAGGTCTGCTATGGAGGCACCTGCAGTGGAGACCAAGTAGGATGCTGGGAACCTCCACAAAGGAGACCCACAGGAGGGTGGCACAGGACCCCACAGGGGAAGGAAACAACTCCTTGTGGGGGACTCAATCATTAGGGGTAGAAGTGGGGAGGAAGGGAGAGGGATGTAAGGTGCCTGCCTGGTGCCATGACTTGGAGGGACAGGTAGTGAATCCTCAGGATCATGGGAGCAGCTGCATGAGGAAGGGAGCTGGATGTCATTGTCCACCTAGGGACAAATGACCTGGCTGGGAATGGGATCAGAGCAGTGCAAGAGGAGTTTGTAGAGTTGGGGAGGGGCCTTAGACAAGTAGCGCGTATGGTAACCTTCTCGGAGGTACTGCCTGTCTATGGCAAGGGTGATACTAGGATACTCCATACCATGGAATTCAATGAATGGTCAAAAAACTGGTGTGGAGCTCAGGGTTTTGGCTTCATTGGGGACTGGGGAGCCACCTGGAGGGATGCAGGCCTGTACTGGTGTGATGGCCTGCATCTGTCCATGGGGGAACCAGGATCCTAGGTGATAGGTTAAATGCTTCATTGGCAAGCATTTAAACTAGCCAAGGGGGGAGCCACTGAAAAGGAGCAGGGAAATCCAAGCCTCCCCCCACAAAACTTGGTAATTAGTGAGGTAAACACCAAGGTAGAGAAGTCATTAGGGAGCAGGACAGAGGTAAATGCAAAAAAAGGCAAAGGTAGTAAGGACAGGGGTGGGGCTAAAAGGGGTATGGCCATCAAAAAATGGAGGGTGATGAGTACCAATGCCCATAGTCTGTGTAACAATCTCCCTGAACTAGTGGCCTTGATGGAAGAGGAATGCCTGGATATTGTGGCAGTCACAGAAACATGGTACACAGAGAACCATGACTGGGATGTCAACATACCAGGATACACATTCTACAGGAGAGTCAGGGAGGGTAAAAGAGGAGGAGGAGTAGCTGTCTATGTAAGAGAAGGGATCAAAGCAACAGAATTAAAGAGTAAACAGGGAGCAGATGAGGCACTCTGGGTCACCCTGGAGACAGAAAATGGCACCACAATCCACTTGGGGTTGTATACAGACCCCCATCTCAGGGGGAGGGAATGGACAGGAAAATGATAGAAGGCATACTTAGAATGGCAGAAAAAGGGGAGATATTGCTGATGGGGACCTGAATATGCCAGATGTTAACTGGAGAACCTTTGCTGCAGGCACATCCAAGAGCATGGTCACTCTTGATGGATGCCCTACAAGGGACACGCCTCAGACAGCTAGTATTGGAACCCACTCGGGAGGGAGCAATCTTAGACCTGGTACTCTCAAATGGGGACGGAGAAAGAATCTCTGATTTAGAAGTGGGTAGCCATCTGGGAACAAGTGACCACCAAACAGTGTGGTTCACGATAAACACAGCCAGAGTCAAGCCATACAAATGCAAGAGCATTGGACTTTAGGAGGGCTGACTTTGAGAAAATGAGAGAGTGCCTCAGAAAAGCACTTGCAAACAGGCAAGAAGGAGGGGTAGAGGAACAATGGGGAGTAATCAAAACAGCCATCACAGAGGCAACAAGCCTTTGTGTGAAGCAAATCAACAAAACACAATGAAGGAAAAAAACACTATGGTTCTCAAAAGAGGTGGCAGGGAAGGGTAAGGGGAAAAGGATAGCATTCAGGAAATATAAGGAAACACAGAAGGAGCAGGACAGAGAACCTTATCAGTTAAAGGAGAAAGAGGCAGGGAAGGCAGTCAGAATAGCAAAGGCCCAAACCGAGGAAAGGATAGCCAACTGTTAAGAAGGGTGATAAGGCCTTTTATAGGTACATGAGGGAGCGAAGAAAGACCAAGGGAGGGATACTGAGGCTTAATAAAGGGGAGGGAATGTGGGCAGAGGGTGACAGTGAAAAAGCAAGGATACTGAACGAATATTTCTGCTCAGTATTCACAAAGGAAGAGGGAGGGGGAGGTACCTAATCCAAACAAGAGAAACACTCTGGATATGGGGGTCGATACCACTCTATTCACAGAAGAAAGAGTTCTGAAAGAACTAGTAAAATTTAAGGTGCACAAAGCAATGGGGCTTGATGGGATTCACCCAAGAATTCTAAAAGAACTAAGGGTAGAACTAGTGACACCACTGACTACTCTCTTTAACAAATCATGGGAGGATGGGGTGGTACCTGAGGACTGGAGGAGGGCGGATGTGATTCCTCTTCACAAAAGTGGGAGCAAGGCAGAGGCAAGAAACTACAGACCAGTTAGTTTGACCTCAGTGGTAGGGAAAATGATGAAATCACTTCTGAAGGAAAGAATTGTTGAGTACCTAGAGGCCAGTGGGGCACAGGACCCAAGGCAGCATAGATTCACAGCGGGAAAGTCATGTCAAACGAATCTAATAGATTTCTTTGACTGGATGACCAAAGTAATAGACCAGGTAGGGGCTGTGGACATGGCCTACCTAGATTTTAGCAAGGCATTTGATACAGTCCCACACAAAAGATTAATATACAAGTTAGGTAGCCTGGATAAAAAACTGGCTGGACAACAGGACATAAAAGGTAGTAAACGGAGTCCACAGTGAAGAAAGGAGTGTTACTAGCGGGGTACCGCAGGGTTCAGTACTGGGACCAATCCTTTTTAATGTCTTTATAAGTGACATTGCAGAGGAACTGAAAGGAAAAGTATGTCTCTTTGCAGACGACACAAAGATCTGCAACAGGTTTGATGCACAAGATAGAGTGGAAAGGATGAGAAGGGACTTGGCAAGGTTGGAGGAATGGTCAAATGTATGGCAGCTTAGATTCAATGCAAAGAAGTGCAAGGTAATGCACCTAGGAAACAAAAACCTAGGGGAAGAGTACACAATGGGGGATGAGATACTGACAACAACAAAAATGGAAAAGGACCTGGGGTAATTATATCAGATGACCTAAAGGTGGGCAAGCAATGTGAGAAGGCAATAAGAAAGGCTGGGGGGGATACTGGGATGCATAGGGAGAGGCATCAACAGTAGAAAACAGGAAGTTGTTATCCCTCTGTATAGACGGTTGGTGAGACCCCATCTGGAGTACTGTGTGCAGTTCTGGAGACTCCATCTCCGCAAAGACATAAAGTGGAAGCTGTCCAGAGGAAGGCAACCAAAATGGTTCAGGGTCTGCACCAGGAGACATATGAAGAGAGACTAAAAGAGCTTAATATGTATACTCTTGAGGAAAGAAGGGAGAGGGGGGACATGATAGAAACTGTCAAGCACCTCAAGGGAATCAACAAAGTCCAAGAGGGTAGTATCTTTCAGAAAAAGAGATGTGCAAGAACAAGGGGGCACAGTTTGAAGATAGAGGGGGAATGGCTCAGAGGTAATGTGAGGAAGTATTTTTTCCCGGACAGGCTTGTGGATGCATGGAACAGCCTTCCTGAGGAGGTCGTGGAGTCAAGCACAGTGGGGGAATTCAAGAATGCATGGGACAGACATGAGGCAATCCTAGTGGGGGGTAGGAAGAAGTAGGCTGTTGGTTAACTAGGATCTGTAGCTTATCCATCAGATAGGAAAATGGGCATACAGGGTGAGCCAAGCAGTCCTTAACTGCCATCAAATTCTATGTTTCAGCCTGAACTCTTTGTGAAGCGTTGGGACTGCCAAGTCTGCTGACCGATCTGCACTTCTCCAGAAAAGGAGAAAAAGAAGCAATTTCCCTGGAGCTAAACTCCAAACTGAAAGTGGGATCAGAGCTTGAAAGATCTCCAACTTGCATCTTGGTGAGAAGCTGTTTTTGCCTCCAGGACTGTGGCCTAAATCGCAAGCCTGGGGTCACCGCTATTGTCTCCAGTCACTTTGCCAAAAGAGGGAGACCTGAACTTTTATCTGCCAGCTTACATTTCCAGGACTGCAGATTGCAAGCAGGTAAGCGGTGCGGCCTATGCCTGAACTGTATCAAAGCTGAGCCTGTGATGCCAAATAAATTGCTTAAGAGACTGCTGCTGCCTGTGAGACCAAAGCTGCTAGACGACCAGAGAAGGGAGTCCACTCCTGCAACTTGGATCATCGCGGGTTGCGGCCACCCTTACTTTAATAGCAGTTCAATTTACAGAAACCCACTTTTAAAAATAGTGCTTAATAGTCTGACTTTTGTTTGTGTGTGCCTTAGCTTCATACATCATTTTAACTGCATCTTTAAATAGTAACTTGTATTTGCTTTGTAATCATACATATCGCTGAATTGCTATTAAAACGAAATTCACCTTTGATGATAATTGATGAAATGAGAAGATAAAATTCACCTTAGTTAGAAGGTAAAAAGAAATGGAATACTGAAAAATAATATGTTTACTTAGGAAAAAACAATCAGAAAAGCCCATTATGAAAACAAAGAGGATACATGCCGTTGGAGAATAAACGATTACAGAATCCTATGTAATTAGATGGTTATGTAACAACTAACTGTTTAGAGAGCAAAATTCAGCTGTAGGTGGTAATCACTCACAGCCTTGTTTTAACTTAAGTTGTAAATATTAACAATGACTGTAGTTTTCTACAATTTAAAAAAATAAGTATGAGTAGTTCATGAATTGTAATAAGAAGTGCCTTACATATGAAACGTGGGTTTAACCTGAGAAAATTAAAAAAAAAAAAATAATGATAAAAAGTATTCATGTCTAGAAATTAAAACTGGAATTATGTATTTATGATAGATCCTGGCCCCTGAGGAAGCCTGATGTGGGTGAAACATTGGGCAAGCACAGGGGATCGTTGATTCTAAGAAATACTTAAAAAAAATAAAATAATCAGAGTTTATGAATCCATTGAGTGGCTGGTTTTCTTGATTTTTTGAACAAGAAATGCTATATAATAAAATATTGCTGAAACCTAAGGTGCTAATTAATGTAATCTCAAATTGCATCCCCTACCCCTTGTTTTTTTTTTTTCCAATTCTGTTTCTCTCCCCCTGACCAGAACTCTCTCGGGCTACCTCACTCGCCAAAGTCACTCTACTGCCCGCTGTGTTCCTGCCATCTTCAGAGGCGTTACGATTCCCCAGGGACATGGGAGCTACTGCCCGAGAGATCGAAGGGGCAGTGGCGAGAGAAACCAGCACTGGGCGGGCGCCGGCTGGCACTGAGGAGCCCATCGCCATCCGGGCAGGGAGGGGCTTTTTCCCTTGCATGGTGCATGCCCTGAGCGTGCACGCAACCCCTGCCAACATTGGGCCACGCCAATTACATGCTGTCTGGTGCTCGGCAGTGCCCCTGGTCTCCACCAGGGGCTGCTGGTGAACCGGACACCCCAGAGCCCTCCCCCCCGGGATAGGAGAGCAGCCCAGCTGGTGCTTAATCCGATCCCGCCCCTGCTGACCGCTGGCACAAGAGCTCGCTCCTGAACCCGGGTCGCCGGCGTGGTGCGAGGTGTGGCATCCAGCACCTCAACCCTCAGTGCCACCGGGCCGGCATTCTACCCCTTGTTTAAACCCCTAAATAAATCAGTTTGTTGTTTGAATGTTAACTTGGTCCATGAGCATATTATTACTGAGTGCTGGATTAACTCAAATAACTGCAAAATATTGTCTTGGTATTGCTGGTAACAATTTGTGGGGGCACAGGGTACATGCAAGAGTTCCAGACCCTGTTGGTAAGTGTGGTTACTGTGAGCATATTATTAGCACTCTCCCTTAATTGTAAATTGAATGCAAAGTAAAGTGTGTTATGGTAATTTATGTGTAAGGTTGCTAGGTGGGGCTGCGGGCAGGTATAACTTTCCAGAGGACTGTGCTAGCTTAACATTTAACCCATGTAAAGAATTCTCTGGGTGGAGGAACTGCGCTAATAGCAGTATATTGTTAAAATGGAGCTCCTGGTAACAGCTAAACCCGAACCCAGACCCCTCAACCTGCATCTAGGTAGGCAGGCAGGGTTAGTAGCCCATTGGGGTGTGGCTCCCGGGTTATGTCTTTGGAGGCACTGCTGGGATTATCGCCCCCTAGTGGCCAAACTATGAAAATTTCAGTTGGACCCCAAATGGAAATTGGTAGCAAAATGGAGAAAGTTACTGACCCTCGTGTTGAAATTCCTGCCATTAAGATGGCTGTACACCGTCTGCTTGGCTGGTGTGAGGCAGAAGAGATTGACCCCCAAAAAGCTTTGCTGTTGCTAGACATTCCCATGTGCACCAGTAAAAGCACTATTGAGGAGGCCATCGCCAAAGTCAAATGCCTTGGTGTTGTGGAGGGACGGCAGGCTGATTTGATTACACGGACACTGATGGTTCTGGTGAAATGTAGTAACCCAGTGGACAGTGAAAGAGTGCCCAGTGTTATTCACCCTGATGAGTCTGAGGTGGATTGGAAAGTAATTACCGTGTACAGTGTAACACCTACACCCGAGGGGCCCCTTGAATCTGAAGGACTGAAAGAAAAGTTAGCCAAACTGTTACAGGCCAGGGGTCAAACCCCATAGGACTTAATAAAACTGTTTGAAGCTTCTCCAGGTACCCCATCCCCAGGATCTGCTCCTGCATCTGCACCGGCCCCAGCGCTGGTACCTACACCTGTACCAGTGCCTGTGCCTCCTCCAGCACCTCCATCAGTTCCCTCACTGGCACCCTCGCCTGCACTTACGCCTGTGTTGTTACCTGTGCCTTCAACAAGCCTTGACTCTTACTGCAGGCCTAGCAGTCCTTATCTGCTGACAGTTTTATGTTTCTATGTTTTCTGGTACCATTCCCATACCCCAGGGGGAAGATGACCTTGAGACTTGGATGCACTATGCATCCTCCCTGGTCCAAGAGTGGCAATGTACAAAAGTGGAGAAAAGAAAGAGGATTATGGAAAGTCTCGGAGTGCCTGCATTGGATACAATCCAAGCATTGAGGTCCACCAACCCCAATGCTCCTGCGCAAGATTACTTGGTTGGATTGGAAACTGTTTATGGTACTCCAGAGGTTGGCGAAGACCTTATGTGGGGGTTCAAAGCCACTAGGCAGCAGAGACGGAAGCCACTGTCCACTTACTTGAACAGACTAGAGAAAGCACTGCAAAGAGTGTTTGGGAGAGGAGATGTAGCCTCAAGTGAGCTAAATCAAGTCAGGTTGGACCAGATACTGAGGTCCACCAAGTATTCCAGTTTCCTATTGCTCAACTTGAGACTAAAAGACCGTAAAGCTGATCCCCCCCTTTTCATTCCCTTGATGCAGGAAGTATGAGAAGCAGAAAAAGAGGAGGAATTGCTGGATCCCTTGGTTGGTGTGGCAACTACAGCTCCTGAGGAATCAAAACCAAGCGGTCCAGTCCCTCATTGACTATCTCACATCGGCGGCCTCAGAAAATCAAAACAATACCTAGCCCAGCTAGACTGGTCCCCTATCCAGCGCACCCCTGACATTGACTCAGCTGTTGACCACTTCACAAATGCCTTCTGTAAGGCTTGTGACCTTTTCGCCCCCCTCACCAGGATCCGCTCCAAAAAATGCAGTGCCCCATGGATCACCCCACCCCTCCTCCAGAGACTCAAAAACAGAGATAATCTCTGGCACATTGCTGTAGAATCTGGAAAGGCATCTGACGGACAGGCCTACAATGCAGAACGCAATAAGTGCACTTGTGCCATTAGGCTGCCAAAGGCAGAGCACTACCAGACCACCCTCACTTCCACTTGGGGTTCAGCCCGGACCTTCTGGGATAATATGAAAGAGCTAAATGGGAAGTCCTGCTCCCCCCCCCACCATCTCAGCTCTCCATCAATGGCACCCCCACCACAGATCCACGCCTCATAGCCGAATGCCTTAACACTGCCTTCTCTGACCTAAGCTCGGTCCTCCCCAGCAGCTTCTTTGACCCAATCCCCACCTCTCTCCCTCCAGTCCTGCATCGCCCACCATTCTACCTGTGCACCCTATCCTCCCAAGAAGCCAGGCCGCACCTGCTAAAAGCCTTAGGCAGCAATAACCCCAGCAGTGACCCCCTCGACTCCAGGATCCTCCATATGGTCTTGGATGAAGTCCTAGTCCCCCTGACTGACCTTCTAAACCAGTCTCTATGCCTTGGTCAGTTCCCAAGTGCTTGGAAAACTGCTGAAATCACACCCATACATAAGAGTGGGGACCGATCCACCCCCAACAATTACCGGCCCATCTCCATTCTCCCCACTCTCTAAAGCCCTTGAAAAAGTGGTGTTGATCCAGCTCTCTGAATACCTAACCAAGTATGACATTATGTGCCCAGAACAGCACGGTTTCTGCCCAGGACACAGTACAACCATGGCTTTCCTGGAATTCTCCCAACACCTGCATGCTGCTCTCAACTCTGGCAGCCTTGCAGGAGCAGTGTTCATTGACCTCTCCAAGGCCTTTGACACTGTCTGTCATCCCCTTTCCACCAACTTGGCTTCTCTGGTGGTCCCATTTCCTGGTCCTCTAGCTACCTCTCTGCTAGATCCCAGTGTGTCAAGATCAGTGGTTCCCTCTCCAGCACTCTTCCCGTTCGCTCCGGGGTCCCTCAGGGCTCCATCCTGGGTCCAATATTTTTCAGTTTCTACTTCAACACCCTCTCCAGCTCATGTACCGGTAAAATGCTCCTCTACCCCGATGATGCAGTCCTTGTTGCCTCACATCCCAATCCCACCTCCCTCCAATTATCCCTCCAGCAAGCTTACAACCAAGCCGAAAGGTGGTTCGGAGACCGCAGACTGGTCATTAACCTAAAGAAAACCAAATCAATGCTCTTATCCCACCACCAAAATAAAGCTAAAAATACTCCCCTCTTGATTATCCCCAGCACTCTGCACCCGCTAGAACAAGTGACCACATACAAGTACCTAGGCATCACATTCGATACTGCCCTGTCCTTCCACACCCACATTAATGCCCTGTTAGCCACCGTTAACTCTTGGATTGGCGTGCTATTCCGGCACAGGGACTGCCTGCCTCAGGTTGCCCTCAGGCTGGCCATCACCTCCTCTGTCTTGTCCCTCATGGACTATGGCTTGCCCGTCTATGCTGCAGCTGACAACACTGCCCTCTCCAAAATCCAACTCTCCATCAATAAGGCCTGTAGGCTCCTGACCGGTGCCCCCAGCTGAACTCACAGCTGCCTTCTCTATACTACCACCAATCCTCTCAACTTTGAGGAGCGACTGCTCTACCAGACCTGCCTTCTCGCTAAGAAGTCTCTGCTAGGACTCTTCCCCCCCACCAGGGGTCTCCACCTCCCTACAGTAGCCATCTTCATCCATCACTACCCATAGCTCTGTTAAGGCCACTTTCAAGGTGTCCAGAACCAAGACCTCTCTTGCCCAGAGATCCTTCCTCTACCGAGCCCCCACCTGGTTCAACTCCCTCCCTAGCTGCATCGCTAACTTGCCAAAAATTGACTCCTTCAAAACAGCCCTTCGGAACCATATCTTTAATACCCACTGTTGTAGTTACAGCTAACCCCTGTGTTGTAACCTGTGGTTCCTGCCGCTGCTTGCCCCTGGCTCGACAACGTCCACTGGACAGCCTCTCCCTCCCCAGACCTACCCTTCCTACTAGGTCCAAACAGGGATGTAACCCACTGTCTTCTCTGAGGACCTACTATATCCATGAGTGTAACTAACAATTTTGTAACATTATGTAACCTAAGTAACATACGAACTACTACATTATGCAACCTAAGTGTATCTATGTTAAATGTTCCTTTTACTGCACTTGTAATGTTATCCTCTGTTTTAATCTGCACTGTAACAACTGTCTTGATGTCTGCCCCCCCCAGCCCCCGCGAAGAGGTGCCTTTGTAAATGAGTCTCCGACTCAAAGGTTGTAAACCCGATTTGTAATGAATAAATGAATACCCCTGGAAGGGGACCTGCTATTGTTAATGTTCAGCCGGTTGAAACTCAAAGGTGTAAAGTGGGTCCGAAAGAGTCCAAAGAGACTGTAAGTGATTTGCAGCAGTTGAAGGACTTACTAAAACAATTGGAAGAACTAACTGCACATGCACAGAGTGCTGTAGAAATGGTTAAGGAGCAAGGTACCTGGCAGAATGCATCTGCCATGTGAGTGGGAGTGGATGCCCAGGCACACTCTCTAGATGTCGGTATAGAGTAAAAGAATTGATGGGACGTAATGCACAGCCCCAGGTTTGGCAAGAAGAGAAGGAGACCCAACTGGGACCCTCTGCTGTCAGTGGCCCTGCTCAAGCATCAAACACATATTCCTCACCACCACCTAACCGAGAACATAGGCCAGCTAATATAAACATATGAGCATGCCAGCAGAAGCAGGCCTTGTGGTCTATCGAGTCTGCTCGATTGTGCAGCTAGTCCCTCATCGCTCAGCTGCCCCACCCCCCCTCATCATAACCCTCCCTTACCCTATCCCACCCCCTCTTAAAGCTACCCACAGAGCAACAGTCCACCACCTCCTCGGGCAGAGTATTCCACTTATCCACCACCCGTTCCGTAAAATAATGTCTCCTGATTTCCCTCCTGAATCTTTCTGCCCTCCAGTCTTAGCTGGTGCCCTCTCGTATCTCTCCTCCTCCTTCTGATCTGGAAAATTCCTTCTGTGTTAACCTTGTTTATTCCCTTGAGGTAGTTAAAGGTTTCAATCATATCCCTTCTGTCCCTCCTCTCCTCCAGGGAATACATGTTCAACTCTCCCAATCTGTCCTCGTAGGACTTCCCCCTTCAATCCCTGTATCATTTTTTTTGCTCTCCATTGCACCCCCTCCAACAATTTTATATCCTTCTTCAGGAACGGGCGCCAGTACTGCATGCAGTATTCCAGGTGCGGCCTGACCAGAGATCTGTATAGAGGAAGGATCACCTCCCTATTTCTGGAGGAGATTCCTCTCGCTGTACACCCCAGTATCCTGTTAGCCTTTGCTGCCATCTTCCTGCACTGGGCTGAGTTGGTCATGCTGCCCTTTATGAGTACCCCCAGTTCCATTTCCTCCTCGATGATTTCGAGCAGCACCCCTCCCAGTTGATAGCTCCTCCCCAGGTTCCTAGCCCCAAAGTGCAGTACCTTGCACTTCTTGGCACTGAACCCCAGCTGCCATGTTTCTGACCATTCCTGTAGTTTTGCCAGGTCCTCCTGTAACCCCTTCTGCCCTTCAGTGTCATCCACCACTGCTCATATCTTCGTATCATCTGTGAAAAAACATTCTACTCCATATCCCGTATGAGATATCTGCTATAAATAGCCCAAACGCACTGATCCAAGTACCGACCCTTGTGGCACCCTACTTGTCACCTCCCTCAGTGTTGAGAGTTCCCCCCACCACCATCACCCTCTGCTGCCTACCATCAAGCCAGTTGACAATCCATTTGATCATCTTTGTTCCCACACCTATGTACTCCAGCTCCCCCCCAGCCTCCCATGCAGCACAGAATAAAATGCTTTGCTGAAGTCTAAATACAGGACATCCACCACATGTCCCTCCCGTCTAGCTCCCTGGTCACCCAGTCATAGTACTCAAAGTACTAATGATGTACTGCCACAGCTGAGACAATCAAGAGAAGGTGTGTTCTGCTACAAATGTGGAAAGGATGGTCTCCTAAAAAGGGAGTGTCGATCTACAGAGGACCCAGCCGGGGTGAGAGACTGCTTGCAGAAAAGCACCCAAAGCAGGGGAATGCCAGTGGGGCCCGGCCCAGCCTCGACACAACGCATTCTTGGCAAAGTCATTTGTTCAAGTTCCTGCAAATACCCCTCTGGACTGGTCAGATTTGGTAGGTCCTACCATGGAGACTACTGTGCATGCGGATGGAATTCCAGTTCAAGCTGTCTTAGATAGCGGGTCTCAAGTTACAGTAATTCTCAAAGACTGCTATGATCAGCATTTATCTGACCACCCGATACAACCCTCGATGGACTGCATGTATGTGGGTTGAGTGATAAGTCATATCCCTATCTTGGTTATCTGGGGGTATGGCTTTCTTTTCCATCCTCTGTGGCAGGTGTGGGTGACCCAGTGTAGACACTAGCCCTGGTATGTCGTCCTTCTGGATTGTACAGCGGTGTCGCTGTGCTAATTGGTATCAATGCACACATGTTTGGCCGCCTTGCCTGGCTATGTCAAGAGAGACAGCAAAAGAAAATTGGGAGAGCCCTGCATGTTCATGCCATGATCCAGAAAGCCTATGAGATGCAAATGCACCCACAAGAGGGTGACAAAGATGAACCTGTGGGGATTGTTTGGAAGAAAGGCTCCTCCACTATTGTCCTCCCTCCAAATGTTGAGTGCACTGTCAGTGGGGAGGTGCGGCTGTGCAAAGATGAGACAAACAAAATATTGATGCTGGATGCCCCAGAAGAAGGCAAATTGCCTGAAGAACTACTGGTGAAGCTCTGTGTACTTCCTGTCAGCGCTCACGCTTATGCCTGGAGAGTGGTGGTCCAGCTCCAAAGTGTTACAGATCGAGAAATCAAGGTACACTGAGGTTGCAATCTAGCAAAAGTTTATTGTGCTGATACTGCTGTGTTGCCATCCGAATGCCAGAATGGAGCAGAATGTGAAGTCTCGGCTGATATGTTCGATTTTGGAGAGTCTCCCATACCAACTAGTTGGAGGAACAGAATTAGTAAGAAGCTGGTGCAAAGAACCAAAGTATTCTCCCACAAGGAGTGGGAACTGGCCGTGTAACTGGGGGTGAACATCACGTATGACTGTATGATGAGAGACCCTTCAGGGAAAGGTCCAGATACCTAGCTCTTGCCGACAACGATGACGTAAGACGTCACCTGCAAGAAATGTTAGCAGCAGGCGTAATACAGGAGTCATGGAACCTCTATGCCTCTCCAGTTGTAGTAATGCAGAAAAAGAATGGCTCTGTCTGGATGTGTGTGTGCTACAGAATCCTAAATAAGAGAACTGTTCCTGATCAATATACTGTGCCACATATACAGGATGTGCTGGACTGTTTAAATGGGAGTAAGTGGTTTTCCGTCCTTGATCTCTGCAGTGGATATTACCAAATTCCAATGGCTCCGGAAGACAGAGAGAAAACAGCATTTACCTGTCCTTTAGGATTCTATGAATTCCTTTCATATGCCACAAGGAATTTTGGGTGCACTTGCCACATTTCAGAGACTTATGGAGCATGCTATGGGAGAAATGAACCTCCTTGAATGCCTGGTATACCTCAACGATGTTACTGTCTTTGGAAAATCCCTTGAAGAGCATGAGGCTTGCCTGTTCACAGTACTCGACAGACTTGAAGAGTTTGGACTGACGTTATCAACAGACAAATGTAATTTTTCCAGAGCTCTGTGAAGTATGTGTCTCCAGAGAGAATACAAACTGATCCCAGCAAAGTGGAAGCCTTAACAAGCTGGCTAAAGCTCAACAACTTAAGAGGTTTCTTGGATTCTGTGGCTATTATCGCTGTTTTGTCAAAGACTACACCAAGTTAGTATGCCCATTGCTAAACTTAACTCAAAGGTACCCACCTACTCATAAGAAATTCAAAAAAGGTGCTGATAAAGAGATTGTAAAAATATACTTCAGACCCCACGAGCCTTTACATACAAACATACGAAACTGCCAGCAGATACAGGCCATTCGGTCTATCTAGTCTGCTCAAGTGTGCAGCACTTCAGTCCATTAGACTGTAGCCACCCCCTCCTTCATATACCCTCCCCCCATCTCGCGCCCCCTCCCGGTTTGTTCCCTTCCCTTGAATCTGTCCCACCCCTTCTTGAAGCCCCCAACACTCTGCAGTGATAGACTTCCTCTGGCAGAGTGTTCCACCCTGCCACCACCCTTTCTGTGAAATAGTGCCTTCTCCATTCCCTCTTGAACCTGCCCCCTTCCAACTTCATAGATGGTCCCCTGGTTTCCCTTCCACCCTTCAGATTGAACATACACCTGGTGTCTACTCTGTTCAAACCCTTCGGGTACTTGAAGGTCTCAATCATATTCCCTCTCTCCCTTCTTTCTTTCAGGGTATACATATTGAGCTCTCGCAGTCTCTCCTCATATGGTCTGTCCCCCGACCCCAGGATAATTTTTGTTGCCCTGCGCTGTACCCCCTGCAGTAGTTTGATGTCCCTTTTCAAGAAAGGGCACCAGAATTGCATGCAGTACTCTAGGTGCAGTCTCACCAGGGACCTATACAGGGACAAAATGACCTCCCCACTCCTAGAAGTAATCCCCCTTGCTATGCACCTTAGCATTCCGTTTGCCTCTGCTGCCGCCTTCCTGCACTGAGCAGAGTGGTTCATCTCCCCAGTAACTAGCACTCCCAGATCCTTCTCCTCCTTGGATTTTGTTAACGGGACACTCTTTAGCCAGTAATTGTGTCCTGGGTTCTTGCTTCCTAAATGCATCACTTTGCACTTCTTGGCATTGAAATCAAGCTGCCAAGTGTGAGACCATTCCTCCAGATTTGCCAAATCCTCCTGAAATACTTTTTCTCCCTCCCCCCATCTACCTTGGCACAAATCTTTGTGTCATCTGTGAAGAGACTGATCTTGCTCTTAATCCCTACTATAATGTCGGCTATGAAAATGTTAAACAGAACCGGTCCCAGCATCGAACCCTGTGGTACACCACTTGTTACTGTCCTGGGTTCAGATGCCTCCCCCTACACTACTACCTTCTGCAATCTACCCTGCTGCCAGTTCTCGACCCATCTGATCAGTTTCTTCCATGCTCCCAGACTCTTCAACTTGCAGGTCAGCCTACCATGTGGCACCGAGTCAAAGGCCTTGCCGAAATCCAGGTGGAGAACATCCATCATATGTCCCCTGTCCAGTGCCCTCATAACCAGATTCCTCTGGCAGGATCTGCCTGAGACAAACCCATGCTGCTTGCTGTCCTGGAGGTTGTTATCCTCAAGAAATTGCACCAGATCTTTCCTTGAGGATTGTCTCCATCAGTTATCCCACAATTGCAGTAAGGCTCACTGGTCTGTAGTTCCCCGGTTTGTCCTTGGGCCCACTCTTATGGACAAGTACCACATGTGCTTCCCTCCAGTCCCTGGGCATGCACCTCGAATTCAGAAAGGTATTGAACAGGTCCACCAATGGCCCTGTCAGTATCTCTGTCAACTCTCTCTCCGCAACCTAGGGTGGACTCCGTCTGGGCCAGGTGCCTTGTCCACCTTCAGGGAATTAAGGCCCTCCCTCACCCTTTCCACCATGATTTACCCATCTGTGGTTGCTTCTCCCTCACCCTCTTCCAGCTTGCCCTTCCTCTCAGGTATGTGCCCTTCCCTCTCCTTGGTGAAGACTGAACAGAAGTATTCATTAAGTACTTATGCCTGCTCAGCCCCCTTTTCTACCCACCCACTTCCCCTCCTGATCCTAACAATTTGATCCTTGCTCTTCCTCTTCTCTCTGAAGAAATCCTTTTCTCCTCCTTTGATCCCCTGTGCTAACCTGTTTCCTAGCTGCCATTGCTGCCCTTAACACTCTGCTCACTTCTCTGGATTTCTTCACATATTCTTCATTGTCTTCTGCCCTGTTGGATCACTTGTTGGTCCAAAATGCATTCCTCTTTTCCCTCACCTTCTCCACTACCTCTCTACTCATCCAATTAGGTTTCTTGGTCCTGGCTGCTCTGCCTTGTGACACAAGTTTTAGTGGCTTCAGCCAGTCCTATCTTGATGACTGCTCATTTTTGTTCCATGTCTATTTCTGGGTGGATGCTTGCATATGACTTTCCAGTATGTTTCCCATCCTGCCAAAGTCTTCCCTTTTGAAGTCCAGGACCATAGTTTTTATAGTGGCTACTTCCCTACCCAAGTTGATTAAAAATCACACTGTGTGGTGGTCACTGCTTGCCAGAGGTTCTTCCACCCTTACATCCCTGACTTGTTCCCAATCTTCCAGTACCAGGTCTAGTATATTCTCCTCCCTCGTTGGCTCCATTACCCTCTGTGTAAGGAAGCCATCATGAAATGCTTCCAGGAGGATCTGCTTCCTGGCGCAATTGGTTGCTGGGATGCTCCAGTCCACCCTGGTAGATTAAATTCTCCCACCTCCACTGTGCTCCCTTTGCCACTATGCCTCCTTATCTGCTCCTCCAGTTACCTGTCAGTGTCCTCCTTCTGGGCCGGAGGTCTATAAACAACCCCCAGACAGATCTTGGTTCCTTTCTGGCTGTGTAGTTGCAGCCAGATTACTTCCAACCTGTCCTCCTCCCCTTCCTCTCTATTACATCTGATCCCCTTCCTTATATAAATGGCAACCCCCCCAGTCTTCCCTTTATCTCTATCCCTCCGGAAAAGTTGGTACCCTGGGATGGTTAGGTCTCAGTCATGGTGCTTGGTTGCCCATGTCTCAGTAATGGTAGCTATGTCCACCTCTCCCTCTGCCATCAATGCCTGCAACTCTGCCAACTTGTTCCCCAGGCTCCTAGCATTTAGTGAAACCACTATCCACACTGCCCCTATCCTTCCTGCTTCCTTACCCTTCACTCCAACCCCTATTTTGCCTAAGGTCGTATCTATCCCTGTGGTGGGGGGAGGTCCATGGGATCCCGTCTCCTGGTGATTTTCCATCTCCAATGTCTCCCCCCACCTAATTTAAATGATATCTCTCATTGATGAAATCCCCCAGCTTCTGCTTCAACACCTGTGCACCTGCCCTGCTGAGGTGTAACCTATCTCCTGTAAAAAGATCTGTGTTATCCCTTGTGCTACTCCAGTCTCCCACCAATCCATACCCCTTGGTCCCACACCATTCCCTCAGCCACTTGTTGAAGTCATTGATTCTTCTCTTCCTGTCTATACTGGCCCTTGGCACTGGCAGAACTTCTGAGAATGCTACCATTGTTCGCTCTTTGCTGCATAGTTTTCCCATTTCCCTGAAGCTGTCTTGTACCTCCTGTATCCTTCTCCCTTCCAGATCATTTTTTCCCAGGTGCACCACAATGTGCAGCTTCCCCGTCACCTTCCCCACATATCTGCCCATGTGTTGCCCCACTCTACTTGCTGGCATGCACTCTACACAGATGTTACTTTTTCTGGCACTCCTCCCCCCACCTTATACCCTTAAGTATAGAATCCCCTAGAATTATGACTCTCTGACGCTTTTCCTGCCTCACCCTTTTGTTTCCTCCTCCCCACCCCCAACTTGTGAGGCCCTAACCCCCCGCCTCGGCCCCTTTGCCTCCCCTAACCTTTTCCCTGTCCTCTCCCCCCTCACAACTGTGACTGGGTTACTGACCTCCACCTCCGAACTATTTTCTGTCTGTGGAACCTCCCCTTTGTACTGACTTGTTGCTCTGTCCACTACGCTACCACCTCCTCTACTATTTCTTAACCATGTCTTCCCAGAAATGTGGCCTCCTCCACTTGGACTCCCCTCCTCTCAATATACCTAACCTTCCCTGGGCTGCCTGCCGCTTCCCCCTTCCTCCTGTCTCCTTGCTCTTTCTCTCCCTCTGGAGAGACTGCATCACCATCACCTTGCCAATGTGTCTTCTAGGCGTACTGCCTACTGCCTCTCTGCTATATACCTTTTCCCCTGTAGTGTCCTCTCTCTGCTTCTTCACTGTAGCTTCCCTCCTGTCTGTTACCTGGTCTTCTGGACTAGCCAACACTGAGAATCTGTTTGCAGTGCTAATCTCCTTTTCTTGAATGAGTCCAGTCCCCCTTCCCATGGGCTGATATCCTTGCTCCTACCCAATCTTAGTCATGCTGCTGTGCCTGACCCTCATCCAGTTATCACTTCTTTCCCTTGACTGTACCCACTTGTGTGTCCCACCAAGTTCCCCCTTATTTTTGCCTGTTTTGAGCTCTTTTGGATACCTCATTAGTTTCCTCTCCTGGCTGTGTTTCTCCCCAATTCATGTCTGTACAGGAAATATGTGGCTCTCCCAGTTAGGCTCTTCCCTGTCTACCAGCATGGCCTGCTGTCTGCTGTCCTCCCTGCTGACTCCCTGCAGACGCTACTCAAGATGCTATACTCCTGCTTCATGGCACTCCAGCTTCGGGGTTGATTAAGCTTGGGGGTCACTTGGTCTTTTTGAAATATAAATGGATCCCAGCCCCGCTATTGACTGGTCTGAGTCACGTGACCACCCCTTCCCCTCCTGTGTATTTCCCAACCTCTCTCTCACTCAGTTAAATACCCCCCCTCAACCAAGACAGAATCATTTGTTTTGCAGTTACACTGTTTAAATCACACAGCACACATTGCAATCTCATTAAATGCTACCTGAATCCTAAATGAAAACAAACAGCACAGAAAAAGTATTTATCTTCTAGCTCCAGCTGCCTGCCTCCCTCTGCAGAGTTTCACCTCCAACACCTTTTGGTCAGAGATGGACTCCAGACTGCGACACAGCTTTCCAAGAAATTATTTATCAGCTCACCCACACACCCGTGTTTGCCTATGCTGTCCCATCCTAACCTTACATGCTACATACAGATGCCAGTCTGAGTGGCCTAGGGCCATACTTTATCAAGAGTATACAGAGGGATTATGCTCAGTGACTTTTGCCAGCAGAAGTCTGACACTTCAGAGAAAAATTACCCAGTACATAAATTAGAGTTTCTCGCTCTCAAGTGGGCAATCATGAAACAATTTCACAAATACTTGTATGACACAAAGATTTTGGTTAAGACAGACAACATTCTGTTAATCTATGTTCAGACATCCACCAACCTAGATGCTACTGGACACAGATGGCTTTTGGCTCCATCAACATATGATTATGCAGTGGAATACTGACCCAGCCTAAATCACACCGATGCCAATGCCCTTTCTCGCAGAACTGCGTCAAATCAACTGTGGGTGCACATTCCTGAACAATCAGTAAAAGCACTATGCCATAAGTTCGACAGAGATGAGACTGTAGATTGCTTGGGACCTCCTGACACATGCCTCCTTGTAGCATATTGTAATTTCGCAGCCTTGGACTTAAGTGCTTTACCCCAGCTAACTCTGGCTGCTATCCAAAAAGAGCAGCGCTATGTTCCCATGATCAGACCAGTTCTAATTGCCTTAAGAAAGGGAGAAGACAGTTCCAGAATGCAGTCCAGTGACCCCCAAACTGCTTTGCTGTTATGAGAAGGGCCTAAGCTTAAGCTATGGAGTAGCTACTGTACAGAGAAATGACCGACAGTCAAAGGGAAGTTGTATGAAAGCAGTTAGTGTTGCCTTCAAAATGTAAGCATGTTGTGCTAAAGGCCCTGCATGACAGCATGTGACACTTAGGTAGCGAAAGAACTCTGGATCTGTCCTGTGCATATTTCTACTGCCCTAAAATGGGTCTGGATATCGACCAGTATGTTAAGACATGCAGTAGGTGTCTGCAGCAAAAGGCTCAACCTCAAAGAGCAGATCCCCTGATTAACGCAACTACTAGTGCACCAATGGAACTAGTCTGCATCGATTTCCTGAGCCTGGAGCCCAATTCAAAAAACATCGTAAATGTGCTAGTAATGACAGATTATTTTACAAGGTATACTCAGGTTTATCCAACAAAAGACCAAAAGACTGCCACTGTAGCAGAAATCTTCGTGGAAATGTTCTTTGTCCACTACGGTGCTCCTCAGAGAATACATTCGGATCAGGGTTGAGACTTCAAAAATTGCCTCATTAAAGAGCTGTTGCCCACCTGGTGTGTTAAAAAGTCCAGAACTACCCTTTGTCATCTGCAGGGAGATCTGCAACTGGAGAGGTTTAACCAGACTTTGCTTGACATGCTTGGTACCCTGCATCCTAAAGATAAGCCAGGGGTAGAGCCAGCAAATAAGTGCCCTTGTACACACCTATAATTGCATAAAAATGATGCGACTAGGTTTTCACCTTACCACCTCGTGTTTGGCAGAGAAGCTTGCCTTCCAATTGATATTTGTTTCGGAGTTTCTCCGGATGGTGCCCGATCAGACAACTACCTACAGCATGTAAAAAAAAACTGAAAGCTCAACTAAACCATGCATTTCAGCTGGCAGCAAAGAAAAACCTGGCCAACAAAGCTCATCACGACAAGCATGTTAAGGCCCAAGAACCTAAAACAGGAGACCATGTATTGATGCATAATTTAGGCTTCCAAGGAAAACATAAAATAGCTGATTAATGGAGTTATATTCCTTATATTGTTATTAGCAAGCTATCTGACTTACCAGTATACAAAGTGTGCCCAGAAGGCGATCCTCATGCCGTAAAGACCATCCATAGGAATTACCTTCTGCCCATTGGGCAAATAGTTTTGGACACAGTACCACAAACTGCAGCTCCAACAGGGCCTGTCACTAGATCTGCTACTTGGAACAAGCAGCTCAATCTGTCTCCTACTGCTCAACAGTCAGAGCCCATAGCCGATAATACTACAGCTGACAATGGTGCCAGTTCTAATGATGATGCAAGTGAATTTGGTATTGCTTATTACCCATCCCCTGAACTTGAAAAACTGTTCCAGGGACTTCCCTCTGCTGATCAAGCAATACCCCTGAAAATCCAGTAGTTTCAACTGACTTTGTTCTATCAATTGCACCTGAACCCCCAGAAAGTAATGTCCACAGTGTGAGCTCTGAAGTTGCTTTGCATCGTGGAGTTAACTAAACTCAGTGTACATGATCCAGAAGAAACAAGTAAACCTGAAAGTGTTACTGAACCAAGTAGGCTAAATGAACTGTTCCAGTCCCAAGAAAGTGTGGCTGTTCCTGAAAATGTCAGCTGTGTGGTGGATGACTCAAACTTTGCAGAGATACCCCTCACAAACAAGAATGAGCCTTCAAAGCCTAAGAGTGATGGTGATGTTCAAGACAAAGGGCCTGAAACTAATAATGACAACCACGAAAGCGCAGTGGTACCCATTTCTACAGAAGCTGCTTCATTGGTGGACAGTGAACTGAGGGTCACTACCTCGAATGCTGAAGAAGTGCAAGTGCCTGTGACAACCTTGCCATGTCGATCAGAAAGGTCTGTAAAACCAGTAACGAAGCTCACGTATGATACGTTTGGAGAACCTGTCAATCTGCCCATGAATGTTGTTCACAAGGGAGTGTACATCGCAGCCAACTCTCTGCCCAAATTAGTGTTCACTGCCTCCTCTGAAATCAAAATCAAAACCTCCACCCAGTATAGAAAGGAGCCTGTAGGTAAAAAGAAGGGAATAAGGTGAAATGCACGGGTAGCAAGTGGTGAATAATGATTCAAGTAAAAATGTGAGTTTGAAACTGATAATGTAATTTCTAAGCTGTTGATATGCGCCAAGATATATTCTCAAAAGGTATAGTTTCAAAAAAGTCATGACAATGTACAGTAGATAGTGTATAAAATGCAACCTGATTGCATACTATACTGTAAATGGATATTATGTGTCTGACCAGATGTTTATATAGTAAAATGTTAGTTAAATGTTGTATTTGCCAGAGTTATATACAGTAAATTGTGTATATAAAAATGTGTTATTGGGTTACCAGTCTAATATAGTCTTGGCGAGGATGCCCAGTTTTCTCAGGCAGGGGAACGTGTAATGTCCCCCCCATTTGGGGGGCTTACCTTAATGCCTCCCGTGTGGCCATTCCTCTTCCTGGTGTTCCCTCGATGTTCCACCACCACAGCCCAAGTCCAGTGACATGCCCCAGGTACCTCGAACAGCCCCTGTATTGATTTTAGCCCTTTTTGGGCTTAAAAGTTGAATCATGAGCTGCTGGCATCTTCCCCATGCCGCCGGCACTTGTGCATGTGCTAAAAGGCACTTTGATCTTTCCGACCACCCTTGCGGTCTAGTGGAAAAGTTTCCAGTAGTCCTGGTGCCCTTGTTATTTTAAATGGGGACTGGGGACCAAAGCAAGGCCATTGAGAGGCCCCTAGAAGTTTAAAAATAAAGTTTGGAGAAGCGCTGAATTGGGCTATGTACGGGGCTAATCAATGAATACTAATAAGCCCCTCATGTATATTAATGAGCAGCTGCCTTCTGTCTAGGGGCGCTATATTATGGGGGCAGCAACAAGAAAAGCACTAAATGTAAATATAAAATATGGTGAACGCTATAAAAGGCACTAATGGGGTTACATAATGGTGGGGTTTTAAAATGAATTAAGTATTTAATCTGGCTGCAACAGAACTTTAACTGTGGGACAGTGAATAAACTGCATGAAGACTGTGTCACTAGCAACCATCTTTGCAGTCTAGCAGCCAGTCACAAGCCAGGATTATCCGTAGAGACTCATAAGACTTACCAGAGACTTTTTGGGGAAAAGGAGGTACAATTCTTGGTGCCCAAAATCAAGCCAGTTAAGGGACTTAGACTGTTTTAGACAGCTTGGGATGCCAATTGTATGACTGGAACTTTGCTCCTTATTTAAGGGGGACTGTTTGAACTGAATTCAGTTCTGGGCAGTCTGAATCAGTTTTGGGGAATCTGTGGTCAGAGCTAGAAGGCTCTCTGCAGCTTGGGGAAATTTTGGGAGTGGCCTGCTTTGCCTTTCCTTGCCTGAACTCTTTGTAAATTGTTGGGACTGCCAAGTCTGCAGACCAATCTGCACTTCTCCAGAAAAGGAGAAAAAGATGCAGTTTCTCTGGAGCTAAATTTCAGGTTGAAAGTGGGATCAGAGCTTGAAAGATCCCCAACCTGCATCTTGGTGAGAAACTGTTTTTGCCTCAGAGACTGTGGCCTAAATCCCAAGCCTGGGGTCACTGGAATTGTCTCCAGCCACTTTGCCAAAAGAGGGAGACCTGAGCTTTTATCTGCCAGTTTACATTTCCGGGTCTGCAGATTGCAAGCGGGTAAGCTGTGCAGCATGTGCTGGAACTGTACCAAAGCTGACCTGTGATGCCAAATAAATTGCTTACAAGTCTGTTGCTGCCTGTGAGGCCAAAGCTGTTAAACGACCAGAGAAGGGAGTCAGTTCCTGCAATGAAGATCATCGTGGGTTGCGGCCACCCCTTGGGAGGGATGCCTTGAAGTGGGGGTAAGTCATGCAAACCCGGGTCCCTGTATCCTGGTCCTTGCTGAAAAGGACGAAGTCCTGCAGCTACAAGCCAGAGAGCTGAATCTTGCCTCGAGGGGAGTTGACCTGAAAATCATCCCAGATCCTGAGGCCCATGGTTCAGTGAGTAAGAACAGGGCCTGCCCCTGCAATCAATTTAAAGTGTTTTGCCATCTGATTTGCCTATCAGTTTCAAGCTGCTGTTTAGACTGTTTTGCAGGCCATCGGACGTGGGGATTACAATTTTCTTGGGAATAAAGTGTTGTGCATGTTGCAAAAGCCAAAAGTCATAGACCTAAAAATCAGTATTTCATTTAAGGGCCCCAACCAGCTGCAACGGCGGCAGATCTGCAGTGCAGGGGGATGGATGTGTTGTGTCAAATGCTATATAATGACAAAATACTACTGAAACCTAAAGTATGAATTTAATCTCAAATTGCATCCCCCTACCCCTTGTTTAAACCCCTAAATAAATCAGTTTGTTGTCTGAATGTTAACTTTGGTCCATGACCATATTATTACTGAGTGCTGGGTTAAATCAAATTACTGCAAAGTACTGTGTTGGTATTGCTGGTAAAAATTTCTTTGCAGGGACACAGGGTGCATGCAAGAGTTCCAGACCCTGTTGGTAAGTGTGGTCACTGTGAGCATATTATTAGCACTCTCCCTTAATTATAAATTTAATGCAAAGCAGAGTGTGTTATGGTAATTTATGCACAAGGTTTCTAGGTGGGGCTTTGGGTAGGTACAACTTCCCAGAGGGTTGTGCTAGCTTAAAGAGCTGCTGATGCCTCCAAGAAAACTTTAAAAAACATAATATTTAGATATGATTCAGCTTGCACTCCACATATATTCTATAGATTTATCTTCCCTGTTATTTATTACTAAGGAAATTTGCATGAACACACAATCTTTCTCCCTTAGAGTTCATCTGCATCTATAGTCAACTCCCTACTTCATGTCATAATCCTCTGTTGTGACATCACAATCTGTTGCAGTGGGAGTAACTGTGATGTCACAAGCAGTGCATTATGACCTCAGGTAGGGAGAAAGCAACAGGAATAGACCAAACTCTTCAGGAGCAAACATCCTGTTGTTATATAAATTACCTCAATAATAAATAATGGGGAGGAGGAATAAATAACTAACGTGAAATACAAGCTGAACTGCATCCAAATATTATGTTTTGTGAAAGTCCTGTTGATGGTGTCAGCTGCGTTTTAACATTTAACCCACTTAAAGAATTCTCTGGGTGGAGGCACCATGCTAACAGCAGTTATTGTTAAAAAAGAGTCCCTGGTAACAGCTAAACCCAAACCCAGGCCCCTCAACTTGCATCTAGGTAGGAAGGCAGGGGTAGTAGCTCTTTGGGAGGTGGCTCCCGGGTTACACTATCCTTCAGGACTATTGGCCCCTATGATTTCCTGTCACTCCCACCTCAGCTACCAGCATTCCCTCCTTCAGTACCAACCTCCACCAGCACCTTATGGACAATAAGCACTGTAACCGTACACAGTTAACCTGTTACTCCTCTGCAGTGTGTTGCCTGCCTGTAATTAGGTTACATGACTAATCCTGTGTTGTTCCATATATGTATTGTATTTATTACTTTCTACATATGGTCACTTATGAAAATGGGCTCTATAGCTCATCTTGCTCTCAGGTATAATAATTGAAATAAAAGGCTCCTCTGGCAACAGTTCATCATTGCTGGGAGAGGTAGTTCTCTACCCCTGGACCTTTGGTCCCTTGGCCCATGACAGTCATTCCCACACCGGCACATGCCTTGCAGCTATCCCCTGCATCTGCTTCTCCACCCCTTTGGGTGGAGTTACCTTCACTGCATCCCCTGTTTGGGGTTCCAATCAAGGAGTCATGTGCTGCTGCCAGCTTGCCATGCCAGCTTTTGACAGAGATCATTCAGTCCGAGGTTACTATGGTGGTCTATGGTAGTGACAGTTGAGGGCCAATTTTGAGGAATCCAATGACAACCCTGAATGTGAGTCATCCATGGCCTCGACCAGGACTCACTGTTTCAACTGAGAGCTGGTCGAAAAGTTGACACCAACAATGGACCAGTGTCTTTTGGGGCTTTGATTTGACTTGTGTCAGAATCCATGAATGTGCCCTTGGAACCAGTCCAGAAGTAGCTAAATACCCCTTTAATGCCATATTGAACAAGGATGATTCCCAGGAGGTAGCCTTTCCTATGGCTGAGGCTATCTTGGAGCTTTGGCAACATCCTGCCCGCCACCCTCCACTTATGTGGTCAGCAAGCACCTGGTTCCAATGGGCTCCCATTTGGGGGTTCTCTGACCACCCCTATGTTAAGGGACTGGTTTGAGACTCAGCCTTTTGTAAATTAGGCAGTCAAGGGGACGTGGACAAGCCTCCCAAAAAGGAGTCCAACAGGCTTGACCACACAGCGAAGACAGTGTACACAGCTGCATTGTTGGGTCTCTGTCAAGCCAGCTATGTTGTCATGACAGCCAACTTTGGTCACTCCCTGCTGGGAGTGCTAAGACACCTCCTGCTCCCCCATCTGTCTGCCAACAAACCATTGCCAGTCAAGATGGTCAGAGACCAGGGTCAATCACTGGTTAAACACCAGCTCCATATGGCTTTGGACATGAGTAACTCTTGTGCTTGTGCCATGGTAATGGTCCTCACCATGCATCGCAGGGCCTGGCTCAGGCTTTCCACCTTTACAATGGAGATTCAGCATAAGCTGGCCGATGTCCCCTTCTTGGGACTGACCTCTTGTGTTCTGCAGTGGAAGGGAATCTTATGAGAATTAAGAAGTCCAGTGCCACCCTTATGACTGTGACTTCATCCCAGAAGGTCCAGAAACCTAAAAGGAAGGCCTTCCATCACTGGGCCTTTCAGCTACAACAGCCCCAGAAGCAGCCCCAGCAGGGTCAGTTTCAGCACTGGCATCTGAAACCAAAGATCAATGGCCAGGGGTCAAAAAGAGTGGAGGACTGAGAAGGTGATGCCTCCGTGGCACCTGTGACTGAATCTCCTCCCAAGCTGCGCAGTAATGGGTTTTGGGGTGTCATCCCCCACCTACCATAAAGTCTCTGTCCCAGCTCCTGGTCCGAGGTCAATGGCACCACTTCTTGCCACAATGGTCTGCCATTTCTTTGGACTACTGGGTACCAGGAAGTGGTGGGCAGAATGTTGATTCTAGATTTTGAGACTCTCCTGTCATACAGACTTCAAACGTCTTGGGAGTCCAGGTTGTCCAAGGACAAGTCTGTGCTAAGAGCCGACATTATTCAGCTTCTGGAGCATAGAGCAATAGCCCATACCCCTGATGCACTGGCCACTCAGGTATATGTTTCCAGGTATTTCCTGGTTCCAAAACAGATGGGGGGGCTAATGCCCCATACAGGATCTCCAGGACACATTCTTCCACATCCCAGCCCATCCGTCCCATTGCTGGTACCTTTGGTTCCACAGAGAAGGGATCCTGTATCAGTTCTGGGTCATGCCCTTTAGCCTTCTGTCTGCACCAAGGGTCTTCACCAAGTATAGGGCAATGGTGGTAGCCTTCCTGTGGCACAATGACTTCAGGAAGTATCCCTACCTGGATGACTGGCTGTTAGTCAGACCATCCAAGGAGGCTGTGGAGAGGTCTAGAGATCTGGCCCTCCAGATCTGTCGGGACTTGGGCTTGTTGGTCAACCTGGTAAAGTTCTAGATGGTCTCTTCACAGGTGACCAAGTTCATCAGGGCAGAACTAGACTCCCTGTAGGTCAAACCCCACCTCCCTGTGGACTGGGCATTGGGCCTTATCTCCTCTGCCTGATCATTTCAGGTTGGACTTTTGTATCTGTCTGGGACTTAGTGTGGCTGCTGAGTACATGCCATCCTCCACCAGCATGATCTGTTGGGCTCACTGGTGGATGCGTCACCTGCAGTGGGAGATGGGTCACCAGTGGTTCCAGTGCCTAGGTTGTGTGGTCCAGCCAGTCATTGTGACCCAGAAGATGTGGGATGCCATCCAGCGGTGGCTGGATCCATAACCTCTGAAGGAAGGAATCTGGTTTGTCCACCCAAAACCATCCATTATGCTCATGATGGATACATCTCTGGTGAGGTGGAGGGCACACCTAGAAGACCACAAATCCCATGGGTTCTGGTCACACCAGGAGTCCCATCACTACATAAACCTGCTGGAACTCCATGCAGTCTGTCTGGCTCTGAAGGAATTTGCTCCTCTGATCAGGGGTTAGATCGTGCAGGTCCAGATGGACAACACCCCAACCATGTTCTATCTGAACAAGCAGGGTGGGATGCACTACCTTCCATTGTGTCAGGAGGCTCTCCGCACCTGGACACCCATGTGGAACCTGGGTGCAGATCTCCTTGGAAGCCATGTTGCAGGAGAGAATAATCAACTAGTAGATACTTTCAGCTGGGTTGGAGAGGTGTCACATGAGTGATCCCTGTATCAGGAGGTGCTAGACCACCTGTTCTTCCAGTGAAGCAGTCCTCTAGTGGACCTGTTTTCCTTGTGGGAGAACAGAAAGTTCAAAACAAAAAAAAGTGGAGGATGCCTTCGCAAGACCCTGGACTCTGGACCTCCTCTACACCTTCTCTCCCTTCCCCTTGAGCCACAAGGTTGTGGTTAGGGCCTGGAGTGACAAGCTGTGGATGATCATGATAGCCCCACACTGGCCCAGGCAGTTCTGGTATATGGATCTCCTCAGCCTCAGCTGTAAGCCTCCATGGAGGTTGTCTCTCTGCCAAGATCTGCTGACACAACAAAAGAAGGTCCTGCACCAGGACTTTTAATCTCTGTACCTCTGAGCCTGGTTCCTGAACTAGTTGAGTTCCAGGCACTGGGCTTTCATCCTCCACTTTGTGGAGCCATCCCATAAGGAGTATACTCATAAATGCTATGCATTTAAGTGAAAGAGGTTCTCAATCTGGTGGCAAACTAAGGAGCTTGATCCCCTTACCTGTCCCTGGCAAGCATTCTTGACTACCTGTGGTCCCTCTCTCAGTTGGGTCTGTGAATGACAATTCTTATGGTATACCTGGCAGTCATCTCTGTATACTGGGCATGGGCTGGTATGCTGATGGTGGCCCAGGAGAAGGTGGTCAGGTGCTTTTTCAACGGCTAGATCACCTGCCTCGGGTTAGGTACTAAATCTCATCTTAGAAAATACCTCCGTGTAACGTATCACCTAAAAGATCCCAAACCGCTATTTTCCTGGCTCATATGTAATCCCAAAGTACAAAATACTGCAAGGTTTAAGAAATTGGCACATGTAGTTCCAAATTATGTAAAAGTATGTAAAAGTAAAATGTCATCATGTGTGAAAGTCACCTGGTGCGCTTATGAGCTGTTCAAACAGCGCAGATGCAAGTCTGTAATCTGGGCTACATAGATCTCCTGGCTACCAAACCAGGCTTTCAGCAACACAACAACAATGTCTGTCCCAGAAGGAGAGTATCCAGTTTTCCGACTTGTCCCATCTCAGAAGGGACAGAATAAGCTGTGCGTGGGAGGGTACTTGCTTGTGAGTGAGAAAATTTGTGACGAGAGGCATTACTGGTGCTGTCAGAGCCGCAAGTTACTAAACTGCCATGGTTGTGCGATAACTGTCCTTTGTGGTGGTCTACATCTGCTGGTGAATGATAAAGAACATAACCATTCACCAGATGCAGCAGATGCACCAAAGGCAGAAGCAATGTCAGCTCTGAAAGTGAGAGCTGTAGAAATGCATGATAATCCTTCCCAGCTAGTGCAAGATGCACTGTCCTCAGTCCCCCCCAAAGCATGCCACAGAAACAGGCTTTGCTTCAGGTGATAAAACAGGTGAGAAGAGCACATAGACCACCTGGGCCACGATCCCTTCAAGAGGTTAGTGTGCCTGAGGAGTTGAGGGAAGTGATTGGTCAGCAATGGTTGTTACGAGACACCACTGTCGGCGATGAACGGTTCTTGTTGTTCACCACAGGTGCTAATATTAAGCGGTGTTGAGGACAAAATACTGGATAATGGATGGGACTTTTAGGACCGTTCCCTCAATTTTCAGGCAGCTATACTCAATTCACGCACCTATGGGGCCAGAGGAAACATGTAGGATTGTACCTTTGGTGTTTGTGTTCATGTCTGATAAGTCCCAGTGCAGTTATCAGCAATTATTCCAAGACCTTGCAGATAAGGCAGATCTAATACTAGCTCCTAGGTACATCATCACTGACTTTGAGCATGCTGTCATTAACCCTTGCAAAATAGAGTTTCCTTCTACTATAAATAAAGGATGTCTTTTCCATCTGGGACAGATTGTGTGGAGGAGGATACAGGCATGTGGGTTAGCACAACAGTATGGAAGTGACCTGGAATTTAGCCTTCTATTGCAACACCTGGTTGCTCTAGCTTTTCTCCCATCAGTAGAAATTACAGTTGCTTTTCAAGAAGTGAAAACGATAATGCCTCAAAATGTTTCCCCTCTTATATCTTGGTTTGAGGAACATTCTGTTTTGGGGAGAGTTAGAAGAGAAATGAGAAATCGAGCACCAGTCAGAAACCCTCCCATGTTCCCACCAGACTTTTAGTCAGTGCAAGATCAGGTCAAAATGGGATTTCCAAGGACACAAAATAAAGTTGAGGCTTGGCATCGATGACTAGGGGCATTGATAGGGTCTGCTCATGTCAGGACATACTTATTTATAGAACAGCTTCAAAAAGAGGCAATGGTCACAGAGACAATTTGTGAGAAAATACTGCGTGGTCTGCCTAGGTCTCCAGCAAAAAAAAAGGTGCTGCAAAAGGGAGGAAAAGTTACAGAATGTGATGACAGTTAAAGAACAAAGAAGTACATTAGATTTCCTTCGAGGAATAGCTCACAACCTCAGCATTTAATACTAAAAGTGGAACTTGTACATTTTGATCGGTATTTTTTTTAAAGCTTCAAATTAAAATCGAACTTTTAATGGAATAGCTCACAACCTCGGCATTTAATAGTAAAAGTGAAACGTGTACATTTCGATCGGCATTTTTTTAAAAGCTTACAATAAAAATTGAACTTTTAATGGAATACATTCACTGAACTGAAAAATGAATTTTCGATGCTGCTGCTGCAATGAGAGTCAACTACTGCTGCTGCTGCAATGATTGACGAGTTATCAGTATTATCAATGTACTGATGCGGGATTTAGATTCTCAGTCTTCCGATTTTCTGTTTTTTTTTTTCTTGTATTGTGTTATTTCTGTATTTTTTGGGGGGGGGGATTTCATCATGCGGGATTATTTGGGGTGGGATTTAGGATGGATCTCCCTGCCTCTTCAGTGTGCGAACCTCTGCCTCCATGGGACTTACTGCTGGTGTTGGCAATGCTCATGGTCAAGTTTTTTGAGCCAATGCACAGACGTGAGATGTCACACTAGTTGTGGATGACCACCTTCATCGTGGCCATCACATCAGCCAGACGAATTAGCTAGCTCCAGGCACTCTCAGTGTAGTCTCCTTCCCTGGTCTTCCACAGGAACAAGGTCATCCTTCACCCCCTCTTTATGTTCCTCTCAAAGGTGGTATTGGAGTTTCACCTTAACTAGGTGATTAACTTGCCAGTATATTTAATGAACCCGACCTTGAATGCTGATCACTGACGCCATACCTTCGACCTGCTGAGGGTGCTTTCCTATGATAAGAAGCATGCAGCAGGAGTTAAGTGTGAGGCTCACCAGCTGTTTGTAACATGCACTGAAGCTGTGTCTGACAGACCAGCAGCAAAGCAGATGATTGACAGATAGATTACATCCTGCATTGATCTCTGCTATCCATTGACTGGTGGGGACTCACCCAAGAGGCTTAGGGCTCGTTCCACCAGACATACCTCTACCTTTGTGGCTGTTTCCTGGGAGAACCCTACTGTGGAGATGTGCAGGGCTGCAACCTAGAATAAAGCATACACTTTCATCTCTCACTACAGCATCCACATTATGAGTAATCAGAATGCTGCTTTTGGATCCTTGGTCCTTAAATCTGTGTTTGCCAAATAGAGGTACATACCTTGACCCCTCCTCCCGGGGGAATGCTTGGAGTCTGCCGGAGTGTGATAGTGAACTGAAGAAGCCAGAAGGGGAAGGAAGGAAATATATTCAATTCAGTGCTTTAGAGTAACTGGTAACTGCTATTTTCCTTTTAAACTTAGATTGTGGGCTTTTAGTGACACTATACTTTTGTTGTTATCTTTACTTATAATTGTTTTTGGGCTGTTGAAAATTTAAAACATAGTGGTGGTGTAATTCTGTGCTGTCTTTAATTGCTGCAAATTTTATCTTGGCTTGTCTGACTGCCCTGTAGTTGGGTGAAGGGTGTTAATTGTCTGGCCTCTGACCTCAGCTACGTGATAACTGGAGGTGGGGCTCAGTCAGAGTTGAAGTAGCAAGTAGAGTTTATTTTCTCAGAAGGGGAAGGAAGGAAACATATTCAATTCAGTGCTATAGAGTAACTGGTAACTGCTATTTTTCTTTTAAACTTAGATTGTGGGCTTTTAGTGACACTATACTTTCGTTGTTGTCTTTACTTATAATTGTTTTTGGGCTGTTGAAAATTTAAAACATAGTGGTGGTGTATTTCTGTGCTGCCTTTAATTGCTGCAAATTTTATCTTGGCTTGTCTGACTGCCCTGTAGTTGGGTGAAGGGTGTTAATTGTCTGGCCTCTGACCTCAGCTACGTGATAACTGGAGGTGGGGCTTAGTCAGAGTTGAAGCAGCAAGTAGAGTTTATTTTCTCAGAAGAAGCCAGAAGGGGAAGGAAGGAAACATATTCAATTCAGTGCTTTAGAGTAACTGGTAACTGCTATTTTTCTTTTAAACTTAGTTTGTGGGCTTTTAGTGACACTATACCTTCATTGTTGTCTTTACTTATAATTGTTTTTGGGCTGTTGAAAATTTAAAACATAGTGGTGGTGTAATTCTGTGCTGTCTGTAATTGCTGCAGATTTTCGCTGCCCTCTCCCCTTCCCCCAACTCTTAATTATATGCGTTGTTAAATCTGATTGACAGGAGTTAAACACAGGGTATAGTAAGGGGTGTGAAGTAGGAGGGGCATAAGGGGGAAGAAGCCCACCCTCAGCACAAGTGTTTTGATTCATTTATTTATTTATTGGTTTCTTTTTCTTTAAAAAAAAAAAATTATCTGAGGATCAGTGGCAGGATTTTTAGGACAGTAAATTAATAAAAAGGGAACTAGGAGAGCTTCAGTAGCAGACAAGTAGTGGAACTGCAGTATAATGTGAGGAGTGGTGCAATGCAGTGGCTGTGGGGCAGCCATATTCAGGCAGACCTTCTGGACACTGAGGTGCTGCCCTATCTGCATGCATCTCTCTGGACTGTGGGAGGAGGCCAGACTCAGAGCGGAAGTAAACTGGGTCAGGAGTACCATCACCCCTATCCAGGGACCACCCAGTCCAATGCAACTGCCTCAAGGATGCCGAGCGAGGAGCACCTGAATGACAGTGGGCTCAGGGAGGGTTAGAGCGGTCAGGCAGAGGCACATCCCAGATCCTATTCCACTCAAGAACTATATGCCACACTGGCAAATGAGGACAACCAAATAGAGGTACCCAGAGAGTGGAAGGAAAGGATGTGGAGGTTAGCCAGGAGGTGACCTCAGCGGGAAAGCAGTGGACCCCAGAGGAGGAGGAAGTGAATCCTGGTGGGGACTCCATCATAAGAGGGATCAGCTAGGAACACAGGAGGGGAGGACAGGGAGGTGAGG
This sequence comes from Neoceratodus forsteri, assembly GCA_016271365.2. Classification (NCBI taxonomy): domain Eukaryota; kingdom Metazoa; phylum Chordata; order Ceratodontiformes; family Ceratodontidae; genus Neoceratodus; species Neoceratodus forsteri. Next base: position 885,025,999 of record CM028131.1, on the reverse strand, counting down.
TACCTACCAGGTGCCACAGCATGGAGGATGGAAGGAAGATCCTGGGGATCACTGGGAAGGCAAGATGGGAGGGTGAGCTGGATGTCATTATCCACTAGGTACTAATGACCTGGCAAATGGGGAGCCAAAGAAAGTTCAGGAAGAGTTTAGGAAACTGGGGAGGGTCTCAAGCAAGTAGCTACTTCTGTCACTTTCTCAAGTACTACCTGTGAGAGGCAAGGGAGAGCGTGGGAGTGCATGCACCAGGAACTTTAACTCATGGTTGAAGAACTGGTGCTGTGAGGAAGGGTATGGATTCATTGGCGACTGGGGACCCACCTGGAGGGATGGAGGTTTGTTCAAGCCTGACGGCCTGCATCCATCCTGGAGGGGAATCCAAGCACTCAATGATAAGTTTAAATGCTACATTGACAAGCATTTAAACTAGCAAAGGGGGGTGGCAGGCCAGCAAGGAAGGTACCTACTTGCTCACCCCCGACAGCTAGCAGTGGAACCAGTGAACCAGAGGAGTGGCTATCTCTGCAAAGCAGTGTGCAAAAGATGGAGATTAGTGCTCAAGAGGTGGATAAGTAGAAAAGGGGCAAAATTCAGCAGAAGGGCAGACAGCAAGGATAACCAGGGATAAATGACAACCAAGGAAGGCGCTGGAGTAGAACAGTGAAACAGTCTAGGGAGGTCAAATCATGGAAAGCCATGTGTGCAAATGCCAGGAGCCTTAGCAACAAGATGGAAGATCTGGAGGCTGTCATGGTGCAGTCAGACCTGGACATTGTGGCCATCACTGAAACCTGGTGTAATGATAAACACAACTGGGAGTTGGCCATACCTGGCTACAACATATTCAGAAGAGACAGAGCAGGCAGGCAGGAAGGGAGGAGGAGTGGCACTGTATGTGAAAAATGACATAAGGGCCACAGAGATCCAAGAGGAACAAAATGGGGGAGAGATACTGTGGGTTAAGCTGGAAAGGAAAATGGGGACAGCCATCCGCACAGGTGTGGTCTATAGACCACCAGCCCAGGAGGAAGAAACAGATAGAGGAGCTGATGCTAGCCATCCAAAGGATGGCAGACAAGTGAGGTAGTACTGGTTAGAGACTTCAATATTCCAGATGTGGACTGGAGCATCCCAGCAGCAGCATCAACTAGGAGCAGATTTATCCTGGACTCCCTTCAGGGTGCCTTCCTCAAGCAACTGGTCATGGAACCAACTCGGCAGAAGGCAATACTGGACCTTGTGCTCACAAACAGGGACAGTGTGATGGGGGTACAGTGGGGAGCACCTGGGAAACAGTGACCACCAGTCATTGTGGTTTGAAATCACAAAAAGAGCAGAACCAAACCACACAAAAACACATATCCTGGACTTTAGGGGGGCAGACTTTGGGAAAATGGGGAGATACTTGAAAGAGGCATTAAGGGGAATGGGACAGGAATCAGCGGTTGAGGAACAGTGGGCAGTATTTAAAATGGAGATTACAACAACAACAGAATTATGCATTAAGCAGGTTAGCAAGAGGAAAAGGAAGAGGAGACCATTATGGTTTTCCAAAGAGGTAGCAAAGAAAGTGAAAGTCAAAAAGATTGCATTCAGGCAATACTAAAAGACACAGGCAGAAGGGGATAGGGAGAAGTACCAGGAGAAGCAAAGGGAGGCAGGGAGGTCAGTAAGGGAAGCCAATGCTCAGACAGAAGAGCACATTGCAAAATCAGTGGGTAGGGGACAAAACCTTTACAGGTACATAAGTGAAAAAAAGAAAAGACAAAGGGAGGGATAGTGAGACTGAAGGGGAGGATGGGGCGCGTGGAGGATGACAACAGTAAAGCTGACATATTGAACAGGTATTTCTGCTCAGTCTTTACTGAGGAAGAGGAGGGTAATGGGTCTGAAAGGAGTACAAGGGTGAGAATGGTGCAGAAATGGACACAAGTCCCTTTACACAAGAAAGGGTCCCTGAAGGAACTGGAAGTAATAAGAGTTGATAAAGCAATGGGGCCAGATGGGGTGCACCCAAGGTCCTTAAAAGACTAAGAGAGGTGGTGGCTGAACCTCTGGCTATCCTGTTTAGCCGATCACTGGAAACAGGGAGGTACCCAAAGACTGGAGGACAGCAGATGTAGTCCCTTATACAAAAGTGGGAACAAAGAGGAAGCAGGGAACTACAGACCAGTCAGCCTCACCTCGGTAGTGGGAAGATCATGGAAGCACTACTGAAGGAGAGATTGGTGGAACATCTGGTTGTCAATGGACTACAGGACCCAAGGCAGCATGGTTTCACCAGGGGGAGGTCATGTCAGACCAACCTCGTTGAATTTTTTGACTGGGTGACTAGGGAGGTGGATCAGGGGAGGGCAGTGGACATGGCCTATCTGGACTTCAGCAAGGCCTTTGACTTTGTGCCACATAGAAGACTATTGCACAAACTGGGGAATATGGGTGTGGGCAGGACAGTAGTGTGTTGGGTAAGTAACTGGCTGGGAGGCAGGACACAGAGGGTGGTGGTAAATGACTGTCACTCCACAGAGGGAAGAATGACCAGTGGGGTACCACAGGGATCAGTGCTGGGACCAGTCCTATTCAACATCTTCATCAGTGACATGGCGCAGGACCTAGAAGGCAGAATTTCACTGTTAGCTGATGACACAAAGCTCTGTAACAGAGTAGACACACCAGAGGGTGTAGACAGAATGAGAAGCGACCTGCAGAAACTTGAAGAGACGGTCAGGGTTTGGCATTGAAATTCAATGCAAAGAAGTGCAAGATAATGCATATGGGGCACAAAACCCTGGCACAATATATCAGTTAGGGGGTGAGGATATAGCATGCACCAAGCAGGAAGGGATCTTGGGGTTATCATCTCTGATGACCTCAAGGAGGAACAGTGTGACAAGGCAGCAGGTAAAGCAAATAGGATGCTGGGATGTATAGGCAGGGCATCACCAGCAGGAAAGGAGGTCATAATTCCACTATACAAGACACTAGTGAGGCCCCACCTGGAGTACAGTGTACAGTTCTGGAGACCATACCTATGTAAGGACACAGACAGGGTAGAGAAGGTTCAGAGGAGGGCAACAAAGATGGTGCATGGATTGCATCACAAGTCCTATGAAGACAGGCTGAAGGAACTGAACATGTACTCCCTGGAGGAGAGGAGGAGAGAGGGGATATGATAGAGACATACAAGTATCTTACAGGGAGGAACAGGGTGCAGGAAAACACTATTTTAAGCGAAAAAGATGTTCCAGGACTAGAGGGCATGGGATGAAGTTGGAGGGAGGCGTTTTAGAGGAAACAGAGAAAGAATTTCTTCACAGAACAGGTGGTGGACAAGTGGAACACCCTACCAGAGGAAGTGGTGGGGGCTGAAACAATCACGGGATTTAAGAATGCATGGGATAGACATAAAGGAATTCTGGAGGTCAGGGGTAAGGGGCAACAGACTTCTAGGAAAACAAACTGAACTTACAAGCTCAAATGGGCAGACTGGGTGGGCCATAGGCCCTTATCTGCCGACACTGTCTATGTATCTATGTATTCATGTTAATAAAAAATATTGTTGCTCACATGTTACCATAGCTCTACTAGTGGTATACAATTCCCATCCACAATACCCACTCGACCTCCCCTGGCAATGTGGCACCTGGACCACTTCTTCCAGTGTGCAAAGATCTGATGTCGGGGGGGGCGGAGCTGGAGCTTAGCATGATGACTTCCAATGGCTCATCTGTCTCCAGGAAGATGTCAAGAGTGTGGATGTGAACTGTATACCACTAGTAGAACTACTGTTGCAGATGAGTAACCCATATTTCTTTCATATGTGCTATTAAGCTAGAGACATCACAAACTGTAATTCAGTATCTCAGTTTACATCAGAAACAGGCACCTGAAGTGATTAACCACTCCCACAAACAAATTTTCATTAAGTCAGCTTATTTTTCATTTGAGTATTGCATTCTCCACAGTCTCTTGATCCTCATTTTCATTGTTTCTTTCTTTAAATAATTAAAAACAACAATTATAAAAAATAAATTAAAGTATGGGGTGTTCTAACTGCTCATTTTTTAACACCCCCTCTGTGTGTGATACCTTTACAAACCTCGGGAGTGTAAAAAACCTCATAGGGCTCAATTCTGAAAAGTCATTGCAAGCCACGCCAACAGCATCTTGCGCCAATTGCCAGTGCCCCAGGGACACTGCACCCAATTCTAAATCAGGTAGGGTCTTGGCGGCAAAGTCCCATGGCTTGTGGCATCCGTAGCAGTGCACCAAACAGTTGGCGCACCTGGGCAGGTTGCCATAGGCCACCATGTGGCAATGTCCCCGAGCAGTCCCTGGTGGTCTAGCAGACTACCCCAGCCCCGATCCCCTATTATTAAACTAATACTATCCCTGGTGGTCTAGCAGACACCCCTGCCCAGCCCCGATCCCCTATTATTAAAATAATAATATCCCTGGTGGTCTAGGGGACCCCTCTCCCCAGCTCCAATCCCCCTATTATTAAAATAATTTAGCCCTTGTGGTTGAGTGGACCCACCCCAAGCCCTGATTCCCCCATTATTATTATATATAGGTACATACATACTGTACATGCATGCATGCATGCATACATACATACAATTGCCGGCAGATAAGGACCAATATGGCCCACCTAGTTTGCCCCATGATACTCATCTATTGAGTATCCCCCTGCTCCCCTTCAATCTTTGCCTGTATTTTCCTAGATCCCCCAATTTAGTCCACCCCCCACCGCCATACTCTCAGGATCCCCTTGTGTCTGTCCCATGCATGCTTAAAACTAGAGACAGTTTAGCCCTCACTACTTCATCCGATAACCCATTCCAGGCATCCACCAACCACTCCGTAAAATAATACTTCCTTATATTTCCCCTAAATTTTCATCCCTTCAATTTCATGTCAAGACCCCTAGTTGTTGAGCCCTTTTTCCTCTGAAATAAGCGTTCCTCCTGGTAGCCTGTTAAACCCCTTTAGATATTTTAAAGACTCAATCATGTCCCCCCACTCCATTCCTTTAATGAGTACATATTTAGATCCCTCAGTCTGTCGTCATATGCTCTCCCACGTAGTCCATGAATCATACTAGTGGCCCTCCTTTGGACAACCTTCACCATCTCAACATCCTTTTTAAGATGTGATCTCCAGAACTGGATGCAGTACTCAAAGGGAGGCCTGGCCCAACGTCATATACAGTGGCATAATGACCTCCCTCCTTCTGCTAGCAATACCCCACCCTATACATCCCAGCATCCTGTTAGTCTTCCCAACTTCCTTTTGGTACTGATTTGTCACCTTAAAGGTAGCCATGATATTGACACTGAGGTGCCTCTCCTGCTCTATGACGGCCTTCCACCCCCCCTCCCCAACACATATGCCTAGGGTTCCTATGCTCCAAGTGCATAATTTTACACTTCCTCACATTGAACCCAAGTCTCCACCCTTTGGACCACTGTTCCAGCTTTTTAAGGTCCTCCCTCATCCTGCTTACACATTTCAGAGTATCCACCCTGTTACCAATCTTTGTGTTGTCTGTGAATAAGCACACCTTCTCTTCCAGCCCTACTGCAATGTCCCAAATGAAGACATTGAATAGGACTGGGCCCAAGACCGATCCCTGTGGTACCCCACTTGTCACCTCCTAACTAGATAGTACCCCATTTACCATCACCTTCTGGGTCCTGCCGGTGAGACAGTTTTCAACCTACTTAACTATGGTCGGTCTGACCCCAAGACAGCCCAGTTTGTTCAATAACCTTTTATGAGGAACAGTGTCGAAAGCCTTCCTGAAGTCCAGATAGGCTATGTCCACTGCTCCTCCATGATCCAGCATCCTCATCACCCCATAAAAAACTCTGTTAAGTTTGTTTGGCAGGATCACTGTCTGGTAGATCCATGCTGTCTGGGGTTAACCAGCCCTCTCCCCTCAAGGTAGTTCACTATACTCTCCTTTAAGAGTGACTCTATTATCTTTCCAGCCACCAATGCCAGGCTGACTGGCACTCAATGGGCACTGAATACAGGACAGTGCTCACTGAAAGCTCAGTTGGCAGCTGGCCGTGGTGGTGAGTGGTGGACTGTGCCAGTCACCAGCTCATTTTGGTGATGGGGAAGAGAGGTGGTGGGGCACTGCCTGCCAGGGTGTGGGGTCCACTAGACCACCAATGATGTGTTAATATGTCATAATAATGGTGATTGAGGCTTGGGGGGGGCACTGGATCACCAGGGTTCTTTCATAATAATAACAAGGGCTCGGGGCTTGGGGGGGCTGCTAGATCACCAGAGTTCCTTCATAATAATAATGGGGATTGGGGCTTGGAGGGGTCCATTAGACCACCAGGGACACTGTTATTTTAATAAACTATTATTTTAATAATAGAGGATCGGGGCTGGGGAGGGGGGTCCGCTAGACCACCAGTGATACTATTATTTTCATAACAGGGGATCAGGGCTTGGAGGGGATGCTAGATCACCAGGGATCATTATTTACAATAACGAGGGATTGGGGCTGGGGAGGGGGGACCATGGCACATTGCCACAAATAGGTCAACTCTCCCAGAAGGCATATTTCTCAGTACTCTTAGACCAGCCCTGGCTGGTCTAACATTACTTAGAAATTTACCCTCTAGGAGAGTTTTGAGTATTCCGATATAGGGGATTTGGCAGCCTGTGTCTGCCGCAAGTCCCTGGCACCATGCTGCAGCCCATTTTGTGGCACATGGGCAGTGCAAGCCCTGTTTGGTGCAGGCAGCCTGCGGTTGATGCAGGCTGCCTTTGAGAATTGCTCCCAGCACATCGTTTGGTGCAAGGAGCACTTTGCGCCATTGCTTGTGGCGCAGGCCCCTTGCACTGCCCTGTAGGCTTTGAGAATTAGGCTCATAATGTACAACATCCCATACATTATTACATATATTATATACTACTTCTTTATTAATTTACAATTGATGTTCTATTATTTTTAATGGAATTTTCTACTTGTAAAGCATTTTGAATATTTTTGCATGACAAATTGCTATATAAAAATACATTCCATTACATTGTGTCACAGCAATTTTTGATCATCTCTCAAAAGTAAAATATGACAGATTAGTGCAAGTAATTGAGTTAATGACCTTATTATCTACCATTGCCCATGATCAATGTCAGAGGTTACGGCCAATTTTACTGGTCTCCCGGCACTTGTGCTCAATACAAATACTACGCCCTGTCAAAGCTGGTTGGGATCCAGCTATAGCACTGATACCGTCATACATGCATTACTAAGAAGACTCCCTTTTTGTTGCCTTGTGACACATGAATGCCTTGCCAAGTTTCAGAAATCCACAGCAGGCTGATGGGTTTGAATTACAGCCTGATTTGGTTTTCTAATTGTGAAGTCATAACCTACAGCATCGGAGGGTTACCACATTCTACAACTGTGTAGTTAGGCAAAGGATCAGCCATTTTATTCCTGGAGATGAATTTAAAATGGCAAAGAGTGCATGTGAGCATGTACTAGAAAGAGAATGTTCTTGCTCAAACTTTTATTTAGCCTGTTAAGAAAAAGAGGAGAGATCTTTATATTTTCTGATGAAACATTAATCTGCTTAAGAGCAGAGTACTGTAAATGCTATGAGTGTGGGCCAAAATGCTCATGCCACTGCCTGTGTTTGTTACAATGAATGTGCCCCAAGCTAAGGAATCGCAACATGTTTTTCAGAAATCACCCTCCTTGTCAATGCATGTTTGCTAATGAACTGGTAGCTTGTTTCCCAATTTAAAATTAATGTGTTTTCAGTAAATCTCTGTTATAGATTAAAATGGAATTAAATGGTATAACTAAATGCAAAAGCAACTCCTTCAGATAAGACCTATTTCCCAGACTAAGGTAACAGGTGTCCAGGTTATTTTAATCTGGTTATTTTATCGTTGTCATGCTGTTGAAAGGAGATATTTTTGTCATTTAATTATGTTTGATAAACACTCCTCCTCTAGGAAACCACCTAGTAGTATTAATAATATGTATAATAAAGTGTCAGTGTGATTTATTTGAGCTGAAAGTTGTTAGATGGGATATTATAGTAAGTCTCCACTGCTGATGTTGCCTTACATCGGGCACAATTTAACCATGATTCAGTTTGAATTTGTAGGCCAAGGATTTCTGCAGTGACCTGTAAATTTTGCTTTTGTTAGTGTGATGTATTTTTACTGTATTTCTCTCAGACACCTTTCACAAGGATGCAGATGTATAATAACTGGTGACCCTCTTTATCCTACTGATTATCAGTGTGATCAAATGCTGTAATACCCGAGTATGGCATCATACCCAGTTGTTATGGCATTTGGTGCTCACACTTCACTTTCCCAGTTGGAAAACTTGATTGTCGTGCTCATGTCCCTGTACCAGTTATTATAAAAAATAAAACATAAGCAACTGTGTGTTTATGAAGTTTTTTATACACACCCTTGGTGTGTGATGACCACATAAACTTCGGGTGTGTAAAAAAACTTCATAACACACAGTTGCCTATGCATTATTCTTACGTGTATACTGTATAGTCCAGGGATAGGACACGGTAATCCAGTATGTAGTATTTCTGTCACAGATGGAAGACAAGGGTCAGGCAGTCAATGTTCTGTACCTAGACAGGAGTGCCACTTTGGAAACTTATATGTGATACTTGAATCATACACTGTAGCCGTATCTTATATGGTAAGCCTGTACAGTCTAAACTAAGTGATATTAAGTAAGGTTCTCTCTTGCCAATACAGTGCCTTATAGGATGTGGTTCACGGGTGAGGTACTCAGTTGTGGGGACTGTGGGGCACTCTTCTCCAGGGATGTGCTCTGGAGGAGGGGGTTCTGCCACTTCTGCAGGACCATAGCAGAGCTCCACACTCTAGTGGATCCCCCACCCCAGCAGGCAGTGCCCCAACACCCTGCTCCCCCCGTTGCATACCTGAGCTGGCAATCAGCACAAGCCTTCACTCTCTACCATGGCCAAATGCTGACTGAGCTGTCAATGAGCATGTACTGTAACAGCATATTGTACAGTATGTGTTCAGTGACAGCTCAGTTGGTGTCCGGCCATGGTGAAGAGTGGAATGCTGTGCTGGTTGCTGGCTTGATGGGGAGCGGGGTGGTGGGGCACTGACTACTGGGGTGGGGGGTTCACTAGGCCACCAGGGAAAGTTATATGTTCTATTATATGGGCAGATTGGGACAGGGATGGAGGTCCGCTAGACCACCAGGGAAAGATATAGGATTATTTAAGGGGGTGATCGGAAATAGGGAGGGGGTTCCACTAGACCACCAGGGAAGGATGTATGATATCTTACACAGGCAGATTGGGTATAGGTAGGGGGATCCACTAGATCACCAGGAATGTGATTACTTGTAATAAAAAGGGGATAGGGCTGGGGGGATCCTCTAGCCATCAGTGTCTGCTGTATATTTTACATGTATAAGTGTTGCCTGACTGCGTCCGCTACTTGTACTAAACCTCTCTGGTGCACCGTCTTTTTAGCACATGGCCATCTTTGCCACAAGCTGTGGGACTTTGTCCCTGGGACCCTACCTGATAGAGAATTGGGTGCAGGGTCTCTGGTGCACTGGCAATTGGCACAAGCTGCCATTAGCACAGCTTACGCTGCCCTTTGAGAATCGAGCCCATGGTCTTGGTGCCCAGGCGCTTCACTGAGGTGGAGCTTCATTAGGTGGTGGGTACCTGGAGCTGATCCACCCCTTAAATACATTCTAGATGCATCAGTTAACCAATGAGAAATAATGGAGCATAACTAAAGATGGATGCAACAAATATGGTTGTGTGGGTAGATTTGAATCCATAACACCACAGTGATATGAACAGAAATACAAATTCATTAATAACTGGTTATCTTAAAACATCTGGTATGATTAAAATTGCTCAGTGCAAATATGTGCATAAATGGAACTTGCAGAAAAACTGGAATTTGTAACTGCAAACAGGAATATTTTGAGTCAGGCTATTGTATATTTGATTAACAAACATACAAAGGTGCCAGCAGATAAAGGCCTTATAGTCTATCTATTCTGCTCAAGTGTACAGTCCCACATTGTTTACAGAGGGAACTGCCCCTTTTACATATCCCCCTTGACCTCTCTCAAATACCCCATCTGCCCCCCTACCCCCCACCTGCAACTTTCCCCATCACCCTGTCCCCAACCCTCTTTAAGCTGTCCACCATTTTTATGGATACCACCTCCTCCAGCAACTCATTCCACTTAGCTGCCACCCTCTCTGTAAAAAAGTGCCTCCTCATCTCCCTTCTGAACCTTCCCCCCTCCACATAGACAACAGTAGGTCACAAGTTATAGCGTTTAAATCTGCAGTTTGTTTGCAGATTGTGCTGTCTTTTGCCGATTTAACAGGAGGCTTCAGAGCTGCACTAGGCATTGTGATGTTATCAGCATTGTGAAAGCTGTTCTCTGCTTAGTTCAGTATTACACTGTGATGGCAGTAACCTTAAAAATATCCATTGTCACAACAGTAACAACTATATTTTCTGATATGTTACTGCATGTCACTAAGATATCTTTTTCATCTTGTCATTTTTACCTCCACTCCTGTTGCATGTGTGTCGCTTAAAACATCAGGAGAATCCTGGAGCTAACACACGAGAGTGCTAAAAGATAGAGAGCGTGTGAGGCATCAGGAGTCGGGAGCAACCTCAGTTGCTGCAAATTCTGTACCCAAATTCAGCTGGGGCTATGACAGGAACACTGTGCTCACCAGAACTCCGATGATACCCTTATGAGATATGAAGGAAAGATTAAGACCTACAGGGAAATCAAGAAGACAAGACAGAATTAGAACTCAGACTGAATAAAGGTAATTTCATACATAAATCAGTGTTTCCATATCCAATAATCAATAAGCAAGGTAAATGCTAAAAAAGGCAATAAAGGGGGAGCGGGGCAGGCCCTCAGGCGGTGTATGAAAATATTACAGAAAAATGCAAAATATAGCTGAATACAACACTCCAGACCCCCTCGGTGGGAAAAAGGACATCAGAGAAACAGTTAGAGATCCTGTTGGATGTTAAAGCCCTTGGGATTAAGGCTTCCTAAAGAGAAAATCCAAACGCTCTCCCTTTGGAGCAATTTAAGCCTATTACACCCTCGTCTGCCACATTTTATCATTTATATTTCCATAAATTTCAAAGTTTTTGGATCATGCTTGTGATATTCTAAGAAGTGTTCACCTACAGAACTGTCAGTACATGAGTTTCTGATGTCTCTGACTTACGTCCTCTCCCTGTATCTGTGGTACCTATATGAAATTTGACTCTGTTTTGCGATATAAGTTATGATGTGTTATTGTACCCTCTGAGGCCTGTTTATACCTGCTATAATGGAGACTTTGTATATATACTGACTTTGATGATCATTACTACTGAATTGTGTGTATTGTATTTTCTTGATTTGTTTCCTGCCCCATCCCAGTCGCTACTGGAAATGAGCCTATGTGGGCTCTGTTTGCTTACTTGGTAAAATACGTTATAAATAAACAAATAAATGTCCCTGTAGTCTTTATCTAAGTGGCCTGATGGTATGTCCAACATGTAACTTGGGGAAATCTCACCATAGTGTGTACACTGTATATCAGTGCCACACAAAATAAACTGCTTGACTTCTATTTTGCATTTATACCCATCCAGTAAAAATGTGTTTGACAGTTGGTCTGATGGTGCAGGGGCAGGGTGCCTACCAGCGACACCAATGACCCAGGTTCAGGAATTGATCCGTGATGTCGGAGGGCCAGCCAGGGGAGAAAGACTGAGCGTCCGATGACTGCTTTTCTTCTACAGAGAGGAGGCGGTAGAGTGTTCGGTGTAACATGGACACCTAGCATAGGCTGGGTGTACAGAGCATGCCGACACCAGCTGCTTCAGGGGGCGGGGCGGACACTGGTCATCATTGCATGTCCCCGCCCCCTTGTACATCAGGGAGAAAATTGCCAACTGCCACCCTAGATGAAGCCCACCCCCAGCTTCAATCAGCTCTCAGAGCTAGCTCTCTGACCTATCCTGTCTTCTGCGGCACTAAGGGCCAGTGCCGCAACCCCGCCCTATGGGGTAAGACAGTGGGTATCGGGGAGCCCTTGGCCCAATATGAGACTGGAAGCAGGGGTCTGTAACCGGGTTCAGGTACTGGGCGGCCATCAACACAATAAAGTGTAGTAAATAAATAAATAAATAAAATGTGTTTGACTTGTTACAAAATTGCCACATGTTGTAATTTTCACATTTATATGTACCATAAGAACACATGGGAAGCCAGTTAAGATATGTTGGTGCATTTTCTTCCCTATTAAAATGGTTGTGGAGTAACGTGCCTTACATTTGGCGCCCTCCTGAATGTGATATGAGAGGAATCTCCTAGAGCCTCTGTCAGTGTAGGATTACTCATATGTATTCGCCAGTACTGTCTCACCACATTGCCAATTTTCCCTGCTTGTGTTGTGTTCTGTAATGAAATTAACAGGGTTATGGTGCTGTGGTGCCCTGTTCTTTTCAAGGGTCCTGGCTTTGTTCAGGGCTCATTCTAAGAGGCAAGAACTATACCCCCTGTGTATAAAACATTGTTTATGGTCCTCTGCCTCTCTTTCAAAATCAGAAATATTTGAGCAATTGTGTCTAAGATAAATACATTGTCCATGAGAAATTGAGTTTTTTAGTGACCTGGGGTTTACACTGTCTGCCCTGAGAAGGCTATTGGTTGCTGTTGTTTTTCTGTACCTTCTAGTGGTGACCTGATTGTTACTACTGACATTCAAAATTGTGTCAAGAAAGGTAAGTTCATTTACCCCTACTGTGTGTGTGTAAAGTGTATGTTTAAATCATTTACATAGATATATACATAGACAGTGTCGGCAGATAAGGGCCTATGGCCTACACAGTCTGCCTATTTAAGTTTGTAAGTTCAGTTTATGTTTTCCAGGAAGTCTGTTGCCCCTTACCCCTGACCTCCAGAATTCCTTTATGTCTATCCCATGCTTTCTTAAATCCCGTGATTGTTTCAGCCCCCACCACTTCCTCTGGCAGGGTGTTCCACTTGTCCACCACCCGTTCTGTGAAGAAATTCTTCCTCCGCTTCCTCTGAATCGGCCATCCTCCAACTTCATCCCATGCCCTAGTCCTGGAACATCTTTTCGCTTAAAAATAGTGCATTCCTGCACCCTGTTCCTCCCTGTAAGATACTTGTATGTCTCTATCATATCCCTCTCTCCCTCCTCTCCTCCAGGAGTACATGTTCAGTGCCTTCAACCTGTCCTCATAGGACTTGTGATGCAATCCATGCACCATCTTTGTTGCCCTCCTCTGAACCTTCTCTACCCTGTCTATGTCCTTACGTAGGTAAGGTCTCCAGAACTGCACAGTGTACTCCAGGTGCGGCCTCACTAGTGTCTTGTATAGTGGAATTATGACCTCCCTTTTCCTGCTGGTGATGCCCCTGCCTATGCATCCCAGCATCCTATTTGCTTTACCTGCTGCCTTGTCACACTGTTTCCCTGCCTTGAGGTCATCAGAGATGATAACTCCAAAAAAAGAAAGAAAAAAAACAAAAGAAAGTTGAATTTGACTACTATGAGGCCATAAAAATGTCAGCTTTCTCCCTTGTGCCTTTCCACATGCAGACCACATCATCAGTGTATCTGGACCATTTCTCAATGTGGTCTGCCTGTTGATTGGCATCATGATTATGAACATACGAAATTTGCCAGAAGATAAAGGCCTAGAGGTCTATCAAGTCTGCTCGGATGTGCAGCTAGCACCCCTTATTCTGCTGCTGCCCCTCCCTTTCACCCTTCCCCTTCATTGACCCTCCCCCTTGTCCCATCCCCTTTTGAAGCAGTCCACTGTTCTACTGGATACCACTTCTGCAGGTAACGCATTCCACCCAGCCACCACCCTCTCTGTAAAAAAGTGTCTCCTTATCTCCCTCCTGAACATTCCTCCCTCCAGTCTCATATCATGGCCCCTGGTGTCCCTCCTCCTTACTTTGAACATCCCTCTGTACCTGTCTTGTTTATTCCTTTCATGTACTTAAAGGTTTCAATCATGTCCCCCCGTCCCTCCTCTCCTCCAGCTAGTACATGTTCAACTCTCTCAGCCTCCTCTCGTATGATAAGTCCCCCAGCCCCTTGATCATCTTTATTGCCCTGTGCTGCACCGCCTCCAGTGACCTAATGTCCCTCTTCAGATACAGGCGCCAGTACTGCACGCAGTACTCCAGGTGCGGTTTCACTAATGACCTATACGGTGTCAGAATCACCACCTCCCTCCTTGAAGATATTCCCCTTGCAATACAACCCAGCATTTTGTTGGCCTTTGCAGCTGCCTTCCTACATTGTGCTGAGTTATTCATTGACCTTGTAATGAGCACCCCCAGATCCTTCTCCTCCTCTGTCTGAGCTAGCTGCACTCCCGCAAGCTGGTAACTCCTCCTTGGGTTCTTTATCCCAAAATGCAGCACCTTGCACCTTTTGGCATTAAAGCCCAGTTGCCAGGTGTCTGACCAGGTTTCAAGCTTTGCCAGATCGTCCTGCAACCCTTGCCATCCCCCTAGGTCATCCACCACCGCTCCTACATTGGTATCATCAGCAAACAGACTGATCTTGCTCTTGATATCCAATGATATGTCTGCAATGAATGTCCCAAACAACACTGGTCCCAACACTGAGCCCTGTGGAACACCGCTCGTCACTACCCTTGAGTGTGAGAGCTCCCCACCCACCACCACCACCCTCTGTTGCCTTCCCTGAAGCCAGTTCCCTACCCATCTCACCAGCTTTGCACCCACCCCTGTACCTACTAACTTACTTCCCAGCCTTCCATGTGGCACCGAGTCGAATGCCTTACTGAAGTCCAGATACAGGACATCCACTGCATGGCCCCTGTCCAGTTGCCTAGTTACCCAGTCATTGAACTCTACCAGGTTGGTTTGGCAGGATCTGCCTCATATGAAGCCATGCTGTCTGCTGTCCTGTAGTCCTTTGGCTCTAGGAGGGCCACCAGCCGCTCCTTCAGGATAGTCTCCATTAGCTTACCCACGATGGATGTGAGGCTCACTGGTCTGTAGTTTTCCGGTTCATCCTTGGGGCCACTCTTGTGGAGGGGCACCACATGAGCCATCCTGCAGTCCTGAGGTACACACCCCGAATGTAGTGAGGCATTAAATAGGTCTGCCAAAGGCCCTACAAGGACCTCTGCCAGCTCCTTCAGTACCCTGGGGTGGATGCCATCTGGTCCTGGCGCCTTGTCCACCCTCCGTGCCTTCAAACCCTCCCGAACTCTGCCCTCCATGATTTCCCCATCTGTCACCCCCTCCCCACGGTTTCTGCCATTTCTCCCCCCTTGGGTGTCATCCCCCTCATCCCTTTAGTAAATACTGAGCAGAAGTACTCATTTAGTGCTTCTGCCTTATCACACCCTGCTTCCACCCAACCCCCTCCTTCCTAATCCTTACTATGTGGTCCTTACAGCTCCTTTTCTCCCTGATGTACCTAAAGAAGTCCTTCTCCCCCTTCTTAATGCCTTGTGCCAGCCTGAGTTCCGTAGATGCCTTGGCTCCTCTTACTGCCCTTGTCACCTCCTTCGATTCCGTCAAGTACTCCCCCTGTCCTCCCCCTCCCCCTCCCTGTTTTCTTGTACTTCCTAAAGGCAGCTCTTTTCCTCCTTACCTTTTCCATGACCTTCTTCAGAATCACCATTACCTCCCAATGATCCAAAAACAAATTCTAAAAGAAGGGAGCCATGACCACTTCCTTGGCCCTACCACTACGTTGCAAGCAGGGTTGGGCAAATTAACATAGGCAGTTAATGCATTAAATTAAATAGTCATCATGATCAATTAAATTAAAAATTAATCATTATGTCACGTTAATTAAATTAACACTACCACAATTAACAATTTAATTAAGAAGTAAGACTTTTTTTTTACTTTATTTAGTAAAAAAGAACAACAAAGCACATAAATGTACTCAAAATATGCATATGCAATTTTGTTTGCAAACTGACAGTGCAAAATTACAACTTCGGTGACAGTAGGCTTTGTTTACATTTAACAAACATGAGGTATTCAAATGTCTCATCAAGCATGCAGTTCCATTCTGGAAACAAAATGTTGCCTCCAACATTTAAAACTCACTCAACTAGAGCTGAAGAAGCCGATAGACAAAGGGGTCCCGGTTCTGAAAGCCCTTAGGCAGACGCAAGGTGCCTGTGTCAAACATCAATGACCAGTTAGCACCTTGCATCATAACTTGTGACATTTCCAATTCCAAAACATTATCTGCATCGGAATGGGAAATGCTGCAGCAAACTGGCACTGCGCCACCCTTGCGACCTACATCAAGGTACGCCAAGTCACAAGGGGCTTTGCCAGTGCACAGCTACAACATCTCTTTTTGGGGGATTCTAAAAGCCCCACCATGGCCATAGCAAGGGGCTCAACTTAAACCAGCCAGGAGATGGTCTAATACCCTTGCGGCAGTGCCACACACTGTGGTGAGTTGGGGGGAAGGGCACGGGGCATAGGGTAAGTTGGGGAGACAGCAGGGACATAAAGCACTGCTATCCACATTATAATCATGTGATAGAGCATAATGGCACCGTAAGACATACAGAGGCGTATGCACCCCACAGGGTGCCACAGCAATCCCTTACATCCCTGCTGTCTCCCAAACTAACCCTATGACCCATGCCCTCCTGACCCTGGCTCCCTCCTGGCAAGCAGATGCCCTCCCACAACCAAATGATGGCCCTTCTTGTGTTGCACTGGGGGGGCGGATATCTGCGGCACATCCCGCAAGTGCTCTGATGGTTTGGTGGTGTTGTACACTTGTGGTAAAACCTAGGGATTTTGCCATCAGGACCCTGATTTTAGCAGAATCTGGTTCAGGGTCCCTGGCACACCCAGACCTTGCCATATCCCTGGAGCATTACAACTTGCTTCGCTCCAAGGGATCTGTCAGAATTGGGCAAAGGGCATTCATAGTTACATGGGCAATTGAGGTGTAATTTTTTGTATTCTGTAAGCTAACACATTTTGCAGTGACAACAACTGAATGCAGAATATTGGCGATCATGTTACTGTATTATATGATCAAAAAGTTCAATTAACTGGGGTCCCATTAATAATTAATTTACAATTAAGTAGGTAACTTAAATAAATTAACACTAACACAAAAACCTCTCAGTTAAATTAAGCATTACATTAGCCAGCCCGGTAGCACTGAGGGTTGAGGCGCTGGATGCCACACCAACGACCTGGGTTCAGTGATGGACTCGGGTTGCCGGGGGTTGGCAGAGGAGGGAGAGGAATGAGCATCCAGAGGACAGTTCTCCTCTCCCTGGGGAGTGTTCCAGTAGCTCAGTGTCCTGGCGACCCCCGATGGAGACCGGTGGTACTGCAGGTACACCAGCTAATGCAAGGGGTGGAGTGCAGCAGACACCAGCAGGGTAGCCCTGCACAAGCATCATTGCATGCCACACTCCATGGGGAGAAAAACAAGGAAATACCCCTGATGGTCGGGTGAGGTGATGGCTGGTCTCCGGGGGCTGACCCCCACACACTCAATGCTGGCCACAATCCCGACCCTATGCCCTGGGGATCCTCAGCCTGCTCCTGTATGGGTCTGGCAGGAGAGGAGGGGATCGTTATCCTGATGACTTGGTTGGGGATGTGGTTCAGGTGAGGGGTTAGAGGGAATGCCGAGTGAGCCAGCCTGAGAGATATCCTGGACCACCAGGTGAATAAATAGAGTTTAAAAAAATAATTAAGCATTAAATTAATAATTAAGCAAACCCTGGTTGCAAGTAGTGTTCCCCATTGAACTCTAAAGAGTTATGAATTAATACAAACCCCAAGGCTTCTAGAATGAAGGAGACTGGTAAGGTTGAGTAGCATGATTGTTCTAAAGAAAGTATTGACATGCTCTAATGCTATCCAGGTGGGCAACAGATATATATATATATATATCTATATATGTATATATATATATATATATATATATATATAAAAAGATTTGACATCTATTCCCTACCAGAAAAAATCATTTTGCCATTCAGACCTACTGACCCTTTCAAGAACATGCATGGTGTCCCTGAGGTGGGATCCCAACTTTGAGGTACTCCTTTGTAGAAAAAATGTAATGCGCAATACCCATCTGGCCAGTACAGATAGAACAACAAAAGAATTGGAACCAGTATTTAAAAACAGGTTCTACTGAGAAAAGGGTGTTGGGTTCAGTGAAGTTCTTTTTCAAGCTAGGCTGTCAAACAAGCCAGTGCAGTTCCTAAACCAACTGGCAGAAACTAGGATTTGCTCTTTCCAAACCATTTACCTTTTAAATCCATGAAAATAATTAGTAAGCACCATCTGAGAGCTTACTAGTTAATTTTGGTCGCTGAGTGCAACTAGGCTGGTTGCTAGGTGTAGCTGGGCAGGAAGAGCTAGTGGTGCCAGTAAGTCTGGGATGTGTGCTAGCTTGCTGACTGCATGTGAGGCCCATTTCACAGGGTATAAATAGGAGAGAGATTATTTTTCTTGAGGATTCTGCAAGGGGAGAGAAGAGAGAAGTCGGGGGTGGGGTTTGGCTTGCAAGTTCGGCCGGAGGGCTGTGGCGGGGCCAGGATGGGCCACTTGCTACCCCAGCCCTCCTCCCTCAAACACCCATGAGGTGGAGGGCGACAGTTCAGATTTTAATTAAAGGGGAGCATTGGAGCAAAGAAAGGGGCCTGTCTGTGCAATTGGGAGCTGAAGCCTAGGGAGAACAAAGAAAAATGGAGGCCCGCCAAGTGAACTTCGGCACCTTGGTCGGGTAAGCACCGATGAGTTCTAAAGCCCAAAGAAAGGTTGCTTGTGGGTGAGTTCAGCTGTTGGGTCTGATGTTTTAATGTGGGCGGGCCTGCTATGGCAGTAGGGCCTGGGGCATGGCTTGGAAGTGGCAGCCCTTGCAGATGGTGTAACGGTAGCAGAGTTACCCCTATTCCCCAGGCTGGAGGCTGACGCAGAGGTGGGTTTGGGACCCATGGGGTGAGCTGCTTGTGGAGTTTTGGGAGTGATGTTTGGGACCCTGTGGGGTGGCAGTCCATTGGGTGAACCGGTGTGGCACTAGTAGAGGTCCCCCTGATGAGTCAGTTCAGAGGTTGGAATCGGTGCATGAGTGGAGCATGCCGGGAGTTACTGGGATAAAGGCCAGGGGCACTCTAAACTGCCTGGAATCAGGCCCAGCTGCCAGACAAGGCATCAGCGATTGAATGTCTGAAAGGGTTTTGGTGGTTTGGATCTTGACAAAAGAACATCAAATGAAATTTACTGAGTTAAGACCGTGTGGAAAATAAAAGGGTATGCTCCATAAGTATTAGCCCCCCGGCTGAAGAAGGAATGCAACAAGACAGATTGGAAGAAAATGAGAGAGAGAGACATGGTTTGGGATGGTAGAAATGTCTCGTGCTGTCATAAGCCCAGAGTAAAAGTATAGGAATGGAATTGCTAGAAAAGAGTCTGAATGGAAAGGAAATGTAGCCACTGGGAAAGGAAGCTGAGGAACGAGATATGAGTTGAGAAAAAGAACAATAGTGTCAAGCTACCTCAATTGGAGGTCTTCTTCAGCCCCAAAAGTGCTGCCAAGAATTTAGCTTGCACAGCTTAAAGGAGAACTGCATGAAATAATTAGTCTGTTAGCCCAATAAACAGTTGTAGAAGATTTTCCTGCTGTGTCTGTGAAAGAAACCCACTGTATCCTAGACCCCCTGCTCCATTGAGTGACTGTTTCTGTTTATTAACTGTTCATTAAATGAGATCCCTTGTTTTTGAAGTTATGGTGTTTACCTCGTTTGTTGGAGAAACTGTTTGCTGCTAAAAGAAGTTTGCCTCCACAGCCTGTTCCAGAGTGTTACAAGGTTGATCCCGAAGAACCTGCGCACCATCGAGAAGTAAGTGAGAGGCCTGCCTGGTGAAGACTGTCTACAAAGGCCGCCAGGGTGAAGTTGGTAAAGCAAGGCAGGTGAAGAGCTGCATCATCCCAGTGCACCATTACTATATCATCTGACAGCCAGGGAGCACCCCTCCGGGGGAGAAAATCCATCACCAGCACCATCCATGGGACTCAGGTACTGTTTTCCTGTTATCATTTCTGGACTGTGTTTTCTTGGGTTGTACAGTGCCTCCACCCAACAATTTACTATTTTTATACACCTAGACTCGGGGGGGGGGGGCGCTTAGAACGTGGGTGATCATCTGGGATGTTGATTTTGGGGTGCCCTGGTCATGATGGACTTGAAATTGGGTGCTGGACAAGCTGTGAAAGTCCCCCTTTGCTGGACTGTTGGATTGTGCAAGCAAAATGGTGCCTGGGACTGGGACATTTCATGCCTTTTCTGTGAGAGCTGTATGTGCCTTGTTTCTGACTACAACAGAGACTGGTGCATGAATGGACTTTATGAGCAGAGATTGTAGTGTGGGAGATGCTCCTTTGTTTTCCTAGGGCCCAGGTATGGGGGTGGTCTGCTATCAATTTTCAGTGCTCCTTAGACTTGAACCCAGTTGCAGCCCCTGCAGAGACTTATAAACTGTTTGTGGACAGTGGGCTTTTGGGGCAAAATGCTGTTCGAAAAAAAAGAAACAAATTGTGTATTTGAATAACTGTTTATGCATTGATGATTTAGTGTGTATTTAATGGTTTAATTTTGTAATGCTAGGCCAGCCTGGTGGCACTGAGGGTTGAGGCATTTGCCTTGCCTCGTGTCACGCCAGCAACCCAAGTTCAGGAATGAGCTCGGGGAGCTGGGGGTCAGTCAGGGAGGAGAGGATTGAGCATCCGATGGACTGCTCTCCTCTCCTCTCCTGAGAGGGAGGGGGTTACTTGTCCCGCACCACTAGTGGTGCTCAGTGGAGACTGGGTGCACTGCAGTCCAGGACCTCACAGAGGGATCGACGTCAGGCGGCCATCCCGTGGATGTGGGCAGAAGTCCACATGTCATGCGCTGGATGGCATTGCATGTACTGGGTCTGGAGGGTAATGTCCAGAAAATAGGAAAATGACCCTAGTCCTCAGTAGGTGATTGTGGGTCCAGTGGCCAACCTCCATGCCCTGTATCGGGTCATCCAACCTGCATCCAGTGTTCCCACTGTTCCTTGGGCTCCCAACTAGATTTCAGAAAGGTCACCAAGAGGAGCCGGCGGTACCGGCCCTGGGGGCTTAGATCCGGTGATCTGGAAGTTCAGAGGAGTAGAGTGGAGACTCCTCACTGGCAAGGTAAGGTTGGGGACTTCAGACGGGTGGGAAAAAGATTGTGCCATGTGACCACAGTGGAGAGAATCTGAATGGCTAGAGACGGGGAGCATAAAGAGAGTTCACAAAAAAAAAAAATTTAATGCTGCCTTAATGTAGAATGGAAGGTATGAGGCCAGGAGATCAGAGAGCTGTGGGTTCAGTTCCCACATTTGACACTTGGGTTAATATCCCAATACTGACACTGTTGTGCAGCATGAGGAGGATGCTGCACTTCTGAGGTGCCGTCTTTCAGATGAGATGTTAAACCGAGGTCCCATCTGCCTGGATTGGTGGTAGTTCAGGTGTATGTTAAAGATCCCATGGCACCTATCGAAAAGAGTAGGGTAATTTTTTATTCAATACTTCAAAACAACATACCATAATAGTATTTCATCTTTCAAAACAATAAAGAAAGTAATACAAAATTAAAGAAATATTACATCATATTAAATTATCATACAAAATTTCACAGCAGCAGAAACCCCCTTTCTTATTTTTATGAAGGGAGACAGGAGATTTATCAGTCATAACTACAAGACAAATTAGTGAAATCTACAATGTTCAACAATAAAAGATTGAAAGGAAAACCACAAAATTTTGCAATATGTTATAAAATACAGTGAAAAAAAATACGTCATAACAAAACAAAATTTTGCAAAATAATGAAGAGAATTAGTTTCAGAATTTGAAGCCATAGTCTAAAAAGTAGATCTGAAATTTCTATAAATTGGGCAGGTTAACAGAGGGATTGCCTAAAAACTCTCCCTTAGCCTCTTCATCAAGTATCCAGCCAATGTAGTAGTTTCCAGCGTTTAGTATACGGTAGAGCTAGTAAAAGTGTCTTGTCCTTATTTTTGAATTCAGAAATGGCCACTTTAATAATCTGATAATTGTTTTGGGGGAGAGAAAATACTGTTGCAAATTCCATCTATACCGAACTTGCCAGATATAATATTTGATATGGCCCTGTATTCCATGTACAGTATGTACGCCATAACATTGCCAGTGTTGTGGTAAAATCCTTAACAATAGTATATCAGAAGTGATACCCACCAACCAAGATTTATTCCAATATTTATCCCATAAATTCCAAAACTGTTGAATGTAGGGACAGACAAAAAATAAATGATCCATAGATTCAATTTCATGTAAAGAGAAGTTTGAGTCCTAGGACAGACCCATTCTTCAACCCTTTTATGTGACAGAATCCCTTTAACATTAAGTCTACCATGTACTCCTAGCTAAATAACATCCTGCATTGAAGGGGGCATATGTGAGCCAGTCAACATTGCTTTAATAAAGAGCAGATCTGAAGAAGATCTATTTACATAATATGGAGATTGAAAAAATACCTTTGTTGGAGAGATTGATAAAAATTCCTTCTGTGTGGAATGGGTAATCATAATTTTCGTAATTTTTCATAATTTGAGCTTACCAAAACATTCAAAAAAATAAGTAGGAGGTCCTTGAATGTACTTCTGCTTGGCAATCGGAACATCCGAATGCCAGTCAGCTAGCCAGAGAGAAATTACATCAAGCACCCAAGGGGACCAAATACATGAAAGATTAACAAGTAACGGCTTAAGATTGACATATACAAAAATTGAGAAAAAGAAAGAAACTGGATGAACCATCTGCAAACCCCCTTGTTCATGTTGGAGGTTTAAAATACCCCTTTTTATAGGATTCAAGTGATTACCCCAAACTACTCCAAAAAAAAGTCTTAGTGTCATTTCTAAATGTCTAGGAAGGGGATAAATCATGGCTAAATGTAAAAAATACCCAATCAAAAACGTTTTTACCATATAAATCTTTTTCAATTTTGACATTTTCCACTTATTCCTGTTTGCTACTTGTAGTTTAGCTTCCACTAGTGATTTGTTCCAGTTTAATTCAGCTACATCAGGTACTCCAAAATACACCTCTAAAATGAGCACTGCATCACGTACTATTGGAATACCCATAACAGAAAGTATAATGACAAGCCCCTTCTCCAAGGAAAATGCACTTACTTTAGGTCCGATTAATCCATGCACCAGTACATTCCATGAAAGCTATCATCACCGCATCTGTAGCTTTGCTGGACTGAACATCTGCCAGAAAAATACACACATCGTCAGCATGTGAAATTATTAAGTCTGTCATTCCACTATGAAAAGAAAGACCTCTAATGCCTACTGCATTATTAATTTTCCACAACAAGGATTCCAACGTTAATATATAGAGAAGAGGACAAAGGGGACATCCTTGTTTCACTCCTCGTGTATGTGTATGGAATTTCCCCACCCACCCATTCACAAATGGGTCAACTTCCGTTGTAGCATAATATTGACGCAACCAAACAATAAACAAGGGTGGAAATCCAAATTTCAATAAACATTTCCAGATATACTGGTGTGACACCCTATCAAAGGCTTTTAATTGATCGAGACTTAGTAAAAACCCCATAATTTCCCTGGACCGATTTTTCTCCATCACCTCCTGAAGTAAAATTAATGCTTCTGTAATTTTTTTCCCCAGATACAGAGCAAAATTGAAATGGGCTAATAATAGAACTCAATACTGCAGCTAATCTATTACTTAATAACTTAGACAATATTTTACTACCTGAATTGAGTAAAGTGATTGACCTCCAATTTCTAAGATCTTCTTTAGGTCCTGTTTTATGTAAAAAGATTACCAACCCTTGGTTAAAGTGGGAAGGAACTAAACCAGTATCTAAAATATTAATAAACAAGTCTAACAATTCCAGATGTAGTGTCTAATATATTATAGAACACAATTCGTTTGTAATGCCATCATAACCAGGATGTTTATTCTGCAGAAGTGTAGAAATAGCTGTAGTGAGTTCTTGTTCTGTGATTGGGCTACAGAGAGGGTCTTTAAAAAATTCAGGAAGATCCCAACCACTCGTCTAATTTATCGACTGAAATTTTCAAATCAACTCTAAAAAGCTGTTGCAGATATTTCTCTAGTGCCAATAAAATTTCTTTTTGAGTCTCCACAAATTCCCCTGATGCAGTTTCTAATCATTTCATTTCCTTTCTTTTTCTAAGTGATGCACAGCTTTCAAAAGGGTTGCAAGAGCCTTGTGTACTAGAAATCCCGAATCTTTGTTCCACTTCTAGAGACTTATGTCTGTCATATTGATTTTTAACCAAATCCTCTTTTAAAGTATGTATAACATCTTGTGACAAAAATTCACCCTTATTTAATTTGGAATAAACCTGAAGTAATTTTTTCCTTAAGGCATTATAAGACGATTGTTTGTCCTGACCCAGAATTCTCCTAATATGCTGAAAATAGTGTGTAACATCCAGTTTTGTATCCTCCCACCATAATTGTGGACAATCCTATAGAAAGTAAACTGAACTTCTTGCTATGAGCAAGGAAGCAAACCCTTCCCTAACTTCAGGTATTTCCATAAGGGAAAAATTTAGTTTCCTATATCTGGGTCCCTTGGACAGAGCAGGGAAATCTGACAAAGTAATTTGTAACATCACATGATCTGAGGTAGCCATAGGCACAAGTTTTTGACAGCAACAACGTAAATAAGGGAAAATAAACCAATAATCTATCCTAGACTTGCGTGAACCTGAAAAATATGTGTAAGCAGGTTGAATCTCCAATATCTCCCATGCATCCTGTAATCCAGTAAGGTGTTATAAATCATTCAAATCGTGGGTATCACAATATAATTTAATTCCCCAAGCTCCTCTATCCTTTAGGGACCTATTAATATTAAAATCCCCACCAAACAAAACATTCTTCCTTGTAAAGAGAAAAGGCTGTATTTTAGTAAGTAAGGCTATTCGTTCACTCTTAACTTGTGGCCCATAAATATTAATTAATCTAAAATCAGAACCTTGAATAGTAACATCTAGTAAAAGCGCCTTTCCTGAGTCTATAGAGTCTATATCTACAATATTGGTCACCACAATATCAGGTCTGAAAAAACAAATGCCTAGTCCAGAAAACACCACCTCCCCTCCATCTCCTGACCAATAACATGCCCCCTTATCCAAGCCTGTGAAGCAACATCAAAATCATCCAAAGAATACAATCTGGTATCTTGAAAAAAAAATTATATCCAGCTCATAACTGGTAAAAAAAAAAATCAAATATAGCTAGTCTTTTTTTTTTTCTGATCTAATACTACTAGTATTAAAAGTAGCTATACGTAATTCATACCCCATATAAGATCATAAAGGAGTATGCAGAAAATTAACTCATTTTTCCTAGCACTTTTTC
Organism: Neoceratodus forsteri; assembly: GCA_016271365.2. Lineage (NCBI taxonomy): Eukaryota > Metazoa > Chordata > Ceratodontiformes > Ceratodontidae > Neoceratodus > Neoceratodus forsteri. The sequence goes on along the minus strand of CM028131.1, from coordinate 885,000,434 downwards.
TGGTACACAATCTGCTGCCAACTAATTTCTTTTTAACTTTTGCGGCACAGACAGGCTTAAGGCCTTGATCTAAATCTGAAGCAGGATCCCGTTGTTAGGAAGTTCAGGAAACAGTATCAGAATCTAGACCTTCCATAACGTCCTCCACTGGGAGATTATCAAATTTATTGGAAGCTGAAATAATATTCAGAGGGTTTTCCAACAGACTAATGACTCCAGTAGGCTCGTTTAAGATTCGTAAGCCACTGCGGGGACAATCTACGGAAGGGGGTGGGGCCATAATTCCTACAGTAACATGTTCAATAATAGGGGATACAGTCACTAATTGAGGTACAGGGCCCTGAGCTACTGTAGCTAACAATTCTGTCTTTTCACTAGAATGGGCAGATCTGTGAGCCTCCAGGACTACCGATAGACCAGCCGAATTATCAGGAGTAGTCACATTTCAAGGCTGCCGAGGTGGCCTGGGGTCTAGAGGGCCTCTGCCTGATCTAGCAGTATTAATACAAAAATCCTGCATTGCAAAATCAGCATTGTCAGTATTATGTGACGCCAAAGGACATTCTGCAAAATTGTGGCCTGGTTCTTCGCCAAAATTACAATTTGGGGCATTCACACAATCCATAATCCAATTGAAAGCATTGAATTTTATCACAGGTAGTACTGAAGTGTCGTAAAGAACCACATTTGTAGCATCTCCTAGGTTGACCTGAATAGAAGACAAAACCCTTGTCTCTGCCTAAGAAAAAACAATTGGGAAGGTGTTGAAAGTCATTTTCTACCTGAAATAATTTCACCTCTATCCACCACCCCCCATTCTAAAATCCCTCAGAATCTAAAATAGGGTCTGGGGCACCTTGCACATCACATTTTTTCTCCCCCACTGTAGAATATCAGTAATGTTTACCCCCTCATTACAGAATAAAACAGCAATTAATCTAAAAGATTGGTTTGTCAGGGGAATAACTTGAAAATGTACCCATAAAGGGTTGGTCTTCAAAACAGAATATTTTGTCCAAAATCATTCTAGCACAGTAGATGTTCTGAAACTAATGTCAAAAATATGTTCCCCAGGGGCAAGGATTAGGGCATATACCTCAGTAGGGGTAAAACCCAAAGATTGGTTTAAAAAGACACGGCCAACAAAGAATCGATTCAGGCAGTTCTTCCATGCCCCCTAGATGACGCAATCGTATAGCATTTCTTTATTTTGCCATTTCAACAGGCTTCTGAAATAGCTCAGCATAAGTTTTTTTTTGAGCCTGAAGCAGCATCCTGAATATTAGATGCAGTATGTGAATGTCTCCCTCCACCCCCGCCCTACCATGTCCCTCAGTCCCTTCAGTAGACAGGCTTAAGAAGGGGGAATATGAAGGAGTACCTTCTTCCAAATTAGATTCCATATGCTCACCAGCTGCAGTCACCTCATCTGCATGAGGAAGCTCCGCTAGTGGCTCCAAGTCAACCGTAATCTTTTCCACACCTTCTCCTAAAACCACAGGCTCACCAAGCTGTGGTTGAAAATCATCATCCATTTTCCAGGTCCCATCCATACAGCATTTCCATCCGGCCTGCGTTAAGGCCTTATCCGCCAACCAGTCCGTGTTGCCTGGCAAGTCATTGTCGTGAGCAACTGAAACCTTCCCAGGCTCTGTATTCACCACTAAAGGGTGACTCGACCCAACTCCTCGTAGTTCAGCCATAAAGACTTTAGCTGCCGATTTCTCAGGTGAAGGTGAGAGACCTTGTAGTCTCTTTCATTTTTTTTTCTTCATGCGACAGCTGGGAAGCTGACTTGTAATCTTCCCTAGCAGACTGAATTTTGCTTTCAAAAGTTTTCCTTAATTCTCATTTACCTTCCGTTTCCTCCATATCAGAATCCACCATGACAGGGTTACTCGTGAAATCCAGCGGCCGCTCCTTGCTATCAGTGTTATCAACGCCCGCTGAGGAGAGCTTGCTGCACATACCTTTCTCCGACTCCAGATCCACTGTGAATGACACGCACACCTCCGAGACAGTGCCCCCTACCAAACAGTAGGGGAATGTCCGCGATGTCCTGGTCAAATTTCCCCCATTCACTAAAAATACCACCAACAGCTTAATCTGGTTCAGTCTCAGTTGGTTACCATCTGTATCCACCCTCCCCCAGTCACACCTGAAAAAAGGACTTCTAGGCCCAGTGGGCTTACCGGGCCAACCAAATTCAATAAATAAATAAATAATGTATGGCTGGTATGAGTTGCATGATTAGTCAAACGTTACGTGTGGTTGAGTGTGATTCTGCGGGTGACTGGTTAGCTCATTGCCATATCCCTGTTGAGAGAAAACAAATGTGTGTGTGTGTGTGTGTGTGGTGGAATCACTCTTCATGCTGTATTAATACAATGTGTACTAAATGGTTTCAGTATTGCACTTTCAAAGTATATTCTACGTAAATATATTTTTTTGTAGTCTGGGTGAGTCGGTGTATGAATGGATGTAAGCCTGGGTGTGAGTGGTTAGATGACTGTTTCAAATTAGTAAAATGCATAAAAAAGAGAATAATATATTCTGAAACCTATCTTTAACTGCAGAGGAAGATGAAGATTCATGGAGAGAAAGACTGTTCCTGCAGTAAAATCTTTATACAGAGCTGAGCTATCAAGAAGACCAAAACGTCCCTGAAGACTCCTCCATATCCTGCATGAAGATGAAAGCAAAACGTTTGATGGATTTGTAATGGCAGAAGGAATAAACTTTGTTTTAAAGGGTATGCTCTTGTGCATCTATTGGTTGATCTCTTGTTTTTTATAATGTGTGGGATTTAACCTTTCCCAAAGAATATTAAGATTCCTGCAAAACCACTTGCAGGAGGACACAACTAACCAAGTTTTCTTAAACCATTTGCATACCAAAAATTTAAAATATTTGAAAACCATAACAATTAAAAACAGGTTTATAGATTAATCCCATACTTTTTGAGGTACAGGGCCCTGAGCTACTGTAGCTAACAATTCTGTGTTTCCACTAGAATGGGCAGATCCCTGAGCCTCCGGGACTACAGATGGACCAGCCGAATCATCAGAAGTAGTCGCATTTCAAGGCTGCCGAGGTGGGAGATATGCATGGCATATCTCAAACTTCCTTTTCATGCCTGTTGGTGCAGCTGCAGCACTTACACTTGCATTGCTGGCGATCTGAGTTCATAGCCCAAGCATGGATTTCGCAGGGTCAGCAGGAGCAAGACTACTCATCTCAGATGATGCTCTCCTCCTCTGAGGTGGGATAGAGGGGGCCCAAGTCTCTACACTACCAGCACTGGGGACCACAGGTGGTGCAGACAGACCAGCTGGGGAAGGGACACTGACTGGCTTCATATGGATAAACGTTGGGTACAAACATAACCCTAGCCATCACTGTCCCATTGAGGGGATGGGTGAAACGGTAAAAAGTAGCAGCCTGTTGGTATGCTGAACGCACATCGAAACATTTATGGCAAAATCCCCCACAGCGACAATTTCGAGGTTTAAATTGTCGCACATGGGAACCGCGCTGGGCCTACCTCGCCCGTGTGTCTCTCCCCCTCCCTCAAATTAGCTCCAACTCAGAGTTGATAATCCTTTAGAAGGGGGAGTTTGGGCGCAGCCCCCTGAGAGAAACACTTCAGTGTCGGACAGTTGAAATTTCACCTGTTGACACTGGGGATCTCGCTATGCCGAACTTCATCAACGGTGTTGTTGATTCCGCATAGGTAAACCCCCTCCTGGCAAGATAACACCCACTCACCCAGATTGCAGAAAAATATGTTTATGTAGAGTATACTTTGAAAGTACAATATTGAAACCATTTGGTACAGCTACAAAGCAGGAGCGCTACCTGGCGGGAGTAATCTCTAATGACTCAAAGATGGGGAAGCAATGCGAGAAGGTGGCACAAAAGGTGAGTGGCCTCCTGGGATGTATAGGGAGAGGCATCACTAGCAGGAGGTGTGAGGTGATAATGCCACTGTATAGGTCCCTGGTGAGGCCCCAACTGGAGTATTGTGTCCAGTTCTGGAGGCCCCACCTCAAAAAAGACATAGATAGGTTGGAGACAGTGCAGAGAAGGGCAACTAAGATGATTCATGACCTGCACCATAAGACATATGGCAAAAGACTGAGAGAACTAAACCTTTTCTCCTTGGAACAAAGGAGGGAGAGGGGGGGACATGATTGAGACCTTCAGGTATTTAAATGGTATCAACAAGGTACAATCACAGGACCTCTTCCAGATTAGCAGTTGCAGTAAGACAAAAGGGCATGACATGTGACGGGGGGGGGGGTAGGTTTCAAAGTAATAGTAGAAAGTTATTTTTTACCGAAAGAGTGGTGGACCCACAGAAGAGACTGCCTCAGGGGGTGTTGGAGGCAAAGACAGTCAAGCTGTTTAAAACAGCATGGGACAGACATGTCAGTAAGTTAACAAGTGATTCTCAGTAGGGGTGTAGGAAAAAACATGGACAGACCACATGGACCTCATGGTCCCCATCTGCCGGCAAGTTCTATGTATCTATGTATGTATGTATCTATGCCCAGGGTACAAATGCCACAAAGGAGTGCATTTTAATGGGGTGTAGGAAGCGGCTGACTGATCAAGAAAAAGATATAGCAAAGCATATTCGATACATGTGTCACAATTAATGACTTTGATGCATAGAATTCATACCGAGACATCAATCCCTAGTCCCATTTAGAGACTTACAAAACCATAAAGTGCATGAAATGCAATGTTACAGTACAATCTACCTCCCTCAGATCTGCTGCCCAAACCCCTATGAAACCCTGGGCACTCTTGGACTCCTCACAGCCATTTATAATACTGGATTTTGTCTCTGGAGAGAGATGGCCCCATTAACCAAGGCCTTTACCAGAAGTGGTAAGTTGTGGGGACAGAACCTACTGTAGGTGAGGCAGTGTTGGGGCTGGGAGGTCACCCACAAAAAAGTTTTCACTTCAGTAAGATTTTATGCATGTAAGAGACAGAGAGAAGATATGAAATTTAAAATAAACAAAAATGCATATTATGAAATTAACTTTCAACTAAGTGGATTGTTTTGAGTTTTTTTATTTTCAGTATTTGATAAACTGATGAATAAATAAATAAATAAACGATCTAGTTTAACTTTGTTCCTCTTTGTATTTTATTCTCTGAGAACACTATGCAGTCCTGTTTTCTGAGGTTATGTTTCTAGTGAAACTGGATATTAGTTAGTGAAAATTACAAAACAGAACAATAAAACGTATGTTTAGCACTCAATGGGTTACAAAATATTAAGAAGTTATTTTGTAATTATTTCAGTACAATGCTATTTTATAAAGAAATCTAGATTCATACCCAGATTCTGAATACTGCAATATTAAACATGGTTATCAACATCACATTTTCCCAATAAACACCATATGAAATGAACCATTAAAACATGTTAAGTAGCTAAACACACCATCATTCAACTGCTTGGGAAGCTTTATCACATGGGGTCCTATACTGAAACAGTTATTGATGCACCAATAGGCTTTGCACTGCACTGTTCTGGGCACTCAGAAGTGGGTTAGCTTGGCAGGTGCCGTATTTGAAGGCAGTGTTGGCATGGCCCGAAACTTTTGCTGCATGAGTGACACCAGGTCCACTTGAACATTAGGGTGATGGTATGTATAGAGGGGGCACTGGCATAATCAGATGGTTTTGGAAGTGCTAATAGGCAGTGCAGTGCTAGTTACAGCTTCTAAAGCCCTACTTTTAACAATGCGTACAGTGTGCGCTAACCCCCTCTCCCCTGTCAGCACCATCACTTCCTGGCTCTGGAGGTCCCCTGACCCTGCTCCTAGTCCCAGTCATGGGAAATGTATTAAATCAGATACCAGGCTCTAGTGGTATCACCCCATTCCAGATCCTTCTCTCGGTATCTGTATGAAACAAAGTGCCTGGCAGCTCTGATAGTACCCACTCCCTTACCTGATCCCCAGGAAATATTTTTCCTGGTGCCTGGTGACATCCCGCACCCTGCCCCAACCCCCCAGACCGGTCCAGTGATGGAGATCTGTGCATACCACTGCTCGGCTCCATTGCTGACCACCATCTGCCACATGCTAGTCCTATATCACTATTTGAGCAAGTATAGTGATATAGTATTTGTGATATGTATTTTAAATCAAGTGCCATAGATACCCCACAAGACTTGTTGTATAGCGATACAGGATTCGCTCACAGCAAATGGCAACCAGCCATAGAGGTGAGTGGTGGATATGTGCTGGCTGCCGTCACTGGGACTGAGGAAATTGGGGGCACAAGGGGGGCTTCTGGGTACAAGTGATATTGGCAGCATGATCATAAGGGGTTGGGGAAACTATTGCCAGGTGATCAGGGAGGGAAGGGGTGCCACTAGAGTCATGGATTTTGTTTCACGCTGACACTGGGATGAGGATCCATTGAGGGAAGCATATCACTAGAGCCAGGGATAAATTCAGTTACTGGGACAGGGACTGAGAGGGAGATCACTAGAGCCAGGGATAAATTCAATTACTGGGACAGGGACTGAGAGGGAGATCACTAGAGCCAGGGATAAATTCAGTTACTGGGACAGGGACTGAGAGGGAGATCACTAGAGCCAGGGATTTTGTTTCTTACAGATACCGGGAAAAGGACTGAGTGAGGGAGAGGGGCACCAGCAGAGCCAGGGATTTGACTCAGTACAGTTACAGGGACTGGAATTAGGGTGGAGCACCACTAGAACCACAAATTTATGTGTATATAGAGATGCTGGAAGAGCAGCAGCAGCAGTGACAGCTGACAGGAGCAGTGCAGAACACTCAGTTGCATTAATGAGCATTCAGGTCCTCATAATTTATTTATTTATTAAATTTTGGTAACTGGGTAAGCTCACTGGGTCCCAGAAGTCCCTTTTTCAGGGGTGACCTGGGATTTACATAACATAAAAATACATCACAATATAGTACATGTAGAGAATACATTCATGATACAAGTTAAACATAGATGTACAGTCAGCTGGCTACATATGCTGAGTTCGGCATTAGGATTAGTGCATTCATTATTGATAGTACCCTAGCTGGGGTGGTATAAGCTGCAAAGTCCGGAGGCAGATTTGGGGCTGTGAGGTTTTAGGCGTCCGATAGGTGGACCCGTCCCTTTAGCAATTGCACTTGAAGGTAGCCATCATATGTGCCTTTAGCCTTGTGCAGAAACTTTTGATAGAGGGAGCTTCCTGGACTCCTGGAGGGAGGGAGTTCCATAGGGTGGGTGCGGTATGGGTGAACAACTTAGCCCCCCCACCTTGGTTCTGACCCTTGGGACTGCTAGGAGCCTGCGATCCATTGTGCGAAGGAGCCGAGGGTTATTCTTTAGTGCGATAAGTCTGGAGAGGCTGGGAGGAGGGGTTGGGCTGATTAATTTAAAGGCTTGGCAGAGCAAAGGGTATTGGAGGCGGGCTTCCCAGGAGGGCCAGTTAGGCTAGAGTGTCGCAGTGATGGTTCCTGGGGTTAGATTGGGTGGCAAACTGGGCCACCTTATTGTATAGGACTTGGAGTCTGTTCATCTCTTGTCTAGCTACTCCCTGGACCACTGGGGCCGCAGAGGTAATCGTCGGGAGTAGGACACTGGTGGCTATGGAAGCCCTAGCTTCCGGTATCAACTGGTCTTTCAACCAGGATGCCTAGTTTCGCATGTACGTTTTTTGTTACCTGGTCCACATGGTCCTTGAGGGTGAAGCCCTGGTCCAGGGTGAGACCAAGGTACTTTAGTGATACCACAACCTCTAATCTACTGCCAGACACAGAGGTCAGTTGCAGGTGTTGGCTTCTGTCGTGACTGAGGGATCTTGGGCCAAACAGCATGGCCTTGGTCTTATTTGTGTTAAGGACCATTCTGTTCAGGACAAGCCATTGCTCAAGGGATCTCGGGTCAGCCAGGAGCTGAGTTCACCTAGATTAGTGGAGGAATGATAGAGGACAGCATCGTCTGCATACTGGACCACAGAGCTCCCTCCGCAGTGTTCGCTGAGTTCGTTGATGAAGAGGGAGAAGAATAGGGGGCCAAGGATAGACCCTTGGGGCACCCCCTCTGTTAATGGGAGCGGCTCAGAAAAAGGGTCTTTCCATTTTACCCTCTGTGAGCGCCCAGTTAGGTAGCTCTTAAACCACAAAAGGGAGTGGCTGTCTAGGCCTGCATTGCTCAACTTGGTCAGTAGCAGATTATGGTTGACCAGGTCAAATGCCTTGGATAGATCAATAAAGCCCGCTCCAGTGGGGGTCCCCTTATCCAATTCTCTGCCAAGCACATCTGTGGAGAATTTGGTACGGGCGGTGTCCGTCCCATGCCTAGTTCTGAAGCCATGCTGGGAGGGTGCCAGGAGTTGATGGAGCTCTAGGTATTCACGAAGTTGCCTGTAGATCAACCTCTCTTGGATCTTAACCAGGCTGCAGAGTAGGGAGATTGGCCTGTAATTGCTAGTGGACTCCTCTGGCCTCCCTTGTGGATAGGGACCACGTGGGCCTGTTTCCATTGTTCAGGGATAGCGCCCTCTATTAGGGATCGGTTAAGGAGCCAGGTCAAGGGTCTGACTAGTGACTGGGCTCCTTCCTTCAATATCCTGGGGTGAATCCCATCTGGTCTCCCGGATCCCGAAGTTTTGAGGGTCATTAGCAATGGGAGAACTTCTTTGGGTTTTACCAGTCTGATGTGGAAGGCTGGGCGGTCGAGTTTAGGGAGTGACCGACCATTAGGGACTTCGTCGAGAGGAGGCAGTCCTGCCTTGTACTGGTCGAGGTTCGAGAAGTGGCGGTTGAGTGCCATGGCAATGCTTGAGTCGTCATTTGTTAGTTGACCATTTACCTCGATGGGGCCGGGTTTGGTCTTGCCATTCCCTTTTATTAACCCATTTATGTGCGCCCAGAAGAGTCTAGGGTTTCCTAGATTCCTTTTCTTTAATTGTGTGACATATTCCCTTTTGGCCACTTTAATGGCCAGCTTACACCTGTTTCTGAGAGTTTTGTAGCTCATCAGGTCAGCAGGTAGTGTGGAGAGCTTGTATTTCTTCTGAGCTTTGTCCCGATTTTTCATTAGGGATTTCGGGGATGATCCACTTACAGCAGCTACCCTTGGTACGGAATTTCTTCATGGGGGTGAATCGGTCGGCAGCCATGATGATTGTTCGCTGAAAGAAGGTGACCGCCTCGTCCAGTGAGGGGAGGAATTTGATTGGGCTCCAATCAATGCTGTTTAGGTAGTCAGTTAGATGTTGGGGTAGTAGATGGGTGAAATCCCTTGCAGCCAGAATTCGCAGCCGGAATCTGGGAACCCTGTTTTTCCAGGTGCAGAATAATGAAATGGTAAGTACAATAGCTCCTAGTGCCATGCATTTTGACTGGGGTCATTAACTTACTTTTTTGAATATTGCAGGTTATCCCTTACACGCTATGGTGGTTGTGCCTTACTATCTGTCTTCTTTAAGGTGGTTAGTGCACATCAGGGACTCCCATTTTGTGCTTGGGATCAGCATCCTGGACCTCAATGCTCTAAAAGACCACATTACATACAAAAAATTCCACATACTTTGCCTATGGTTCCTACTCCCACTGTTAGCAAAGGGAGTCTGATTGTTTGCTTAGGGTGAGCAGGATGCATATATGCACATAAAAATATAGTTGCCATAGGTGCTGCCTGCCTTTTTGCCTTGAATGCTGCCATATTTATTTCCGGGTCTTGCCCTTTGACATATCACGAGTGCTGTATGTTTTTACCAAATGCTTTGCTGTGGTGGTATCTTTTCTACACAGGAAAAAGCAGTAGTTCTACCACATCCCCAAAAAACTACCACTCATGAGGCTGTACCATAGAACAGCTGAAGCTGTTGGCAAGCACCCTTTGCAGTTCTGCCAGGTATGTCAGACAGCTGAATGCTGTGCTCCACAGCCCACTCCCAAACTTGATTGCTTTCCTGTAGTGTTTACTTGGGTTCTCTATTTATTCAGATAGAGTATGCCACATTGATTGTCCATCTGAACCATCAGCAACTTCTCCCTAAAGGAGTGAAGGCCTGAAGCCATTACAATGTTGCCCTCATTTCTAGGACATTAATGTGGAGTTCCATCTCCACAAGGGACCAAACACCCTGAGTCTGAAGGGACCCAAAATGAGCAATTTAGCACTTGGGGTTGGATGCATCTGTTGTCAGGACCACAAGAGAAGGGGTTTTAGAAAGGGAGCCTTCATCGATAGATTCCACCTGGGGTGCCAAAATAACAACTCCCTACAGAGAGGGGAACCAACTCTAATATTACGCTTGAGTGACTGTCATGTCTGATTCTGTTGAGACTCCAGGATCCACTGAAAAAATCTGCATTTGTAGCCATGCTAGTGGTGCCTCAAAGATGGATGCTGCCATGAGACTAAGCGGGCTGAGCATTCCTGTAGCAGACACAAACTCAGAGTTGGCTACCAGACTTACCTAAACAATCAGGGTAGCCGTCTGATTCCCCAGCAAGAAAACTTTGGCTTGAACCATGTTCAACATTGCTCCAATGTAATGGAGCCTCTGGAAAGGGAGCAGTACAACGTTTTGTACATTGGCCAGGATCCCAAGCTGGTACAATAGCTGTCTATTATGATTCAGAATACTGCTGTCTCTGCAGATGACCTCTTCTGGAGTCATTCATGCAGGTATGGGACAACACTCACTTCCAGCAGTGGGGCTGGCCTGAGTTGGTCCTTTATGCATCCCCACACAATGTGAAACAGTTGCTCTTCTGCTCACTTGCTAAAAGGCCTGGGTTAATGTCTGGTGAGACACACTGTTCCTCTGTTGGAGGGGACAGTTACTGTATTCCTTCCCTCCAATTCCACTGCTCAAGCAGTCACTGATCAAACTCAGGAATGAGTCAGCCACCCAACTTGATCCTGATGGCCCCTTTTTGGCCCAGGCAAATCTGACTTCCTCTGTTGTGGTAACTGGCTGTGGGGCCCCAGTTTAAGTTACCCCTCAGTTCGGGGCTTCTATTCCAGTTTCAGGGCAATTCCTTGTACCCAGAACACCTGTCACTGTTGCTCCATGTATGGTTCCTGTGTTAACAGAGGTCAATATGATGATTGCTCTGAAAATTTATTACATGCATCAACATCTTCCACTAAAAATCCCATTAGATATATTTACAAAACAAGTCTATAAATCATTCAACTGTTTCTTTGGGAACAAAAAGCAGCCAGAATCTCCATTAGCAAGCTACAGCAACCCAAACATAAAGGTGGCTTCACCCTACCTAATTTTCAATTACATCACGCAGCATTTATCACAGGAAAATTTATAAGAACAATGTGGTCTGATGGATCAGACAATCTGCCAAGCTGGTTTTGTATTGAAAAACATCTACTAAAAGGGCTATATCTGAAAATGATATTATTTGGAGGAATTCCTAATCAATTAAAAACATACTCGATAACTGTTTCTACTTATAACCTCTGGCTTAAAGTCTCCAAACTCTTAAAATGGAGTCCCCTTACCTCTCCACACTGTCCATTATGGAAGAACCATTTAATTCAATCTGACAGTGAACCCCTAAATTGGATCTCTTGGAAGCTGAAAGGTATTTTAATGCTAAATGAGCTATTGATTCCTCCCTTACTACACTGGCAACCTTTAGCTATCTTAAAAATAAATACGGTTTATCTAGAACAGAATTCCATAGATATGTTCTACTTAGAGATATACTTAGGGATAAAGGTAACCCTGATCTTACATTCCCTTCTACAATTATTTTAGATAACATCTTCATTTGTTCCATCAGGTACAAGAAAACATATAATATACTAATAGATGAATCTGAGAATACTATTGACAGTCTTAGACAGACTTGGGAAAATGAACTTCAGACATATTTCATCTGATGAATGGAATAACAGTTGAAATTTTACACTAAGAGCATGCAAGGAGGCCAAGGACAGACTAATTCAATACAAAATAACACAAGGATGGCATTACACTCCAGTGAAATTGTATGGTCAGGGTTTGTTAACAGATTCCAAATGTTGGAGATGCAACTCAGATTAAGGGGCACTATATCCCATATCCTTTGGCACTGTGATAAACTAACCCCTTTTTGGGAAGAAATTTGGATGGCATGTCAGACTATTCTTGAATGTAATATTCCATACTCACCCAAATTTATACTGCTTGGCATAGATACTGACCTCTCTCAGATAGAATTATGTAAGTGATTATGGTTACATATCGTTATGATATCTCCAAGAATATAGTATTAAGATATTGAAGACAATCTGAACCCCCCCTCCCTCTCCCCAAGTTTTGTGGAATGGCTTAAAGAGCTTTCCATGAGAGTTAGTTATGCAAGACTAGTCAGCTCCTCTCAGTCTAGAATAGATAAATGTTATGGAATATGGAGCCTTTTTCTAAACTTACAATTCTGTAAGTTGCCTCACTTAACTATACATACTTCCATTTAATAATTATAATACTAGCTTTTAGAAAGATAACCCTATACACCATCCCTGTATTTGTTGTTAGTGACTTTACCGATGACAATTTCAATCCTATGTTTCTTGTTACTGTAGACTATTATTTTATGTTATACCCTTATTTGTATATATGGTTAATTACTGTTATTTATTTATTGTTTTGAAAATTCAATAAAAAGTTAATTACAAAAAAAATAGAGGTCCCCAGTTTGACATCTCTCTGGAGATGTCGTCCTGGCAGCAAGAAAATCTACTATGCCCACATACTTTTTTTAAATAATCTTTTTACCTCCTTCTTTGGTCACCCACCTTCAGGCAAGTGCCCCAACCCCATCACACTGACCTCTACTGGGACTTACCACCTGGTGGGGTTGGAAGGGTTCCCCAACCCCCTACTTGGTCCCTTTGTCATACGCTCTACAGCGTAAGACAAAACTGCACAACAGAAACAGTGCAGTAGGGAAGAGTGAGAGGGTGCAAAACTGTAAAAGGGTGTATGCGTGGTAGTGCACCCTCTCACTCTCCCAGGCAGAGGATAAGACCTCTGCTGGGACAGGGGTCCAGTGAGCAGCTGCCGTGGCTCAATGGGATAAGCCACTGGCAGCAAAGGAGATGAGCACTGCATTTGGGACTGGGTTTCGATTCCCGGTCCCAGATGCATGGATTTTTTTCATTTTCACACTTTGTGCGATTTTAACATTTAACACGGTTAGTTATTTTGTTGGAGGGGGTGCGGGCTAAACCACCGTTCAAATAAAAAAAGATGCCACTGGCAATATATTACACTGTATTGGCAGCATGGTATATTGCTGTGGCATAATGTTTTGTGACATTATGACCCTGTGCCCCCCAACCCCTGCTATGGTCCAGACCCAGTTTGGGCCTGCATGCCCAGCTTGTCGGGTGTGGGGCCTGTGAGCACTCATTGCTATCAGCTTTTCCCATCTTCTGGTGCCTAGGAGGAGTGGAATGCAGTGACATCAGGATGCACATCACACACTCCCACTTAATGTGTGCTGATGTCTTCCACGTTTTCTTGGTGTTCAGGTCCAGGCTGCCTTTCTCCAAATTCCACCAGGGGTCAGGCAAGCACCAGTCTCTGCACATCCTCTTCCTGAAGAAGAAGAGCAGTTCTACAGGTGCTCAATCCTCTTTCTCACAGCTGGCCCTCTGATGCCCCCAGTTCACTTCTGAACCCAGGTTGTCGGCATCACAAGTGGTGGTGCTACCTCTGTGCCAGTGGGCTGGCTTAGACCCACATTCTCTCTTAAGTGGAAGCAGTTCAATATCTGGTGTCAGGCTAGGTCCTCAGACTAATTTCACTGTCCGATCAAAAGGGTCCTGGAATATCTGCTCCACCCATCCCGATCAAGTTTGCAGTATTCCTTCATTGAGATGCACTTAAGGGCCATTTCAGCTTTTCTTTCACCCATTAATGGGAAGAGTGGTGCTCAGCAGGAAGTCTCCCACAGATACTTGAAAGCATTCTTCACACATACTGCTCGGTTCACAAACTAGTGCTGGCCTGGGACCTTAATCCAGTTCTTCAGACCCTGACTGCAGTTGCTTTTTGAGTTAGCAGCCACCTACAACCTTGAATTCATTATATGGAAAGCAGTATGTTTGGTGGTACTCATCTCTGCTTGCAATGATTCAGAATTGCAGGGTTTGATGGTGAACCTAAGTTACCTGATCTTTCATAAGGACTGGGTGGGCTCGGGACCCATCCGGCACTTCTGTGGATGGTGATAAACAAGTCCATCAACCTTCCAGTGTTCTGTTCAATTCCTGAGACCCCAGGAAAGGTGCTCCTGTATTCTCTGGATGTTCCATTACTGCCTGGATCACACCAAAGATATGAGGCAATTCTCTCAGATGTTTGTTTCCTTGGCCAAGTCATTAGGAAATTCATTATATAATCAGTAAGTCCAAACAAAAGAGAAGGTGGCACAACAGCACTCGTAACAGGAGCCAAGGCAGAAGAAGCAAACTGCCAAAATGAGAGGAGCCCTCGGCTAACTGAAGGACGAGCCACAATTCAAAACATTAGAAACACTAAGTTTTATTGTACAAAATAATATACATGAACCATTTCATGAGAGTATTGTACATGGTCAATATTTTGCCAGAGCTCTGATGCTTTTCAAAGACAAAGCATCAGAGCAATGCGAACGCTGACCACGCCCACCGAGGTGCACTTCATGAGCAGTCTGTGTGTGTGTTTTATTTTTACAATAAAATCTTTAATGTTTCCTAACATTTTGGATTGTGGCTCATCCTTCAGTTAGCCGAGGGCTCCTTTTGCTTTGGGATTATGTAAGCAGTGTTGATCCAGGTGGATTTTCTTCCAGCACTGGATTCTGCTACAAATATTCCAACAAAGAGCTGCAGGGTAAGGTGTCTGGAAACACTACTAAGGGCATGGCTGCTTCTGTGGCATGATTTGTAATGCTGCTGCTATCTGAAGTAACATCCATTATCACCTGTAGAAGGAACTGGATTTGGTTTAGCTGGGTTGCATGGTCTGCTGACCTAGTGAGGGTGCTCCTCCTTTGTTTCATGCTACTCAGTTGACAGGACACAACTTTTTATTTATTTATTTATTTAGACAGCAGTTTGGAAAACCTTTGAGCCATAGGTTCATTTACAAAGGTACCTTGTCACAGTAAGATAAACGAAAATACACAGTATAACAGTATAACACAGTGTAACAGTAACTTAAGACATTGATACAAACAAGCTGCTACAGGTAGGATTGATGCAAACAGTACCAGGGTTATGTTGTCCTTAGCAGCTTAGTAGTAAGCTTTGTCATTAGTATTGAGTACGGCTTTGACTAGTGGCAATTACAGCTTCGGGTGTTAACAAGGTGGTTCCATAAGGACGTTTTGAAGCACGATATAGTTGGAGCTTCGGAGATGGAGGGGGCAGTGTGTTGAACCAGGAGGGGGCCCTAAAGCTGAAGGCTATTTGGTCATGAGAGGTCCTAGCTCTAGGGATAACAAGAGGTTTCCCAGAGGTCTGAGTATGAACTAGTGGGACAGAGCGGCGGATGGTGGTGGTCAATCCAGGCCGGGATAGCCCAAGGAGGGTCTTTTTGTAAGGGTACAGGTCAGATATTTGAGGCGCTCATCAAGATCAAGTATCAGCGCTTTAGCGTACAGTAGACAGGTGTGTGTTAGCCAAGGTGCCCCAGTAATTAACCTGCAGGCCTTATTCAGGGTAGTGCGAATTTTATGGAGTGCGGTCTGATCAGCAGCACCATACACCAGCAGTCCATAGTCCACTAGGGACAGGATAGAGGAGGTGACTGCGAGTCGAAGAGCCTCTGGGGGGAGGCAGTGTTTATACCGATGTAAGATGCCCAATCGGATATTAGTGGCAGTGGCTAGGGCAGCAATGTGTCCATGGAAGGAGAGGGAGGGGTCAATATGGATCCCTAGGTATTTATAAGAGCAAACTTGTTCGAGTGGGAAAGAGGACCCAGAGTGAATGAGGAGTTTGAAGTTGCAGGACTTGTTTTGAGGATGAGTGAAGAACATGGTTTTTGTTTTTTTAAGATTTATCACCAATCTATGTTCCTTGAACCAGCCCTCGGCTTCAGCGAAGGACTTCTGCAGCGAATCCTGGAGGGCAATAGGGTTATGACTTGAGGCAAAGATGACTGCATCATCAGCATACAATAGAATGTTCCCTGAGCAAGAGCGTGAAAGGGTGTTAAGGTAAAGGGAGAATAGTAAGGGGCCCAGAATGGAGCCCTGGGGAACCACAGAAAAGATGGGACAGATGTCTGAGTAGGTCCCATTAATTTTTACATGCTGTGAGCGGTCAGACAGATAACTGGTGCACCAGGAGATAGGCCAACAGCAAAACCAGAGAGACTAAGGGCATCAGGAAGGAGGGGGTGGGAGACAGTGTTGAAAGCTTTAGAGAGGTCAATGAAGACCGCACCAGCCAGAGAACCAGTGTCTAAGGAGAAGTGGAGAAAGTTGCAGAACTCTAGGAGGGCTGTGTTGGTACTGTGGCCCGCTCGGAAGCCATGCTGCTCAGGACATGGGACATTGTAGGTGGAGAGGTAGTCAGAGATTTGAGAGGCTACCACTTTTTCCAAGGCCTTGGAGAGAGGAGAGAGAATGGAGATTGGCCAATAGTTTCCAGCCACAGTCCTATCACCACCTTTAAAGATAGGGGTGACAGTGACGACTTTCCAGGCAGTTGGAACCTTCCCCAGGCAAAGAGAGTGGTTGATGAGGCACGTGATCGGGGTAAGGACTGTGTCTAAGACCAGCCGTAGGATACACGGATCCAGGGTGTCACTGCCCGTACTATTACTCTTGAGGGCAGTGACAAGATTAGAGCCTAAGTTCTTGGGCAGAAGCGCAGGAGGAGAGAAAATAAGAGCGAGAAAGGTTTACAGCAGGCGCGTGGAGGAGGGTCAAAAAAATTTGTAGGGAGGATAGGGCTAAGGTCAGTGAATGAGGTGTTGAGGTGGTTGGCTATGAGGGCTGGGTCTGAAGAGATCACGCCATTAATGTTGATCTGAGTGGGTGGGGGGGGAGTGTGCACTCCCATTTAACTGTTTAATGTTATCCCAGAAGGTTCTGGGGTTCCCCCATGAGGCTGTGAGTGAGGACCAATAGTGCTCAGACTGACTGTGTGGCTCTTTGGAGGAGGTATCCTCAAAGAACATATAGTAGTTGCTTTACTTACCTAACAGCACATATTTGAGAGAATCTTCTCTGTAGAGCCACACAATACCCTCCCTCCACACCCTGTACAGAGGAGGGCTGAGGTTTTCTTTCAGGATCACTGCATGGTCTGCCTACAAGATTTCACATTAGTTAGCTTGTATGTTTCTGCTTCTCAGCAGCCTCTTTTGTTATAATTGGCCTTGGGAGATTTCTTGATGCATCATGACACGATGCTTTCTGCTGTTCAGTCAGTGAATGTTTTGAACTCCATTTATCGCTGGCAGGAAGTGAAGTTGATGGGGTCTGGCCACATTACATAGGCAGTGCTTTTGTATGACATTGTATGCTAGCCGCATGACACTGTGGGTGGCCACAGCTGTAAAAGTCTTCTGGGGGGTCCTGATGCCGATGGCTTACAGTCCAATGTGTTTTGCTATATGGAAGAGATTCATTTGAATGTCTGCTGTTACTGGTAATGCAGCTTTATCTATTCCAGATAATTTTCTCCACTTAATTTATTTGAGCCATTCAGTGCTCACTGCATTATTAATCTACTCATAGTGGCTTTAATTCCACTGCAGCTTGAAGTATTCTTCCCTTCTTCAGACTCTTCCAGTGCACTAATCATTTAACTTGTATCCCTTTTTTAAATTGTTCCTAAGTTTCCACTATTCATTTAAATTGCTGAGGAGCACCCACCACCCTGAGCAGTGCTACAGTATTTCAAGGCAACTTCTCCAGCACTTCAGGCCAGACAGCAGGCTATAGTGACTGCTGCTTATGGCTCTTCAGTCTGGCTGTGGCAGTCTCTCAGCTTGCAACCCCTTAGGTCTGATTGGCACAGAGTTTCTCAGTTCACACTGGAGCACAAACTGTAGGGTGATACTCTCACAGAATGCCTCTCCCCAGTTGGAATTCTTTTCCCTCTCCTTTTTGTCCAGCAGTCTCCTCCTTCTTGGCTGTGAAAGCACAAGTCTCCCACCAGTATGTCTGAAGAGGCTGCAACAGACTGTGCAGATTGTAGGTCTGCCTCCTTACTCAGCCATATACAGACTGAAATGCTGCTGCAAAATCTCACTTCTCTCAATATTCCAGCCCTCCAATTGGTCAGACCTTATTTCATTCACAAAAGAAGGAGCTGCCTGGCTTCGCTTGGTGTGAGATTGGCTGTATTATCCATGGATAAAATTTGTTCCTCCAGTAGTTCATGAGCCCTGTGGCTCTTCAGCAGCAGGCTTTTGGAATGTGACTGGATGCTTATCCTGCCCTCTGACCCTGTTGAAATTAGGATATGGGTCAGAGGTTCAGAAAATGGCTTCTCTAGTTCTTTTGGGCACTGGCCCACAACATCCTCTATTTAGATAGGCTCCTGCACTGAAAACATTATGTGCCCTGTTATGGTGTTATGTGCAGTTGCACACTAGTGTCCGTTGTGCTCAGGGCATTGATTGGAGAAAGTTCTTACACCTAGAGAGTACGGAGTGCATGATCCCACTTCACGGCGTCCACAACAACAGCCTCAGTCCTATGCAGCAGTGGAGTTGCTTACATCAATGAGGCCAAATGCCAAAAAACCAAAGGCACTCCCTTTCACTCAGTTCTGATCTCCTGCCAGCAGACCAATTCCACACAAAGTGCATACTGCCCAGCACCTGCAAAAACCCTGCAGTCCAACATATGAGCAGTATTGGCATGGTCAGTGAAGGCAGCCACTTCTCTACCATCCCAGCCAGAAGAAGGGTGGATCTGTGGTACCATGATTGTCAGAGTACAGTATATTAACAAGGAAAAAAACAAAAAGATAAAAAGGGAAGTACCCTCTTTATTGCAAAAACAGAATCTGCAGTTATGTAATAATTCCTTAATGTTGTTTAAGTTGATGTTTTGACTGACATTCTTCAAGGCTATATAGCGGCTAAATAGGTGGGGGGGGGGAGCATGGCTTTAGGGAATACTGTAGTACAACTTCAGCCTTGGTTAAGTTCACCAGTGCTAGCCTTCATGCCCCAGAGAACGTCTTGGTAATGTGCTGTATTCATGGACTTAACCAAGGTCTTTGCCCTAACTGATCATGGGATGTTACTGAGTAGATTGCAGGGAACTGGCCTGGAAGACCTATCTTTAACCTGGATTAGAAGCTACCTGAGCTATAGATCAGAAATGACATATCTTCATGGGATCTGTTTCTCCCCACTGAAGGTTCTGAGTTGTGTTCCCCAGGGGTCTACACTGAGCTTTTGTTTTCACTGTTTGATATTTCTCCCACCTTCTCTCTGTGGCTCATCAAACTTCTTGTAAAATGCAGATAATGCAGTCATTGATAGGAATGAGCATAATTTTTAGGGCTTTAACCAAGACCTGGGCTGAGACTGTACCCTACTTGAAAGAAATAGTTTGTTGCCAGTTAACTTCTTCTAAACCACTGAAAAACAAAGGCCATGCTTTTCAGCACCATTGCAGGAAGAAGCACCGTGTACAGAACACTTGAAATAGTCTACTGATGGATCTTTACTGGAGGCCATTAAATCCTTTAAGTACCTGGGAATCTACAGTACTTAGACCAGAGTCTGCCTTATTAGGTTCCCTGGCCTAGAGTAGACCACATAACTGCTCAGATTAAAAAAAAAATTACCTCACTCTATAGGTTCAAGGGATGCATAACAGATGAGGCTCGTCTTGCCATAGTCAACCACAATCTTCTTTTCCTATTGGACTATTGTGCTGTACTATTTGCCCTACTTGTGGAGAAAGAACTCTCAGAGTCTAGACTAAGAATACAGTACTTAATCATAATGAGCAATTTGCCTTCAACACTGACTGAAGGGTCCATCACAGTAAAAAATCATAATGAGCAATTTGCCTTCAACACTGACTGAAGGGTCCATCACAGTAAAACTTATTGGGGCCTAAACTGGCTCTTGTTAGATGCAAATTTAAATTTCTACTGGTTAACCCCATCTTTAAAATCCTGGCTACAGGTCCGCCAGACACCTTAGTTGCTTTGCTAAAGGCATATGACAGGCCTCTGACTCTTAGATCCTCTGTAAATAATCAATTAGCTGTTCACATCTGCAGAGCCCATATGGGATAATGTTCCTTTAATTTTGTGGCCCCAAAGTTTTTGAACTCACTACTACTGCATTTAAGAGAGACTAATACTCTTGGGTCCAATATTAAAAAGCACCGATTAGGATACTGCACTTGTAACTGTTTAACCGGAATCACTGTATCTCTAGTAGCATGTTTCCTACAGTACCAGTTTTAAAAAGGAACGTAGTTTAACAGTGCAGATGTAATTATTTTTTATCTGAATCTATTTGTCTCTAGTAGCATGTTCCCTAACGTACCTACAGTATTATCTGTGGAAACTATGAATTTTAACCTTGTTTACTTTATACATCTGTGTATCTGTTATTTATTGTACGTGACCTTTTCCTACCATGCCAGACTGGGCTGTAAATGGGCCTTTTACACGGTGGGGCTTACCTGGGTATGAAATAAATAAATAAATAAATTCATATATGTGTAGAACAGAACATACAGTGGTACACAAGTACATTTTAAATCAAGCACCTGTGAGGGTTGCTAACCTTGGCATCGGAGCTCGCAAACCCATTCAGTTAATTGACAACAGCAAAGCACTCAGTGCATATTAAGAAATGCTTTCAAAACACTGTGGCTCTGTGCTAACAACTTTTATTGCAATATCAAGCAGGAGTTATACAGCTAGCCTGTGTAGCCCAGGAAACCTTTGTGTAAAAATTGGCTTGGGATTTTGTGGTCTCTACACTAGAACTGTAACTGCCAGGGTCCTTCATTAACAATAGTGGGGAAATAATTGATTTTAGTGACAGTCCCATGTTTTTAAGCATTTTCACTGTCTGGTATGTATATAAAGAGTTTACTCTAGGAGGTACACTCTACCTTGACAAATCAGTTGTGAATAGAGTGTGAAACATTGGTCCCATTGGTAGCCCTCCTGGTCTACACTGGCAACCTGTATAACTCATGTTTGATACTGCAAAAAAAATCGTGAGCATGGAGCCACAGTGTTTTCAGAGTTTCTTGTGCACTGAGTGCCGAGTCCTTTGCTGCTGACATTTTAAATCAGCCTAATAAAAAGGGAAACAGGTTTCCTGTAGCAGAATACTCAAAAACTGAAAGGTTTATATGCTGAAGGATGGCATCTTTGCTCTCTAATGCTATGGGTTACATATTCCTATGGTAACAAACCTGAGTGTTGTATTGTGTGTGTGTGTGTGGGGGGGGGGGGGAGGATTGGTGATCATGACAATCCATCAGTTATTGGGATCTGCATACAATTAGGTGGCTATGGTAACATTAAGCAGGATAAATTGAAGTCTTACTGAATTCAATTACTGTAATTTGGTCCTGGAAACAGGCTCTCAATTCACCAGTCATCACTCAGAGCCCACACAGAGTAATTTGTTCAGTGCTCCTTTCTCAAAACTATTTATTAAAAATAATGTATGAACAGAACTCACAGATCAGAGGAAGTCAGAATGAAGTTCAAAACCCTGGAGTATAGACACACTGATACTGATAATAATTAGGAGCAGTTGGCAGTTACTAGAAACACAGAATGTGTCAGCAGAAAAGGACTGGTAGGCCATCTGGTCTGCCCTATTTTGCTGCCTGTTAACTTCACCCTGAACCCTATTCGGTTGCAGGTGTACTGCCTTCCTCCCTTTCCTCTGCCTATTGTGCCCATGTGCCTATTCCACACTTGACAGAAGCTCCCCACTGTGTTCGCCCCCACCACCTCTCCTGGTAGGCTGTTACAGGCATCCACCATCCTTCCTGTGAAGTATTTCCTCACATCCCTTTTAAGGTCCCCCCCCAATCATCATAGCTTGCCCCCATGTTCTGGTGCTCCTATGAAAGAGATTCCCCTCCTGCTCTTTGTTCACCCCAGTGAGGTACTTAGTGGTCTCAGACATGTTCCCTCTCACCCTCCAATCTTCTAGAGAGTACACATTGAGCTCCTGCAACTTCTCTTTGTGTAGTTCCTCGTGCAACACTTGTACCATTTTGGTAGTCCTCCTCTGGACAACTTCCACCCTGTCACTGTCCTTGTTGAGGTGCTTCCTCCAGAACTGGGCTCTCACTAGTGAGCGACACAGTGGCAACATCACCTCTCTTCTCCTGCTAGAAATCTCCCTCCTTATGCAAACCGGCATCCAGCTAGCTTTGCCTCCTGCCTTGTCAAACTACCCTGCCACCTTGAGATCATGACATATGATTACTCCAAAGTTTCTCTCTTGGTTGGTGACTGAAAGTACCTGCCTCCATCTTATACACAGCCCCTGGGTTTCCCCACCTCAGGTACATGAGTTTTTACTTTTTGGCATTAAAACCCAGCTGTCACACCCTGGACCACTCCTCTAGTTTCCCCAGATCCCTTTGCATTCTCTCCACCCCCTCCTGGGTGTCCACCCTGTTGCAAATTTTTCGGCCATCTGTAAAGAGACACACCTTCCCCTCCAGTTCCTCAGCAATGTCACTTATGAAGACATTGAAGAGGACAGGACCCAATACCAATCCCTGTGGTACTTCACTGATCACTCTCCCATCTACCAAGTGACTGCCATTTACTACCACCCTCTGCCTGTGTTTAACCAGTTTGATACCCAGCTTACCACTTTCTCCCCAGCCCCAGGTTGCTAAGATTCTTAATCAGCCTCCTGTGTTGCACAGTGTCAAAGGCCTTGCTGAAGTCCAGATAGGCCACATCCACTGCCCTGCTCTGATCCACCTCCCGCATAACTCAGTCAAAGAAATATATGAGATTTCTTTGACAAGACCTCCCCCTGTGAAACCATGTGGCTGGTGGTCCTGCAGCCCATTTTTCTCCAGGTACTTCATCAGCCCTTCCTTCAGTAGGGTTTCCATCAATTTCCCCACCACTGATGTGAGACTGACTGGTCTGTAATGGCTAGCCTCCTCCCTGCTGCTGCTGTTGTCACAGGGGACCACATCAGCCTCCCTTCAGTCATCTGGAACCACCCTGTCTCCAGTGAGGTGCTGAATATTGTTGCCAGAGGAGTGTCTAGCACTGTGCTCAGTTCTTTTAGCAACCTTGGGTGGATCCTGTCTGACCCCATCACCTTGTTTCCCTTCAGGGCTTCCAATCCCTGATGGACTCTGTCTGCCAGACATGGACTTGTGTCCGCTCCCTTTCTCCTCGTTGCCTGTTGTGCATGTTGGTCCATCCCATCCCCCCTCCACAGTGAAGACTGAACAGAATTATTCATTTAAAATTTGTGCTTTCTCCTGATCATCTTCTGTATAGTCCCCTCCAACTCTCCTGATCCTCATGATTTCTTCCCTTGCCTTTTTCCTTTTGCTGATGTACCTGAAGAAAGTTGTATCCTCTTTTTTGACCTCCTGGGTGATCCTCTCTTCTGTTTTAGCCTTTGCTGCCCTCACTCTCTTCCTGCCTCCCTTTGTTTATCTGGATATACGTTCCTGTCCCTTTCTATTTGGGTCTCCTTGTACTTCCTAAAAGCTGTTTTTTTTTTCTTCCTTACCAGCCTCTTCCTCCTTTAAGCAGCTTGCCATGCCTTGGTTACCTAGTTATTCTTTCCTTTATCCTTTTCCAATGTGCCCACACTCCGGCCATTCCCTTCAAGGTATTTCCAAAGGCAATGTCCCTTTTAAAAAAAATCTACTTTCCTGAAGTCCAGGACCCTCATTTTTGTGTGGTTCTACTCCTGACCAATCCATATGTAACCCCCCTGTTAGGGACTTACCTGATGAGCCCCCAAAAAAGGTTTGTTTCCCTGGGGGTTTGCTTACACCCCCATTCTTTCTTTTTGTCCTGGGTCCTGTTTCTTGGCATGCCCCTGTGTCTCTGGTCCTCTTCTGCTGTCCCCCACATGGGTTTTAGAGAGTAGTGGGGCTGGAGGAGCTGGTTCGAGGAGCCACTTCCCATTTCTGTGGCACTCTGGTGCTGAGACGAGCTCCACGCATGTGCAGAAGTGAATTTTCATTCGATTGTTCGCAAGCCTTTTGGTATGCCTCTCCGGTGGTCTATGTCCCATTGGGCAATAAGAGAGGGACCGAAGACCTTGGGGCAACCAAAGAGATGGCAGGGAAGTGGCAAATGAATGTTTTGTGAGTGCCAATCACGCTTGAGCTACAGGGAGCTGCCTCAAGAATATTAATGAGGTGGCACCCCTTTGAAGAGTCGGGAGTCCTGTCTAGTGCTGGGCAAAAGGTAGAAATAGCACTAGTGATAGGGAGTGAGTAAATAAATATTACAGATGTGTGCAAGGAAAAGGGGAGGCTGTTAGTCTGTGGGGAAAGTAAATAACTAAAGTGTATTCATGGACTGCAGCAAGAGATTGGGGCATACACAGACTGCACTGGGACTGTGAGCTGCCTAGGGGCTATACAGAAAGGCAGCAGTGACTGAAAAAGGGATGAGCTGACATGTTAAGTTGAGCAGTTGCTTTACAGGGCATGGGATGGCTATG
Source organism: Neoceratodus forsteri (assembly GCA_016271365.2). NCBI lineage: Eukaryota > Metazoa > Chordata > Ceratodontiformes > Ceratodontidae > Neoceratodus > Neoceratodus forsteri. Next base: position 884,975,743 of record CM028131.1, on the reverse strand, counting down.
GCTGTGTGGGGAAATGATTGAATAAAAGTAAATGGTTAGGCTGCAGGAACTTTTGAAACCTGGGACACTGTTTAAATGTATGGATACTATTTACAACAGCCACCATGTTTGCAGCCATGTGACACCAGCTAGCCAGCCAGAAGCCAGGTTTCTTGCCAGGGACTCTGGGACTGATTGAAAGGACTTTTGGGATAAATGCCGGGGAATGTTTAGATGCCTTTTTCTGCACCAATAAGGCATCAAGGGAGCCTCATACATATTAATTTTTGCCTAAGGACGGTGGCTCCAGCCAATGGGGAGTGAAGAAAGGGCTCCCAAAAAAGCAGGGAGAGTTGGTGCTTGGAGTCAGTTTGGTGGGAACTCCTCCAGAGTGAGGGGGGCTCCTGCCTCTGGAGAGATTGGGGCTGCGAGATGGGCTTGCCTGGGGGCTGTAAGCAATTTGTCGGCCAGGGCACGGAGTGCCTGCCCCATCAGGAAATAGTAGAAGCAGTTTGGCAGAGAGAAAAAGGGAAAGCTGCAGGATGCTGAAAGTTCTGTGTTCTGAAGTTGCACCACAGCAGTGAGAGAAGCGCAGCTCGAATGGAAAAGGGAAAGCTGCAGATTGCAAGAGATGAGGTTGTGTCCTGAGCCTGAATAAAAGGACAGAGGTTGGGTCTAAGCCTGGAAAAAGACCAAGGTTGCATTCTGAACCTGGAAAAAGAATGAAGGTTGCATCTAAGCCTGGAAAAAGATGGGATACAGAGGATGAGGAACAAGAGAATATAAATGTGCTGAGAAAGAGAAAAGGAAGAGTAAGCCTCTTCAATTAGAAAATTGCTATGTACCTGCACAGTGAGAAAAGGGACTGTTTGTTATTTATTTATTTATTTATTTATTAGGTCTAGGATTACAATACCTTTGAGCCAGGGCTCTTTTACAAAGGTTCCATGTCAGGTTACAACTCAAAACATAAGACATGTAAGTCAGATTACAAATTCAATACATAGGGCAAAATTACAAAAGTGTAAGCTAAACAGAGTTACAAAGCATCTGAGAAACAAAACAAGTTTTGGAGGCTAGGTTACAAGGAGATAGCAGATGAGGTTCAGAAAAAATGGAGGACAAGAGAGAGGAAGAGTAGAGGGAGGTGGAGAGCTATAGAGGAGAAGCGCAGCCAGAGGCATTGTCGTAGACATAACATGTAGAAGTGCATGCTAAGGGGTAACCAAGTGCTAATAGGAGAGAGAACTCATAAAGTTAGAGAAATATTCATGGGGTCAGCCAGTGGAGGCAGTCACAGGAGCTAGAGGCAGTGAGAGAGAGGCGTAGCCTTGATTTAAATGCACCAAGGGTAAAAGTGGAGGAGATGTAACTGTTCAGACCATTTAGCCAGCTGGGCGCCCTGTTGGCAAAAGATCTTTGACTTTGTGAGCTATGACAACGTGGAACCTGCAGGAGCTGTGATTCAGACCCCCTGGTTGAGTGGGGGTTATTGCTAGGGTGCAAGAGGTGGTTGGATCCAGTGAGAAGTCGGCAGGCCTTATTGAAGGAGGTGGATATGTGTCTGTGAGTGCAGGTTGATATATATGAGCCAGAGTGAGAATGTGGCTGTGTTAAAGTTGAGCGACTATGAAAGCAGATGAATGAACAGGTGTTTTTTCAGAGATTTGAGTACCTGTTGTCTGCTCCTGAGATAAAGCAAGGAAAAGAGAGAAACAGATTGCTGTGGCTACACACCGTGGCAGGAAAGAGAGAGAGAGAAAGAAGAAGCAGAAGAGAACATGATGAATTGTTTCTGCTGACACCCAGGGCCAGGTGGAGAACTCACTAACCTCCATCAAGTGGGGTCTGCTGCTGCAGGGGATCACGGGTCTTGCACCTGAGTGCTAGGGCACTCTGATCGGAGGGAGCTGGGCTGTGGGGCTACTCCCTGGTCTGGGTCCTCTGTAGTTGGCAGGCCTTGCACACGTGCCCTGCAATGGGCCAAAGGGGACAAGCTGCAAGATCTGCTAGCAAGAGAAAGAGAGAGCAAGCTGCAGCCTATGTGCTCCCTGTTTAAGCATTGTGCCCGGTTCTGCTGTGTTGCCATCCATCCCCAGGACTTCAGTGAACTGTGCCATCCGATGACTGAATCTGCAGAACCATGAGTAAAAAGCAGAATTGCCCTGTACCTGGGGACTGTAAATATGTTTGGCCACTAGGGCAGGAGGTAGAGCTAAGGACTAGAAGAAAAGGCAAAGGCTTACTCCTGAGCAGAGAGACAAAAATATAAAAAAGTTTGTTACATCAAGTGAGTGCACCAACGCCGGCTACCAGCTGCACCTCAGGCCTGCAACTTTAAAACTGGGCACCCAGGTACTGGACCTTAGGGAAATGGACTGGGACCTGTGGGTCTGGGTTTGGGCATCTGCAGCAGTTAGCTAGTTAGACAGAGTTGATGGTTGTATTGAATGAAACATGGGATTGGAATTGAAAAAGGGAAATGTGATTTGGGAGATGCAAATTGAAATGCTTACTTGAACTCTTTTCCACTTACCCCATTCCTAAACCCTCCCTCGTAAATAAATCATGAAGTTATTGTTTTGCAGCAGAGGTGAATCCAGAGTCTAATTTTAGTGAGCCTGTGTATTGGATGAAATCTAAAAAGGTACATGTGTAACGGAATGTGGGGAGGTTTGAACTTGGTAAGTCCATGCCTGGGGTAACTGTTGGGGAGGTGGGTTGGTACGACATCCCAGGGGGTTGCACTGTTGGTAATCAGACCCACTTAAAATGTACTCTGGGTGGAGACACCACCATTTTATTTTAGCTTTCTGGGAAAGGACCCCAAAGGTCATCTATGGGAACCCAGGCCCCTGGACCTTGTAACAGCTGGCAAGCCAGGGGCAGCAGCCCTCTCCAGGACAGAGCCAGAGAGAGAGGATACACATATTCCAAATCACACTGTACGATGGTCACTGGTACCCAGGGGCCTACCCATTGTGACATCAGCAATTCTGTTTCTGTTTGTAAGCACCCAGTCCAGCACTGCTTCAAGCCTAGTGGGTTCTGTAACCAGCTGCCTAAGAAATGTTCCTTGCAGGGAGTCTAGGGTGACCCTGCTTCTGGCTGTAGCTGCTGCCAGAATGTTCCAGTCTACATCTGGCAGATTAAAGTCCCCCATAATCAGTACCCCCGGCTGCCATTCTACTAGTAGGTTTTCCTAAGATCCCATCTTTTTTTTTAAATACATTTTTATTAATTTCCATAAAAGCACTAGCAAATGGGCAAGAAGGAGGGGTGGAGGAACAATGGGGAATAATCAAAACAGCTATCACAGAGGCAACAAGCCTTTTTGTGAAGCAAATCAACAAAACAAAGGAAAAAAACACTATGATTCTCAAAAGAGGGGGAAAGGAAGGTTAAGGAGAAAAGGATAGCATTCAGGAAATAGAAGGAAACACAGAAGGAGCAGGACAGAGCACTTTATCAGTTAAAGCAGAAGGAGGCAGGGAAGGCAGTCAGAATAGCAAAGGCACAAACTGAGGAAAAGATAGCCAACTCTGTTAAGAAGGGGGATAAAGCCTTTTATAGGTACATTAGGGAGCAAAGAAAGACCAAGGGAAGGATACAGAGACTTAATAAAGAGGTGGGAATGTGGGCAGAGGGTGACAGTGAAAAAGCAGGGATACTGAATGAATATTTCTGCTCAGCATTCACAACGGAAGGGGGGGGTACCTAAACCAAACAAGAGAAACACTTTCAATAAGGGAGGTCGATACCAGTCCATTGACAAAAGAAAGGATTTTGAAAGAACTCTTGAAACTGAGGGTGGACAAAGCAATGGGGCCTGATGGGATTCACCCCAGAATTCTAAAATAACTTACGGTAGAATTAGTAATGCCACTGACTGCTCTCTTTAACAAATCATGGGAGGATGCGGTGGTACCTGAGGACTGGAGGAGGGTGGATGTGATTCCACTTCACAAAAGTGGGAGCAGGGCAGAGGCAGGAAACTACAGACCAGTTAGTTTGACCTCAGTGGTAAGGAAAATGATGGAATCAACTTCTGAAGGAAAGAATTGTTGAGCACCTAGAGGCCAGTGGGGCACAGGACCCAAGGCAGCATGGTTTTATAGCAGGAAGGTCGTGTCAGATGAACCTAATAGATTTCTTTGACTGGGTGACCAAAGTAGTAGATCAGGGAGGGGCTGTGGATATGGCCTACCTAGATTTTAGCAAGGCATTTGACACAGTCTCACACAAAAGATTAATATACAAGTTAGCCAGCCTGGGAGTGGGTCGTGAAGTCCCCGTTTTATGACCTCCCATCTCCTTTCCACATTTGTCATTGATGTAATCCCCTTCAAATGATCCTTGAGAATATTTCCCATGCCCACAAAGTGTGCCCCCCCCCAAGTCCACTGCCAGTGTACTAGGTCTCCCCCCCCCCATGCTTATTTGAAACCAGACAGTATTGTGGTTCTTCCCAGTCAGGGGATCCTCTACAACCAGGTCCCTTACCAGATCCCCATCTGCCAGAACCATGTCCAGGACATGCCCTCCCTTGTGGGCTCCATCACATGCTGTGTTAAGAACACATCCTGGAAGCCGTCCAGCAGCCTCTGCTCCTTGACCACCTTAGAGGACATGGTTCCCCAGTTTGTACCTGGCATATTAAGGTCCCCCATCAACACTACTCCTTCCCCTTTTGGTCCACACTGGGCAATGATGTTGTCCAGCAAACCATCCTCCAGAACATCACCCATACCTGGGAGGCCTATATACTACACCCAGCTTGACCTTATCTCCTGCTGGGGATCGTAAGGTGACCCATAAGGCCTCCATGTTTCCCTCTGCCTCTTCTACCCTAGCAATTTCTATGTCATCTCTAAAGAACATAGGCACTCCAAGCCCTCTGCCCTCTGCCCTCCTTTCTATCCTTCCTAAGCATAGTGTACCCCCTCACGTTTAGGTCCCAGTCATGGTTTTTGTTGGCCCACGTCTCCATGACCGCCACCACATCCACCCCCCCCCCCTTGAACAGCATGGCCTGGAACTCTGGCAACTTGTTTCCCAAGCTCCTGGCATTTACTAACACCAACCCCCACCCCTTATCCCTGATCCCCTTGTCGAACCCCACCCAGGTTCCTTATACTTCCATCCTCCCTCTACTCCTTCTGAAACCTCCACCCCCAGTCTGTTTCCACCCTCCCCCCTTGGGTTTGAAGGTTACTCCCCTCATCTGGAGGAGAGAGCTTCTGGTCAGCCCCTCCCTTATCCCTTCCCCCCCTCGCAAGTTTAAACCCCACCTTTCTTGAATGTAGTCAGCCATCCCCTGTTTAAGGACTTCCTTCCCTAATGGGGCAAGATGAAGCCTGTCCTTGGCATACAGTCCCTTATCCTCCCAAACTCCTTTCCAGTTCCCTAACACCCCCAACCCACTCTCTTCACACCACTATCTGAGCCAGTCATTAACCTCTGTGATCTTCATTTTTTTCTCCACTGAGGCCTTTGGTACTGGCAATATCTCCAAAAATATCTCCGAAAAGGAAATGTTGCATCCATTATCCCGACAGACTCTGGCAAGTTCTTGGAACCTTGCTTGGATTTCCAAAACGCTATTTCCCTCTAGATCGTTAGTTCTCAAATGCACCAGGAAATCCGGTTTCCCTCCACAAACCCTAACCATTTCATACACCATGAACTTTGCTCTGTGCACTGTCAGCCCAGAGATACTCACTACCTTCACCTGGCTATGGCATCCACCCCCCCGTCCCTTCCACTGGATGCCCCTAATCATCGAGTCTCCCAATAACAGAACCTTAACACCGCCATCATCCTTATGGTTACCTCCACTATGCCCTCTCAGCCCCATCCCCCCTTTATTCGTGATCTCAATTCCATGGGAGTCTTCCTGCCTTATTAAAGACCCCCTTGTCACCCTCCCCTTTCTGCCTCCCTCATTATTTTGCCCACTTAACTCAGACCCCCTCTGAATAGGTGTCCCCTTTAACCCTCTCTTATCTGAACCATTTATCCTGGCCCTGATGGTTTCCCCTTTCCCCACACCACCATCCTCCCCCCTTGTAATAGTACCCCTACCTCCAGAGGCTCTCTGTGGGTCCCCTTTAGCTAGGGCCCCATCCTTGGTACTGACCCCCCTGCTGAAGGGGGGCTCCTCCCCACCACCTTGTCTCCCAGTTTCTCTCCAGTCATGCTCTCCTCCCTCATGTCTGCAATATGTTACATCTCCCCCATCTGCTTAACATTTATGTTTCCCCTTCTCCTTCTGGGACTATTTCTATCCTTTCCATTGCCTGTCTGTGATGCCCTATGGGTATCCGACTCCCTCCCCCCGGCCTCTGCATCAGTTTCCTCATTTCCACCAACCCCTTCCTCCCCCTCTAGGTTGCTTAGTAGTTCAAATTTATTATGACACTCTGTCAGCCTCCATCAAGTAACCCGAGTTTCCCCTGACTGCACCTCTAAACTGCCCCTCTTCCTCCCCTCTTGCTCTGTTCTCCTTAGGAACTCCTTTCCCACAGTCTGCTGTTTTAGGCTTCTCCACAACAGCCCCTCCCTTCTCAATGTCTGCTCTACTAGGCTTCCCCACAACAGCCCCTCCTGACTCTTCCCCCTTCCCTCTCTTTGTATTCGGAATGTTCACCCCGTATGCTTTCCCCTTAGCATCAACATCCCTATCTAAGGGTCCTCTGTCCCTAATATCCCCCCTCCTGCTTGCTGTAACATAACGTCCTGTAGTTTCAGAGCGTTGCCCCAGCCTCCCCTCAGCCCCACCCTTCTGATGCCCATATCCACACCCCTTATGCTTGGACACCTTCTCAGCTTACTCCTTAACCAATATACTTCACTCCTGATACAAGCTAGCTGTCTACAGAGTGGGCAGCCTCCCTCTCTCCAGGCCCAATTGAGAATTATTGCCATCCCACAGCCTGTGCAGCCTACAACCCTTCCGAAGATGCCTGCCATGGTGGAATATGGCCACCCTGTTTGTCCCCCTCTGCTTATAATGGCACACACCCCTTTTCTCAGTCCCTTCCCCCTGGAATACAATTACTCTCTATACTGACTGCAGTTATTTACAAACCCAATTTCAACCCCACCAATAAATTTCCAAAGTCTCACAAACACATACAGTCCAGTGTGTGTCCAGTCCCACTAACAGTGTGTGTGTATTCAGACATCAGGTACCGTATGATGTCACAGGCCCACCAGTTCCTGTTGCTTCAAATTTCAGTCCCAAACAGAAATACACAGCCCTTCAATCCCAACCCCCAGTGACTTTTCAGTAATTAAGAAACCAAGGCAAACATCATATTTAAATTTCACTCTAATTATCAAGTGTTCCCAAGCCCCAAAAGTTATAATATCACAGACCAAGTAACAGTTCTAACTCAAAGTAGTAATTTTTAACACACAGAACTAATTTCATGTACAAAACTATTCAAATATTTCAGTTAAAACAGAATATAAACCCAGACCTCTGTCCTTACCAGTCTCCTGCTTATGTTCCCAAGTGAACAATGAAAGACAAGGTGACTCTTGTTAATTCTAATCTGTAAATAGGAATAAAACAAATTCTTATGAATACTGTATTCTTCCTGTAATTGGGAAAACAATTCCAAATTCACTCCCTCACAGAGATCTCCGATATTCACTACCTCCTGTTGTCCATCTTTTTAATACTGGCATGTCAAAATACTGATGGAACTTATTTTGATACAGAGGTGTGGTTTGGCAGATCTTATTTCTCCCCTCATTACACCCAAAACTTTATGCCAAACTTTGATAGTTTGGCTAAATAAGATATTGTTACCTCATTTCTCACTCCTTTTGGTGGATAATATGTGCAGAAGTTTGGTTGAAGTAGGGTTTTGTATCTCCAAAAACACCCATAAAGGGGGATTTATAGCCCCAAATTCTTTTAAAGGTTTTAACAGTGCTGCCCAATGATATTGTTGTAAATTAGGTAATTTGAGACACAGCTGTAAATATTCTTTAGTCAATTTATTTTTACTTAATCTAGCCTTACCCCACCTCCATAAAAACTTGGCAATAATCTGGTCTAATCTCTTAAAAATATCATTCGGGATCATTAATGGAATTGCCTGAAATACATATAACATTTTCGGTGGTACATTCATCTTTCCTAACTCTACTCACCCCAATAAAGATAAGGGGAGAGCCGGCCTGGTGGCGCTGAGGGTTGAAGCGCTTGATGCCACACCTCGCTCTGCGCTGGTGACCCGGGTTCGGGAATAAGCCTGGGTCATCGAGGGTTGGCAGGGGAGGACTAGGATTGAGCATTCAACAACAGCTCTCCTAGTCCTGGGGAGAAGGGATGGATGCATACCACGCTCTTCTGGTCCCTGGGGATATCCGGACGTGCTGCAGCTATGTGGGTGTGAATGGGGGGGAAGCACAGCAGGCATCTGCACGCCAGTGCACTGACGTCCTTGCACATCCGTGCTTCCATTGGGGAGATAAGTGGGGAAAAGGCAGCAGAGGTCCGCGGCAGCTTGATGGCCGCAGTTTCACCGGCCGATGATGCTCGAAAGGCATCTGCCATTAATGGTTTCCCTCTCTGGGCGTGGGGGCTATGGGGGGTCCCTTTCACAGGTGTAGCTGCATCTGCCAGCTGGGCATGTGGAGCTTCGGGGTCTGTGGTGGAACAGAGGAGCGGTGGCTGGATGTAGAGCAGTACTGTGGCTGCAGGTGAAAAAGTACTAAATGATAAAAAAGATAAGGGGAGAGCTTCCCATTTTTGTAGGTCCCTCTGCACTTCCTCTATCACAGGTCTTAAATTTATATCTATTAATCTGTTCCAGTTATTAGTTATTTGTATTCCCAAATATGTCAGACTCTCCCTTTTAACAGTTGTAGGAACATTCGTAATATCGATATTTCTTTTTTCTGGATGCACAAATATTGCTTCTGATTTTCCCAATTAACTGAATATCCTGAATATTTATTATACTTCTTTATTATTTGCATTATGATGGTCAGCTGCTGTTCAGGATTTTTAAGATAAAGCAATATATCATCTGCAAACAATAAAAGTTTTAATACTCCATTTTCTTTACAATAGAGACCTTCTATTTATTTATGGTTTCTAATAACATTAGCCAAGGGTCCTATTATTAATGCAAACAATAAAGGAGATAATGGACACCCTGTCAAGTACCTCTAAAAAGGGGAAACGCAGAGGAAGTCATACCGTTTGTCATGATTTGTGCCCTTGATGACGAATATACAGCTTTAATCCATCCTATATATCTTGGTCCCACATTTGCTTGCCTAAGAATTTCAAAAGGATATGGCCACTCAACCCTATCGAAGGTCTTCTCTGCATCCAGGGACACCACCATAGCATTTACTTCTTTAGCACTGTACAAAAAATGTAATGCATTTCTAATATTATTATGACCCCTTCTTCCTCTGATGAAGCCCGTCTGATTCTTTTTAATCAGATTTGGCAAAATTCTTTCCAATCTTTTTGCCAATATTTTTGCGTAGATCTTATAATCCACATTTATGAGTGAGACTGGGTGATAAGATCCACACAACGTCTTATCCTTACCATTCTTAGGGATGACAATAATCAGGGCTTTGTCAAAGGAAGAAAGGAGTCTTCCCTGAAACCCATTGTAAAGTTTATCTAATCTAGGACTAATATCCTTAATAAAAGTTTTGTAAAAATCTATTCCTATCCCATCCAAACCTGGGGTTTTCCCTGGTTTTAATTCTCTAATAGCATTTACTACCCCCTGATTTGATATATCTTGATCCAAAAATCTTTGCTCTTCTAGACTAATATGTGGAATGTCTCAAAAATTCTTGAGTAGTACTTTGATTCCCTTGTGTTGTACATAGGTTCTTCTAATATTGTTCAAATTCTAAGTTTATCTCGTTCTCAGAATCTAATTTATAACCATTCTTTCTTATCACTTGAATATGCCTCTCACTTTTTTCCTTTTGTGCCATATATGCCAGTAATTTCCCCCCATCTATATTCGAATAGTTTTTAGCTCTAAAGAATAGCATTAATCTTTCCATTTTTTCATTATATATAAGATTATATTCAGTTTTAAGTTTCTCCAACTTTTTCAAATACAAATTAGAATTAGATTGTGAATCTTATAATTTAGTTAGCTTTATTGCATTTTCCAACTGTTCCAATCTTACTTTTTGTTGTTTTTTCCTTTTAATTGCATACAAAGTAGTAACTGTCCGTACTAAAACCTTATACACATCCCTAACTGTTTCATTTGAAACTTCTGGGTCTACATTACATATAAAATAATTCTGGGATTCTTCTTTCATTTTATTTATATAAGACTCTTCTTTTAACAATATTGGGTCTAGTCTCCAGTGCTTACTTGTGGTGGTGTCTCTGGACGCTATTGCAAGACAAAGTGGGGCAAGATCCGATATAAGTATCGATTTATATTCCACATCCATAACATCCTTCAGCAATACTTGGGATCCCACCAACATATCTATCCTAGAATAGGTCTTATATCTGGTGGAGAAATGTCAGTATTCTTTGTTACCAGGGTAAATATTTCTCCAAACATCTACTAAACTGAGGTGGTCCATCCTGTTCCCCAAATTCTCCACATCTGAACTCTTATACTCTCTTTTAACTGCTGTTGTATCCAATTGTTTATGAAGAATTAGGTAAAATCCCCACCTATTAAATACAGTTGTGGGTACTCTGTTAATTTTGTAAAGAAGTCCGCTAATGTTATTTTCACCTCTTCATTTGGTAAATACAATGATGCTATTGTTAAATAATTATTCTTCACCTTCATCTTAGCTATTACAAATCGACCTTTCCCATCAACATATTGCTCACTAATACTAAATTTGGGCTTTTCCTAATCAGGATGGAAACCCCTCTCGATTTAGCAGTAAATAGGGAATGTATTGCCTGCCCTCCCCACATCCTATTCACCTTAACCACTTCTTTCTCTATTGAGTCTCTTGTAAACATACCACATCCTGATTGTTTTTTTTTTTTATATATAATTAAATACCGATTTCCTTTTTGTAGGATTACTAAATCCATTAATGTTCCAGGACATTATTCTTATATGATCCCCCAATTTTTGCCCCTCTTCATTCAGGTTGTGGTATATTTATACCCGTAAAAAGAAAAATACATTTGTATTGAGACAAAAAAAGTTCTTTCTTTTTTCATTTAAATCTATCCTTCCTAAACGAAAAGCATAGCACGATTTAACAACCTTTAGTTTTGCCTGGTCAGTATACCCTAAATTCCCCCTCAAAAAGATGAAACTACTACAATTGGTCTCCGTATAACAACAGTCCCCCTGATGCAAACTTGAATGCTCCATTTAGGTGCACTGCCAACCAGCAGTACTCCTCAATACCCCTTTCATAGCTAGTGCTGCAAGAAAGAGGCCCTGTTACCTCGGTGTCGAACAGCATCATACCCCCCCAGCAATGATCATGCCTAAGTGAGAAAAAAGGAAAAGAGAATACATAAAAAGTTTCCCTAGTTATCAAAAAAGATATTTCACTCTAACCCCGGTCCTTGGAAATAATATCTCTTGTCTCAATCTCTTCACTTGGGGGGGGGGTCCAGCGTGTTCTGTAGCTCTGGTTCTCACTCTCCTTATCTATATTTTGCAACTCTTCATTTTTCCCTGACCCTTATCATTTTCTTCAGTACTTACAATCTCATTTTGATTTTGTTTACTTAGAGTTTGTTCAGAGGATTTTTTAGGTATAGTTTCTTGTAAATTATTTTTAATTGTTATACCCAGGATTTCCTTAGCAAATAGTTCAGCTGGTTCTACGGATTCAAAACTGTTACATTTACCTTGAAATGCTATTGTTAAAATATTAGGATAGCTGTGTTGAAATCTGATGTGCTTTTCCCAAAGTGCCTCTTTGAGTGGGTTGAACATCTTTCTCTTTTTGTATAAATCTGACCCAGAGTCTGGAAACATCAATAACCGCTTGCCATTAATTGTAAGTCCATTTCTTCGGGCATACGTTAAGACACTTTCCTTGTCTTGATATCTTAAAAAATGTATCATTATTATTCTAGGAAATCTCTGTAGTTGGTTATTATTTGGTTTAAATCCTGGTATTCGATGGACTCTATCCAGCTCAATTCTGTAAGCATCAGAAATTTCATCTTTAAGGACCTTATTCAGCCATTCCTCAAAAGTTCTATGCATATTTTGTCCTTCCCAGCCCTCTGAATGCCATTCCAAACTGTCAATTTTTTGTTTCATTTCTTTAAGCTCTTTATTAAGCTCCATTAATTTGGGTTCTATTTGGGGCAAAAAATCTTCCACATTCGAAATTCTGTTTTCCATTTCTGTTATTCTGTTGTTGATTTCTTTAATTTCCCCCTCTGTTTCCACTATTTCTGATCTAATTTCATCCATTTTTACTTGTATACCCTTGAATCCTTGCTTAATTTCTTCTAATAACTTTTGATATTGATCTTCCACTTTTAAGTTAACTTGTTCTTTCACTTGCTTGTCCATATCACTATCTTTTGTTTTTTCCTTGCCATTTAAACAAACTCCAGTCTGTCCACCATGAACAAATGAAAATTCAAAATCAGCAGGTACTTGAAATGAGATTGAAGCTTTGTCACTTTGTTGTGCAGCGCAATGGATTTTTTTTAATTGAGCCGTATCTAAATCCTTTTTTTCCTTACTGACACCAATATCCACCATATTTCCCCTCCCTGGGTTAGTCTGTTCCACATCTTCATTAAGCTCTTCCATATCCTCCAGATTTCTTTTTTTGGCCCACAAGTCCAGTACTCTTTCTTCTTTAGTTAATGTAGCTGCTTTCCTCACTGTACTTTTTTGGCCTTATATTTTGAATTTGGATTTTCTCCCTCCACCTCAGATTTGTTTTTACTTTTATCCCCTGGTTTCCTAAAAAAGTCATTCAAGTCAGTCATTTCCTTCTTACTCATAATGCACCTTCCACCTTTAATTCTCTCAATTTCAGTGCTCACGCAATCCCCTTTTGTACTGCCTTACAGAGCTTTTTGGATATTTATTATTTTTCAATTCTGCAGAACTTCCACCAGCAAGATCTGTTTTCTTCCTCCTCCACCCCCACAGACTTGGGAGGAAAGCAGTAATGTTATTTTGCACCTGCTGTGCAGTTCTACAAGACCACTCTAATGCACCTGTAGACCTCCTCATACCATTTTCCAGTACTTTTGTAAATTTCTGGAAATCACTTTTGTTGCTCATGCAGTCCCCTTAAGTACTGACTTATAGAACTTTCCAATGAAGTAGTTCTTTCCTTTGATCTTAAAAGCAGAACCTCAGTGTTTTCAATGTTGCAGAATTTGTATTTACTCATGCAGCTTTTATGTTGCTCACGCAGTCCCCACTGTAGCATCTAACAGAGCTTTTAATAGGTATATATGCCCATAAGCTATACTGCTTTCATTCATCCAAAGACATGTAGAGGTATTGTTGTTAAAACTAAAACCATTGCTTCAAAGCATTGCAGAAAAAAAACAAATCTTAGAGGCCTATTATTTTTCTGCTTTAGTTCACTTCAACTTCTCTATTCTTCCAAGCTGTTTCCGAATTTTTAAATAAATTGCCACCTCGGCCTAAGTACTCCTGATAGTAGCCACAATCAGCCTCACACTTACGATTTCCCAACCAGTTCAGATACCTTAGTTCATTCGGCAACATGCGAAAATATTTTCTTATTAATGCTTTACCAAGTCAAGGGGATTTCTTCATAGTTTAAAAGCACTGAATCACTTTACCTTGTTTCATGATCCGTTTTCCACAACTTTTATTGGCCCTGCCATTCCAAATTTCCCCATTTTGCAACAACGGTCAGGGCATACTCCAGAAACAGCCTCATTTAGCCCCACATTTCCAGCAAGAAAGAGCAAGGAGAGAGAGCATGGAGAATTGCCACGCCATTACACACCCTCCAATGTCACCTGGTAACCGGTAAAGCATTAAGACGCCACGTCTTTTTTCTTTTTTTTCCCCATTTCTCATTTTAGCAGAACAGTTTCCATTTTTTTTTAATACAGACCTCCAGGCTAATGCCTTTCAGTGAGTGAGTTTCCAATGTCCTGTTCAGTAAATTAAACTCATGGCACTGCAAATATGGAAGTTATTCTCTTCCCCGCCCCTGACTGCTTCTCTCTTTACCATTTGTCACTGTGGTTCCAGTAGCACTAACTATTCTTCTTACAGCATAGGTGTTAGTTGAGGCATAGATATTACTGAATATTTTGCACAGGAAAAAGCATCTCTGGTAGTGGATATGAGCTGCCCACCACACCGAGCTCTCCTTACTCCTGTCTAACAGGTGCCATCTTGCTCCCACCCAAGATCCCATCTAACTCCTCCCTCCTGTGTTGGTGGTCTGTACAGTATGCCCTTGTGACTAAAGGCCCTGGACACAGTCTCCAAGCCAACCCAAAAAAACACAAACTTTTCCTGATTCCTGTTGTGTCCTTGTAACTCTGTGGCCTTTATACCTTCCCTCTCATATAAAACAACCCCCCTTCCCTGCCCTACCCTTTTGAAACATGGTGTAACCTGGAATGGCCACATCCCAGCTGTGGTTTTAGGTGCACCATGATTCTGTTATGGTCACCAGCTCCAGGTCCACCTCAACAATGGTTGTCTCCAGGTCAGGAATCTTATTTCCTGGGCTCCTTGTGTTGGCACACATGGCTCTCCACTCCTTATGTCCCTCCCTGTTCATACTTTGTCCCCCTCCCCAAGTGCATCCTTCGCCCCTCCCTTACCCACAGTGCTGTCCTCCCCTTTTTTAATCTCCCTGTGTCTACCCTGCTTAATTCTTTTCTTAGCCTTAGAGCCACCTCCCGACCTTCCACCCTCTTGTCCCTAGTCCCCTCTACACTGGGGGAATTTATTGCCTCTGGACTTCTCCTCTCTGATACTCCATTTTTTTGGGGGGATTCACTCCATCATTTTGTATTTCTGTTTCCTCCCTTGGCTAGTTTAAATGCCCATCGAAGTAGCATTTAAACCTTCCACCCAGGATTGCCATTCCCTTCCAGGATGGATGGACGCCATCTTCCTTGTACAGGCCTTCATCCACCCAAGTAGGACCCGAGTCCCTGATGTAATCAAACTCCTCCTCCCTTCACCATGCCTCCACCCAGTCACTGAAGAACTTGGTGCAATGTTCCCTTGCCTCCTCCCTGCCGTACACAGGTAGCACCTCAGTGAAGGGTGCCGTGCAAGCTACCCGCTTCACGCCCCTCTCCAGCCCCCGAAACCTATCCTGCACCATCTCTGCTGTGTCCCTTGCCAGCTGTCAAAAAAATTGGTCAGTTTCAGCAGGTGGGTTTCTTCTGGGTGGCACAAAGACTAAGATATTAGCTAAGATATTTTTTATATTTGCTGTGCTAAGGGGGCAAAATATTCCCCTAATGGAATAAAGGTAGAAAGAACTGGACAACTCAAATATTTTCTGTCAACGTTAACATTAATTTACTCCAGTGGCACTAACAACATAATCTTTAAACTGATTAAAGGACAGAAACTAGTGAGATGGACAACACACGCTGATTTATTATTCAGAGAGGAAGAAGTGAGAAGGGCACCAATGATCTGACTTATTATCACAGTACAAATGTGGTGGCATGCGGGGCAATCTGTTTTCAAACTAATTATTCAGAATTAGCAGAGATAGCATAAGTGAGCAATAACCCACAACAGGGTATGGGGTTATTGGCAGTTAATCCACACCATGGGTGCAGTGGCCTTGTGCCCTCACAGCACCCAGGATGTGGATTAACTGTCAATAACCCCACACCTTGGAGTGGGTTATTGCACTGATAACATGGGTGATGTTTACAAAAACCAAAAATAATCCAGAGAGGTGTTTTATTTGCTCATTGAATAGGGGAAATATGAGTGTATCCTGTCGACTGGCAAAATAGTCCCGAGAACTAATGCATATCTTATTTATTTTATGAACACACACATTCCAGAAATAGACTTCTGAAATTATTTCTGACATTTGTATGTTCATGAAATAAATAACACATGCATGACTGAGTATGCTGTGAAGTTTCATCGCGGTGAGCGTTTGGCTCTCTCTCAGCTACTTCAGCTCGCTGGGTTTCATGGCAATTTCTGACTGTTGTAAAATACCAGCTATCACTGCTTTATAGGTAGCAGTTCTGAAGCAGGATGGCTTAGGGGAACATAGTGGAGACTGAAGGTTGTGGTCAATCCTTTACAGGTAGCAGGTCTGAAGCAGCACGGCTCATGGGGAACCTAGCGGGGACTGAAACTGCATTACACTGTGTGTGTCTCTCTCTCTCTCTCTCTCGGGCGGAGATGAGTGTGGGAATGTCTGCACATGGCTGATCACACAAGTTGGGGATTGTCACACTACAAAAAAAAAGCTTCTAACACTACTGTCAGTACTTGTACCTTACACTGTCTCTCTCTCTCTCTCTCGCTCTTTGGCAGAAATGAGTTGGGAAATGTCTGTTGCCCCCCCCCCCATGTCTCTGATCACACAAGTCAGGGGATTGTCACAATAAAAACATAGCTTCTAACAGTATACCTGCTGACTGCACTGCTGCTCTCACTTGTACACTACGTTTCAATGGCTGCCTGTCCCATCTCATGTTCCCAGCACATAATGGGTGCTGCTCTGCCCTGGGATATTGGTTCACAGTGATTCACATCAACTGTGGATGAAGTCGCAGACTTAATCCTTGGTCAGAAGATGCTGTTTACCCAATTGGGTTTACTGCTTTTTGCAACCCATGTTATAGAAAGTATTATTCTAAAGTACTTGTATATCTTACTTTTCCACTATACAAAGAAAAAATGTTTTCAGTAAGGCTCGAACTATCAAAGGCAAAATTGTGCATGTATTAGAGTACTACATTTCTCTACATTGTCAGTTTATTTATCCAGGATAGCTAAGCTGAGATGCAATACTTTTTTTTCAGTGAGGTCCTGTTTTTTTACCCAGATTTTACAACTAGGTGAACTTAAGTACACAGAGGTTAAATGATTTGCTAAGTGCCAGATAGTGGGTAAGGGCCTTATGTTGGAATTTTAACCTGGGTCTGGACCTACACTGGACTGCCTCTTACACCAGAAGTGATTTCCTCTTATGGTTGAAGTTTACAATTTAACAATCTTAGTAGGAATTCTTGATGCATTTTGTGATAATTTTCAATAAATTATTCTATATAAAAATTATTTGCTTTATATTTCATGGCTAAGGACAATTATAATTTACAAAGATGTCATCTTGAATTAAAAGATTTCCCTGTCAGATGTGGCAGTCAAATTCTTGATAAAACCTTGTGCACTAACCTTGAGCTCTGCACTGTTCTGCCTCTGAAATGAAAACAACCATGGCTTTTGCAGCTGATTTTTAAAGCCTACAATAAGCATAATATCAATGACTTTGTACCCACTGTTGCATGTTATGACTGTATGTTGTTTATGACGTGGAGCCTTTGAAAAAGAGTCTCTGACTCAAAGGATTGTAATTTTGATACAGTCAATAAATAAATTAAATAATATTAAGACCCTGTGTGGGGCAGAAGTTAGAGGACATCATTATCACAAAAGAAGGCAGAAACAACCAACAAGATGAACACTCCAGTGACTGTCTGTCAATGCCCCAAATGAATAAACAACACATTATTGGACAGCAACCAAGGATCCAGCTCCCCCAACAGATTAAAACTGCTGGCTCACAAAAATGAAAGTGGCAGCTGCAGCAACAGTGGAACCACTCCTGCGTATGTATAATAGATTCACCTTATAATACATAAAATTTGGATTATGTAACCCAATCAAGCTTTGATCTCAGGGGTATATATATATTTTTTTATATATGGGACACATGTTGGGCAGGAGTGGAATATGGAAAATATTTTCACTTCTGCAGAGTGAGCTCTGGATATTTCACGAGTGCTGAAGGCACGAGTGAAATATACAGTGCTCAAGATGCAGGAGTGAAAATATTTCCATATTCCACGATCTGCACATCATGTGTGCTATTTATGCCATGGAGGGAGACGAATTTTACTGAGAGAAGTATGTTTGCTTTTGTGAGGTTCATGTCTCTTTAAATGCTGTTCCTGCTGTGGTAGTATGTGTGGGAGATTTTATGAATGGGTTGTTGAAATGAGCTATGATTGGTTGATATATGTGTGTGTGTGTGTGTGGTGATTGGGTGTGCTGTGTTGTGTAGTTGGTTTAGATTTGTTTTTGGGATGGTGAGAGATACTGGTGGGTTATGTTACCAGGTATGTTTTAATTTCATGAGTTATCATGGTTATAACTGTTCATTTCAGTATTTGGGGTACATATGGTAATATGCTTGGTGCAGACTTAACACATATTTTCTTGTGTGATGCTTTAATATTTATAGCAGCATTTGACATAGTACTGGTAGTGATTTACAGTGATACATTTTATTTTTTTATTGTGCTTTAGAAATGTGGTTTACAGAAGTACATTGTGCAAAAGCAAACTGTAAATTATTGGGATAAATCATTGTGATGTTACACAGTGTAGATGTTTTTAAATGTTTGAATGTAGGAGATAGATGTTTGTTGGTTTTCAGAGCTGTTGTATTAATCAGAGTCGGAATCTGAGGATATCACTTGTTGTCTTTTACGGGGATACTGTTGATATTGATGTCCTGCAAAAGAAAATGTAAAAGATTAGTTGTGATGTATTGGAAGTTTAAGTTACTTGCTGAGTAATTTTTCAAACTGCAGACTTACCTTGTATAATGTTAAATGTTATCTTAGAAGCGTTGATTGTTGGATTGTAAAAACATGCTGGTATGCTAGTTAATTGGCTTGCTGGTATTTCCACATCATTTATTGTTGCTTGTTTAGAAGTGTTGGTTTGCTCATCAGGTTTATTACTGAGTATTTTGCTTATTTGTTTTTGTTTGTTATCATTTAGTTTACTTTATGTATTTATGGTTTGTACTTTTTTGTGCCCCGAGATCTGTATTATTTCTGTAGGGACTATATTTGCATCATTTAGTTTTTGAATGAGATGTTTTTTCATTGAATGATTGGTAAGTTTTTGATCTGTATGCATTCCAGCTTGTTGGATCATGGTTTTTACAATGTTTGCAATGGTATTTACTCCAACCGCTTGTTTTTTAAACCAAGAGGGGGATTCAAGTTTGATGGGGCAGTTTATTGCAAGTAAAAAGGTGCATCTGGATAGTTAATTTTGTCAGGTCTTTTTCTTTGTATTTAATGTAACTTTTTTACAAGACAGCGCTTTGGATCTTGTACTTCATATGCTCTGGGCTTAATTACTCTGGTGTCCTTTGGATTTGGTCCCGTACATGTTTTAGTTTGTCTTTCTGTGAATAACTCTAAGTAGTATGTATTTTCATAGTCTTTCTTTAAGGTTACATCTCCCCATCCGATGTTTTGGGTCTCTGTGTTTCCCAAAACTCCAAAATACGTATTTAGTGTTACCCACATGGAATTTATCAGTGAATTTGTAGTTTCTGGTCCTAGCAAGTCCATCGTCTATAATTTTTCTAGTAATGTGTCTGTTATCTCTTCTGATGCATGTAGCTTATTTTCAAATCCCATTTGTTTTAAGTGTTTTTGTTTAGAGAGCATAACTTGTCTTGTTCATTCAAAGATTAGTGAGGTTGTTAGAGATTCTTTGTACTAATGTTCTCGTAGATGCCTTTCAATACTTTGGAATCTTGAACAAATAGTTAGCTGTTCATATTCTGTCCCGTTCTTTTTTTTTTGTGCTGTCATGAAATAGTGGCACAAAAGTTCATCTAATTCTTTAGGTTTGATTTCTATAATTGGTGTTTTAATTTCCAGATCTTTTAGAAGGAAAGTTTGTAAATGTTTGATGTTGTTTTCTGTTTTCTTTGTTGTGTTTCTATTTTTGGAGCTTAGAATATAGTTTTGTATTACTTTAGGATCTGGCAATGATTTTATTTTATTTCATTTTTCAGAGTCTGTTGTAATAGGTAGATTTGTCCAGTTTTGCATTATAGTCAGATCTAATAATGGCTCAGTGTCCATCTCCAGTTGTGTGCAGAGATACTTGATGTTGTCTTTTTCTGTGTTCAGTTTTCATTGCTTTTGTAAGCTGAGTTTGTTTATCCATCCAGGAAAAATTTCATTTTTTTTCCAGATTTGTTTTATCAGACATTTTATTTTTTCTAGGTTAATGTGCACTACTTCAGATGTCCGTGATGCACTGAAGTCAGGTTTTGAAATGCAGCATGAGTAAGTTGCAGTTTCTTACTTTAATCAGTAGTGTTACAGCTGAGTTGAATGATGTTGTTTAACCATGAGTTTAGGGGTGTCACAATTTGTTGAATGTTTCTGACTGTTGTTAGGTGCAGGTGCTTGACGTAAGCAGAGTAGGTATAACTGGTATTTATTTTAACTCTGCTTACGTCATGAGGATTTATTTCACTGCAGTGGAAATAACATGATTTATTCCACTGGAATAGATCTCACCCCCATGGTATAAATTATATATCACCACTATAGTTAGGGTTGAGGATTGAGTGGGCAGTTTAATGTTAAACCTCAAATTTTGTACTTTAATAACTTTGCAACCATTCAATGGATTTGCACAAAATTTGGTATGATCTGTCCTGCATGGTAGATCTGTTGACATACCAAGTTTTGTTTTGATCAGATTTGCAAATTTTGTGCTGTGAATAGTGAAAACATGTAAAAGTCACTTTTTTATGCCTGTTTTGGCTGTTTTATTCTCATCATGCTGCAGCCACACCATTTGGAGTTTTGGTCTGAAAGTTTTAGGGTAGAAAGAGCTTGCCCAAAGGAACAAGCCAGCATTGGTTTGGTGAAAAATATTAATTAGTTCCAAAGTTATTCAAATTTGACATTTTGGGTTCTGAGCATGCTCAATTCAGTCTTTTGGATAGCTGCACAGTGCGAAAAGGGATTTCATGCTCATGAAAAGGTATTCTGACAGCTCGCAAAGAGGGAGTCATTAAATCCCTCTCCATGAGAAAAAATTTTCTTTTCATGAGCTGCCATCTTGTTTTTATTTTTTCTGCCCAAACAAAACATTGTAACTTTACCCAGGGATCTCTGCTGCAGACATCCAAGCATGGATTGTGTTCATGTGGACATTTATTACAGTCCTCTGCCTTTGGTTTACATTACTGTGGCTTCAGAATGTTTATTTTTGATTTTTAAAATCCCTTTTCATGACTCATTTTCAATCCCTTTTCCTGATGTGAAAAGAGATTTTGACACCTCCCAAAATGGGATTTTGACAGGTCACAAAAAAGGACTGGCTTATCAGACCAGATGGCCCTGTGGCTAATCCCTTTTTGTGATGCGAATAGGGATTTTGACACCTAATGAAAAGAGATTAATTCCTCAAATCCCTTTTCATGAGCTGTCAAAATCCCTGTTTGCAAGCCAGCCTGGTGGTGCTGGAGGTTGAGGTGCTGGTCGCTACACCTTGAGACATGCTGATGACCCAAGTTTGGGAATGAGCCTGGGCCACTGGGGGTCAGCAGGGAGAGAGAGAGAGAGAGAGAGAGAGCGAGAGAGAGGATCAAGTGTCTGGAGGACTGTCTCCTCTCTTGGGGGGGAAGGAGACCTGTCATCCCATTTGTTGATTGCCTTCTGGCGGTGACTGGAGGGCAATACAAGACGGGAGGCATGCCTGATGTCCTTGCGTCAGCAGGGGAGGGGGGTGGTGAAAGAGGAAAAATGGAGCCTGGCAAGTTTGATGATGGGCCTACATCTCCAAGGGCTACCCCTTGTATTTGGATTGGGTCTCTGGGGTGGGGGGAAAACTGGTGCCCTCTTTCTTGGCCCTGCCACGGGGAACAATCCGCAGGGGATCTTCCATGGTGCAGACTGAGTAGGGGACATGTGGGACCAGAGGGTGAGTTCCTCCCCATGGAGGACCAGAGCCACATGCCAAGGTTCCCAGGAGGATAAAAATCTATATAGAAAAAAATCCCTTTTCGCAAGCCAAATCTCTTTTCATGAGGTGTCAAAATCCCTTTTGAGATTGCAAACAGGGATTACCCACAGGACCATCTGGTCTGATAACTCAAATCCCTCTTCGTGAGCTGTCAAAATCCCTTTTTGTGAGCTGTCAAAATCCCTTTTCACATCACAAAGACTGATATCTGGTAGGGTCATCAGGTCCCACAATTGTGAAAAAGGATTTTGACACCTTGTGAAAAGGGATTTCTAAAGTTTACTGTTTCTTTGCCACTTCACTGCAAAAAAACAGTTTGGAATTTCGGGATGACATTTTTAGGGTAGAAAAGGCTTGCCCCACGGATGTGAATTTGCTGGTTTGGTGATAAAATTGGCATTGCTTCCATAGTTATAACATTTTTTTTTGTACTTTATTTGTATTAGATTTTCATTGATGACAATCAATTTCATTTCCATATGAGAGACAGTCCAGGTGATTACATAATCAATGGAGCAACAAGCCCCTTAAGCACAGATATAAATTGAAAATTACATGCATCCCTCATATCTATGATACAAAATTGGGGGGAAATAGCTAAACATGATTTAGAGAATATCTGAAGATCAAAAATGTTGACAGTGAAGTCCATGAGCAGCACGGCTATGCCCAATAAAATAAAAAGAAAGTCTACTATAATGTCCATTCATGAACTACCCCAG
Organism: Neoceratodus forsteri; assembly: GCA_016271365.2. Lineage (NCBI taxonomy): Eukaryota > Metazoa > Chordata > Ceratodontiformes > Ceratodontidae > Neoceratodus > Neoceratodus forsteri. Next base: position 884,953,059 of record CM028131.1, on the reverse strand, counting down.
TAGGGGGAATGTATCGCCATGCACGTTTCCTAAATTATTCAAACTTGTGTGGTACACTTTCATACATCTGTAAGTAGTGTAATTTATAACAAACTATATCCATAAAAGATATAGCCCCCCCCCCCGCTCCTTTCCTAGGACACTTTTTAAAACTTTCTAAACTCTAACTTATAAAACGAGTAAATCTCCTGGGTGTAAGGCAAAAAAAAGTTCCCAGACCAATTAGTGACACATTATCACCAGTCTCAAGCCGAGAAGCCTTAGTAGATCATCCCACATTGTAGAAGAGAAAAACCCAGATAACATTCAAATACATTCTATGTGTGAACCATCCTCAAGCAGGAGAAAACACAGTGCATATAAAAATGCACTGCACTATTAAATATATTGATTAAGCACTATTAAGCAAGTACACAGTTAGACCAATGTTAGCCAAAGTCCTCACTCCATGAAGTCTTCTTCATTGTCATCCTCGTCTGGACTTGGCCTTGTCCATGTAGTCCGTACCTTGTCTGCCCATTTGCCTGCTTCCACCAGGTCTGAAAATGCCCATACCTTGCTCTGATGCACAATCCTGAGGCGAGCAGGGAAAATGATAGAGTGGGGGATGTCCAGATCTTTTAACATGCGGTGGACTCCATCAGATTTTTTCCTTCGCTGCCTCATTGCATAACTTATATCCGGGAAGAGATGTATCATCTGGCCTTCATAAGAGAGTGGACCATTCCTCTGTGCTAGGGATAGGATCTGATTGCATTCCCCAATTCCTGCTGTGACCACCAGGAGAGTGCGTGGCTCGCTGTCGGCCTCCATTCTCCCTCGTGGCATAATGCGGTAGGCTTTTTGAATGTAGAAGGCATCCGGATCACCTTCAAGGAGAAGTTTATCAGCCAGCCATTCTTTGATAAACATTTTGGGATGGTCTCCTTCAGCGCCTACAGGTAATCCCAGCACTCTTACATTTGCTGCCCTGATCTGATTTTCGAGGGCTTTGAGTCTCACTTGGAAATGCTGCACTTCCTTAACCGCATCACTGAGGAACTAGTCAACGCTGCAACTTGCTTTTGATCATTTTGACTTTCAAACAGTCCACAGTGGATTACATCACTGTGACTCTTTTTGTAAAAGTGTCCATCTTTTGGTTAAGGTCAGTAACTGTTGAAATAAGTCACTGCATTTTTAAGCCCAGGGACTGCATCATTTCAGTTCCTGAACTCTACTCTGTAACAGCATTGGCGGCCTCTGTACAGCTCGGCGGTGGGCCCGCTGCATCTTGTTTCCCTTTAGCTTGGCTGGTAGCCCCTTGAGCATGGCGGGGATTTCCTATTTTGTACTCCTGGTGATAATCTACCAGTCTGGGAGACAAAACAAGTGAGTTCTGCCTACAAAATTAACCTTGAAAGTGTCTTTTATGAAGATTGTAGTGGAGCTGTTAGAAAATGCATCAGGTTTGCTCGGGCTCCACAGCATCCCCCCCCCAACATAGTTATACCATTTTTAAGTTTGGAAATTTCCCATAGTATAACACTGTGGTGGACACAATACCTTCCAGTGCCTGTATCTCAAAAACAGTTTGAGATACAGATTTTTCAATAAATGCAGCTTAGTATTAAGCACACGTGCAGGTTGCCAGGACATGATTACAACTGTGGTGGAATTTTTTCTAAGGTTGCTATGGTTACTGAGATATTGCATCATTTGCATCTCAAGGGTTACTTGGAATATCTCTAGGTCTGCACTGTGTCTCTCCACTTATGGGTAGGTGGGAGCACAGGGCCCTCCACATATGGATACCATTTTGCAGTAATGGGAGTGCAGGGCCCTCCATTATACAGTACTAGGAGTGCAGGGCCCAGAGGGAGATTACAGTTCATTACAATGTCTGTACAGTTATGGATAGATGGGAACACAGGACCCTGCGCTCCCACACATGGATACCATTATGGAATGATGAGAGTGCCGGACCTTGCACTTCCACAGGGAAATGCAACCACAATACAATATAAACTGATGTGAGCGCAGGGCCCACTTCCACAAATATATAAGGGTAAGATTACACTTTCTTAAAAAGTAAAATTAATTGAAAAACTTGACGAATCAGTTGTTGAAGCAACAAAGTGAATGAGGCATTAGGTTTTGAACTTAGCACCCCTCACTTTATCACCCTCACCCTTTCCTCACTCCTCCACACACCAGCAGGTGTCTGGGTGTACCTTGGGGTTGTCTGGCCTACCTCTCACCCAATTCTTCTGTACTGTACTGTACCATCTCAGCATCCTTACACATGGAATGGGGTGAGAGTTAGGGATGATGACACCAAGGCAAACCCCAATACCAGTTGGTGTTTGGAGGGTAGGGATGGGGTGGTAGAGGTGGGGAGGGTGTAAGGGTTCGAAACCCTAATGCCTCATTTCCTTACTTTTGTTGCATCAACCCTAACTGATGCATTAATTAATTTTTTTTGCAATGAATATGTATATATATATATATATAATGGGGAAAAAGAGTAGCTCCAAATGCCAACTTCTGATTGTATAAAACACATCACATGACCGTGCGTATATCAGAGCACGACCACACACCTCAGAGTGATTTATCTATTACATATATATATATATATATGGATATATACTGTATGATCAGCACCCATTATTTACAGAGAGACCATACACTTTTTTTTGTCATAATTCACAGTAGGGAGAAATCACATAGTTCACAGATGTGATGTTGGAAAAGCATTCAGACAGTCCACAGGAAAGCAAAAAGGGACAACAGGGCGTGGGTTGTGCTGTAATAACTACACGCCCTGGGTGAGTTGAGAGGCATAGGGCTTTAGCCTAGTGCCTTCAATCACCAAGGGGCATTTACTTAATTCAGTACTACCCACAAGTGCTGGAACATGTTCTTGTGCTATTTTTATATATATTTAGAAAAGTTTTATCAGGAAAAGCATTCTGAGCTGAGGGCTCATTTTCAGATTCATCCTGGTAATAAAATGGCAATCTAATAAAATAGGTTAAGAAGTATAAAAGCAATCATTAAAAACTATTTAAAAGGAACAGTCAAGTATATTATACTATTCAATTAAATAGTCCCCACCCTCTTTCTTGTTTTCCGTGTCTTTCCTCACATTCAGTAGATGGAATGTATTCTGCAGAATATAAGGACCCAACATTCTCCTCAATTTCACTTGTGGCTGGGTAAGCAGTAAAGATTACCCTGGTATGCTGGTAAGGAAGAGCAGGTGGGGGAATTTTCATGGTCTGCAAAGGAACATTAAAAATGAAAACTGTAAGTGGCATTTCATCTTTTAAATTTGCATACATGTATAAAGATGGGATAATGAAGGGTACCAACATTGAATTAATTCATTTTTTTTAATTTATTGGAGTTTTTGTTTTTTATTCAGCTGTTTATTTCTGCCATTCACCACCTGCTTCTGCTTCAGGCATCTCCGGTGCCCTCCCTGCCCCAGCAACCACACTTCCACCATAGGACCAATGAAGATCCACATGAGGCAACACCCATGAGTGCTGGTGCTGTCACGCAGGCAGACTGGTGCACCCACAGAACTAGAAAGGAGACTAGAATGGCAGCCGAGTGCGAGTACATAAAGTGCTCTGCCATACTGTGGATGTCAAAACCTGGAAGCGGGCTCATTGACATCCATGCACATTTGGGGGTGCGCTTACTCTAAATTGCATTTTCCTAACAATTTACATAAAACAATGCTTTACTTTGAGGAATTTTCTGTAGACTGGACAGTGGTTTTGTGAGGAGATTAAGGGATTTATTTTGCTGCTGTTTATTCACTAGCTGATAATATTCCTCAGATCGGGCATTTTTGGAACATATTTATAATACTTTTATGAATGTCATATCCATTGTCCTAGCAATTTATTTTTCACTTGGAGGTCTTTCCTTAATGTCCACCCTCCAGATTTAGTATTTTTTTTATGCACACCCTGGTGTTGGATGTAGTAAAAACACTGAGGGCAAAGCCAGAGGAGTTAATCAAAGCATTGTACACTGAGGGTGTGCATAAAATTCAAGATTACACTCTTCCCCTACACTGAGGGTGTGCATAAAATTCAAGATTACACTCTTCCCCATGTGTTATTTTATGTAATTGCTAGGGACTGTTTTTTTGTTGTTTTCTTTGTTTTGCCAACCACAGTGTGACTATTCTGGGGATAGCCATGCAGCAGAATGAGCACGAGCTGTCACTTTCACTTTCCATAGGGAAAGCTGGCGAGTGTTCACTGTTATAACCCGCATGTTATAACAGTGATTAATAGCCAGATTTTCCTATGGACAGTATATCTAGAAACATTGTCAGCACTGCATGTGGCATAGTGTGGTGTTGGCACTGCATGTGACACAGAGAAGTGTCAGCACTGCGTGTGGCCCTGTAGTGTCAGCAATGCACATGGTACAGCTCAGTGTCAACAACGCATGTGGCACAGCACAGTGTCAGTGGTGGACTTGGCACAACGCAGTGTCAGCAGTGCATGTGGTACAGGGCAGGGTCAGCGGTGCATGTGGCACAGCACAGTGTGCCTCATGCACTGCAGACACCGTAGTGTGCCACGTACACTGCAGGCACAGTAGTGTGCTGCCATGAACTGCAGACACTGGAGTGTGCCACATGGTCTGCCATCAATGTGCTGTGCCAAGTGGTTTGCTGACACTGCACTGTACCTCACACACTGCCATCACTGCACTTAAAAATACCTCCCAGTCATGAATCAGGGTTCTGAGGTAACTCTGACCCCTTGCCCTGGTACAGTCAATTTCCAGTACAGTATGGAGCTCTGCAGCAAAACTGCAAGCTGGCAATTTTTTTTTCCACAGTGTGGGGGATACAGGCCCAGTGTGTGAAGAGGAGGTTCAGGCCTGTATGAAAAGTACTGGTACAAGTCCCTGTATAGGGAAGGTGTTGCAGTCACCTGTGTGGGGATTGGGGGGGGTGGAGGCCCTTGCTTGAGGAGGAGAGGAGTTTACATAGAAATCTCTCTTGAACGGTCCTGCTGCCAATGGACTCCAATCACCACTGCAAATGAATCATGCCCACTCAAAACCATCCTCCATCATCTGCCCCAGGAGGTACCTTAGTCACTTGTGGTGGCAGGACCTAATATACACTCACATTCAGACTCTGCTACTGGCACAGCTGTTTCTGCATTGGGTGCGCGATCATTCCTATCGATAAGAGGGCTATGCTAGTGGTCATCCCTGGGAGTGGGCTGCTGCCAGGTCCTGCCACATGTTATGGGTGAGGTGCCATTATGACCCCCCTGTTCAGTTAGACATGCTCCCATACCAACCTGCTCCCTGCACTCCAACCGGGACCACCACTAGAACCACTAGACCAGGCTATGACAACAACCTGCAACCTCCAGTCCTACATGAACCACCCCTATGACAAACACACTGGTGTTCCACGCCAAGCTGCACCATCTTCTTGCACCCAAGGACCACAGGACAATGCTCCTACACCCACCTGCACCATCCTTAGCTACCTCCAATGTCACCACTACCCTCACTCCCTCCACATTCCCCTGTTTACCTCCCTTCCTTGACTTCTTCCCTCCCTCCTTGGCCCACTGGACAATTTCTTCCTTTCCCACATCCCTGAACACCCCTTCCTTCATAGAAAACCTCCCTCCTTGTCTCCTCTACACCTCCCTCTGGGCCCACTGGACACATTCCAGTTGGTGGATGAAGGGACTATATCAAGTTGCAGCACATGTGCATGTGTGTGTAGCATGGGACGGGAGTAATGGGAGAGAGAAGATGTGGGTGTATGTTGGAGTGAGATGTTGGTAGGCCATTGGATGTCCAGTCCCAGGTGCCCATGCCAGAGTGGTGTCTTGAGCACTGGTGACGATTGGTCAGGCAACCTGGGGCATGGGTGCCCACTGAGGGAAGCGGCAGGCATCTCCAGCAGGGTTCTTGGTGCTCAGAATCCTGGTATGTCTAAAGGGACGGGCACATGTTTTGCCTCACTTGGTGGCTGGCTGCAGGACTTAGGCCATGGGCACAGGGGGTCCTGCTACTTTCTGTCTCTTGGAGATGTGGGTGCCATGCAACCCTCACTGCCTGAGGGTGGCACAAGGTCAGGGTCACCTCACAGCTAAGAGGGTGTCGGAGACACTGAGAGACCTTTTCCATCCAGAGCGACACCTATCCTGCCTCCTTCCTGCATGAGGATTTAAAGTCTGACCTGCAGTGTGGAAGTATAGTGGGACCACCAGAGAGGTGCAGAAACAAGAGGAGGGCCGTCAAGGAACATTTTCCAATAGTTTTGTGGCCTGAGTGTGGGATCCCCTGATGAGGGACAGTCATGTTCACCCAGGAAAGAGGGTGACATGAGCGTGAAGTGCTGAGACTGTGGACCACCCCAGAGACTGGTGAAGGAGAACTGCCCATAGTCAGCTGGGAAGCAGTGTCCATAGATGAACTGCAGACAGGCAGGATGTAGATAGAGTGAGGTCAGGGAAACTTTGACATGTTTTGCTCAAGGTGTGCAGCCGTACCAGTTGGGCTTGTGTTGTTGGTGCCAGCTGACATAGAAAGGGACAGGAGAGTTCAGAGAATTGACGAATGGTGCCAATGGAAATATTGCTAATGACATATTAGGAATTATCATAACGAACTTCAGATGAAATGATGACTTGGGGGTTCCTGGACCAGAATTTTGATCATTATACAACAAGTGAACTTAACTTTCTTGAAAGTGCCCTCAGTAAAGGAATCAGTGGTAGGAGCCATCCTATTTACCTATCGGAAATTTATTACTTGGCATTGCAGACAAGAAAACTGCACCTCCCCTTTCTCACTAACTCTGTTCCACACACACCCACTATGCATGGCGGCAGTGTACACTGTACCGGGCACTTTTTTGATTTATTTGATTTAAAAGCACTGCAGAGACTGAGTGTGCCACATGAAATATGTGGATGCCAATGAGCCGTTTCTGGGTGTTGACATCTACAATATGGTGGCACGCTTAACGTGCTTTGCGGTGATGCATTGCCATTCTCATCTTTCCTTTCTAGTTCTGTGGCTGCTCCTGATATGTTCTATATACACTCTTTCCCCAAGCACCTCCCTTGGCACTGGTGCAGCTATTTGATGTCCTCACATGCCGCAGAACACACTAGGCATGCAACACCCCTCCTGGCACTGGTGCAGCCATCTGATGTCCTCACATGCTGCAGAACACACTAGGCATGCAACACCTCTCCTGGCACTGGTGCAGCCATCTGATGTCCTCACATGCTGCAGAACACACTAGGCATGCAACACCCCTCCTGGCACTGGTGCAGCCATCTGATGTCCTTACATGCTGCAGAACACACTAGGCATGCAACACCTCCCCTGGCACTAGTGCAGCCATCTGATGTCCTCACTTGCTGCAGAACACACTAGGCATGCAACACCCCTCCTGGCACTGGTGCAGCCATCTGATGTCCTCACATGCTGCAGAACACACTAGGCATGCAACACCCCTCCTGGCACTGGTGCAGCCATCTGATGTCCTTACATGCTGCAGAACACACTAGGCATGCAACACCTCCCCTGGCACTAGTGCAGCCATCTGATGTCCTCACTTGCTGCAGAACACACTAGGCATGCAACACCCCTCCTGGCACTGGTGCAGCCATCTGATGTCCTCACATGCCGCAGAACACACTAGGCATGCAACACCCCTCCTGGCACTGGTGCAGCCATCTGATGTCCTTACATGCTGCAGAACACACTAGGCATGCAACACCTCCCCTGGCACTAGTGCAGCCATCTGATGTCCTCACATGCTGCAGAACACACTAGGCATGCAACACCTCCCTTGGCACTAGTGCAGCCATCTGATGTCCTCACATGCCACAGAACACACTAGGCATGCACACCCCTCCTGGCACTGGTGCAGCCATCTGATGTCCTCACATGCCGCAGAACACACTAGGCATGCAACACCTCTCCTGGCACTGGTGCAGTCATCTGATGTTCTCACATGCTGCAGAATACACTAGGCATGCAACACCTCCCCTGGCACTAGTGCAGCCATCTGATGTCCTCACTTGCTGCAGAACACACTAGGCATGCAACACCCCTCCTGGAGAAGCAAGTTCAGTGGCCCATCATGAAGGGCTATTAAGGAGCTGAGTGTCTCCCTCCACAGGCTCATTCACCCTGCACTGGCAGCATGCTCAGCCCAAGAGTGCTCCAATCCCAACTCTCCAGGCTTGCTCCAGAACCCAAGCCACTGATACAGAAGCATGACATACTTTGGTTGGCCCATTGGGTGCCCCTGGAGTTACATTTTTAGGGCCTAGCAGAAAGTTTGTACTGAAGAAAGAAACAGCTGCCATCTGAATGTTTTAAAGTGGCTGAAGTGTTAGGACTTGCATCCTACAGATCTAAGCCATGGTCTGTGCCATAATATTTATACAGACTGGAAAAGTAATTGGCCAGTCAGGAGTCAGGATACAGGATGTTTTTCACCCATTTTATAATGCTTGCACGTTCTACTGCCAAGGAAATGAATTCCTTAATCAGTCACAGTTTTAAACCGCATTATAAAACATTGTAATATATGGATATGCCAATTTAATAGTATACAAAAGCTGTGTGGTCCATCTAGTCTGCCCGGGTTTTCTACCCCCCACTATCAATTTGTCTAGCTAAGGTGACTATACTATCTATACTATATCTGTTTGAATTCACTGACCATCTTGGCTGCCACTACCTCCAGTGGCAGGCTGTCCTAAGGGTCCACCAATCCCTCCATGAAAAAGCACTTCCTAACATTTGTTTTGAATTTACCTCCCACCAGGTGCATGCTGTGTCCTCTAGTATGTGCAGCCCTGTTTTCCCGAAAGAGTTTCCAGGTTTGTACTGTGTTGATCCCTTTAACAAATTTAAATGTCTCCTCTGTTCCTTCTCTGCTCAAGGGAGAATACATTTAGCTGGCTGAGCCTAGCTTCATATGTTTCGTGGTGCAGACCCTGCATCATTTTGGTGGCACGTCTCTACATGGTTTTCAGACAGTCAGTGTTCTTTTTTAGGTGAGGTCTCCAGAACTGCCAACAGTACTCCAAGTGAGGTGTCACCAGGGACCTGTACAGTGGGAGGATTACATCACACTTCCTACTGGCAATACCCCTACCAATACATCCGAGGATGCTGCTTGTCTTTAGTGCCGCTTTTTTGCATTGCTTCCCTGCCTTTAAATTGTTTGAGATCATGACACCAATATCTCGTTCCAGCTTTGTTTCTTCTAGTAGCTGCCCCTCCAGGACATACTTCATGCATGGGTTCCTTCTACCTAAGTGCATGACTTTACATTTTTTGGCATTAAATCTCAACTGCCAGTTCCTGGACCATTCCCCTAGCATCCTGAGATCTGCCTCCATTTCTGCAATACCTTCCTGTGTGTCCACCCTGTTGCAGAGCTTCATATCATCTGTAAAGAGGCAGACTTTCCCTTTCAGTTCTTCAGCGATGTCACTGATGAATATGTTGAAAAGGATGAGGCCTAGTACTGACCCCGGCTGCACACTAGTTGACACCTTCCCCTCTTGGGACAAGGTGCCATTTACCATAACTCTCTGTGTCCTGCCTTGCAGCCAGCTTGTGATCCATTTAACTACTTTGTGACCGATGCCAGCTTGCTCTAGGTTGTTGGCTAGCCTTCTGTGTGGGACTGTATCAAGGCTTTACTAAAGTCCAGATACACCACATCCACTGCTGCCCCCTGGTCTACTTCTCCTGTAACCCAGTCAAAGAATTCTATCAAATTTGTTTGGCAGGAGCATCCTGATGTGACGCCATGCTGCTTTGGGTCAAGTTGCCCACTTGCTTTCAGGTAGTTCATTACCCTTTCCTTAAGCAATGTCTCCGTTATTTTACCCACCACTGAGGTCAGACTTACTGGGTGGTAGTTTCCTGCTACCTCCCTGCTACCACTCTTGTACAATGGCAAAACCATGGCCCTTTTCCAGTCCTGTGGTACTATCCACTGTTCCAGTGAACTATTAAACAGTTCAACCAGTGGGGTGGCAAGTTCATCCTTAAGTTCTTTTAGAACTCTTGGGTGTATTCCGTCAAGGCCCATTGCCTTGTCCACCCTTATTTTAGACAATGCCTCAATGACTTTTTCTTTTGTAAAGAGGGATATGTCAGCTCCCCTGGTATGGGGAAGTGTCCTGGCTGGTGCTGAACCATTACCAGTTTCTTCCTGTGTGAAGACCGAGCAGAAGAATTCATTGAGAACTTCTGCCTTGTCTTTGTCAGGGAAGTTAAGTGACTTGCTCAGGGTCACACAGTATACAAGTGGGGGCTGTGGGATTCAAACACAGGTCTCCAGGAGCCTTAAACCACTGTGCTATAGAGAGAGAGAGAGAGAGAGAGAATTAATACACACCCTGGGTGAAATGAAAGGCATGAGGCCAATGACCGAGTGCTTTTCAATGCACCTGGGAGGTGCAGTAATTCCCAAGAAATGCATATCTTGAAGTGAGTTATTGTGCTTATAAAATGCAAACTTTTTTAGTGGAAAAAGGTTTTAATGTTGTGTAGTTAGGTTGTTGCTTGGTAGATTAGGTTAGGTTGGTGACAAACCATGCATTTGCTGGGAATTAATGGATGGCCACATGATGAGTTTCAATCAGTGAAGTTGCTAGGATTTTGGAGAATTCTGAAGTCCATTTTATAAAATAGCATTTTGCCACCTTTTCTAAAAACAATTTAATTCCCATCATCAGGCCTCTTAACATGTTTATACCATCCTGATGTCAGTAGCTGTAATATCAATTTCAAATGTTTCATAAGTTAATCTATCTTTAACAACTATGTTTACAAATGGGTATTGAGATATACTTTAATTTGCACATATGTATCATATAGAGGTTATTTATGTTTGTACAGTTCCTATGGAAGGTGTCATGTATTTTTTGTATTCATGTAAAAACTCCCAGTAAAAACTTAGAGAAATAAATTAAATATTAGAAATATTCATTTAAAACAATAAAAACATTTTACTTTAATAATAGCCTTAAGACACCGCAAGGATTGGGTCACCTTGGTTAATCTTCCCCTAGGGATATATGGCACTTAGTTTCAATCCATACCTCATGACTCTCTTCCCCCCTTGAGTTAGATTAATCGACAGTAACCCAAACTCTGCTGCTACCAAACATTGTTTGATCATATAATATGCAAAATAAAAAATAGTCAAACTGTGTCTTTCGAGATGTGTAAATTGATCTTGGTGATCTGGTAACATTTGCATAACACTTGAGCTTTGTTCTTATAGTGTAAGTTGTCACAAGAGCTGATGGAATTGCAGTTCGTAATTCACAGTTGCTCATTTTTTCACTCTCTATATATTGTAGTTTTATTCTCCATAAGAAGAAAATCTCAGCATTAAAGGAAACATCACCCGCATCAGCTCCCAAGTTGTATATATGCCATAATACCTCCTTATGGCTTGCACTATATTGGTAGAACTTAGAGAGCACTGAAAACATGGCTATCAGAAAATATGAGCTCAATCGGGCAAAAGATACACATATCCAAGGCATTACATAGTAACAACATGGGACATGCAGTGTCTGAGAACACAGACTATTTGGAACTGAAAACAAATGATAAAACAGGTTGTTGCAGTTGTTCATCATTCCAATTTGCCAAATTAATTCCAAGGTCATAGGCTTACAGAGCAACAATTAATGGTTTTGAACTTCTTTCCGCAACAAAGACACAGCACAACAAGATATCTCTGTAGCACCCTATGAGATTTTAACATGTCAAACTATCAGGTACCTTTTTTTTCCACCAAAAAAAGCTTTAAAATGCCACATTTTCCTGTTGTAAATTGCTTCAGTTTGGGAAACCAGGGCTTACAAACATTTGAGTTTCAACAAGAAAATGGCTGGACCCTCCCCTGCTCCTGGAAATAGAAAAGCAGTACAAAACCCTGCTAAAAGTATAATCTCCCCCATGTCCGTTTGAACCCACTGTTCAGTTTAAAATCCTGACCCCAAATGCCTCTGCTTAATTTTAATCTCCCCCACTCCTCGGGAAGCCACAAAGGCTGCTGTCGCTGGCTGCTAGCATTTTAACTCTCCCCTACAGTTATCATAACTAGAGATGGATGAAGTTGCCCAAATTCATGAATTTCGGCAACTTGGCTTCACGGGCTACCACAATTTGTGTTGTTCTTCGCCGGAGAATTGGCCACATTCACATGTAATGGCATGAATGAAGGAATGGTGTGACTTCTTTGCTCCTAATAAACCCCGACTGGCTGAATTTTCAACCAATCAGGTTTTACTAGGAGCAATGACATCACCATTCATTCATCCGTGCCATTACTGAGACAGACTCTGAACAGAGCAGATGCTCTGCACTGATGTATCGATTACTTTATTACAGTTTTTTTTCCTGGGTGCTGGTGGAGGGAGGAGGGTAGAGAGGGCTGGGTGGGATGACTTGCTTGGAGGGACTTGGGTGGGGGGGAACTGTGTTTGGCAAGCAGGTGGGGAAAGGGTAGGGTATCTAAACATTAATTCAGACTGTCTCGGAGTCATTTGACTTCGTCCTACTTTATTACTTTGTTGCTGCAATGCACCAAGGTGGGGGTAGGGTGCCAGTGAGGGATTGGAAGGGGTATATCATATGTAAAACATTTTTGGAAGGTAGAGGGGTCGCATTACCGTGCAGTGGGTGAGGGAGTTTTTTTAAGTTTAAAGGTTCAAAAAAAAATGTGCAGCAAAGTTAGTGTGTCAGCTGCAAAATTTGCAAAACACAAATTTCCACAAATGTGCACCAACTTTGCTGGTGAATTAAAACTTTGCAACATCTTGAATTATAACACCATGCACAAGTTGACACTAAAGTTGCTTCTTCCCCCCTGCTTCTGAGCAATCCCAGAAACTGCAACAAAGACAAAGAGCTGCACTTGGATCCAGGTGCTCACAGCAAAATAACGAAGAACAACAGGAGTTTGAAGCTGGGTACTCACTGTGATGCTTGACCAGCTGGTTATGATTATTGTATGATATTGGTATTATAAATAAATGGTCAGTGTATGAAATGTCAGTCTGTGAGATTTGGCCCTTTAAATTACAAGGTGTCAGCAGCTGAAACCACAGGATGTAATTAAAACTGACAAAGGAATCAGTTAATTAACTATCTTCCTTCCAGTGGACATTTTATTACCTTTTATGACATGCCTAGGCTTTTTGAAGTTGAAAACCTAATGTGACTTTGTGAGTCTGCCAGAGGATGAGCCTAATAAACTTTTATGATGTCTTAAGAGAAACAGGCCATTTGATACCAACATGGTGTGAAAAGTTGTAAACCCTTTGGTGTTCCTTGGGAAAACAGGAACCAGCCACCAGTTCAAAGGAAATGCTTGATTAAAGACTGTCATAATTTAGGAAACGTTTTTTCTTCTGATGTCACCTTATTTAAAATACCTCTGGGTAGGTAACCATGTTTGTAGTTTTATATTCAAAAAGGAGGAACTAGATGACTCACAGAAGGGGTATGGAGATACAGAGTTTAAACTGATACTTGTGTTTGAAATGTAGGACATATCTTTTGAGGCTCTTAAGAAACAAAGATCTCTAATTTAACTGCACTTACAGAGGTACTACATTAGATAGAACAGATCTAAATGTATTGTGGTAGGAGTTTGTTCTGTAGTTTTCCTTGTTTTTTTTCTTTTATGGGATTGTGATGCTCTTTGATATTTGTTCTGTATTTTATCTTACTGTTTTTATCCATTTTTTTTTTGAAATTACTATTTTTCCTCCTTCCTGCCTGCCATCCCCGACCCTTCAGGAGCCTCAAGGTAGACATCCCTCTGCCTTCCACTCTGCCCATATGACCCCACAGAAACCCCATAGAGCTTTGGTTTACCCCCCGAGCAGGGATGGGGCAGAGCCCCCTTACCCCAACAACAATCAGATTTCGCTGGTCCGGGGCCATTGGGCGGGCGGAGGCAATATCGAGGGCACATCTCTGGAGGCTCCATCTTCCCAGTGATGGCATGCTCGCTTCACCCCTCACAGCGAGGGACTCCCTCGAGCTACAGCAAGCAGAGCGCCGATATCACGCTGTATGTCGGCAGCCCTTCCCCTTAAAATTGGGGGCTTGCAGTACTCTGAGCCTCCACTCGGAGTCAGATAAGTGTTCGGGCTATAGCCTGACCCTTCCTGGAGTAGGCGAGCTGTCCTGGGATGCTCAAGCCTAACTCCCCCCGGCCGGCCCACCAGCGACCCGAGTCCGCTCCCGAACCCGAGTCGCCGGCGTGGAGTGAGGTGTGGTGTCCAGCGCCTCAACCCTCAGCGCCACCGGGCCGGCTGTTTTTATCCATTTTTAGTAAGCATATTCTTTAAGATTCTGACTGGGTCTCCTCCGTCATTTTTGCATGTGGAGTGTCTGTATTTTTAAGTCTGACAACTGTTCAAGGGCTTGATGGTGTTACTAAGCTTGGTAAAAGGTAAGAATATACCTAAGGTCTCTTACAGAGTTTTAAGGGTTCATTTTGGATACCTGGCTAGGTGCCCTTAGGTGAAAGATACATGGCATCCCCCAAAGAGAGTATTATCTGAGCCTGTACATTTGGGTATGCTAGCATAAGGTTCACAGTTTGAATCTCCCCAGAACTTGAGGCTAAATGTGATTCAAACCCAAAAGTAGACAGGAGGGTTACCCTGTTTGTTACCTGTTTGTTACCTGTTCACACTATTGCACTCTGAGGTTGGCACTGTGGGAGCAGAGGGCCTGACCTGCGGGGTGCGTTTGTAACACTCACCACCAGAAGAGTGAGATCAAAGGCTGAGGTCCACTTTGATTCATGTTTTATTTGTAATCCTTAAAAAAGTGCAAAGTGCTTCCAAAAAGTAAAATGCAGACCCCCTCACAGCATGAAATAGCATGCCACCACCTCAGCCAGTAGTGAGTTCCACTTTGCCACCACCGTCTCTGCAAAGAAATGCCTCCTCTCCTCCCTCCTGAATCTACCCCCCTCCAATCTCATGGTCCGTAGTTTCTCTCCCCACCCTCCTCCTGAATAGACCCTCTGTGTCTGTTTTGATTATCCCCTTCATGTATTTGAAGGATCAATCATGTCCCCCCCGTCCCTCCTCTCCGCCAGTGTGTACATGTTTTACTATCTTAGTCTGAGCTCATATGGCAGTTCCCCCAAGCCCTGAAACATCTTCGTTGCCCTATGCTGCACCCCCTCCAGCAGCCTAATGTCCTTTTGTAGGTATGGGTGCCAGTACTGTATGCAGTATTTCAGGTGGGATCTAACCAATGATCTGTATAATGGTAGAAAAACCTACTTTCTTCTCAAGGGAATGCCCCTTGCAATGCACCCCAGGATTTTGTTGGCCGTTGCTGCTGCCTTTCTACGTTGTATGGAACTGTACATTGCTCCCATGATGAGCAGCCCCAGATCCTTTTCTTCTGTTACCTCCAGCCACACCCCCCCCCAGATGGTAGCATCTCCTTGGATATTTTGTTCCGAAGGGCAGTACCTTGAATTTTTTGCATTGTTGGAATCAGTGTCCTGGTGCGACATCTCATTAACAGCTGTGCAGGCAACCCCAGGCCTTCTATGGGTGTGTTTCTTAATTCGAGTAGGGCAAGATAGGGATCTTTATAGTCCTGTTTGACTTTTTTCAACAAATTATTTTTTTGAACAGCTCATTCAACCATCCAATTACTTTGCTTCATTAACCCAGATATCCCCAATGTGTTTAAACTCATACTTCTTTGCAAAAGTTTCAAACTCAGCACTTGCAAATTGAGGGCTATTGTCTGTGATGAGTATTTCGTGTATTCCATTTCATGCATACTGTGACTTAACGTGGTTACATGTTACATGATTACAGTTTCACTTGTATCTTGCAGTCTGGAAATCTCAGTAAATTTTGAGTAGTAGTCCACTAGTATCAAATAGTTTTCTCTGTTAAATTCAAATAAATCAGCTCCCACTTTTGCCACGGCCTCTCTGGGATTTCATGCGGTTTCATGGGTTCTTTTGGCTGAGCTTTCCTGTAGCTGGTACAGATACCTCAACTGGCTACTAAGTCATTGATCTAGCTGTTCGTGCCTGGCCAAAACAGGACATCTCTGGCTCATCTCTGGCATTTTTCTATCCCAAAATGGCTACTATATAGTTTGGTGAGCAATTCTTTTCTAAGTGCCACAGACACTATCAGTCTCTCACCCTTTGACAATAAACCACTTTCTGTAATAACGTCTTCTCTAAATAGCCAGTATTGTCTTATCTCTGGATCCATTTGTGGTGTCTCAGAGGGCCATTTCTGTAACACTGTATTTTTTAGCGTTTGCATTTCAGGGTCTCTTTGAGTCTCCTCTTGAAACTGTTTTAGTTTCTCATCAGTGATTGGTATCTTGCCTTTTGTATGCATTTCGAAGTGATCAATATTATTTTCTGGCAATAGAGCTTTCTGGACTGCTCTGCTGAGGGTATCTGCAATACAAAGTTCTCATCCTGCTTTGTACCTCATTTACAAGTCAATATTTTTTGTAGCTGGAGCATCATTCTCTGAATTCGAGGTGGGGCAGTATGCAGTGGTTTCTTGAACAGACTTTCCAATGGCCTGTGGTCCATTCCACTAGCACCCCTGTTTTTCATATACTATATATGTATATATATCTATATATATATGTATATATATCTATCTATCTCTATCTATCTACCTATATATATATATATATATATATATATACATATATATATATTTATATATAGATGGAACTTAGTGCATCCATAAACAATGGCTAATATTTCTTTTTCAATTTGAGCTTATTTTATCTTTGCTTTACTCAGTGATCTTTAGGCAAAGACAACTGGCTTGCTTGCTTGAAACAAAATGCTCCTAGCCCTTCTGAGGAAGCATCGACAGATAGGACCACTGACTTGTGCAAATCATAGTAGGCTAGCACTGGGGGGGGGGGGTTGCATGATGACTCTCTTAAGTTCCTTAAATGCTTGATTGTGCCTGGCTTCCCAATGCCATGCTGTTTCTTTTTCTAGTAATTCTCTCAGAGGTTTGTTTAAAGTGGACAGGTTGGGTATAAACTTGTATAGGTAGTTGACCATTCCCATGAACCTCTGCATTCTGTTACAGACTTGGGTGTGGGCAAATCCATGACAGCATTGATTTTCTCAGGCTCTGTGACCAAGCCTTCCTTACTTAATATATACCAAGAATACGTGTGTATTTATTTTCTGTTCTCTTATTCTGTATTTTGTAATACAAATTGCTTAATTGTTTGTGAAACCAGTCTGTTTTCCATGATGGATCTGTATCCCCCATTGATGTGGAACCATTGTAAATGAGCTGCTTGGAGCTCAAAGGTACTTGTAATCCTAGATTGAATAAATAAATAAAAAACAAATAAAAATGTATAGGGAACTTCCTTCAGTCCAGTTTCAGAGTTTTCCAAATTCAAAGTGAGGTGGCGCTCTCACACTGTTTGTAAACCTGTTCACAGTCACTCATTGTGCTCTTGCAGGTCTTTGCTCCAGATGTGGATATCCTCCATGTAAGTCTCAACACCATCTGGACCTTCCAAGATTTGTGATATCTTTCTCTGAAAAAATTCAGGGGCAGAACAAATTCCAAAAGGCATATGTTTAAACCTGAAGCACCCAAATGGTGTATTAAAGGTTACTAATTCTGAGCTGAGCTCATCAAGTTTGATTTGTCAAAAGGCATGACCAGCATCTAACACAGAGAAGATTTTGGCGCCAGCAAGCCAGGTGGCTACCTCTACTACAGTTTTCATGGGGCAGTGTTCTCTCTTAACTGCTTTGCTCAGGTCTCTAGGATCAATACATATTCTTACTTTGTTAGGATTCTTGATTACCACCACTGAATTAACTCTGCTTGTGGGCCTCTCTACTATACCCAACTTTTCCATTTTGTCAGGTTCAGCTTTTACCATGTCTTTTATGGCAAACGGGATTTTCCAGGGTGGGTGAATTACAGGGCTCACTGATGAGTCTATTTTAAAGTGGTATTCTCTCTCTCTGAGCACCCCAGCTCTTGGAAGACACTGGTAAAACTGGACAATATATCTTCCGTCTTGTCCCTTTCATCATTTACTGAGAACATTTTCTTAACTAGTCTCATTTCCAGACAAGTAGGCAGTCCCAACACCAGAGCTACACTGGCATCCACCACTTGAAACGTCACGACATGATAACAATTTTTGAAACCCACAGCCAGTGTAGCTTTCCTGCACACATTCAGCTGGTGACCTGAATATGAAACCAGCCATGCCTTTGATTTCTGTATTGTCTCTCTGGACACAGTTCAATACATGTTCAAATCAAATCAAATTTATTTATAATGTGCTTTTCCAAAGCCAAAGTGCAAATACAGAGTAAAAACAAATATACAATAAAAAACATTTAAATAACAGGCAGCAGTAATAAATTAAATATTGTCTCCAAATGCCAGGCCAAAGAGATATGTTTTTAATGAATACTTGAAAGTCTCGGTGGACAGGCACTCTCTAATCCAACGAGGTAGAGAGTTCCACAGGGTTGGGGCTACAAAAGAAAAAGCCCTAGCACCTGTTGTTCGAAGACAGCCCCTGGGAACCTCTAGCAATCCCTTGTCGGTGAAGCGGAGAGGGCAGTAGGGCCGAAGGAGTTCTTGAAAGTAACCCAGTCCCTGTCCGTGTAGGGTCTTAGGGGTCAGCAACGTGACCTTGAAGGTGATCCTCCATCGTACCAGCAACCAGTGCAGTTCATGCAGCACTGGAGTGACATGGCTAGTTCTTGATAACCCGTCAACAACCTGGCCACAGCGTTCTGCACCAGCTGCAGGTGACAGAGATCCACCCCCGGTAACCCTAGGTATAGAACATTGCAGTAATCAAGATGGGAGGACACAAAGGCGTGAACCAAGATAGGAATGTCTTCTGGTGGAAACAAGGTGCTTTATCTGGGCGATGTTCCTCAGATGGTAAAATGAGGACTTGGCAACTGCTGACACCTGTGCTTTTAGCGTCAGTTCGTTATCAAGCACAACTCCCAGGTTCCGCACCTGTTCAAAAGTTCTCAACTGGTTACCCCCAAGCACAAGGCCAGATGGTTGCCCAGGAGTCAACTTCTCTACCTGCTGACCTGGGTCCACCACCACCACCTCGGTCTTGTCTGGATTTAATCTCAACCAGTTAGCACTCATCCAGTCCTAAATCTCAGCGAGGCAGCTGTTAAAAAACCGAGATCGCACTGTTCTGTTCAGGTACAAAGGACGTGTAGAGCTGGGTATCATCTGCATAGCAGTGAAAACCCAGCCCATACCACCTTATAATGTCTCCTAATGGCAACATATAGACTGTGAATAACATGGGAGACAGCAGGGAACCCTGCTCACCCCACAAGGCAGAGAGAAGGGGGCAGAGGATAAAAACCCAGACACCACCCTCTGAGTCCTGCTTGTGAGGAAAGAATAGAACCACCTGAGGACTGTCCCCGACAGTCCACAGAATAGCCGCAGGTGTTCCAGCAACAGCTCATGGTCCACGGTGTCAAATGCTGCAGAGAGATCAAAGAGGACCAAGATCGAACAATTCCTCCGATCCCTCGCCATCAGGAGATCATTAAGTACTCGAACCAATGCTGTCTCGGTACTGTGCCTCTTCCTGAAACCAGACTGCAGAGGATCATAGACTTCATGGGTGGTAAGAAAGTCCTCGAGCTGCAATGTGACTACCTTCTCAAAAACCTTGCCCAAAAAGGGCAGGTTAGAGATGGGTCTGTAGTTTGCGAGACAAATGTGGGTCACAGGAAGGTTTCTTTAAAAGGGGGGTGTCACCTTAGCCTCCTTCAGGGAGTCAGGAAACACCCCATGATCCAGTGAACACCAGGCTATCTCAGCAAGGATTGGTCCGATGACATCCAAACACCCCACAAGGAGGTGAGTTGGACCAGGATCCAAACTACAGTAAGTTGGTTGCAAGCCCCAAATGATCTTCATGATATCCATGATCGCTGGCTGGTCGAAATCTGTCCAGACAGACTGGGTGCCTGTGCCCTCACATCGATCACCGCCATACTCATTTGAACTTGTCAAGCAGATCTCCGACCCGATGGAGGACACCTTATCTGCAAAGAATTAAGCAAACTCATCACACTTAGATTGTGAAAAGGCTCTCCGGGCACAAAGGCAGGCTGGATTGCACAGCCTGTCCACGGTCCGAAAGAGCTGAGCAGGTCAATTCCTTGCTGCAGCAATCTCCCTGGATAGGAATTCTGCCTTCTTATGGGAGATTTCTGATTGATAGTCTCCATAATGGGCCATCAACCTAAGTCTGTCCTCCTACAGGCCAGATTTCCACTAATAACGTTCCAACCTTTGCCCAACTCTCCTCAAGGTCCCATCAAACCAAGGGGACTGAGGGTGGAGAGGGAGAGGGCGAACTCAGACAGGGGCTACGGAATTCAGGGCCCCCAGCACCACACTATTATAGTGCATCACTAGGCCTCCCGGATCTGAACATTCCAATGGCCTACTCAATAGGTCCATCACCGCCATCAGACCCTCTGGGGTAATACCCCTCAAAGGGCGGTACTGAACCATCTCCAGAGGGGCAGGTTTCACAGGGGGAGCTGCAAAACTGAACCTTTTAGAGTGATGGTCCGACCATCCAACTGGTTCCACCACCAAGTTAGCAGCCTCCATCCCCAGGAGAAACACCAGGTTCAGGGAGTGACCCTGAATATGGGTTGCAGCGGTAACTACCTGTGAAAAGCCCAACAAAATCATCAGTTGTAGGAAGTTTTGACCAAAATGCGAGAGTTCATCATCGACCCAGGCATTGAAATCCCCCAGGACCAATCACCTGGAGGATTTCAATACCATGTCAGCCATGAAGTCTGCAACTTCCTGCAGGAAAGCTTTCACATCTCCAGGTGGATGGTAGATGAGGAGAATCCTGCCGCCCACACCTACACCCATGATACATTCAAAAGACCTAGTGGTCCCCACTGGAACCTCTGTAAGGCCCAGTTCTGTCTTAAAACAGATAGCTATACCCCCGCCCCTATGATCCAATCTCGGACAGTGTATCATCGAGTAACCAGCTGAAACAGCTGACTCCAATACCAGGCCAGCATTCTCATCCAGCCAGGTCTCAGTGATGCAAGCCAGGTCAGATGTCTCAACAAGATCAACAATAATTACCATCTTGTTCTTTATTGTCCTGGCATTGCTTAACACTGCCTGAGTTGGATGAGAGGCCTTGGAAGAACAGGTGACTTGCCCACTACCAGCGGAGCCCTTGGGTATTGGTATCAGGCAGGAAGAAACCCTTTTCTGGACCCATTTCACCCCAGGGCACCTCCTCGACCTCACTACCCCAATCTGTCCAATCTACCCTCCGCTCCCCCACCAGCTCCAGGGCTGGTGCGACACCGTATATACACCTCGGGTTGTTCTAGGGCATAACGCCACACTGAGCTCCAGTGTCCAGCTTAAAAGCCACAATTTTCCCATTTATATTCAAATTCACTTTCCAGTCAATGCCCCCAGTATTACCAGTAAGCATCTCAACAGTAAAGGGATTTTTACTATCGCTACTGGTCTCTTCATTAACAGCTTGCACTTTCACACCTTGCCCAGCAGTGCACATTCTGTCAAAATGATTTAGTTTGTGTCATAAGATACACCTTTTTCCATATGCTGGACACCTGCTTGGCACGTTCTCGACAACATTTTCTACATCGGTGTATTCTAGGCTCTCTAGCTGGGAAACTCTCTCTCATTGGATCACAGACTCTCATTCTCCCCTTTATGAGAACTACCATATGAACTGTAATATCCTCTGCCGGTATCGCACTCATATTCTTATTTTGCCTCTCACTTAGTTTAGCTGCTCTGCAGATATCTATATCTCCAGCCAATGTTAAATCTACTTCTCGGAGCAGTCAATATCGCACTTTATCTTTAAGAATGCCATAAATAATTCTGTCTCTGATCAGCGAGTCACACAGGGTACCAAACTCACAAGACTTAGTTCTCAAACGCAACTCTGTGACATAGGTATCAATAGATTCACCTGGATTTTGATTCTGGATGTTATACAAATGCCTCTCATATGTTAGGTTCTTGTGTGGGTTGCAGTATTTCTCAAACTGCTCCATCACCTTAGCCAGGTTCTCCCCGGCTACCTCTTTTTCCCAGTCAGAAATATTGTACACCTCCAGGGCCACAGGTCCAGCAATGTGCAAAAACGTCATAGCCTGTATCTTCTAGGACTTCTCAGCTTCTCTGGAGGCAACAAAAAAACCCTTCAATCTGCTGCTTAAAGCAACACCAATTTTAAGCGAGATTACCATTGAGATCAAATATGTGAGGTGGTGATAACTGCTCCATCTTCTGACACTAAGGTTCATACTAAGGTTTCAGAGGAGCGAGGGGACAATAATGCCCATGTATGCTCCTATACTAATAGGAATAGTACTTCATGACACCACGTAATAAAGTATGGAGGCAGGTAAGGTTTGTTTGTAGACGTTTACTGAATAATGCCAGCAGGATCATACAGATGCAGACTACCTCAAATCAAATGAAATTCTGGCAGGTTACAGCCCGCCAACTCTTATTCATAGCAAGCGTTCAGACTAAGTGACATCCTGCAATGCGTACATCATTAATATGCATGATTCCATTACTATGCATATCCTTACAGTGTCCACCCCCTCCTTTATCTTTACTGCTGCCTGGTGGCTTGTCCCCTCCAACCTCCACTGTAAAAACCAAGCAAAAGTATCTTCTTAAAATGTCTGCTTTTTCCCTGGTCTTCCTCTGCACAGTCTTCCCCTTCTGAGCAGCTAATCCTCACCATCCCACCTCTTGCTTTCCTCTTCTCCCTGATGTAGTGGAAAAAAATCTTATCCCCTTTACTTACATCCCACGCTATTCTTTCCTCCACCTGCACTGCACCTTAGCCCTGCTGACTGCCCTTCCTGCTTCTTTCTGCCTGACCAAGTGCACCTCCCTGTCTTCTACGCTCTGAAAGTCCTAGTACCTTTTGAATGCTGTTCTTTTTTTCTCCTTCTGCCATTGCCTCCTCCCTGAAGAATCATAATAGTCTATTCTTCCTCCTGCCTTTGCAGTGGTTAGTTTCTCTGATGATACTCTCCCTTATTCCCTTTAAGTGTGCCTCCACCCCTTCCTGGCTATCCTCCCTATCAAGCCATTTCCAAAGGCAGTTGACCATTTACTTGAAATCTGCCCTTCTGAAATCCAGGACCCTTGTCCTTGTGTGACTCATCTCTGTACCTCTTCTTACATAAAATCACACTGTATAGTGATTGGTGGTAGACAGGGACTACCCACTGTGATGTTTGCAATGCTGTCCCCATTGGTAAATATCAGGTCCAACACTGCTCTGCCTCTTGTAGGTTCCATTACAAGCTGCTTGAGGAACACTCCCTGTAGGTATTCAAGGATGGTCCTACTCCTTGCTGATGCTGTAGCTGGAAGGTTCTAGGCACTTAAATCTCTAACGAACAGCACCTCCCCTTTCACTGCCATCCTGATGATGGTCTCCTCTAGGGTCCTGTCTAACTCCTCCCCCTGCACTGGCAGTCTGTACACTGCCACACCCTGATAGAGTTCTCAAAACCAGTCTCCAGGATGATCCACAGCACTCCTTGTCCCTCCTCCCCTTGCTGCACCTGTAGCTCAGTGGACTTTATACCCTTCCTTACATACAATGCCATTCCTCCTCCCTTCTTCCCAGCCTTATGCCTCTTGTAAAGTATGTAACCTGGGATGGTCATGTCCCAGTCATTGTGCATGGTTCACCATGTTTCTATAATGGCTACCAGATTCAGATGTGCCTCTGCCATGATAGTCTCTAGGTTACATATTTTGTTTCTGAGGCTCTTGACATTAGCAAATAAGGATCTCCTAGCTTTCACACCACCCTGCCTGCTGCTCTGAGCCTTCCACACTTTTTTGTCTGCAATATTGCCTGCTGCTCCTTCCAACTCACCTGTATTGCCTACTCTGTTCCTTATATCCTTTGTTCCTCTTCTCTTCCTCATCAGTTGCTCTTACACTTCTTTCCTTATCTCTTTTGCTGATGTCTGGTGTCCCTGCCCTTGGGGAAGTATCACCTTCAGGAATGCCCCTTCTGTCATACTACCATCTGGGGGGAGACAAGTGTTACCACCCTTGGTTACTCCACCCCCCCCAGTTAGTTTAAATGTTCATCCAGGTAGCATCTAAACCTCCCATTTAGGACTGCTCCCTTCCCAGAGGGATGCAGGCTGTCCCCTTTATAGATACCTTGCAAAAGAAAGTCTTACTGTTTATTGAGAGCCTAGATTAACCACTCCGGACTGCTTTTTACCTCCTGTTTAAGTAAAGGCCTTCATGTTATTTTATTTTATCTAAATTCTGGTGACCGGGTAGGCCCACTGAGACTGAAACAGTCTCTTAATAACATCTTTAAATATAAAGCATTTTAGTTTATTGTTTCTTTAGAAAAAAAATCAGCTCCTGTGTGGCAACCTATTGGCAGTTACCTTAAATCATGTTCATAACAAAACGTGGGATGGAAACAGTGGTAGAACTCTGCAGAAACTAGCAGAAACTCATTTCTGGTTGTAGAGTGAAGTCTTGCTCCATTTCAGGAGAAGGGATTGCTGCAACTTACAGGGTACCCTTAAAATGCATAAAAGTTCAGTACATTAATTGTAAAACTGAAGCATATTTTGGGGAAACATGCCCCTAGAACTAGATCCCCTGCTTTGAGATTTTCTTTCCTACATTAAAGGCACAGTTCCCACTAGTTATTTTCTTGTCCACCCCTGTGTGAGAGGGTAGTAAGTCCACTGTAAGGTGAGACTCAGATACAGAAAATTATAACTGTTAAGTTTTCATCTGCTCATACATTTTGGGCTATGATATATAACTTCTTATTTGAGAAAAGCTATTTACTCTCTGTAAGCCAAGGACCTATTAAAGTTATACTTCTGCATTAGCCTGATGACCCAGTAAACTGCGTACTCATGTAGTGTCACATTTTAAATAAACTGTATTCATTATTGACATGTCTAGACGTGTCTAGGATTTTACAATATTACACTCGCCCAGCTACATTTTGTGAATGACACTGAGATGTTCTACTTTGTTTTGATAAATGATGTACACACTAAAGTTCTTTTCTCTTTTAATTACTACACATTGTATGTCAGCCAGACTAACAACGTAATTATTAGGAAGAGGCTGCTGACAAACCAGCTTGCGGTGGTTTTGCCACTTCCCATTTAACATTATTTCAGGATGAATCAGGAGCAAACTGTTGTACGTAACAATACATTGTTCAGCTCATGGACTATCCTTTAAATGAAAACCCAAACTATTAGATGAACATAAGTCATTTAGTAAATAGCCTTTGTTTACTCACAATACCTGTGGGGCCAGTCACTT
Source organism: Neoceratodus forsteri (assembly GCA_016271365.2). Classification (NCBI taxonomy): domain Eukaryota; kingdom Metazoa; phylum Chordata; order Ceratodontiformes; family Ceratodontidae; genus Neoceratodus; species Neoceratodus forsteri. The sequence goes on along the minus strand of CM028131.1, from coordinate 884,927,548 downwards.
AAACATACTATGACTGTAGCACAAACTAGAAACTACCTCCATTAGTAACACATTAAAAACCTTTGAGACAGTACTTGGTACTTGCAACAACAAGAAATGTCAGAGCAACAATGGCTATGTGGCCATTAGATTGATATGTACAAGGTTATTTTATGTGTTGTGTTATTGCAATATATCTGCAATAGGTTGAAGGTAATTGAGAGATACTATAGTATGTTATAGCCTGCAATCATACTACCTCTCAGATTTTTTAACCACCCCCTCCCTAAAACCCCAAGGTCTCAACATCCCATAATGAATGAGTTCCACTCCCACCTGACCTCTGAGCAAAGTTTGGGGGCAATCATAGTTATATTAACTAGGATAATTCAGTCATCCTTCCCATACAACTTAAAAAAACTTTGCTGATACAGTCTTAAAGGAGAACTACAGTACTGCGCAGCATTTTTGATTTATGTAGGTACTGTAGTCCTAGTGTATTTTTTCCTTTGTTTAATATTTGGAGGATTTGTTTTCTAAATGTGCCTGCTTGTTTTGTGGCCCAGGAGAATGTCTGTGCCTATTTATTTTATTGTCTTTCTTCATCTTACAATGCTTCTTGTCCCGTGTGACAGTGATTCGTCAGAAACCATCAATTCAGTAAGGACAAGTTTGCTGTTCAGTTTATGGCAGTAGAACTGTGATTGTAAGTGTCTCTCCTTAGCCAATGAAAACTATTAAAGGCTAAGTTCACAGTTTGGTGAACACAAGAGAGATAATGAAGCTAGAGTCTTCACTAATTATTGCATTGATGATCTGGGGTGATTTGTGTGCTTTGTTATGGCTATGTGTGGTTTGATGAAAAGAAAAGCTTTAAAAACAATACAGTCACTCCTGCTGACTAGACCAGGGCATATACCCGCATTTTTCTTCTCCCCACTGAGTGCACTAAAACATCCTGCCCTATACAATACCTGAAAACATTTCTGTTTCTCTGTCTGCCTTCTGGTTGACTCTTGCATAATTTTTTCCATGTCATATGCTAGTTATATTTTGCACCTGTTAGTTCCTTGTACTTCTATACACATGTATATATAATGTACTTCTATACACATTTATATATAATGTATTTACTTTGAGGTATGTCGTAGATAGTTCATTTTATGTCCTATGTATTCCACTGGCCTATATATTTGTTCATCTGTTGTATTCCTACACTGGATGTTTGTGAAAATAGGTGTTTTTGCTCACATACCTTCCAATATACAAATAAAATTGATTGATTGATATACCTTGAAAACAAAACAAAATAGATTACAGTTATTTGAGGTCAGAATAACAAACTCTCAACAGCACAGTGCTGTTGCAGAGTGAACAGTAAACAAGCACTCACTGAATCAATGGTCTTGGAGACATCACTGTCACATGGAACAGCAGGCATTATAGGAAAAGGAAAGGCAATAGAACATATAGATATGTAGCTCCCCAGAGGCAGTAAAATAGGTAGGCACATATAGAGAAAAACTCCTGACAGCAAACAAAGGAACACACGGACACACACCCACACGCTCGCATACGCTCACACAACAAAATACTCTCCCTCCACAACATATTTTCTTGTAAAATTTGACTGTAGGTCTCCTTTACAAAAACACCTTGCCATGCCAGCTTGTTGGAGCAGCGGTTGGATTTCCGCTTGCGCGGTGACCCGGTTCGAGAGCGGACTGGGGCGCTGGAGGAAGCGACCCGGGGAGAAGGTTGAGCATCCGTGACTGCTCGCCTTCTCCGGGGGAAGGGAGGGACGTGGCTTGTTGACTGCTGCCCCTGGCGGAGGCTGGGATAGCAACAACTCAAGTGAGCCCCACTGTACAAGGGGCGTGGTAAATGTCGGCTTTGGCCTAGACATCCGTGGCACGCCATGGCCCCAGGGAGAAAAACAGAAAGCTGCCTCCTGGTCTGCCGGATGATGGCTGCCGGCTCCCGCCATCTTAAATGCCCTGATGCCCCGGAATCCACCTCAGCAGCACCTGAGGACTGATTGAATAGTGCACTGGTATCCCCCTCCTGGCGCCTTCCCCCTCAGAGGAGAGGGACCCATCTGGTGAAGGGTTATGCCGGGCCACCCCAGGGTCAGCAGCGATCTGAGGTGAGTAGGAAGGAGGTCAGGGCAAGGAGGTCTGGGGAGTCATGAGCAGCCGGAAGGAGAGGCAGACCAGGGGGCAAGTAAGGTGAGGGGAAAAAAAACCCCAAAAAATCTTGCCACCCAAAATGAGCATCTCTGATACCTTAGAGAGGATCCCCACACCCACACAGAATGGCTCCACACCCAGAAACAGCCCCCATGCTAAAAGACTGCATCTGCCCCAGGAAACAACTCTACCAGTCCTACACCCCCACCATATACAAATGCAACACACCAGTAAAGAAGACAAGGCCACAGTGCTTTCAAAATATTGCTGGAAGCAGAGCATTGTGCTCTCTTTCTGTTTAATTTGCTAGTTCCACTGGTAGTTTAGCAGGATTGGGCACAGGTGGTGAACTTTGATGGACTGTGTGAGAAGCATGCCGCCAACGTAGTGTAAAATATGATTTTAACCAATGAACAAGAATACCAGCATCAACTGTCTTTCCTACATGTTACTGTTTGAAACTGGCACACCCTAGCATCAGTCTGTTGTATTCAAAAATAACATTTTAAATATAAATGACAGGCTATTCCTGTATGATTCATGCTCTCTGTCACGGGGTAATAATGATCAGGCAAGACACAGCATATCAGGTAAACCACATCTAACAAGAGGTGGTTATTTTTATTAAAAATAAATAAATAAAATAAGAAAGAAATAATGTAGGATACAAAATAATGACTGTTTCTGAATACCATCAACAACTCAAAAGAAAATAAACAAAGCAAAAACACAGCTCAGGGTCTACAGGTAGCTAGAGCCCTAATAAATACTGTATCATGTCTCCCTTTGGAGAACCCTAAACTGGAAATGTTCGCAGCACCAACCCCAGGCTACATCTGAACTAGAGGTGCTGGATCTTGGGTTTTTAAAGCACCCAGGTTCCTCCCCTAAAGAGCAAGTTCCACCTCTAATTCTTTTATTTCAAATATTTCATATAACATTCTACCTAGACATATACTTACTGACTATCCAGCATAGTTCTACCGAATAATCACTTCTGGAAAGCAGCAAACGACAATAAATTCATTAGAACACATACACATTCTGCTTTTATTCAAAAGGAGGTGTTAATGAGTCTAGACTCCGCCCCATTTCTGGGTGATTGACATCCCACATCTCATAAATAGCACAGAGAGGATGCTGCTGACTCCCTATAGGAGACTGCACCTTTCCAGAAGGTCTTCTCTGATTGGGAATACTCCTCTAGCAACCACCTTCACTAAGAAACTACAGGTAGTATGACAGTTATGCTTTAATTCTGTACAGTTTTATACCTGTCCTGCAGGGCTTAGTATGCTACCTAGTGACTATCTGCTTTAAACTGAAAGCCTTTTAGTTTTAGCCAGAAATGCAGATTTTGTTTTACTAATATTTGTAACTACTAGCTAAAAACATGTCTATTCTCTGACTAACACTAGCAACAAAAATAAGCAGACTCGTAACTACAACCCAGAGAGTCTACAGCATAAGGGAAAAGGTATTTCTAATGCCCACCGGCTACCTTGCAGGCTACACATAGCACTAGCTCCTCGCGAACATGCGAGAGGGAGTGCTTCGACAAATTAGCCTGATATTTCCCCAAACGAGAAGAGTTTCAGAAGCTAACCCTTTTTAGACTGAGAGAAAGAGGCCAAATACCAAAACAACATCTAAAAGCAGATATAGGGAGAGACAACATTTTCTCTCAGCAGAACAGAGCATGGCTACTACTGGCTCTAAAAGCACACGCTATACTTTTGGGACCCTTTTCTACGTTTCCCTATGTTTTTTCTTCTATTTACACATGTACCATGCAGCATTACTAATAAACGTACACAGAAAATGGGAGAAAAAATGATTTTTTACCTTTTAAATGGGCAGACAAAACAGAGCGTTTTGGCAATATACATAAGGAGAAGGGGGGGTTAAACATATCACTGGAATTAATACTCTTTTTAGGCTTTGAAGAAAGAAACACAAGCAAGGTAATATGGCAGTAGGTGGCCAATCCACTGCAGTACTACCAGGAGAGAAATAGATGGAAATGCTGTTGAGCAACAAACTGGGGGGGGGGGGTTACAGAAAAGAGAGAGCTGTAGAGATTACTCCAGTGATGGTTAAAAAATGTTTTTTATCCCTAACTATCACCCCCCCCCCACTCAGGAACAAACCAATAGCTTTACCTAAGGTTTGTGAACCACATCCCAAAGGGGATGGGGGTAGGAGCTTCTACCCACCCTCACAGAAGCTCCACCCCAGGGCACCCTTAAAAAGCAAACTGGTAGTATAACAGTACACTACCTCATACTACACATACAACAATTTGCCCTGAGGTTTGATAACACAACTACATGAATTATGATTTAGACATCTGACTAGCACCATAACGCGACAGATAGTCAATGTTTTTGTGTTGGCTTCCAGGTCTATGTTTTATTTCAAAGTTATAGGGCTGCAATGCCAGGTACCAGTGAAGGACCTGTGCATTTTTATCCTTCATCTGTTGCAACCAACAAAGAGGGTTATGATCTGTGATTAAGGTAAAGTGTCTACTCCATAAATAGAATTTAAGGGCTTCAGTAGCCCACTTGATGGCCAGACACTCCTTCTCGATAGTAACGTATTTCATCTCTTGGGGAAACAATTTCCGACTTATATAAATAATAAGATGTTCTTCCCCTTTGATGGTTTGGCTAAGCACAGCTCTCAAACCGGTTTCCGAGGTATCAGTGTGAACCTTGAATGGTTGTGTGAAATCAGGAGATCTCAAGACAGGAGAGGCACACAATGCAGTTTTGATCATGTGAAATGCCTCTTCACAAGCTGGAGACCAAGGTACTTTGTTGGGGACTTGCTTACAGATTAAATTGGTCGGGGGGCAGCTATAGTGGTGAAGTTTGGAATGAAGCACCTATAATATCCTGCTAAGCACAGAAAAGAACAGGGATGCTTTTTTGTCTGTAGTACTAGACATTTGGCAACTGCCTCCACCCTATCAATTTCAGGTTTAACCATCCCATGTCCCAGAATAAAACCTAAGTACCTGGTTTCTTGAGCTGCTAGAATACATTTAGAAGGATTAATGGTTAATCCTGCATCCTGAAGTGTCTTAATGACATTGGCAAGGAGACGAAGATGTGTGGTCCAATCAGGACTAAATATCATCACATAATCTAAGTAGGCTGTGCAGTATTCCCCATGGGGTAGTAGCAATCGGTCCATAAACCTTTGGAAGGTTGCAGGTGCACCATGCAACCCAAAAGGCATGTATACAAATTGATACAGACAATGCAACATACTGAAAGCTGTTTTCTCTCTCGATGATTGTTCTAGTGGGATCTGCCAGTAGCCTTTGGTTAAATCAGGAGTTGAAATGTACTGAGCCTGCCCAATCCAATCAAGAATGTCATCAATTCTTGGGATGGGATAACTATCGAATTGGGACACTTGATTTAACCGTCTGAAATCAAGGCATAGGTGTATACCACCTTCCTTTTTTGGCACCACTACTATAGGTGATGACCAGGGACTGACAGAGGGCTCAATTATACCTAGCTGTTTCAACTTTTTGATTTCTAAATCTACATCATCTCTCACACATTCCGGCAATCAATAAGACTTTTGTCGAATGGAAGCAGCATCTGTCTGAATTACATGCTGTACACCAATAGCTTTTCCTGGTATGCGGGTAAAGGTGGTAGCATAGTGATGTAATAAACTTTGTAATTCATTCTGCTCTCTTTTGGACGAGTCTGAACTGATCTGTAGGGCACTGATACCTTCTGGTTGTTCTAACCTCTTATAAGCCATCTCCATGTCAGAATAAGTAGTTTCTGGAATCACAAATAGACAAGGCTGATCAGTTGATCTATCATGCCGTTTCTTTGGTAGGTTGGCATGATAGATTTTTGGACCTGCCTTCCTGTCAGGGGCTTCGATCTTATAGGTAATTGGCCCTATATGTTGTTTGATAATAAAGGGCCCCTGCCACTTTATCCTTAGATTGTTCTCAGGAGAGGGGAGTAGAAATAATACTTTTTCTCCTGTTAAAAAAAGACTTTTCTTGTGTTTTAGCATCATACAGGATAGCACAGTTACGTAAGAATTTACCGTAACAGTAGATCTTCGAGAGAGGCTCTTGCAGTAGGTAATTACATATAGGACTGATGCCAGCAGACATCAAGACCCCACAGAAAAATTTCTAGCTAGCAGTCTCTGGCAGGGGACCCACGTCAGGTGACTGACGTCAAGTGACATCAGTATAAAGGGGCAATCCCCCACGCCCGCCTTCCAGTTCTTTCCCACCAAAGGCCAAAAGGCGAGACGAGAGAGAAGCGGATATTTCCTATCCTGGAAAAGGAGCTGAAAAAGCTTAGGGGGATGGAGGGCAGGAAGGTATCACCTACTGCAAGAGCCTCTCTTGAAGATCTACTGTTACGGTAAGTTCTTATGTAACTGTACTATCTTACTTCAACAGGGCTCTTGCAGTAGGTAATTACATACAGGACTGAGTCCCAAGCAGTCTGGAACAAGAAGAAGCAAATGGGAGGAGGAAATCTACTCAGGAGTAGACCCTCTGGCTGTGAAGGCCGTATGACAGGAGACCTTGCAGAACAGCCAACCCGAAGCCCACTCTACGGCGAGAGGCAATGTCCAAACTGTAATGTTTCGTAAAGGTATGGACAGAAGTCCAAGTAGCAGCTGCACAAATGTCACCCGCTGATACATTCCTGAAACAAGCCACAGAGGCAGCGACCCTTCTGGTGGAGTGGCCTCTGACTTGACTCGGCAGGGTCTTGTTGTACTTGTCATAACAGAAAGTGATACAATGAGCCAACCATTTAGACAGGCATTGCTTGGAAACAGCATTGCCTTCTCTTTTATGAGCAAAAGAGAAACAGTTGATCAGTCTTTCTGAGATCCTTCGTCCTGGTGGTGTAGTATCTCCGAATCTGGTGAACATCCAGAGTATGCAGGAGGTACTCCCCTTGATTGGAGTGCTGCATAAAGAAAGCTGGCAACTCTATGGATTGATTCAGCATGGATTCCGCTACCACCTTGAGGAGAAACTTACGGTTGGTAAGCAGAGCCACACGTTCCTTGTGAAAAATCAAATACGGGATTTTGCTCATCAAGGCCTGGAGCTCAGAAATCCATCGAGCAGAAGTAATGGCCATGAGGAAGAGAGTCTTCCACAAGAGGAACTTCAGGTCTGCTGAGGCTGCCGGCTTCAAAGGAGGCAGAGTAAGCTTCTCAAGAATAAAATTCAGATCCCAAGGAGGGGCAGGAACCTGGATAGGGGGTCTCAAGTGGAGGACCCCTCTAAGAAGGGTCTTAGAGACCTCCAGCTGAGCAAACGTCCTGTCTGCAAAAGGGACATGGTAGGCCAAGATGGCCATCATGTGAACCTTCAAAGATGAATGACTGAGACCCAGATCAAAGAGGTGTCGTAAGTAATCCAGAAGCCGCCCAACAGAGCACAACAAAGGCTCAAAATCTTTGGAAGTGGCCCAGATAGAGAACCTTTTCCATTTCATGGCATAGGCAAATCTAGTGGAGGGTTTCCTGGCCTCCACCGGAATCTCAACCACTCAGGGGAAAACTCCAAATCGGGCTTGAGCTACATCTGCAGGAGCCATGCATGCAACTGAAGGGACTTGAGGCCTGGATGGACCAGGGTCCCCTGATCCTGGGTCAGCAAAAGTTGTGACAGAGAAAGAGGAGGTTCCTCTGAATACTGTTGCAGAAGAGAGCACCAAACTTGCCTGGGCCAGAAAGGAGCGATCAGTAACATTTGAGCTCCTTCTGAGCTGAGTTTCTGTAAGACCCTTGGAATCAAGGGGATCGGGGGGGAAGCATAGACAAATCTGCCCTTCCAGTCTAGAGACAGAGTGCCTCTCAAAAAAATGCCGTGCCCTGGAGCGAGCAAGCAGAAGTCGAGAAGTTTTGCGTTGTGAGGGGATGCGAACAGGTCTACCTGGGGTGTTCCCCAATGTAGGAAGATATCATCTGCTATCCCCGATCCAGTTCCCACTCGTGAGTGTGAGCAGACGGCTGACTGAGTCAGTCTGCCAATGTGTTCTCGACCCCCGGGATGTGAATTGCCATGAGGTGAAGGTTGTGATGCACTGCCCAATCCCAAACTCACATCACCTCCCTGCAAAGAGGGTAAGAATGAGTTCCTCCCTGTTTGTTGATGTACCAGACCACACACGTTTTCCGTCTGGACAGCCAGGTGCCCTGGAAGCAGACGCAGAGCCTGAAGAGCATATAGCACAGCCCAAAGCTCGAGCACATTGATGTGGAGAGATTTCTCAATCTTGGACCAGGAACCCTGGGTCCTGTGAGGCCCGAGATGAGCTCCCCAACCCTCGTCCGAGGCGTCTGTAGTCAGCGTCTGGGAGGGGGGAGAAAGACAGAAGGGAACTCCCCGGCAAAGGTTCTCCTGAACCATCCACCATTACAAGTCACGAGCCATAGGACTGGAGGCCAGAACAAATTGATCTAGGTCGTCCACCAGCTGATCCCACTGAGACCGAAGCATCCACTGAGAAATTCTCATGTGGAGCCAAGCGTGAGGGACTGTCGGAATCACAGCCACCATGAGCATAAGGAGGTGAAGGACCGACCTTGCACTGACCTGTCTATGGCTGGACAACAGGCTGACCTGAGTCTGAAGTGAGGCTGACCTCTCCAGTGGCAGGAATGCCATGCCAGAGGTCGTGTCCAGGATCGCCCCAATAAACTGGAGCCTCTGGGATGGGATCAAGTGGGACTTGGTCTGATTGACGGTAATACTCAGGCAGTCAAAAACCTGCAGGGTAAGGGAAAGGAAGCGCATGAGTTCCTCCCTGGATGGGGCCACCAGGAGCCAATCGTCCAGGTACGGGAAAACCTGCACCCCCTGGGTACGCAGGTAGGCCTCTACCACTGAAAGACATTTAGTGAACACTTGGGACACTGAGAAGAGACCAAATGGGAGGGCCTTGAATTGGTAGTGGTCCCCCTGGAATGCAAAATGTAGGTATTTTCAGTAGGAAGGGTGAATAGGGATATGGGATTTATCAGTGTCAGTGGCTCAGTAGGTAGCACACTCGCCTCTGAGGCTGAGAGATCAGAGGGCTGTGGGTTCAGTTCCCACATCTGGCACTTGGGTTAATATCCCAATACTGACACTGTAATGCAGCATGAGAGGGGTGCTGCATTTCTGAGGTGCCGTCTTTTGGATGAGACGTTAAACCGAGGTCCCATTTGCCTGGATTGGTGGTAGTTCAGGTGGATGTTAAAGATCCCATGGCTCTTATCGACAAGAGTAGGGGAATTTCCCCGGTGTCCTGGCCAAATTTCCCTCATTCACTAAAAATACCACCAACAGCTTAATCTGGTTCATGGTCAGTTGGCATTCATCTGTATCCCCCTCCCCCGGGTCGTGCCTGAAAATAGGCAGGATTTGTCTAGTGCACTTACCCGGTCAACAAAAGCTAAATAAATAAAAAAAAATAAATATGCAGGTAAGCATCCTGCACGTCCACAGCGCATAGCCACTGTCCCAGCCAAGGAAGGGGCAGAAGACCCTGCAGAGAGAGCATTCTGAACCTTTTGTACTCCATGAACAAGTTCAGGGAGCTGAGGTCAAGAATCTGCCTCACATCCCCCGACTTCTTTGGTACCAGGAAGAAATGGGAATAGTACCCCGTCCCCCAAAGGTGGGGAGGAACGGGTTCAATCGCCTCTTTCAAGAGAAGAGTGGATATTTCTTCCCGAACCAGAAGAAAATGTTCTGGGGAGTAAGACGACCTGGGGGGAGGTTTTTGAGGAGGTTTCTGAAGAAACTCTATTGAGTGTTCTTCCGCAGTCAGCTGGAGCACCCAAGTGTCGAAAGTGATCCTCTCCCAACCCAGTAGGTGGAGGGAGAATCTCCCTCCTACTGGTTCCTCTGGAAATCCCAGAAGCTGTGGAACAGGAAAGGAGTCAGGTGGTGTGAGGTAGCATCGCCGCTGAAGCCCCCAGTGCTTTTTTGGGTGGGGTGCTTGGCAGCCGGAGGGGCCCGATGTTTATTGGCCCGCTTTCCCTGAGGTTTCACTTTTTGCTGATTACGTTTGCAAAAGGGACGACACTGAGCCTGAGGGGTTTGTACATGGAGTCGATGGACTTCAGTGCAGTACCCTTCTCCTACAGATCGGTGATGATGTCCTTGACATCGCCACCGAACAGCACCGAACCCCGGAAAGGCGCATCCTGGATAGCGGACTGCACCTCCGGGAACAATCCTGACACACAGAGCCAGGCAAGATGCCGCAGACCCATGGCAAAAGCTGATCTCCTTCCGACAGCATCCACTGCATTGTATGTGGCACGAAGCATGTGGCGGCTGGCCAAACGTGCAGATCAGGCTAGATCAGCCACTTCCTGCTTCGTCTGAGACTCAGAAAGGGAGTCCAACTTAGAGTCGACCTCACTAAGAATCACCTTCTGGTAATCCCCATATGACCAACATAATTTAGGGCCCTTATACCCAGAGTGGAAAAAGTGTAGATCTTCTTTCCATACTGGTCCAGAAGGTGAGACTCCTTGTCAGGTGGGGACGAGCTCAAGTGCTTTGGATTAGCAGTCCGGCCATAAGCGGCGCTAATCATGACCGAATCAGCTCAAGGGTGAGAATTTAGAGAGCCAACATCCTCGGGAGCTTGATAAAGCCTATCAGACTTCCTAGGAAGAGGGGCTAGGGCTGACGGTTGCTTCCAAATAGTGGAGACAAGGTCGTCATGAGGCTCAATCCAGGGTGGCACCAGGGTCGGAATGGTCTCGGGCAGATACAGGTGTGCAGCGAGTTTCTTATGCTGTGGATCCAGCTCCAAGGAATGCCACTGATGAACTTCCTGGATTTTACACAGCAACTCTGTAAAAGAAGGATCCTCCGGAGACAACTTCGGAGGGGTCCTCGGCCTGGGCTTATCTGGAGAGCGGGGTTCGTCATCCAGGTTGGAATGACCATCAGAGTCATCTGAGGTCTCTGAGGAGGAAGAATACTCCTCCTCCCGCAGTAGGGGAGGAACGGACCCCGTGGGGAGCCCCCGGGGAAGAGTATCCTGCCCTGCCCTAGAACCAGAGGGCTCACCTCTGGTGTCCGGAGGTGGGGAGGGAGTCTCTTGTCCCCGATGTAGGGGGACCAGAACTGGGACCGATGTCGTGAGATGGCTGTCTACCTCCTTGGTGAGCTGAGCCTTGGCCTCAGCCCACCAAGAGGCTAGAGTCTCCTTCAAATCCACCGGCGGCTGAGGGGGTGGTGGAGAAGGAGGAGGAGGAGGAAGGGAATACGGATATTGGGGATATCCGTATTGCACGTATCCATACCCCGACGGTGGGTAACCTGGTGTCAAGTAATGAGGCACTGTGCACTGCGGCATCGGATAGGCCGACATCGGTTACTGGGGCATTGGATACTGTGGCCCCGGGTATGACGGCGTTGGAAAGGATGGTGTCGGATACACAGGGACCGGGGGTCTGCAGGGGCAGATGACCCGGGAGGATGCTCAGCAGGGGGGCCTGGAGCAGGAGGCCCAGTGGGTGGCAGGCCCAGTGTAAGGGCAGCATCCAGGAGAGGGAGAGGTATGTCACCCAGCGAGGGCAGGACTGGCGTCGGTGCTGGTGTCCGAGGGACTGATGTCAGGTCGTTTGGCCCAGCAGGAGGGAGACCTGACAAGAGTGTACCTATATCCCCTGCAGTCCCGGAGAAGGAGGGGAAAAATCCCCAAGGTCAGGCTGAGGAGACGCTGGGTCCTTGGAGGGCAGCGAATGCTGCGGGGAGCTGTGGACAGCGGACATGGAATTAGGGTCCAGCATCAGCTCTGACGCCATGCGACCATTGGAGAAACCAACATTCGATTTACCGGCAGAGTCCGGGTGAATGTCGGAGGAGCCAACGTCCAACTTAGCGGAACCATCGCCTGAGACAGGCCGCGATGGGGGGTGCGGTCTGGTCGGGTGGCTTAAGGACTGTGCACTGCCCCGAAGGGTCGAGCGGCTTAGTGGCCTTCTCTGGGAAGGTGTCAGAGAAGCTGACGTCCAGCTTACCAGGGTCACTTGCACCAGTAGGCTGAGCAGCGGCAGCCTTGCTGGGAGTGGAAGCCTCCTTTAGCATGGAGGCACCCGAAGAGCCCGAGCACAAGCCAGATGGGTGGGCTGATGTCGTCTTGGAAGCCTCCAAGATGGCTGTTGCAGAGCGGTCCCTGGGGGGGACGTTACCTTTAGTACGGTGACTCCAGGCGAAGTCACAGTGGCCGAGGAAGAGGAGTCCCGGTCCCGGTGTTTCTCCTTGTCTTTCTTCTCACGGTGACCCTCGGGGCAAGTGGAGGCCTGATGAAGCTTCTTCAGCTCCTTCTCCATGGAGGTCATTTTCTTTTTAAGAATGTGGGTCTCCAGAGACTGCTGCCTCCATCTGCGGGTGGCGGCATTGAATTTCAGGCAATGCTGGCACTTCTCCACGGGGTGATCCGGGCCCAGACAGAAGAAGCACTGGGAGTGACTGTCCTTGTGCGTGAGTTGGGCGCCGCACGAGTTCACTTGTTCTTGTGCTCGGAGGGTGTAGGAGATGACATACATCACCGAAATAGTAGACAAAAATTACAATAATCGAAGAAAAAAATGACGGTAGAACTACTGACAGACTGATGAGCAGTTGAACTTAACTGTGAGGCGCTGACATGAGCTAACGGCGGGAAAGCACTGGAAGGTGGGCGTGGGGGACCGCCCCTTTATACTGATGTCACTTGACGTCGGTCACCTGACATGGGGGCGGTCCCCCGCCAGAGACTGCTAGCTAGAAATGTTTCCGTGGGGTCCTGACACCTGCTGGCATCAGTCCTATATGTAATTACCTACTGCAAGAGCCCTCTCGAAGTAAGATCTTCTGTTTTTGCTGAGCTACCACACAGTTGTGATGTGCCTGAGATATATATGACACTAGTCTCTTACGCAGTTGTGTCATATATTCCAATATATTAACATGCTTTACCATGGTGTTCCCTTTACAGGCTTCCTTTACCACATCCAGAGGACCATGTGGGTTCTGCCTGTATAACAAGGAGAAGGGGGAGAACCCAGTTGATGCCTGTGGCACCTCACGATATGAAAAAAGGAAGAGGGGTAAATAATGGTCCCAATCCCTACCCTCATCATCTACAAACTTTCTTATCATATGTTTCAGAGTCTGATTAAAACGTTCCACTAACCCATCTGTTTGTGGATGGTAGGGGGTGGTATGTAAAGCTGTAATACCTAGGACCTTATATAGTTCTTTCAACAATTCAGCACTGAAATTAGTCCCTCGATCTGTAAGAATTTCCTTGGGAATACCTAAGAGACTAAAGTAGTCTACTAGCTTTTCTGCTATTTTGGGTGCAGTGGTGGTCCCGAGTGGGAAGGCCTCAGGATATTTGGTGGTGTAGTTGCATATTACCAGGATGAAGCAGTTGCCCTTTTTGCTCTTTTCCAAGGGGCCCACAATATTCATGGCAATACACTCAGAAGGTTGGGTAACGAAAGGAAGGGGTATTAGAGTCACTTTTTCTCTGTTCTTAAGCTGTCCTATTTGTTGACATTCAAAACAGGTTTTACAATAGGAAGCTACATCCTCTTATACTCCAGGCCAGTAACATCACTGCAATAACCTTGCAGTGGTCCTGTCCCTGCCTGCCAGCGTGTCCTGCACTAGGGAGCTCATGTCCTAGAAATAACAAATCTTTTCTATACTTCGTGGAGACTAATAATTGTTCTATCTTTTCATTAGTAACAGGATTGGTACACACTCTGTATAGGATACCATTTTGTTCTTGCACCATAGGGGCCCTAGAATCACCTTTCTTCCCTAGCTGAAAAAACAAACATTTCCAGGTTATATTATCATGCTGTACTTTGACAACAGCAGGTAAAGACATAGTAGGCATAGAGTTTTTTAATGTCCACATGCATATGTTCTTTCTTCCAATCTTTCTGCAGCTTCTTCTTTCCTGCCCGTGTTTTTCTGGGTTTGTTTACAGTCTCAAATATCTCATCTGCAAAAGGAAACAGTTCCATTTCTCCCTTCTGTTATTTCTGTGCTCTAGTTGTCACTGCTACTAAGGAAGAATCCCAGACCAGGACCAAAGAATTAAAGTCAGGGTGGTCTTGGCCTATGATTAGTGGAACTGGCAAGGCAGGTATCACCCCCACCCCTAAGAACCTCTGCATACCATTTATTGTTATTTCTAGTTCTGTAGTGGGATATTGGTGTACATCCCCATGTATGCAAATGATGAAGGATCAGCATTTATATAGCACTTTCATACAATGTATCCCAAAGCGCTTTACAGCAATGCTAGACTGGTAGTGAAGTGACTGAATGTGTAGTGGTGGCCATATCGCACACCAGCACCCACACACAGCCTGGACAACTGCATGAACTGGTTTATGGGAAGGGGAATGCTGGCCAGGACACTGGGAATGTCCCCTACTCTTTGCAAAGAATGCCCTGGGTTCTTTTACTTTCACCTGGACACCCACCAGGACAGCACCAGGATGGGTAGAAGGGACCTCGGTTTAATGTCTCATCCGAAGGACGGCACACCCCAGCAGTACAGCACCTCCCCAGTGCTGCACTCAAGTGCCAGCATTTTTTAGGTGCAAGTCCAATCCCGATGTGGGACGAGAACCCATGATCTTCTGGTTCAGAGGCGGATGTGCTACCAACTGAGCCTCGCTGATCCCCGTTGTCAGAGCCTCTTGTGGTGCCATCATTACTAAATCAGCTCTTATGAGACTTTGACAGCTTCCTGAGTCTATTAACCCTCAATGTCTCTTCCTGCAATTTGATCTTTAATGATAAAGGCACCCAAATTCATTGATGCTAAATATGCAGGGTCTTTTTTCTTGTTTGTGCAATATCTAGCTATGTGCCCCAAGCCATAGCACTAGTGGCATTCTATATTTGAGGCAGGTCTTTTTGCCACAAAACATGTATTGTCCCCCCTTGGCTTAACAGTCCCTGTCCCTGTAGATGGAATACAGGGGGTTCTTACCACTGATGTATTGGTCGTGGTGGTAGCTGATGTTGATGAAGAACTGGGGCCTGCACCATCAGTTCTATGGTATCCCTTCCACAGGGGCTGTCTGGCTGACAAGAAATCTTCAGCCAATGTCAAGGCAATTTCAGGGTTTTCTGTATTGTGTTCCCAGATCCATAGTTGTACTTCAGAAGGCATGATGGTAATGAAGTGCTCCAATTCCAACAACTCAGTGATATCTTTAACAGTCTTCTCTTCAGGTTGTAACCATTTATTGTAAAGGTCATGCAACCTAGCAAATGTCTGTCTTGGGGGTATGTGTGGCAAATGTTTAAGTGTCCAAATCGCTGATGTTACGTCTCTGGATTTATGACATATCTTTTTAAAATTTCTTTTTTCACAGCTGCATAGACATTTGAGGTTTGGGTGCTCATACTGGTATAGGCTAGCTGGGCATTTCCAGACAAGTAAGGTGCTAGATGGACTACCCACTGTTGTTGGGACCACTCACATGCTTGAGCTACCCATTGGGTTGTGCATTTGAGAAAGAGTAATGTGCTTGAGGACGCCCAGGTTCCAGTTGTCACAGTGGCGCAGCTGGTTTGTGCAATCGGAACAGTATTTTGGGCAGCCTGGGTTCAAGTCCCAGCTGAGGCACTTACTTCTTTCTCACCTCTGTTGGTATGTGTTCCATAAATATGCACACCACTCGCCTGTGTAATTGCCGATAAGTGGAAGGTGGTCATGTGTCAAGGGAAGATGGGAATAGAGGCAGAGCAGGGATGGAAGTCACAGGGAGGAGTGGCAGGGGTAGCTTGGAAAATAGGGAATGAGTATAGGAAAAGGTTCTCTGTGTTGGTTTGCCTGGAAAAGCAGGAGGGGGATGAAATCGCAGGGAAGGTGGGGAGGAGGGTAGTAGTTAGTAGTAAGGGCTGGGGAGACAGCAGAAGGGCAGGAGGCAGGATTAGTGGACCAGACGGCAGCAGAGGCAGTGCGGAGTAAAGGTAGGAGGCGAAACAGCAGATTCAGGAAGGGAGGTAGAGGGGCAGGTAGGGAATGGACGGGGTGGGGGCAGCAGCCAGCCCTGGCAAGGAAAGTACAGTACAGGGGAGAGGCACCATATGGAATGGAAAAAGCATGGATCAGGTAGGACATGGGCAGCCAGTGGAATTGGGGGGTGTTACGGTAGAGGAGGGGATAGCAGATTCAGGAAGGGGGGAGGATAGCTGGCCCAATGGCACTGGAGGTTGTGGCTCTGGTCACTACACCTCGTGCCACTCTGGAGACCTGGGTTTGGGAATGAGCCTGGGCTGCGGGGGTCAGCACAGGAGAGAGAGTATCGCATGTCCGGAGGACTGCTCTCCTCTCTCAGAAGAGGGAGACTTGTCATCCCACTCATTGACTGCCCTCTGGCAGTGGCTGGAGGACAGTGTGGGTTGGGATGCTCATTCCAGTATCCTCACATTGGAAGGGGAGGGGAGACAAGGAAAAATGGAGAAAAACTGAGCCTGGCAGGCTCAATGATGGCCCACAGCTCCCGAGGGCCATCCCCGGATTCTGAATTGGGTCTCTGGGAGGGAGGAGAAGCCAGCAACCTCCTTCCTGGCCCTGCCACGGGGGTAATACATGGGGGGACTACCAGGGATCAGCAAGTGTGGGAGCGGCGGGACCGGAGAGAGAGTGTCCCTCCATCAGCAGGGCCAAAGCTGCCTGCCAGGGCTCCGGAGGATAACAACCTCTATGAGGAAGGGGGGAGGAGATGATGGGGAATGGTAGGGGGGTGGAATCAGATAGACTGAGCAGGGGTACTAGAGAGGAGCAGGGGGGCAAAAGATAGGGGAAAATCAAGGATCAAGTGAGGCACAGGGGTCCATAGGCATGGAAACAGGGTAGGGGGATTGGGTTGGGGCGGCAAAGGAAAGGCAAACAACATGAGGGTGAAAAGAACTAAGGAGGGAGGGTCATCATTCTAGGGGATTCAGTACTTATGGGTGTAAGATGAGGAGGCACGGGTGCTAGGAAAAGCTGCATATGGGTGCAGTGCATGCCAGGCATGACGGCAGGTAGAGTGGGTCAGCATATTAACAGGTGTGTGGAAAGGACATGGAAGAAACCCCATATTGTGGTGTACCTGCATATGAATGACCTGGAGGGGAGAAGGGGAGAAGAGGTGTAGGAAAGTTTCAGGGAATTAGGTAGGCTATGCAGTAAGGAGGGAAGGTCAGTGGTCTTCTCTGAAATTCTCCTGGTACCAAGAGCTAGTACAGCCAGGAAGCAAAGAATCACAGAGTTTAACAAATGGCTGGGGGAATGGTGTGTGTCCATGGAATATGGATTGGTGGGGGAGTGGGACAAGACATGGGAGAACGAGGACCTTTTCATGCCGGACAGGTTGCACCCTAACAAGGAAGGCTCGGATGTCATAAAGCAGAAGTTGGGGAGGTACATGCAAGCTAAGTACAATTTAAACTAGGTAAGGGGGGTGGCGAAGGGGTGGGCAACCACAAGGTGAGGGAGTCCTTAAGGCCACCCCCCATAGCTTGGCAAGAGCGGAATTCAAAAGGGGAAGGGATAGGGGTAAGGGGAAAGGCAATGAGGGGTTAGGACCACACTGGAGAGGTGGTCTCATTGAATGCTAGGAGCCTGGGTAACAAGACATTAGAATTGCAGGCAATGATGGAGGAAGGGGAGGTGGACATAGCCACCATCACTGAGACATGGGCCACTCAATACCAGGACTGAGACCTAGTTATCCCAGGGTTCAAACTATACCACAGGGACAGAGAAAAAGGGAAAGGGAAGGTGGCAATCTATGTTAAGGAAAGAATAATGTGTAACAGGGAGAAGGGGAAGGAAGGCAGGGTGGAAACCTTATGGGTGCAACTCCAGAGTTCAAAGGGTAGGAAGGTTAGATTAGGGGTTGGGTATAGGCCTCCAACTCAAAAGGAGGAGACTGGCCAGTTAGTACTGAAGCTGGCTGCCTTATGATGCATGCAAGGGCATTTAGGATAACAATTTCTGTTAGAGGCTTGGCTAGGATTAGTTAATTCTACTTGCTGTAGGGAGATTTGGTGTGGAGAGGATGTATAGGTTGTGTGGACCATGGGTAGGATTGTAGGGTGCAATGGGTGTGGGGCAGCAATGCAGATGAACATACTGTGGAGGCTGGGAGGGTGCCCAATGTGCTACAGGCTAAGGAGGCTTGAGCAAGAGGTTCAGTGGCTTGACAGGGAGCTGGGGAGGTTGAGGGTTGAGAGGAGGATTGTGTCAGTAGGAGGGCTGACATCTGAGAGTATTGTGGGGGCACCACAGAGAAGGAACAGTGGGGCAAGGGAGGGGTCAGGGGAGGGAGCACAGTAGACAGGAAGCCAGCTGATGAAAGGTGGACTCTAGTAGGACCTAGAAAAAGAGGAGCAGCAATAGGCAGAAGGGAGGAGGAAACACACAGTAAGGCAAGGGGGGAAGGAGCATCTGTTTGCTGTACTAGCAACACATGGGAAAGAAGATGCAGGAGGAGATTGCACAAGGGATAGTACTCACAAAGAGAAGGGAGAGGGGGCATTACTAGTGGAGAGATTGAACATGGCATGGCAGGGGGAGGGATAATACTCAGAGAGGTGAGGAGGGAGAGGAAGGTTGCCAGTCAAACAGGAGAAGGGGGAGGAGTCTCAATTGAGAAGGGCAGGGGGAAGACACTGGGACACATTGTAAAAGCACCATCTTGAGTGGCCCCAGAAATGAGAACCTGGGTGGGGGTGGTGGGGTGGTGATGGGCACAAGGAAAGAGGAGGGAGGTGTACTGGTGTTGGGGGACTCCATACTCAAGGGGATCAGATGGGGTAGCAAGGGGAAGAGGCACAGTCGGATATGGGTGGAATCCATACCAGGATTAAAGGCAGACAAGGCAGGACAGGCAATTCAAAGGTGCGTAAGGAGGGGTAGGAGGAAACCACACATTGTGGTACATGTGGGGACAAATGACGTAGCAGGGGAAATGGTGGAGGTAACAAAGGAGAGGACTGAGGAAGTGGGAAGGTTGTGCGAGGAGACTGGAGAGTCTGTGGCATTCTCTGAGGTGCTCCCAGTACCCTGTGCAAGCACAGTGAGAAAGGAGAGGATTAGCAAGTTGAACACATGGTTGTTAGAATGGTATCAAACTAAGGGATATGGGGTTGTGGGCGGCTGGGGCAGTACCTGGGATAATAATCTGTTTGCAAGGGATATGCTGCACCTGAGTGGGGAGGGGAATGAGGTATTAAAGCAAAGACTGGGCAGGTATATTGCGACAAAGGTGAATTTAAACTAGATGGGGGGTAGCAAGTGGACAGCAGGTATTCAGGGATCCAATAGAGTGGAGTCACAGCCTACCCCCCAGGCTAGCAGAAAAGGACTCGGGTGGCTGAAAAAGGAGAGAGTAGAAGGAACTAAGGAAAGGGAGGCCAATGAAGAGAAGGGGGCAGGATGGAGGGTGGTCTCGCTGAATGCAAGAAGCTTAGGCAATAAATCGGCTGATCTACAGGCACTCTTAGCAGTGTGGAGGGTGGATATTGCAGCTGTCACAGAAATGTGGGCAACTGAACACCGGGACTGGGATCTAGCAATCCCAGGATACAAATTATACAGGAAGGACCATAAGTAAGGGAGTGGTGGTGGGGTGGCAGTCTATGTGAGGGACGAGATCAAATGCACAAGGGATGAGGGGGAAGAAAGGAGAACAGAGGCAATCTGGCTGCAACTCCTAGACTCAAGGGGTAGGAAACTGAGGTTTGGGATGGTATACAGGACACCGTCCCAGTCTGAGGAGCTTGACAGGGAATTAGCAGGACAAATCAGAAAGGTATGTAGAAAAGGGAAGGTGGTCATCATGGGAGATTTCAACTTGCCGGGGGTTGACTGGAGCATTCCGGTCACCTCCAGTGCTAGGGAGCAAGTGCTCCTGGATGTAATCCAGGAGGATCTCCTGACACAACTGGTTAGTGTACCTACTAGGCTAAAGAACACTTTAGATCTGGTGTTGTCGAATGGGGAGGCAGTAAGGGAAATAAAGGTGGAGGACCCACTAGCCGACAGCGATCACCAAACGGTGTGGTTTAATATCACGATGTGCAGGGAGCCAGAGAAATCAGTTAGTCAGGTGGTAAACTTCAGGGGCGCATACTTTGGGAGGATGCAGGAAGTACTGAAAGGGAATCTAGAGGGCATAAGGCAGGAGATGGATGCAGAGCAGAAATGGGATATTATTAAATGGGGATTACAGAGGCAACAGAAGCCTGCACCAAGACACAGAGTAGGAGGAGCAGAGCAAGAAAATCATGCTGGTTGAACAGCGAGGTAGTGGAGGTGTTGAGAGCAAAATGAGAGGTGCACCAGAGGTATAGGAGGATGGGAAAGGAAGTAGACAGGGAGGAGTATGCAAGATGGTCCAGGGAGGTGACCAGAAAAGTGAGAGAAGCCAAGGCCCAGAGGGAGCTGAAATTAGCACAGGGAATTAATGGAGGTGGGGGGGGGTGGAGGCTTTTTCAGATACATCAGAGAGAGAAAAGGAAGTGCAAGGAGACAATAGTGAGGATAAAAAGGGGTGGGTAGTGGACTGAGAAGGGGGAGGAGGAGCAGGCAGAAGCACGGAATGAATACATTTGCTCAGTGTTCATGGAAGAAAATGGGGGACCGCTACCACCATGGGCTGGGAGGGTGCGGACAGGGGGAGAGGAGGCAACAGATGGAAAAATTGAGGCAAGTAGAGTCCTAGAGGGACTGAGGGCACTGAAGGTAGACAAGGCGCCAGGGCCGGATGGTATCTACCGCAGGGTGCTGAGGGAGATGGCAGAGGTGTTGGCGGAGTCACTGGCAGATCTGTACACCACCTCACTGGTGTCGGGATGTGCGCCACTGGACTGGAGGATGGCACATGTAGTACCATTGCACAAGAGCAGGCCAAGGAATGAACCGGGTAATTATCGTCCAGCAAGTCTCACCTCCATAGTGTGCAAACTCATGGAAACAATACTAAAGGAAAGACTGGTGTTGTACCTGGAGGACAATGGCCTCCAGGATGTGAGGCAGCATGGGTTTGTTTCAGGGAAGTCTTGTCAAACCAACCTGTTACAATATTATGACTGGGTGACAGGTGAGCTGGATAAGGGTCATGCGGTGGTTGTCCTTTACTTGGACTTCAGCAAGGCCTTCGATTCTGTGCTTCATGGGTGGCTTGGGGAGAAACTAACTGGTATGGGGTAGGGGGAAAAATGATGAACTGGATTACAAGCTGGCTGAGTGGGAGGCTGCAACAGGTGGTGGTAAGAGTGGAGCTCTCAACTCCAAGGCCGGTGATGAGTGGGGTGCCACAGGGCTCTGTGTTGGGCCAGTATTGTTTGGGCTCTTCACATCAGACATTGCACACGGGGTGGTGAGCAAGGTAAGTCTGCTTGTTGATGACACCAAAATCAGAGCAGTGGTGGATGGAGAGGAGGGATGGAAGCAGCTGCAGGGGGACCTAAGCAAGCTAGAGGAGTGGTCAGAGAAGTGGCAGCTGGGGTTCAATGCAAAGAAGTGTAAGGTTATGCACTTTGTGGTGAAGAACCCAAATAGAGAATACTGGCTGGGGTGGGGGGTTAAGCTGGGGATCACTGAGAGGAGAAGGACCTAGAGTTAATGATAACTGGGACCATGAACAACACTGCCCAGTG
Organism: Neoceratodus forsteri; assembly: GCA_016271365.2. Taxonomy (NCBI): domain Eukaryota; kingdom Metazoa; phylum Chordata; order Ceratodontiformes; family Ceratodontidae; genus Neoceratodus; species Neoceratodus forsteri. The sequence goes on along the minus strand of CM028131.1, from coordinate 884,905,675 downwards.
CAGGAGAGTGGCTGCAAAAGCTAACAAAATGCTGGGTTGCATAGCGAGGGGATTTTCATCCAGGTGAAGAGAGGTGATCTTTCCCCTCTACAGGTCGCTGGTAAGGCTGCACTTAGAGTATTATGTGCAGTTTTGGAGGCCATACCTAAAGCGTGATATCAGGCTACTGGAGGGGGTGTAGGGGAGGGCAACAAAGATGATATGTGGAATGGAGGGAGGAGAGACTATGACAGCAGGCTGGGAGACCTGAATATATACACCCTGGAGGACAGAAGGGACAGGGGGGACATGATAGAGACATTCAAGTATTTCAGGGGAATCAGTAAGGTTGGGGAAGATGGGGACTTTAAGTTAAGGAGGGGGAGGGTCACCATGGGGCATGGGCTAAGAAAAGAGGGGGGAAGATTTAGGAAGGAAATGAGGAGACACTATTTCACAGAAAGGGTAGTAGCAAAATGGAACACCCTACCAGAATGGGTGATATCATGCAAATCTGTGAACAGCTTCAAAAGGTCATGGGACAGGGAACAGGGGAGAGTGAGGGTGGGGGAGGTGGGGGTTGCAGTGGGATGACAAAGGGGAGGGGTGGGACAGCTGCAAACTAGGGGTGCTAGCTGCACACTTGAGCAGAGGGGAGCAAATCAGGAGGCTTAGTGGCAAAGGTAGCACTGTGGTGGTGGGGGACTTTAGCCTGCCAGGGGTAGATTGGAACATCCCGGCTACCTTGTGTGCCAGGGAGCAGATCCTCCTGGAGGCCTTCCAGAATGGCTTCCTGACACAGAAGGTAACAGAACCAACTAGGGAGGGGAACATTCTGGACCTAATGCTGACAGACAGCAAACAAGTCCAGGACATTGGGGTGGTAGACCCCCTGTTGGGAAATGACCACTGCACAGGGTGGTTCTCCCTCAATCTAGGAAAGGAGGTAGCCACAACAAAGACTAAGGTTCTGGATTTCGAAAGGGCAGACTTTGGAAGGATGGGAAGTATACTGGAAGGGCACCTAACTAACATCTGCCCACACATGGATGCCGAGCAAAAATGGGCAATCATCAAGCTGGGACTGGCAGAGGCCACTAGCACATGTACAAAGAGCCAGAGTAAAAAAACCTTGATCAAAAGGCTGAGCTGGATGAACAGGGAAGTAGTGGAGAGGGTGAGGGAAAAGAGGACTGCCTTTAGGAGCTATAAAAGATCCAACCATGAAGAAGACAGAGAGAAATATGTGAGGAAATCCAGGGATTTGAGTAGAATAGTAAGGGCAGCCAAGGCATCAAAAGAACTGAGAGGCTAACACAGGGGATCAGGGAAGGGGAAAAGGATTTCTTCAGGGGATTTATGTGATAATGGAGACCGCAGAATAGCGATCACCGTTACGGTGAACTGCACATCACCGAAAAAAATTTCAGCGATGTAGTTCCCGGCACACAGCAAAAGGGCACTGGGGACTTAGATTTTACATGTAAATGTGGGGAGCTGTGCCCCCGCACCCTCTTACTTTAGGATTCTCAACTCCAGGGGGGTACATGTCAGGGGTGTGTGAAAAAATACAAAAAAAAACATTTCAGGCTGGGCGCAGCCCCGAACCCGGTACCCTATGCAGCCCAGCCCTGTGCCCACCCACCACGCCACGGGAGCAGCTTGGCAGCTTGCTGTGGCACCACCCCTCACAATCCCTCTGTCCCACCCCTCGCTCAGCGTACTCACTTCCCCCCACACGCGCATAGACATGTAGCGACAGGATGTCTCTATTTTCGCGAACCCCCATCCAGTCGCCTCCTTCCTGGTAGCCCTGATGACAGGCACCGCGACTGAGTCACTGTTTTTGTAGGCACCCAGTCGCGGTCACCGAAGTCACAGGATGCCTTCTTGAGGTATATACCGGAGAGGAGAAACAGCAAGGATCAGATTGTATTACTCAAGAAAGGTGGAGGATGGGTGGAAAAGGGGGAAGAGCAGGCAGAAATACTCAATGAGTACTTTTATTTGGTGTTTACCAGTGAGAGTGTAGGGCCCAGGTCTGAGGGAAAAGGTGGGGTGGGTGTAGGAGGGGAGGAGATTATAGACAGGGAGATCCCAGTGGACAGGGTGTTGGAGAGCCTTAAGTCCCTGATGGTAGATAAGGCGTCAGGGCCAGACGAAGTGCATCCCAAAGGCCCTGAGAGAGTTGGTAGAGGTACAAGCGGGACCACTGGCAGACTTGTTCAACACCTTCCTGGGTATTGGGTGCATGCCCAGAGACTGGAGGATGGTGCATATGGTGCCCCTCCGTAAGAGTGGGCCCAGGGATGAACATGGGAACTACAGACCGGTGAGCCTTACTGCCATTGTAGGAAAAACTAATAGAGATTATCCTCAAGGAGAGGCTGATGAAATTTTTGGAGGAGAATGGTCTCCAGGATGGCAGGCATCATGGGTTTGTCTCAGGCAGCTACTGTTAGACAAACCTGCTTGACTATTTTGATTGGGTGACATGGGCACTGGATAAGGGCCATGGGGTGGATGTCCTCTACCTGGACTTCAGCAAAGCCTTTGACTCTGTGCCACATGGAAGGCTGACCAGCAAGCTGAGTAACCTAGGAGCAGGGAGGAAACCGGTTAGATGGATTAAGAGCTGATTACAGGATAGGCAGCAGAAGGTAGTCATGGGGGTGAGCTATCGGAGCCAAGAGCTGTAACAAGTGGGGTCCCACAGGGCTCGGTGCTAGGGCAGGTGCTGTTTAACATTTTCATTGTTGACATATCGAATGGGATAAAAAGTAAGATCATCCTCTTTGCAGATAACACAATGATCTGCGTGGAAGTGGATGGTGGGGAAGGTGGTAAAGTACTCCAAGTGGATTTAGCAAGACTTGAGGGCTGGTCAAACACATGGCAACTAGGGTTCAGTGCCAAGAAGTGTAAAGTCAGGCACCTGAGAGCCAGAAATCCTGGGAATAGTTGCTGGTTGGGGGTTGTGCAGTTATCCACTTCAATGGAGGAGAAGGATCTGGGAGTACTAGTAACAGGCAAAAAGGACCACTCAGTGCAGTGTAGAAAGGATGCGGCAAAGGCAAATAGAATTTTGGGGTGCATCACAAGGGGAATCACCTCTAAGAGAGTGGAAGTCATTCTGCCCCTGTACAGGTCCCTGGTGTGGCCACATTTGGAGTACTGCATGCAGTACTGGCACCCCTATTTGAAAAAGGACATCAAGCTACTGGAGGGAGTTCAGCATAGGGCAAAGAAAATGATCCTTGGACTGGGAGATAAACCTTATGAGAGACTGAGGGAGCTCAACATGTATTTCCTGTAGGATAGAAGGTAGAGAGGGGATATGATTGACACCTTTAAGTACTTAAAAGGCATGAACAGAGTTAACACCGAGGGTAAGTTTGGATTAAAAGGTTGTAGGGAAAGCAGTGGACACAGTCTGAAGCTAGAAGGAGAAAGATTCTGGAGGGAACTGAAGAGGCACTATTTCATGGAAAGGGTGGTTACAAGGTGGAATGCGCTACTGGAGCAGGTGGTATCCTTGAGGTCGGTGAACAGCTTTAAGAGGGGCTGGTACAGGTTCAAAGGAAAGATCAAAACTGAGAGTGGGCTGGGGGGTGAGAAGGAAATAAGAGGAAATACAGCAGAAGGGGGGCAAGGGGGGCAGCTGTAGTTTAAATGACTGAGTGCTGCACACTCTAGGAGATTGGATAGACTGTAAGGCCTGTATCTGCTGGCAATTTCATGTGTTCGTATGTTCATATCTGGACTGTAGAGTAGATATGTTACTCCATCCAACCTGTCTGGAGTCCATGAGAGTTTTTTTTACCTGCTAAATGTGAGGAGTTTGCTTTCGACTGGGTGACAAGGGAGGTGTATTTAGGAGGGCAGTGGATGTGGCCTCTCTGGACTTCAGCAAGGCCTTTTTTTACACTGCCACGGAGAAGGCTATTAAACAAACTGGGGAACATGGGAGTGGGCAGGACAGTAGTACAGTGGGTAGGTAATTGACTGGGTAGCAGGACACAGAGGGTGGTAGTAAATGGCTGTCACTCCACAGAGGGAAGATTGACTAGTGGGGTACCACAGGGATCAGTGCTGGGACTAGTTCTATTCAACGTCTTCATCAGCGACATTGTGCAGGACCTAGAAGGCAGAATTTCCCTGTTCGCTGATGACACGAAGCTCTGTAACAGAGTGGACATGCCAGAGGGTGTAGACAGAATGAGGAGGCACCTGCAGAAGCTTGAAGAATGGTCAAGGGTTTGGCTGTTGAAATTCAATGCAAAGAAGTGCAAGATAATGCATATGGGGCACAAAAACTGTGAAACAAAAAATCATTTGGGGGGACTGAGGATATAGCATGCACCAAGCAGGAAAAGGACCTTGGGGTTATCACCTCTGATGACCTCCAGTTAGGGAAACAGTGCAATAAAGCAGCAGATAAAGCAAATAGGATGCTGGGATGCATAGGCAGGGGCATTACCAGCAGGAAAAAGGAGGTCATAATTCCACTATACAAGGCACTAGTGAGGCCCCACCTGGAGTACAGTGTACAGTTCTGGAGACCTTACCTACGTAAGGACATAGGGTAGAGAAGGTTCAGAGGAGGGCAACAAAGATGGTACAGGGATTGCATCGCAAGTCCTATGAGGACAGGCTGAAGGACCTGAATATGTACTCCCTGGAGGAGAAGAGCGAGAGAGGGGATATGATAGAGACATACAAGTACCTTACAGGGAGGAACATGGTGCAGGAATACACTATTTTCCAGCAAAAAAGATGTTCCAGGACTAGAAGGCATGGGATGAAGTTGGAGGGAGAGTGATTCAGAGAAAATGTGAGGAAGAATTTATTCACAGAAAGGGTGGTGGATAAGTGGAATACCCTGCCAGAGGAAGTGTTGGGGGCTGAAACAATCACTTGATTCAAGAATGCATGGGATACACATAAGGGAATTCTGGAGGTCAGGGGTAAGGGGCAACAGACTTCTAGAAAAACATAAAATGGACTTACACGCTTAAATGTGCAGACTGGGTTGGCCATAGGTGACCTGCCTGTTTCAAAAATCAGTAAATGAAGGTGAGATCCCAGATGTTTGGAAGCAGGCTGAAGTCATTCCCATATTTAAAAAAGGTTCTAGGCAGGAAGATGGAAATTACCGGCCAATTAGTCTTACATCAATATTGGGGAAAATACTGGAAACCTTCCTAAAGGACTATATTATTAATTTCCAACTTATGATAGGTAACATAGATCAATCACAGCACGGGTTTATAAAGGGCAGGTCGTGCCAAACAAACCTTTTGGAGTTCTATGGGAGGGTGAATAAGGCCTTGGACGAAGGGAAACCAGTCGATGTCATCTTCTTGGACTTCGCCAAGGCCTTTGACAAAGTTCACCATGATAAACTGATAGAAGCCTTGATTGAGTTGGGTATTCCTGGAAATATTACCCACTGTATTGAGTCCTGGATGGTAAATGGGATACAGAGGGTCTGTATAAAGGGGGATTACTCCAGTTGGGTAAAATGTGAGGAGTGGGGTCCCACAGGACTCGGTCTTGGGCCCAACCCTTTTCAATTTATACATTAGCTCCATGAGTTTAACATCAGACATTTGGCTTTCTAAATTTGCTGATGATACTCGGATTGGCTACACAGTGGAAAGTAGGGATGATGCTGATGCCCTGCAGTCAGCTTTAGCATACTTAGAGGTCTGGGCTCAGGACCATGGGTCTGTATTCAATGTCGACAAATGTACAGTGATGCATATGGGGAGGAAAATAATAATCACCCATATAGTTTAGGTAATAGAATACCAAAGTAGTCAGTGAAGAAAGTGACTTGCGTATTAAAATTAGCAACGGTTTCAGCTTTAGGCCCCATTATAATCAAATTATCAAAAAGGCTAGTAGTATCCAGTATTGCATCCATAAACATATCAAAAGTAGAAAAAAAGAGGTCATGCTTCCTCTGAATACCTCTCTGGTGTGCCCCCATGTGGAGTACTGTGCCCAATTTTGGGCACTGGGGGGAAGGGTGATATTAAATCCTTGGAGAGAATACAGAAACGTGCCACACATAGGATTAAGGAGATCCAGGGTATGGAGTATGAAGGTTGGCTCAGGAACCTGGGATTATACCCCCCTGAATTTAGAAGATTGCGTGGTGATATGTGCTTTATTTATAAAGCTTTAAATGATGTAGTTTTATGGGATCAATTAAACCTGGTTCTTAGGGATCAGACTTATCAGACTTTTCCTGCTTGGTGCATGCTATATCCTCACCCCCCCAACTGATATGTTGTTTCATGGTTTTTGTGCCCCATATGCATTATCTTGCACTTCTTTGCATTGAATTTCAACTGCCAAACCCTTGACCATTCTTCAAGCTTCTGCAGGTCCCTCCTCACATCCACTTCAAATAAATAAAGAGAAGGTAAATACGGTTAGGAGGAAATATTGGCTCACAGTTAGAGTCGCTAATATATGGAATAGGCTCCCCATTGAGATTGTGGCTAGTAGAACAATAGAGGAATTCAAGAACAGGCTTGACAAGTACTTAATTAGTAGTAACATTTTTGGGTATGAGTAACTATGCGGCAAGCACATGGATCATTGATCTAAAGAATTGCTCTGAAACACCTATGAAACCTATTATCTGCCGACAGTATCTATGTGTGTATATACAGTATATATATGTCTATGTGCATAAGGGACCGCCTTACAAATGAGCTTGCTCAATGAATGTTATCCCTTCAAAATGAACTGAACTGAACTGAAATAACACTGTAGACCATGGGTTGATGTTGGATCGGCTGAGGGAATTCATAGGTCTCATTGGCCGAGTCATCTGCTGGCTTTGAGCCCTACCATAGGGACAGGACACAGAGAGCACTCCTGGGGTATTTCTTCTCACTTCCTGTGTCTCTGCCCTGTGATATTTCCCAGGACTCAGTCCTCTCGCCCATGTTGTTTACACCTGGTAGGGATCATTAGATGGTACAATCTGGGTTTTCACAGTTATGCAGATCAATCAATCAATCTTTATATATATACTGGAAAGGTATATGAGTAGAAAAGCCCATTTTCACAAATGTCCAGTGTAAAGTGCATGAATACAAAGGGATAACTGAGAACCAAGCAGGATCAAAAATATCATAGTACAGCAAGTAAATAACAATATAAGAAACAGTGGTATGAAAGTTAAATGATACATCCTGGTCAAACAAATAACATGATGAACTAAGGCTGTTACCAAGATACAGTGAGGCAGGGTATAACAGGGAAAGGGGGAGCGAGGTGGGGAACACGCAGAGAAAACAGCAACAAAGGAATAAAGAAAGTGACAGAGGTGAAAACAGCAGAGATGGAGATCTCCGGGAGTACGGAGAGAAAAGAGTAGCAAACCAGATAAGGGGTGTAGGGGAGCAGCAGACAAGGAGAAAGATAAGTGCAGGAACTGGGGAAAGTGCATTAGGCCAAAGCTGGGCGAATGCCATTGGTCTTAATAGGAGGATGATGCCAGGCTGGGTTCAGAAATTAGGTCAGGGAAGGGCAGCTGCATACTGAAGTACTAAGGAGGTGGGCCTTGAGGGAGGAGTTAAAGGACAGGATGGTATTACAGGCTTGAATTTCGGGGGTAATCTGTTGTACAGATTGGTCCCGGTGTAAAAGATTGAGTTCTGAGTCAGTTTAGTTTGGAAAAATGGTGTGTCGAAAACCATGGTGGTGGATCCCCAGGTTGGACAACCAGGAGCTGCGAGCGGGAATAGGGTACTGACACTGGGTGGCATCTGTTTGAGGTAGATTTTGTGAAGGAAGGAGAGTGATTTAAGGTGAAATCTCCCTTCAAGGGATGGCCAACAGAGGATGCATAGAGGGTGCAGTGGTGGGTTTTCCAGGGTAGGCCAGTGATGAAGAATGCTATACTGTTGTATGTAACTCTTAGTTTGGAGTGGAGGAGTGAGGATGTTGGAGGGGAGAATACTATGGAAGCATAGTCGATGAGTGGCAGGAGTAGAGAGGAGGCCAGGCGTAGTCTGATGACAAGAAGAAGGAACTTGCGGATCCTGTACAGTAGACCGAGTCTGGTGTGTACCTTCTTAATGAGGTTGTTTACAAGCAAATTGAAGGAGATGTAAGGGTCAAGGTAGAGCCCCAGGTATTTGAATTCAGTCACCTGTTCTATAAGAATACCTGAGTTGTCAACTAGGGTCATGCTGGTTACAGGGGCTTTATGAGGTCCAGAGAAGATCATGAACTTGGTCTTCTCGGAGTTGAGGACCATGCCGTACGCAGAGAACCATGAGTGTAGCTTGCCGAAATCAGACTGAAGATTGTGGAATATAGCGGGCAGGTTTTCGTTACTGCAGCAAAGGGCTGCATCATCAGTGTATAAGACTAGTTGAGTGGATTGGCAGATAGAGAGGAGGTTATTAATGAAAAGAGAGTAAAGAAGGGAGCCCAGGATCAAGCCCTGGAGGACTCTATATTTGATTGGACAGGCAGATGAGAGGTGACCTTCAATGGAGGTTTGATGTGATCTACCAAAGAGGTAGCTATTGACCCAGCTGACAACATAATCAGAGAGATGCAGACCTTGAAGCGTGTTGAGGAGTAGGACATGGTCCACCAGGTCGAAAGCCTTAGTCAGGTCAACAAAAATGGATCCGGTGTAATGCCCTTTGTCATTAGCCTTAAGGATATCATGAGTGAACCTGCCCAGGGCTGTTTCATTGCTATGACTGGATCTAAAGCCATGTTGGGCACTGGAGAGAAGCTTGTGCGATTCGAGGTAGGTGAAGAGTTGAGTGTGCACCACCTTCTCGATAATTTTTGAGAGGGGGGCTAGGAGGAATATGGGGTGATAGTTCCCAGCATCGTTTCTGAACCCAGACTTGAATAGAGGTGTAATGGTGGCAGTTTTCCAGGTATTAGGGAAGGAGCCTGAGAAGAGGGTGTGGTTGATTAGATTGGTGAGGGGGGCTGCTATGGCAGTGACGGACAGTTTCAAGATTTTGTAGTTGATTCCGTCGGCCCCTTTGCTGGGTTTAAGGTTATTCCTCTGAATAAGCTTTATGATGTTTGAGAGCTTAAGGGCCTTAAAGTAGAAGTGTGGTGGAGGGGGTCTTAGGTGTGAGGGCAGGAATGGGAGCATGGGGAGGGGGCAATGGGGTGTGGGAGGGAGGCGTAGCAGTTACACTGCAAACAACATGGGCGAGAGGACTGAGTCCTGGGGAATATCACAGGGCAGAGACACAGTAAGTGAGAAGATATTCCCCAGCAGTGCTCTCTGTGTCCTGTCCCTGTGGTAGGGCTCAAAATGTTTGTCACATTGGTTGGGTTGTTGATGAAAACCAACTGTACCTTTTTGGCACCCGGGATACCTGGTGCAGTCAACGTGGTTAACAGGAGCTTGGCTGAGATCCAGATTGGATGTCATTAAGCTGGTTGAGGCTGAACCCTGACAAGACTGTGGTGTTGTTGGTCAAACCGGCTCATGGGGGAGGGTGGCAGCTGCCAAGAACAAGACTGGGCTTTGGCTTGGCTCATCAAGGCTTGTGGCTGCCACCAAGGTAAGAAATCTGGGGGTCATTCTTGATGAGCGGCTGATATTTGAGGCTCAGGTGTCAGCTGTTGTCCAGAGTTGGTTTTATCATCTGAGAAACTTCAGATGGATTAGATCCCTTATTCCCCCGCAGATCTGGAGACATTGATACATGCATTTTTTTTCCATATAGCTATTTGGTCTCCGTTGCCTCCTCCCACCAACTGGCGATGGGGACACATAGGAATTTTACAGGTTTTCACCCCTGAACCCCCCCCTGAGGCCCCAGCACATGGCAGTGTGAGCATGGGAAGGCATGCTATGCACCTCTCGACAACAGCTCAGCCCCGTCCACCTCTCATAACTGCTTTTGCTGCCCCCTCTCCATTTACACTACCCACCAGACGTCCACCCATTGGAAGTGAAACTATGGGAGGGGTGTCAACCCACCCTCAGGAGAGGAGAGCCACCCATTGGCATGCTTGATCCTGCTCTGCCCTCCCCCCATGCTGGCACCCTGATAACCCAAGGTCATTCCCAAACCTGGGTCACAGGCATAGCATGAGGTGTGGCATGCCAGTTCCCAGAGCCAATATGGCCAAACAAAATAAGATTAAACAGGTCAATGAATGGCTGCAAAAATGGTGTCTCCAAGAAAAGGTTAAATGCATTACTTATTGGGAAAGGTTTTCAGGTGATAAGAGTCTCTTTAGCTGGGATGGCCTCCATCTTAGTAAAAGGGGAACTGCTATTTTAGGCAAGTCCATCGCAGTGACTGTTGAGTCCTGTTTAAACTAAATGTGAGGGGGCAAACTGGGAAGGCTTCTTCTTGTACTTTTCAAGAACATAATACTTATAAAATCTTAGTAGCAAATGCCAGAAGCCTGAATGTGACCAAAATTTCAGAACAGACTGAGATATTATTAGAAAGTAATGTTGACATCGCAGCCCTATGTGAAACCTGGTGGGATGAATTGTCAAACTGGTTTAATGGTATTTCTGGTTACTCTCTTTATCGTAAAAATAGAGATAACAAAAAATGTGGAGGTGTCTGTCTGTATGTACTGAATAAAATAATGCTACAGAATTTCCTTTACCAAATGACTCAGCTGAAACTGAGGGTGTTTGCATAAAAATAACACAACAAAATGGTCAACATTTTTTATTAGCAAACTACTATAGGCCACTTTCAACAGACTTAAACCATGACCAATTATTAATTTCAGAAATTGAACAGTTATCTTCAACTTCCTGTGTAGTGGTAGTTGGAGATTTTAATCTCCCAGGGGTTGATTGGGATAAACTCATAACAAAATCTTCACTGGAAGGTCTTTTCCTAGATTCATTCATTATGGCTGGTCTGGAACAAATAGTCTATGAACCTACGAGAAGACATAACACCCTGGACCTTGTTCTAACTAATTTATCTTCAGAGATAATCAATCTTAGAATGAGGGGTCCTATAGGGAATAGTGACCATTATACAATAATGTTTGAAATTTATAGACACAAAAATAATATAGGTTGGGCCAGCTATAACTATAACTATAAAAAAAGTGGATTATCTTAAAATTGGTAAAGCAATAGCTGGTTATAATTGGAAAAACCTCTTCAGTGATTTAAGTATAGAACAATGTTGGGAATTGTTTAAATCCATCATTATTGAGCTAGAAAAACTATACATCCCTATCAAGAAAACTCATAATAAAAACAGTAAAATACCACCTTGGTTAACTAGTACAATTACTACACAAATTTATTAAAAAGGAAAAGCATTTTTGCATATGAAAAAATGTCAGAGTCAATCGAATATTTCACAATATAAACTAAAACTGAAAGCAACTAAAAAATTAATCAGGAGGGAAAGAAGAAAAATCGAACTAAAGTTAGCTGTAACAAAAAACCCAAGTCATTCTTTTCCTATATCAGTAATAATAAAAACCAAGGTTCAAATATAAATACATTGAATGATAATGGAAAGGAAATAAACACTCTGTACATGGTTAATAAATTTAACCAATTCTTTGGATCTGTATTCAGTGGTCTGGAGAGTATTACAATTAATAAAATACAATATCCAGTAGCAAATGAGATCAGTATAGATGAGGTGGAAAAAGCCACAAAAGAGATTTGTTCAGACACAGCCTTAGGGCCGGATGGTATAAATTCAAACTTGCTGAAAAACACTTCCCAGTCTATCTCAATCCCTCTTAAATTGATTTATAATGCTTCTTTACTTCAAGAGAAGATACCACAAGAATGAAAACAAGCAGTAGCTATTCTGATCCATAAAAAAGGGAGTAAAAAAGAAGCGGAACATTACCGCCCCATAAGTCTAATGTCGGTTATCTATAAGACTGTGGAGAGAATTCTTAAAAACAGAATTGAATGGGAATTGGAATGCAAGAGACCAAAGATATTAAACAACATAGTTTCACAAAAGGGAGATCCTGTACTACTAATCTCATCAGCTTATATGAGAAGGCTAGCAATTCACTAGACCAAGTCATCCCAGTAGATATTATTTTCTTGGACTTTAAAAAAGCCTTTGATAAGGTCTCACATGGTATTCTTATCCAAAAAAATGCAAAGTATGAAATTAGATCCATACATAATTATGTGGGTTACAGAATGGTTAACAAACAGAACCCAGGTGGTCAGAGTCTTAGATACTTATTCTGACCCAATTGCAGTAACAAGTGGGGTTCCCTGGAGGTCTGTCCTGGGTCCCATTTTGTTTGGAATTTTCATATCAGATCTGCATAAAGAGATTATTGGTTATATCAGTAAGTTTGCTGACGATACAAAATTATGTAATGAAGTCAATACTATAGATAAAATTATAGCGTTTCAAAATGATATCACCACCGTAGAGAATTGGACTAAGCATAATAATATGTCATTTAATGATGATAAATGTGTTATTATGCACCTTGGGCCTAGAAATCAATTTATAAAATATTATTTAAATGGAAAGGAATTGAAGCATGTTAAAACTGAAAACGACTTGGGAATTTTAATTAATCACCAGTTATTACCAAGGGAACACTGTAGACAAATTGTACTTAGGACAAATCGTATATTGACTTCTATTAAAAGATCTTTTATCTGTAGACAGGAAGACTTCATCCTACCTCTGTATAATTCATACATTAGGCCACACCTCGATTACGGAGCTGCCTTTTGGGCACCATACCTTACAAAGGACAACAATATTTTGGATAATGTCCAAAGAAGAACTACTAAGCTTATTCCAAGACTAAAAAATCTTTCATATGAAGAGAGATGTAGGGAATTACACCTATATGACCTAGAAACTAGGCATCAGAGGGAAGATCTCTTACTATTGTTTAAAATCCTCCAAGATAAACAGCTTATGGAGGAATGTGATATTAAATATGCAAATAAACCAAATATATTAAGATGCAATTACAAACAACTATTTGTACCAAGGGCAGCTAGGAACAAAAGAAAACATTTCTTTACTATTAGGGCGGAAACACTATGGAACAAACTCCCATAGACCATAGTTGATGTAACAAAAATTGAATATTTTAAAGGGAAATTGGATATATATATATATATATATATATTTATATTTATATATATACACACACTGTATTTTATTGGCACTTAACTTCATTTCCCACAAGGTGTGGGGAGGTAGACTCGATGGGTCTTTTGGCCTTCTTCTACCTTAGTAAATCATGTAAACCCTCAGTGCTACCGGGCCGGCATTGATACATGCATTTGTAATGTCTCTGGCTTAGCTCAACTACTATAATGCTCTATACCTCGGGGTCAGTGGAAGTACACTACAGCACCTGCAGTTGGTGCACAATGCAGCTGATAGGCTGCTGACAGGACTCCAAAGGTTAAGTCATGTCTCCCCAGTGCTGAGTGAACTGTACTGGCTGCTGGTTAAGAGACATATCTCCTTTAAAGTTAGTTTACTAACTTATAAGGCCCTACAGAGGTTAAGTCCTTGCTATCTGTTTAATCTCCTGCATCCTTACGTGCCCTCAAGCTCTCTTTGCTCCACCAAGGTGTGCCTCTTAGCTGTACCGAAGGTCAGGCTGAAAACCTCAGGAGAATGGACTTTTGAGGTGGTGGGCCCAGTCTTATGGAATTCACTCAAGGGCCTCAGAGAGGCCACCACAGCGGAGGCTTAAGAGAGATCTGAAAACCTTTTTATTCAATCAAGCCTTTTGGGATTGATCTAGCTTCCCTTTTAGGTCCCTCCCAGCTGAGGGTTATGAGTTTTATGGGTCTTAAAATATTTTTATTGCTGACTTATGATATTCATGTTTGTTTATGTACTGATTGTGTGTAATGTCTGCACTTTTGTAAATTGCCCTGGGCTTCTGAGGAAGGGCAATGCTAGAAAAAAACAAAAACAAAACAACAACTACTATTACTACTACCACCACTACTATTACTAAATGCCAAAACTGGTGGTTCAGGTAAGACTTCAGATAGGTAGGGGCCATCATTCAGTAGGGGCTGTAAGTCTCTCAAGATAGCCTTGATATGGATAAGGGATGGGTTGTATATGGCAACCAGTGGTACCCGATTGTGTGTCCTTTTTTGTTTGTATGCTAAAATGTTCTGTCATGGTACTTGAGTGGCTTGTGCAGTCTGTTTCTCAATAGTTCAGAGGGGATATTTTTATTTTACAAAGGCACGACAGAGTGTATCCAGATTATTGACATGGTCTGTCTCTTCAGAGCAGATCCTTTGATACTGTAAGGCCTGGCTATTGATATTCACTTCTTTTGTGTGGTGAAGGTGAAAGCTGGAGTAGTGGAGGCAGCTGAAGCGGCCGGTAGGTTCTCTGTAAACTGATGTGTACCTTTTACCTTGTTTTAATGTGATGGTGGTGTCTAAGAAGTTGTTTCTTTTGAATATTCCATTTTTAGATTAATGGTGGGGTGGAAGTTGTTAAATCTTTGGTGGAATTCCCGGAGTCCTTCCTCACTGTCTGCCCAGAATGAGAAAAATGTAATCAATGTACCTGTAATATAGCAAGGGTGTAATGGAGTATTGTGAAAGGAAGTTAGTTTCTAGTTTTTCCATAAATAGATTGGGTACAGAGGTGCTTTCCTAGTTCCCATTGCTGTGCCCATTTTTTGTAAGTACACATTGTCACTGAGTCTGCAATAGCTATATATTAGAATGAATTTGATAAGTTCCAGTAGTATTTCTATAATAGGGTGATGACTCTGTTTAAGGAATGTTTTTCAAGCTGATAAAACATCTGCATGAAGTCTATCTGTATAGAGTGCTTCCACATCCTTAGTGACTAGGATGGCATTGGTGGGTAGCGCTGTTATCTGCTGTAGTTTATTTAGGAAATAAGTTGGGTCTTTGAGAAAACTGGATGTTCGTGTGCCTCTCACTTTAGAATCTCCTCCACCCAGCCAGAAATCCCCTCTGTAAGATTACCTATGCCAGATGTTTTGAGGTGCCCAGGACTTCCTGCTTTGTGTATTTTTATTTATTTGTAATTTTTGACCGTGGAAGGCACACTATGTTAATACAGCTTGTTTTCAGGTGTGTCATAGGGGGTGAGAATATTAGCCATTACTCCAGGGAAACTCCTCCGCTCTTCTGCAATAAGTGCCATGGGATCTTTTATTTCCACCTGGTCAGTGGCCAGAGAGGGGCAGACAGGACCTCGTTTTAATGTCTCATCTGAAGGACAGCACCACAGCATCTCACCAGTGCAATTTTTTTATAGAACGTTCCTGGTTTGCAGATGAGAGGAATATGGTTTTCTAAGTTGTTTTATTGCAGGAGAATTTATTTTTTAATAAAGTTCCTAAATTCTTTGCAGTATTCTTTGGTTGGGTTCTCCTATAGAAAAATGAAAAATTTGGTATCTGAGAGTTGTCTTTCTGCCTCCTTTACATATTGTGTTTTGTGCAGAATCACCACAGCTCCACTCTTGTCTGCTGATTTAATAATCATGTTCTCATTCTGTCTGAGGCCATGTATTGCCCTCCGTCCAGTGGGGGTTAGTTGTAGTACTTTTGGAATTCCTGTTCAGGATGTGGGAATTCACTCTGTGGCAAAAGCTGTCAAAGTACAAATCTAGTTTAGGATTTCTTCCTGCAGGTAGTGTCCATGTAGATGTATTTTGTCTCTCTGTGGTGTGATATTTGGAGTGTCTTCTATATCATGGAAGAACTCTTGTAAATGCAGTTAACAAAAAACAGTTCCTCCAAGTCACCACATAACTGTATTCTATTCAGCTTTGTTATGGGGCTGAATGACAGACATTTGAATAGTACAGATGTCTCTCCTGGTGTGAGTGTGTGGCTGGATAAATTAATGACATTGTCCTCATGGGTTCTCAGTTCAAGTGGTACAGTTGCAAGAATGGTGAAGTTTAGCTCCGTCAGTGCTGCTGAGCTAGGAACACGGTGGTATTTTAGGTTTTCAAGTTTCACAGTTTCAAATGTAGATAGTAAAAATATTTACTGTACCATAGTTATGTATAAAAATAAGTTTGATGTTATCTGCGGCATCAGAATATTGCACAAATTCGTAAGGCATCATTTTGTGCAGCAAAAACTGCAGCTGAGTCGAGGGGTTTTCTGGGCTGCTAATTTCTACTTTTCTTTAAACTTTACTTGGTCAAAAATATTTTAGGTGGAATTTTTTTTGTCTTCGCCTAGCTGTTACCAAGTAATGGATGTTCTTGTGTTATCAAACAAGGAAAAAGAACCCACACCTGTACTTAGCAAATATCTGAGACTCACTCCATATTATAGGAGTAAAAACAGCTTTATTTAATACAAAACTTTGAAAGAACCTGTGAAAAAGCACCTGCAAGAGTGTGAAATGCTGTTGCAGAAGTTTTTGTATGCACTGTGAGGAACTTTTATCAATATATGGTATATATGTGTTGCTTTTTTAAAAAGGTTTTGTATTAAATAAAGCTATTTTTGTACTCCTGTAATATGGGGTGAGTTTCAGATATTTGGTGCTAAGTACAGGTGCGGGGTCTTTTTTCTTGTTTGATATTGTCTGCTTTTTTGACCCAGACGTACTGTTAGAAACGAGGCAACCAATTCCTTTTCACTGTTCTTGTATTATGTTCTGTATCTACAACAGAATCAAAAGATGCAGTCAACTGAGTTCTAGAATACTGAGTATCTATCAGCCTGGGAATAAAGATGTTCTTGTAATTTGCTTTAAGAAGACACTGTCAGTTTTGTTGCTCAATTCTGACTCCACAATGGCAAATATGCCCCTATAAGGCTATACTAGTGAAATATGGTCTACAATTTTCATATTCTGTAAATGTTTTAACGTTTTTTACAGTATCCCCTAATTGATATGATCCACCCCTACCATGGCCTCTCGATGTTCCAGTGCATTCACTTGTCAACATGAAGTAGAAGCACAGCTAAACTCATGCGTCAACCGAGTTTAGAAAATTTAAGCAGTTGCAGGTAAACACTGTTTTTGAGGCATTGAACTGTGCGTGGCAATATAATTCACGTTTAAAACCAACTTTGCAGGAGATGGGCACTCATCAACCAAAATTAACATCACACAGGCTCCAGAAGTCCATAAGATTCAAATTTTTTTCCAAAGTGCACATAAGAACTGCACACTTGACGTGTTTCAGACACAGTCCTTTAGCAACAGCTTTTGATAAAGGACTGTGTCCGAAACGTGTCAAGCGTGCAGTTCTTATGTGCACTTTGGAATAAAAATTTGAATGTTATGGACTTCTGCAGCCTATGTGATGATCATTTTGGTTGGTGAGTGCCCATCACCTACAAAGTAATTTACCAAATTGATTGGTGCACCACTTTACCTAGTGCGGCCTTCTCTGGTTTTTCACATGTTTAAAACTGAGCAGTGCAACCCATTAAAATTAATGTGTCAAACTTAAAACTGTGACTCTGGGCATGCACACCAGCATTGATGGGGATTGTGGGCACCCTGAAACTGTAGTCTGTAACTGCTTGAACCCCTTGAGTGAGCCGGTGCATGCTACTCCCCCACCACTGGGAGAGCACCTTGTTGTATCCAGGTCCCCTGAGGACAATAAATCCAGTGATGCCTACCAGGGGAGGCAGAAATGTTAGGAGCACTAAGATGTGGGTCCTAGTTACAGGGGATTCCATAGTAAGAGGTACTAAGAGGGAGGTCTGTGCCACTGACCCAGAGGTGAGATGTTCTACTGTTTTCCAGAGGCAACAACTGACAGTGTACTTCCTATTCTGCATTGTATTTTTCTAGTGTGCTTGCCTAGTCAATAAAAATTAACTAAATAAATTGTCCACCTGAGGATAAATGACCTGCAGGGAGTTCAAGAGGGGAAATGAATGCCAGCTTCAGGGAGTTGGGAAACAGGTTGATGAGGATGACTGGAGTTGTGATCTTCTTGGAGGTTCTCCCAGCAAATAGAGTAGATGGGGGAGGCAAAGTAGTTACAAATCTACCAGTTGGTTGGGGTAATGGTGTGTGGAGGAGTGGGTTCACTTTCAGTGGGACTGGGGCACATTCTGGAAGGAAAAAGGCCTACTTAAACCAAATGACCATCATCTGAATAGAGAGGGAACAACTGCACTGGTACAGGAGTTTAATACACACATCTCAATTTGTTTAAACTAATAAGGAAGTGGGGGCTAGAGACTTTCAGTAGTGGGAAATTAGACAAGGCAGACCTAACTAACACTCCTCCAACTAGTGGGGATAATCTGTAAGTAAAGAGTAAATCAGTTAAGGTAGTTGTCAGTGGGAGTAATTGGCCTGGGAGGGTGATGATAAATGCATAAAGACTAACGGAGGGAGTAGTGAAGGATGAAGCAACAGAGGAAGCAGGCAAAAGAAACAAGGCTACCAGAGTGTAGTATGCATAAATACCATGCGCCTCAGGAGTCTAATGGGCAGCCTTCAGGTTGCTGCAGCAAAGGGAATGCCAGATATTATGGTTATTATGTAAATATGGGAGACATCCAGCTATGACTGGGACCTCACAGCCCCTGGCTATGATCTGTTTTGGAAGAACCGTGAGGAGATGATGATTGGGGTGAGTGTCATTATACACCACAAAGGGCATTACAGCAATGGAGAAAAAGGAACTTGGGACTGGGGTTGGGTGGAATCTCAGTGGATTATGCAGCTTATCCTGGGTCAAGCGGTCCTTATCTGCCATCAAAGTCTATGTTTCTATGATTCAGTTGATGGTGGAGTCACAGACACAATAAATGTGTTATCCAAACTGAGAAAGGTGAAATGGGACGAGCAATGTATATGGCTAACAGTAAATGTAGAGTCCTCATACATGTCAGTCATACATAATGATGGTCAGAGAGAATGTAAATATTACTTATATATTCACTTTGCTAGGTCTCAAAATCATTTTAGAACACCATTATTTTTCCTACAGCTATGTGGAACAGACATTGGGACCTTGATTGCTTCAGGATTCACTTACCTTTTCCTGTAGTAGGTCACTGTGAAATGAATACATCTTTAAGCCAGTGGTAATTCAATATGCAGACAACATCATCAGATGGTGGTGATTTATTGATGATGTTGTCTGCAGATGGAAAGTTACAGATGATGAGATCCAAAGATTCTCAGAATGGAATATCAGCAACAACGTAAATCTAAGATATTCCTACACAGAAAATAGGTCTATTTATTTTATTTTTATTTATTTTATTTGTACATTTCAGATTTACAACCTTTGAGTCAGAGACTCATTTACAAAAGCACCTCGTCACAGAGAGGACAAACATTGTTACATAGTTCAGGATACAAACAGTGATGCATAGATTAGGTAAATCATATTTACAATGGCTACATGTGATCAACAAGAGGAACATACCCCAGTCCTCATTACAGTATAAGTAGAGCGGAATAACAGACATGCGATGTCGGAGTGACTGAAGACTGCACTTGGGCCAGGCTAGAAAATAAAGATGACTGGTGACTGCTGGTGCAGGGTGTAAAACAGATGTCCTGTGGGGTAGTGGACTATGGTGCTGGTGAAGAAGGGAAGTGGATGGGTATCTGAGTATGCTGTATGGCAGACATTGTCGAGATTTGGCATGTTCAGGATGGCTAGACCCACAGGAGAGTCCAAGGTGGGGATGGGAGAGAGCTACAGTTAGTTACATTTACAATAGCTCATGTTGAAAAGGTGGTTATGAAGGGTGGTCTTAAAGGGACCAATTTTGAGAATGCTGGTGATGCTGACTGGTAGGGAGTTGAACCAGGAGGGGGCCCTGTGACAAAAATACCTTTGTGCTAGTGAGGTCCTGGTTCGGGGCACCAGTAGGGTGGCCTTATCCAGGCTGTGGGTGGAGACAGTAGGGGAGGCACGCTGGAGGGAGACCGACACCCTAGGGAGGGAGAGCCTGAGCAGTGTTTTCTTTGCTAGCAGGCAGGTTTGGTAGTGGAGTCTTTCTTCGAGGTTAAGAAGGCTGGCAGTGGAGCACAGCAGGCAAGTATGGGTGCACCTGGGGGCTCCGGTCAGGAGCCTACAGACCCTGTTTATAGAGAGCTGGATTTTAGTGAGTGCAGTATTGTCAGCAGCAGCATATATAGGCAGGCCATATTCCACTAGGGACAGGACAGAGGAGGTGATGGCCAGCCGGAGTTTACCAGGAGGATGGCAGTCACTGTGGTGATAAAGAAGGCTGATCTGAGAGTTAGTGGTTGCTGAGAGGGCACTGATTTGGGTGTGAAAAGTGAGGGCAGTGTCAGAGATGATGCCTAAATATTTATAGGTGGTCACTCGCTCAGGGGGAGTCTGAGTGCTGGGGAGTATCAGGAGGGGAGCATTTCTGGCCTTGTTTTAGTGGTGGGTGAAGAGCATCAACTTAGTTTTCTTTAAATAATGACTAGTCTTTATTCAGTGAACCACTTTTTAGCTTGGTTGAAGGTGTGTTGGAGAGGGGCCTGGAGTGAGGTAGAATTATGGTGTGAGGTGGACAGAACTGTGTTGTCTGCATAAAGGAGAATTTTACCTGAACAGGAGCTGGGAAGTGTGACAAGGTAGAGACTGAAAAGTAGGGGTCCCAGGATGGAACCCTGGTGGACCCCGGAGTGAACAGGTTGGGTGTTGGACAAGGTCCCATTGATTTTTACGCACTGGGATCGAGCTGAGAGGTAGCTAGAGAACCAGGTGAGGGGACAAGTGGCGAAACCAATTTGGTAGAGGGAGTCAAGCAAGAGGGGATGGCAGACAGTGTCAAAGGCCTTGGAGACATCGATATACACAGCTCCAGTGAGGTTGCCACAGTCAAGAGAAGAGTGCAAGTAGTTGGAGAACTCTAGGAAAGCAGTAGTGGTACTGTGTCCTGAGTGGAAGCCGTGCTGCTCAGGGCACAATATGTCATACTTAGCCAGATACTCGGTGAGCTGGGTAGCCACCACTTTTTCAAGAGCTTTGGAGAGTGGGGGGGGGGGATAGACATTTGTCAATAGTTATTGGGGGAGGACTGGTCACAACTTTTGTGTATGGGCATGATGATAGCTATTTTCCAGACACTGGGGAGTGGACCCAAGCACAGGGAGTGGTTAAGTAGGTTAGTCAGTGGGACTAGGACAACATCCAGGACTTGATGTAGGATCCAGGTGTCCAGAGGGTCATTACTGGGGCTATTGCTATCTAGGGCCTTTAGCAGGTACAGCCTGGCTTCTTGGGTGGATATTTTGTGCAGGTGGAATGGTGGGCATTGGAGGGCAGAGGGCTGAGATGCAGTGACGGGGTCAAAGAAACTACTAGGGAGGATGGTGCTAAGATCGGTGAACGTGGAATTAAGGCAGTCTGCTATGTCGATGAGGTCTGTGGTAACAGAGCCGATGATAGTAAGCTGGGATGAGGGGAGCGAGACTTCCCATTTAACTCTTTCATGCTATCCCAGAAGATCGGGGCTGACCCCCAGGAGGAGGTAAGGGTGGCCTGGTAGTGTTCCGCTTTGGCTTTGCGGATGGCCCAAGTGCACTTATTGCATGCGGCGTTGTAGGCTTGCCTATCCGTCGACTTGCCAGATTCCGCAGTGATGTGCCAGAAGTTATCCCTTTCCTTGAGTTTCTGGATAAGGGATGGGGCGACCCCTGGTGCATTTGGTTTTGTGGTGTGGGAGCCTGGTGAGTGGAGCGAAGCAGTCTAGATTTTGTATTAAGAACATATGACCAAAACAATATTAAAATATTTGAGTACTGTAAGGAAATGGCTACAAACCAGTTACTATGATCTGGTAGTGCACACCCCCAGGCCCTCATTAAGTCAATCCAACTTAGCCAGTTATTTCAAATTAGGAGAAATTATTCAACACTAGAAGATTTTGACAGAGAGATGAAGGAGCTATGGGGGAGATTGTTGGAACAAGGTTATGCTTACAGAATCCTAGTGGAAGCAAAACAAAACATAAGGACAAGAGAAATGGACATGTTACTTGTGCCAAAAGAAATGATCAATTCTACAGAAGGTCGAGTTACACTCATGGCACTGTACAACAAACTGGCCACCCCTGTTGGTAAGATAAAAAAGAATAAGTGGCATGTTTTACAAAGCAACTCTTACCCTAGATTGACTATAGTGGTTAGTGACAAACCCTGCATAACATTTACTGGAGAGAGACATTTTATTTGCTCCTCTGCCCCTGGACTGGCCACTCCTTCAGGCCTCCTAGGCCTCCCATCTGACACCCTACCCCCAGCCCCCACCTCACATTGCGCCAACATCCCAGGGTAACCTGGCATAACCCTTCGCCGGATGGGTCCTGTCCCCTGAGGGCAAAGGCACCAGTGGGGCGGCCAGCGCACTCTTCAGTTGGCCCTGGGTGCTACTGCTGAGGTGGGTATGACTGGCTATGGGGCTTTTCTGTGTCGGCAGGGGCCAGCAGCTGTCATCTGGCCAGCCCGGGAGCTGCTTTTTCGCCCCTCTTTTTCCCGGAGGCATGGCATGCCACAGACGTTTAGGCACATGCCGACATCCACCATGTCCCTCAGTCAATCAAGCCCAGTGTGCTGCCATTCTCCCAGCCTCCGCCAGGAGTCAGTAGGCACAGGCCTGCATCCCCACCCTCCCCCTTGGAGAAAGCGAGCAGTCTTCCGACGCTCGAGCCTTCTCCCCCCGGCTGGCCCTCCAGTGCCCCGGGTTCATTCATGAACCTGTGTCACTGGTGTCGCAAGCAGAAATCCAACTGCTGCACCGATGGGCCGGCAAGGAACACATTTAAGGGATATGTTAGTACATAGCCACTTAGGCAAAGTGGTTAAAAGCAAAGAGGAACTGGCTACTAACTAGACCTGCTGGCTTTCACATGTGTGGCAACTGCAATGTCTGCAAATATGCAGTACAAGGCAGATAATTCACACACCTGAGTCTAAACCAGAAGAAAATAGACATAAGGGAATTCATAAGGTCTATGACAACTTTTGTCGTATATGTCTTATGGCGTGGGCGTCATAAAGTTTACATTGACAGAATAACACTCCAACTGAAAATACAAATCCAAGAGCACATTAGGCTCATGACATAGCTTTGACACATCACTAGGAGAACATGTCAAACAGGCACATGATGGACATCCAGAATCCCTCCACTTCATGGAAACTGAGTGGAAGAAGCAGTCGCCTATGGGGCAGATTTACAATTCTCCTCTAGAGTAAAGGAAATGGACCTTAAAACTGTGTGGCCTCACACCTATTGGTCTGAATGATGTTACTGATTTTAAACTTGTTCTGGGATTACCATATGTAAAAACAGTCTAAATTTAAACCAGGATTGGAGGTTTTGTGGGTTTAATCAATTGAAAACAATGACATGTCAAAGCTTGTAAATATTTGGGAGAACTAAAGGTTTACATGATTGCATATATTTCTTACCTTTCTATTTTAGGGCTTCTCTGTTTCTGTATCTGGAATGCTCTTCTACATGGTTCCCCCTTCTCTCTTGTTTGTGGACACAATTAAGTATGAGGAACTGAGGTAACACGTATTTGAAGCAGTGATGGCTTTACTTCCAACAGGTCATGGATAACGGACATTGGGTACTTCAAAACCATTATGGTTTCACAGTTTAAAACTGGCATTAGAAGCTGCAGCTTTTTGAATTGGGTGTGCAATAATTAAAAAACACCCCATATTTTTTGAAAATGTCAGTATCAGTATTGTCATTTCCACAAGTGAACCAGCCAGACCTGCTGCTAATATGCATGCCCCCAAGGTGACTTTTCCACTGAACTGTTATATAGATGTAGAATATAGAACTCAGGCCCAATATTGAAAAAATAATGTACCTGCTAACATGGCTGGTGGATGTCCTAACCCTGGTTTGTGTGAGTGCTCCTGGCCAGCCCATAATCAGAAGCCCCAGGACCACCCCCACAAACCCAGCAGTGCCAAACTGCTAACATACTGCCGCACCTATGCAAATTAGGGGGTACTCTGTTGCATATCAGTGCAGCAGTATATTCAAAGGTTTGCAGTGGTGGTAAACGGCCCCCAAAGTGGCGCTGTTTACCGCTGCTGTAGAACACCTCTTAACTGAGCACTAAGCCCATGCCCCTGCCCACCGAAGAGAGGGGGTCTGTACTGCAGCCAGCCACCCCTGAACTCCCATTCGAGCACTATAACCTTCCCTGGTGGTCTATAATGACCCCCTCCCAACACACACACATAGCTCCTCTGAGGGTGTGTATTCATTCACTTTACATTCACTTTTGAAAGTGGTTTTGTATTCATCCACTTTTTTCATGTAGGCCTCTGTTTTGTCACCAAATAATGAGTCTCCCTCGATGGAGAAATCCATGGCCTTGTTTTGCGTATCCCAGGAAAGGATGGTAGTCCTCAGTCAGGGGAAACCTTTCTTAGGAAACTGTATGACCCAAAACCCTTGTAGCAGTGTCATTAGTGTCCACCACAGTGTGGAAATGATATTTTGCAGCATCCAGGTCTGACCTTGATATACCAATCAGGTCCTGTGCCAAAGAATCTTCCGCTCTTTCGGCCAGTGCCAGAATTGTATTCCAAAGTGCTTTCCAGCACTGTGCTATACGTTTTGAATAAGCTGCCTGCCTGATAAGCCGAGAACCTGTTGTATGAACTCTTTTTGCCATAGAATCTCATTTTTTAGATTATTTTTCAGAGGGCTGTGCAGTAGAGTGATTTTTGCTCTCTCACATGCAGCAGCCTGGACCACCCCATGGTGATCAGGATGGGCATACACAAATCTCACTCCCTGCTTGTCCACTTGATATTTTCTCTCAGTTTTTTGCAATGGCTACAGCTGAACTGGGTGCACACATGATTGTTGCTATGGCTTTTAAGTGGTTTATGTATGGGAAGTAACAGCCTTCTTGGTTGAGTTACTCCCAACAAGTCCTTAAAATCAGCATCCTCTTCATCCTCTTCTGTTTCTAGTGGGGCAATGCTGAGGGTATCAATCATTTGTCTAACAAATGAGGAAAAAGAAGAATAATCCTCAGTTTGCCTTGGAAGAGGTTTGAAATTTTGCTCAGGTGTGCCCTCCAACTTCACTGGGTCACCTTCCTCCATAGGCACATAATATTTTTCTTTATCCTCCTCTGCAGGCAGATACTGTAGGCTGGAGCCTGAGCCTGTGGAGGGGGGTGGCAAGTATAGTCTTGACATTTCCAATGGCCTGGACCACCTGGAAAAATGACCATATGTTTGATATGTCCTCTGATGAGGGCATTTTTTTCTGTGCCATCTGTCTGCTCCTTTCACCTTCAATCAATCAATCAATCAATCAATCAATCAAGTCTTTATTTAACCAGGTGTTCATCGTTGAGCAGAAGCTCATTTGCAAGATGGACCTGGGTGGAGCATGAACAATTGTATATACTGGTCAACACAGGTATTTACAAGGCAATACAGATAATACTGTTTACAGAGAAGAAGAAAAAGAAGTTCATATGTACATGAAATTATACAGATATTATACAGATTACAGGGTATTTACATACATAGAAGTGTCTATAGGAAGATAAAGCAGGTTATCTAAGGTTACAGGAGGAAGTAACGGAAGAAAAAAAATATACACCAGGTAGAGGTGAAGGTGGGGGGGAAGGGAGGGAGGTAGTGGGAGAAAGGCCAGGAGGGCACGGTGCACAGAGAGGAGTTGGTAAAACTGGATGTAGAGAAGGTGGATGGAGAAAAGGAGTATGTGTGAGCCCCGGGATTGAATGCTATAAAGTACGGGGCATGGTAGGATGTCACAACTCAGGGGTAGTGAACTCCTATCTGAGGTTGGGAAAGGAAGGATAAGTGGATGGACGGGCCTAGTGTTGATAAGACAGGGGGATAAGAGAGAGAACAATTAGGCTTGTGAGGAGCAAGCTGGGGGGTCAGTACTTAAAATTGGGTCTAGGCATGGCTATATACCAGTGCAGACACTGGTACTGAGTCTGAGTGGGTGAAGCAGTTACATACTTCTCTGATTGTACGGAAATAAAGCATCTTGAAGGCATTTATACCAATTAGAGTGCTTAATCTGAGGTTTTTTTGCAGATCGTTCCATAAGGTAGGTAGCACGAAGCTTATGGCTGCCCTGCCAAAGCGGGATTTTGCTTTGGGTACTTTAAGTGTAATAGCTGAGTAACTTCTTAACGTGTATTTCCCAATTATACTCAGGGAAGACAGCAGGAGATATAGTAAGGCAGCTTATTAGAGATGGCTCTATAGGTCCAGAGAGCGGCGTTTCTGTGGTGCCTGAACTTTAGTGATGTCCACCCCACTGCCGCATATAGGATGCAGTGATTGAATGCTATAAAGTATGGGGCATGGTAGGATGTCACAACCCAGGGGTAGTGAGCTCCTATCCGAGGTTGGGAAAGAAAGGATACGGGGATGGACGGGCCTAGTGTTGATAAGACAGGGGGATAAGAGAGAGGGAGAACAATTAGGCTTGTGAGAAGCAAGCTGTGGGGTCAGTACTTAAAATCGGGTCTAGGCGTGGCTATATACCAGTGCAGACACCAGTACTGGGTCTGAGTGGGTGAAGCAGTTACATACTTCTCTGATTGTATGGAAATAAAGCATCTTGAAGGCATTTATACCAATTAGAGTGCTTAATTTGAGGGTTTTTTGTAGATCGTTCCATAAGGTAGGTAGCACAAAGCTTATGGCTTCCCTGCCGAAGCGGGATTTTGCTTTGGGTACTTTAAGTGTAATAGCTGAGTAACTTCTTAATGCATATTTCCCAATTATACTTGGGGAAAGACAGCAGGAGTTATAGTAAGGCAGCTTATTAGAGATGGCTCTATAGGTCCAGAGAGCGGTGTTTCTGTGGCGCCTGAACTTTAATGATGTCCACCCCACTGCCGCATATAGGGTGCAGTGATGTGTGTCGAAGGGAAGTCCTGTTATAAACCTCAGTGCTCGATGGTAGAGTGTGTCCAGTTTAGCCATGTAAGAGTTGGGGCATTGGCTGCAGAGGAAATCAGCATAATCAATCAATGATAGGAAAATGGATTGGACCAGTTGTTTCTTGGCATCTCTGGTGAGAAATTGGTTGATTCTGAAAAACAGGCCAAGCCTTTGCCGAAGTCGTTTTAGTAAGTCCTCGATATGTTCAATGAAGGAGAGTCTTTGGTCTATCCAAACTCCCAGATACTTGAATTTTGTAACAAATTCTAGTTTTTCACCTAGAACTGTAGTAATTTGGGGAACTGTCCCACTGGACACAGGGTTAGCTGTACGGATGAAAGGGGAGAGGACCATCGCTTTAGTTTTTTTGGCCTTAAGGAGTAGCTTTTTTTGGAGGAATTGGCTTTGCAAAAGGTTGAATTCTGACTGTAGGTCATTGCAGGCAGCTTCAGGTGTTGGGCAACTCATGTAAAGAACTGTATCATCTGCAAACAGATGGATGTTGGCTTCTTCTATACAGTAGTCGATGTTATTAATGTAGATTGCAAAAAATAAGGGCCCTAATATAGAACCTTGAGGTACCCCTCTTTGCAGAGTTTTTAAGGGGGCAGGCCTCCTTCAGCTTTAACTTGTTGAAGGCACCCTGTAAGATAGTCAGTAAACCAGCGCAGAGAGGAGGGGTCCACACCTATGGTTTGAAGGGAGGAAAGGAGCAGACTATGGTCGACGGTGTCAAAAGCCTTGCTTAGATCAAGGAAAACAGCACAAATAAAGTTTTTGCTCTCAAGATTACACTGCCAGTCATTAGTAACTTTGGCAAGGGCTGAGATAGTGCTATGTTTAGCTCTGAATCCGGATTGCATAGGGTTTAGCAGTTCCCTAGACTCAAGGTGAGTCCTCAGCTGAGCATTTACAATTTTCTCTAGGAGCTTGGACAAGATCGGAAGGAAATAAATTGGCCTGTAGTTATTGAGATCGCCAGGGTCACCTGATTTGAACAGTGGTATGACATGTGCTGTCTTCCATATAGGTGGTAAGGTGCCCTGAGACAGGGATAAGTTAAAAAGGTGGGTGACAGGTATTGCTAGTATGTGGTAGGCAATTTTTAGGAAGTAAGGGTCAAGGGTTTCGGCCCCAGCACTTTTTCTAGTATCCAATTGAAGCAAGAGGTCCTCTACCTTTTTCAGTGAGGCAGGTTGAAGCTAGAAAGGTGGTGAAGCTATCAGAGTTTCAGGCAGTTGGCTGGCAGTCTGGGAGAGAAGTATGTTTGCAGGGGAGTTATCAAATGCCATGCCTGCAGTAGCAAAGTGGTTATTGAATGCGTCAAGTATATCCATCTTTCGGTTATAGTCGAGTTGCCAGAGGTAATCTTGGTCGGGAGCGAATTTCCTGGGGAGTGGCCTAGCAGATCATTGACTGTGTTCCAGAGCTTGATTGGGCTCTTTGTGGCAGAGTCGAGTTCGGATTTGAAGAAGGTGGCCTTCGATTCTCTGATTGTTTTGGTACATACATTTCGTAGTTTCCTGAACTGGTTCCAGTCCTCTGCTGTGTTCAGTCTGCGTATTTTTTTCCCGAGCTTATCTCTTTCTAGAAGCAAGGACTTGATCTGAGGGGTGAACCATTTACAGGTTTTGGTCCTAGTTCGAACTTTAATCAGGGGAGCATACTTATTAAGGGCCCTTGATAAAATGTCATGGAAGATATTGTAAGCTAGCGTAATCGTTTGGCCAGGTAGAAATCTTGCCCCTGAAGTATTAAGCTCGTTTAGGTAGGCATGTTCATTGAAGTTGCGCCTGGATCTCTTCATAGAGAACTTGCTGATGGGTGCTGGGTTGTTGGTAGACCTTACTCCCGCAATAAAACAATGGTTGCTGGCATCTGAGAAGAAGACATCAGTGTGGGAGAAGAGATGAGGTTTGCTCACCATTAGCACATCCAAAAGTGTACTTTTACTGGGGTTCTTCATGTTTGGGTGTGTTGGTTCAGTTATAAGTTGTGTCAGCCCATGTTCATCACAGAAGGATGCAAGGGGGGGCAGCTGTGTTAGAGAGTCAGTCAAAGTTGAGGTCTCCAAAAATAATAGTTTCTGGCAGCCCCTGTCCCAACTTGTCGCTTAGATATGACACAAGCTGTAGGCCAGCAGACGGTGGTCTGTAGCATCCTACTACGCAGAGTGCAGTAGTCTGTGTAATTTCCACTTTGAGAATTAGGCATTCAAATTCACTGGCACAGATGCTGAGGATAAGCAGAAGGCAGAAATTTGTCTTTAACGAGATAGCTATCCTCCTCCTCTGGCATGCCTATCAGCTCTGAACAAGGCATAGTTGGGGATGTTTACTTCTCTATCAGTGGTGCTGGGTCTAAGCCAAGTTTCGGAAATCACAAGTATGTCAGGAGAGGTATGATTTACCCAGGTTTGTATTAAGGTTATCTTTTTAAGGAGGCTACATATGTTAATATGCAAGAAACTTATCCCTTTTAAATTTGCTTGCAAGAGGAGTGGCACTGGCATTATTTTCTTTCAATTTCTTTTTAGCAGGCACTATTTCTGGTACTTGCTCTTAGGCTGTTTTATTTTTGCCATCTCTGGATTCAGGGTTCTCCCTTTCAGACACCCTGATATCAGAACCATCTTTACAAAGCCTTTCTGATGGCTGTACATCTTTTTCTTTCTTTTATTTCCAGTTCTGTGTATGTGTACAGTACATAGTATGTGCCCATTAGTTGCCACCAATGGGCGCATACTATGTACTGTACGCACTCATTGACAGGTCAGTGGGTGGTTGGTTGTGGTGGTGTGAGGAGGGCTGTGCCAGTCACCAGCTCCTGTCAGGTTTGGGGGGGAGTGGGGTGGTGGGTCACTTCCAGACAGGGTGGACGGGTGCCAATTGACTACTGAGGATACCGGGGTTATCATGTTGTTTATTACAATGATTGGGGCCAGGGAGGGGGGACCCACTAAACTAACAGGGATACTGGAGGATACCATTTGTCCTAGTATGAAGATCAGGGGGTTGGGGAGGGGGGACCCACTAGACTACCAGGGATATGAGGGGATACTGTTTGTCCTAGAATGAAGATCAGAGCCAGGGAGGGGGGACACTACACTATGGAAAAGGAGCTATGTTATAAATATACTTTCACTGGTGTCAGGGCTGGGGAAGTGGGAACACTATATTACGGAAAATGGACTGTGCTATAAATATACTTTCATTGGTTTTGGGGCTGGGGAAGGAGGACACTACACTATAGAAAAGGGGCTGTGCTATAATGTTATGTTCACTGGTTTTGGGGCCAGGGAAGGGGGACACTACACTATGGAAGAGGGGCTGGGGGATATCTCTTTGGTGTACTGTGATTGGGGCAGCGGTGGACTGGCCCGATGCACATCTCAGCAGCGCAGCCATGCAAATGAGCCCACAATGGGCATGCAAATGGCCCCTTTGTGCCATGCATGCCAATGGTCTCATTTGCATGCTTGGGCAGAATATTGCCCATGGGGGACATGGCGCATCCAAGTATGCACCACGCATTCTCCTATTGGCAGTCTTCAGCGCTGCACCCTGGATGCACTGCACCATACATGGTGGCTGCTTGCTGCATATTCAGGGTCCAATATTCAAACAGATCGTGTGATCTGTTTGGATTGTGCATTCTGTTTGAATATCGCGCCAGAGCTGGCCAGCCCAATTTTTTTGCGCGGTGCATCATTTTGTGCGCACATCCAGCTGACTCCAAATATGAGGCCCTCTATATTTCTCTAAAAAAAAGATTGCCCTCTTTTTATAAGAGGTATTTTCCTAGCAGTTTAAACTTTGCATCCTGATGTTGTAAGTTGCATCTCCTGTTTTTCACAAAATGTACCAGAACTTTATCAATTTCTTGCCTTAGGCCAGTTTGACAAGCACATCCAGCCTCAACAGGTACAACAACAAACAAACAAAAATACATTCCATCTCAGAACTGGTCCCCTGTTGACAATTCTGTAAACAAGCTTGTGGAAGTCAAAGTATATCTCAAGGTCAACCCCCCATATTAATAGATTGTCCCTTTTTCAAGAAACCCAAATAGTTTTCTGCACACATTTCAACAATATAATTATATACTTTTGCAAACCAAGTGATCTCAGTTTCATGTAAGGATTAATTTTTTTTTAACTACAGAGAAGCAAGTGAAGAAAGAAAGAAAGAAAGAAAGAAGGAAAGAAAGAAAGAAAATAGAAACAGTAAGTGAAAAAAGGGAGATACCGGGGGAAATTGTGGGACCATCGGAGTGGCTGATTCCTAGGTGCCACAAGAACATTTACACAATCAAACAGGCAACAGACAGACAAGTGGCAAAATTCAGAGAGAACGAAACAGATCCTTGCTTTTAACTCTCTGCATAACAAACAGGACAGGGTCTTATCGCCATATTTACTTTGGCCATGAACCACATTGGATCCCTTACCATGTGTCCCTTTGATACCTTCATAATTGAGCTTTCTGACACATCTATCATTGCTTTTTAAAATTCTTCCCATTTCATCTCTGCCCTCTCCACTTGCTCTGTGCTTCCTGTGATGTTTTTCAGCTGTTCCATCATCTTCCTGAAATCTGCTTTTTTGAAGTCCCATGCCCTTACTGTGCTTGCTCCATTGATAGTCCCCATCTGGACCTCCAGCGCTACTTTTTTGTGGTCACTGGAACAGACTGGTTCCAGGACTACTACATTTTGGATCCTCTCACTGTTGGTGAGAACCAGAGTCCCTTCCCCTGTCAGGCCCCCGGACTTGCTGAACTAGGAATGCCTCTTGGCATACATTCATCAGGCACTGATTCCTAGTATTTGTTGCAAATAGCACTTTCCAGTCCACATACAGCATATTAAAATCCCCTACAAGCATTATCAATCAATCAATCAATCAAAATCTTTATTTATTCAGGCGGACATCATTGAGCAAAGCTCATTTACAAGATGGACCTGATAGGTCAAGGAACAAATTGAAGGTACAATAGCAGACATATACAGAACACTTCTATTTAAACAGATACAGTAATATAAACATATATACAGATGGAGGATAAGGGTTGATAAAACTTGACAGGGCAAGGTAGGATACAGTAAAAGTACCATAACCTGGGGTAACGATTACAGGCTCCAAGGCAAACTAGCATGAACAGACAGATATGATTGATGACTGCTAAAATGATGATAAACAGCCTCTGAAGAAAGACATGGAGGGGCTGGTGGGAGATTTAGATAGAGACTAAGGCTGCTAGTAGTAGGAGGTATGGAGGAGTGATTGGGGTAGAAATAAGTGCCAGGAGTTGATGTGGAGGTCTTGGTCAGGGGTAGCAAAGCTGTAGAAAAAGGTATGATAAGGGGCTGAGATACAAAATAAGGGGGCTGTGAGGGAGGGAAAAACTAAGGAGATGATATATGGAAGAGCTGTCAATAATAATTGCTGGCTGAAAGGGGGGGGTTATGAATGTGATTGGACTAGGCCTTGTGATAGCAATTGCATTTCTCTGGGAAGAGACTTATGTAGAGCTTTTTAAAGGATGTTAGAGGTATAAAGATGGTCAACTTTAGGGTCTTCTGTAGAGAATTCCATGCCATTGCTAGAGAGTAACTGATTGCAGATCTCCCATGCCGGGTGCAGGCTTTGGGTAGCTTAAACGTGATGAAGTTGTTGCTTCTTAGGGCATATGACCTAGCTGTGGCCAGTGTAAAGCAATCTAAAATATAGAATGGAAGTTTGTTAGACAGAGCTTTGTATATCCATCGTGCAGCATTTCTGTTCCTTCTGAGGGTGTAGGGATGTCCAACCAACTGCAGCATAGAGAGAGCAATGATGAGTGTTGAATGGAAGATCTGTGATAAACCTTAGAGCTCTGTGGTACAAGGTATCCAATTTGCTTAAATAGGAAATAGGACAGTGACCATAAAGGAAATCTGCATAGTCGATAAGTGAAAGAAATGAGGTCTGGATTAGTCTCAGCCTTGAGTCTCTGGTTAGAAAATGTTTAATTCTGAAGAACAGGCCGAGCATCTGGTGAAGTTTTTTCAGAAGTTCTTCAATATGCTGAGTGTAATCAAGCCTGTTATCAATCCACACCCCTAAATATTTGAATTTGTCTACATAGTCAAGGCTTTCTGCAAGGATGGTGGATAGTTGGGGAAGATTGCTTGATGAGGAGGTGTTAGTATAGTAATTAGTGGAGAAGAACATATCTTTTGTCTTCTTTGCGTTTAAGAGGAGTTTTTTTTCAAGTAGTTGGTATTGCAAAAGGGAGAACTCTGATTGTAGTATTTCACAGGCCATTGATGGTAATGGGTTACTGACATATAAAACAGTGTTATCTGCAAAGAGGTGAACATTGGCTTTGGTGAGATTAGAGTCAATGTTGTTAATGTAAATGGCCAAAAGGATAGGGCCCAGGATAGATCCTTGAGGAACTCCTCTTAGGAGTGGTTTTGATGAGGATAAGTCACCTTCAGCTTTTACCTGCTGCATTCTATCAATGAGGTAACATCTGAACCTCTTAAGAGAGGGTGGGTCTAGGCCTATGGAGTGCAGTGAAGAGAGTAGCAGCTCATGATCCACTGTGTCGAAGGCTTTGGTTAGATCAAGGAATAAACACAGACACTGTTCTTTTTGTCTAGCTCAGTTTGCCAGTCATTTGTGACTTTGGCCAGTGCAGAGATGGTGCTATGCCTGGTCCTAAACCCAGATTGAGCAGGGTTTAAGAGATTATTAACTTCAAGGTAGTCTCTTAATTGGATGCTCACTAATTTCTCTAGCATCTTGGAAAGCACTGGCAGAATGGATATGGGCCTGTAGTTGTTGAGGTCCATGGAGTCCCCTGATTTTAGGAGGGAAAACACATGTGCTGTTTTCCACAGTGAAGGAATAGAACCAGAGGCTAAAGATAGATTAAAAAGATGTGTTAAGGGAACTGCAAGCACATGAACTGCAATTTTTAGAAAATGGGGGTCAAGAGAGTCTGCACCTGCACTTTTTTTAGTGTCCAGTTGCAGCATTAGGTCCTCTACTTGCTTCAGTAAAACTGGTTTGAATGAGAAGGAAGAGTCAGCCCTCTGAACCTCAGTAGACTGGGAGTTTAGTTGTGCCCACAGTAGATTAGCTGGAGAGGCGTCAAAAGCAAGGCCAGCGGTTGTGAAGTGATTATTGAACGCATCCAGTACTTCCTGTTTATCGGAGATAGCAACCTTATTACGGTGCACTTGAGATGGCAGAGAGGTGCTAGAGTCCTGCCCTAAGATCCCCTTGATGGTGCCCCAGAATCTAGCAGGATTGTGGTAAGAGGCATCAAGTTCAGCCATATAGAAAGCAGCCTTAGCATCCCTTACTTTTTTGGTGCAGCTGTTCCTGGCTTTCCTGAACAGCAACCAATCATTTGGTTCCTTAGTCTTCCTTGCCAGTTTCCATAGCTTATCTCTCTCCAGCAGTGCAGATTTAAGGTCAGCTGAAAACCAGCGGCAAGATTTGCTTTTTGTTCTAACACTAGTGATTGGTGCATGAGTATTGAGGGCACCTATGATTATGCTATTTAACACCTGATGTGCTTTTTCCACAGAATGCGTAAGGTAGAACTCCTGCCAGCATGTAGAGTGGCATAGGTCATGGAGATATCCCTCAATATTAATTTTTTTTTTAGGTCTTCTCAGGTGGAATTTTGCTGGGTTAGCTGGTTTGCCGGATGATCTTATTCCTACAATAAGACAGTGGTCACTTATGTCACTGAATAGCACTCCAGTGTGCAAGAACAGGTGGTGTTTGTTTACCAGCATGATGTCAAGTAGGGTGCTACTACTTCTATTCTTTAAATTGTTTCTTGTTGGTTCATTTATCAGTTGTGTAAGCCCATAAATATCACAAAATGATACTAAAGGTGCAGCTGTCTTGGAGAGCCAGTTTAGATTCAGATCACCTAGGATAATGATTTCTTCAGGGCCCGGTTTGATTAGGTTTCCCAGGTGGGTTAAGAGCTTATGGTCAGCAGAGGGGGGCCTATAGCAGCCAACTAGCTGAAAAGCTGCCGTGTTGGGGAGAGTTATTTAAAGGGATATACATTCGAATTCTTTGGGCATTGATGTTGCGCTAAGGCAAGATGCAGATATATTTGATTTTACATAAATAGCTACTCCACCACCCCTTGTCAGGCGGTCTGCTCTGAATATTTGGTAGTTGGGTAGATTTACCTCTGTATCTGTTGTTGCAGGTTTGAGCCATGTCTCAGATATTACCAGAAAGTCTGGCAAGGTATGGGCGACCCAGGCTTGTATCAATGAAAGCTTTTTCAGGAGGCTGCATGCATTGATATGAAGGAAGCTTAGTCCTTTGATGGAGGCTAGATCTGCTGGGGATGTGATACCCTCTGGAGGGCCTGGATTGATTTCAACATTACCAATACAGATCAGCAGAAAGAATAAGAGTTTTGTAAGGGCTTCGAAAGACAGGAGGATGGGACTGTCTTTGGGCCTTCTCTTCTTGCTCAGTGGCCAATGCTTTGAGGTGATCCACTCGGGGTTGCGGCTTGGTATCCTGTCACAGAGTGCTAATTTGGTGGGCAGGTGTAAGGGGGAACTGTAGACCCAATAATGGAGCATGGAGCGTAAAAAGTGCATGACAGGTTGTGTCCCTTTTTGGGGGTTACCTCACTGATTATGGTGTAACAATGGTAGGGCACATGTGAAGATCCGGTCAACACCCACTGGAGGTGTCACAGAGAGGCTAGGCTGGCGGGCCGCATTATTCAGTATGGCATGGATCGGGATGACTTCATCCTCAAAGAACACCAGGGTAAGCATTACCTCCACTAAATTGATTGCCACCCTACAGATCTCTCCCAGTTCCTTATCTGCACTTTATCCTGGCCCAGTAATGTGTAGAC
Source organism: Neoceratodus forsteri (assembly GCA_016271365.2). NCBI lineage: Eukaryota > Metazoa > Chordata > Ceratodontiformes > Ceratodontidae > Neoceratodus > Neoceratodus forsteri. The sequence goes on along the minus strand of CM028131.1, from coordinate 884,869,879 downwards.
AACACCAATCCTGATTTGTTTCTCATTCCCTGTTGCTGCTAGTACCCAGAGGGTTTCTGGTTTACCTGACTCCCCCAGGCTGTCTATTTCAATTGCTTCTATACCCTCTTTTATGTACAATGCTACTACCTCTCCTCTTCCCTTTGTTGTGTCCTTTCTGGACAGTGGGTACCCTGATATGGTCATGTCCCATTTGTGGTTTGAGGTTGCATACGTCTCTGTAACAGCCACCAAGTTGAGGCATACTTCTGTGGCCATTACCCAAAGTTCTGGAAATTTTGTTGTCAAGACTCCTTGTGTTGCTGTACATCATTTTCCAAAATCTATCCCTGACCCCTCTTTTTCCTTTTACCCTGGGTGTATTTGATTCTGCTGTACTGGTTGGTGGAGGAGGCCAGCAAGGCCCTTCTTGTTTGCGTTATCTTGTGTGCACCTTGCCACTCTGACACCCCCAGCAGTTTAAACTAGCTACAGTATATGCTGTGCTCACCTTTCTCCCGCTAACCTACTTTCCTCCTCATTGGGATGTAAGACATCCCTTTTGAACAGCCTCCAATCCCACCAGATCTGCCCCCAGTCCCCAAGGAACTGAAATTATTGCTCTCTGTATCAACCCTTTAGCCATGCATTGAATTGGAATGCATGGAAATCTTCCCTCTGATTTAGGCATGGCTGCAGTAGCACCTCAGAAAAGGTGCAGGGTCTGCCGGAGAAGACATGAAGAGACTAAAGGGCCTTATATGTATATCCTCAAGGAAGAAGGAGGAGGGGACATGATAGAAACTTTCAAGTACCTCAAGGAATCAACAAAGTCCAAGAGGTAGCATCTTTAAAAAAGAGGTGTGCAAGAACAAGGGGCACAATTTGAAGATGAAGGCGGCTCAGAGGTAATGTAAGGAAGTATTTTTTCACAGAGAGGGTTGTGGATGCATGGAGCGCCTTCTGGAGGAGTTTGTGGAGTCAAAAACAGTGGCTGAATTCAAGCATGCATGGGAAAGTCATAAGGCAATTCTACGGGGTGGGGGTAGAAAGAAGTAGGCTGCTGGTTAACTAGGATTTGCAGCTTATCCGTTAGGTAGGGAAATGGGCAGACTGGGTGGGCTAAGCGGTCCTTATCTGCCGTCAAATTCTGTGTTTCTATGTGCCACCATTGGTCTCTCCTTTGCTACCTTCCCCAGAGCGAATAAGTCTGTCTTCATCTGTTCCATGCTCCACTTGCTTGGATCATTCATGCCCACAGGCACAATTAGAGACAAAGAACACTGAACACACTACTATATGTATCTAAGAATGGTAAGAATGTGCCAACAGCCACTGCCCCATGTATGCAGTTTTTTCCTCCATGACCTCCTGCACATTGATTGACCTCCTTAATATATCTCAGACAAAAACCAAAAACACACACCAATGATCTACACAGAGTTATTATAAAGTGTTTAAACAACACATACGAAAGTGCAATTGCACTGAGATAAAAACAGGCCCTGAACATTTTCAACATTTCCAGTTGGTGACCTTGCTCCATGATAGCCTAGGACCTTTTATTGTCTAGAAGTCAGAAACTAATCTCTAACAAAAACTACACAGTGAGCAGGATATAATGCTTAAAAAACACACAAGCCCTCAGCAATAGTGTGGCATCTTGTTAAATAGAGAAATTTTATGCAAAACATAACATCCCTTCATCTCATCACTATGTATCTATAACCTAGGTATAGCCATAGAATATACATGGAGCCAATTAGAATGTGAGTAACAACAGGCTGACCGTAACGCCCATTAGGAATATATATCAGTCAGTGAAATTTATGCCCAGTCCATCCTTTTCACCGGTTTCAGAACAATAACAGCGGTATTCACAGTATCACTAATCAGGTAGAAATTTGGCAGTCTGTCATATTCACAGATTAGCATTTAAGCCATACAAATAAGTTAATCCTTTTCATGAAAGTACATCCATTACAAATAATCTTCCTAATTATATACAGAGTACCCTTAAGGCCTTGAAGCAGTAAGACATTTAGCTGAAGAAAGGAACCTTGCTAGTCAACCTTCTAAGAAAGGTATGTGGGGCAGTTTTTTAATAGGACAATGTGTTGAATACTACAATCAAGCCAGCTAGTTATTGCATTATGGGAACATGTTAATGATGTATACATAAACTGATGTTGAAATTAAAATCATGAGGAGAAAGTATGTTAAACGATAATACTACAGAGGTTATTGAATATATGACAAGAAAAGCAATAGATATGCAGCTGACAGAGCAATGCTACATGATGTTTAATGTCTCTGCACCTCTGCCTTGGCAGTATGTTGTTCATGTAAATAGTACATGTGTTAATTTATTTTAGCTTTATTTTTGCCCATGCTTAAGAATATGGAAACTATAGTATGTAAAGTTTGAACCAGAGTTAAATAACAATAGTGGTCACATGCCATCTAGTGATATATATTATGAATAACAGAAGCTTAAAATAAATGAAAGTAGATTATGAACAATGTCTCAGCATGGCTCAGTTGGCAGCACATCCACCTCTGGACCAGAAGGTCGTGGGTTCTCGTCCCACACTGGGATTGGACTTGCGCCTAAAAATCGCTGGCATCTGAGTGGAGTATTGGGGTGTGCTGTACTGCTGGGGTATGCTGTCCTTTGGATGAGACGTTAAACTGAGGTCCCTTCTGCCCATACTGGTGTTGTCCTGGTGGGTGTCCAGATGGAAGTAAAAGAACCCAGGGCACTCTTCACAAAGAGTAGGGAACATTCCCGGTGTCCTTGCCAACATTCCCCTTCCCATAATCTGGTTCATGCAATTATCCAGGCTGTATGTGGGTGATGATGTGTGATATGGCTGCAGCCACACATTCAGTCACTTCACTACCAGTCTAGCACTGCTTGTAAAGTGCTTTGGGATACACTGTGTATGAAAAGTGCTATATAAATACTGATTCTTCTTCTTCTTCTAAAACTTGCACAACTATGTTAAAACACTAGATCCCCACCCTGAAGAAGCCTACACAGGTGAAACGTTTGTGCTAGAAGATCTATCTCTAAAAGGAAAAAGAAAATTAAATATCTAAAAAATGTTATGAACATTTATAGAGTGGGTGGACTTTTTTCCTTATTTACTTCTGTGACTTCACCCACCAGCCCCCAAACTTTACTATAACTTGAACAAAGGGAAGGAACCCACATCCCATCACTGATCTGTCCAAGCTCCACTTGCTCTGATCACTCATACCCACAGGCAAAATTAGAGCTGGCCCACCCTTCATCTCTCTGTGAGTTCCACCACCCTACCTACTGTATAAATCTGTCTACTATAGCTACAGGGAAGCAGCAGACCATATCTTTACCATCTGGCGTTAAGACCCAGATCCCTCCCTGTGCCCCTCACAATTGAATATCTCACTACATGTTCCATTCTCTTACCCCATTTGGGTCTCTTCCCACCTGCTGCTGTGCTCTCTGGCAGTGCCTGCCAGCTAGGTGTGCTGGTTCCCTCTTTCCTTGTGAGGGAGACTGAGGTACCTCTTGTTTCATTAGGGTGAGCCCATTGCTAGTGCACAGCTCTGGTTCCTCAGGTTTGGACTTTCCTCCCCATCCGCCCCCACTACTGTCCAGCTCTGTTCTCTGGCCTGTTTTGGCTCTGGAGGTGGCTGTGACAATAAAGCCCCATGGGGCCTGGTGACTGCACTTCTCAAGTGGCATATTTCAGCCCTTGTAGCTTCCAGTTCCACTCTCATGGTCTGGAGCCACCTGAAGCTGAGACAGTGGCCAAACTCCCAGAGTACTCTCTGGTTGACCACTGTCCCACACCCACTGCATTCACGCCATAGCTCTCCAAAATGTCCCCATGCATAACGATATGTTTGTACTGAATGTAACTGTGATATTTAATTTTCAATACTCTCTCAGAACTCAAACGCTATACACTTTTTTCTTTTGTTTATTCACACTTTTTTCTATTATGCTACTCCAGATAGGAGTATCCATAGAACCATGAGGCCAGAAAAAAAAAAACACTGATTTAATTCTGTAGGAAAAATGAAAAAATCCAAAAAGAGACAGAGAAGGAATTAAACAAAAGAGAGGAAGCATTCAAAAAGTTTCTGCAGCTCCTACAATATGCAGAATTATGGAATGCTTTCAAAAGTAACCTTGCTAAACATGCAAATAAAATTAAGAAGTCAAGGAAATCAACTTTGAGCGTGATACAAATGATTTTCAAGAAGGCAATATCTTCACCTGGGGAAATTCAAAAGTAACAGAAAATAGCTAGCTTCTAAACCCAGATCAATATTAAAACACCAGTCCCAAACTCTCGATTATGGAACAGAAACCAGCGAGGCAGAAAGCTCTGCCACAAAGGATCTTGATTTTTTTTTTCTAGGCGAGGAGAACACCAGAGGAATCCTGATGCCCCATCCCCCATTTGAACCCAGGCACAGCAAGAGGCTGAATATTTATCAAGGGCATTTAAACATAAGGGGGGGCAGGAAGAGGGATGGAAGAGAAATCAGAACAGAGGAAGAGGATGGGGCCTGAGGAGAACAGCCGGGGACAGGAACCAACAAGGAATGTAATTAACCTTTCTGCATATCCTCTCAGTTATGTGGAACTGCAAGTTTTGAACAGGGGGCTATCTTTCACTACTACGAAGAAATTTAAATTTGTTTGATGCTGTAGTGGACTTAAACAAATTCATAAGAAAGCTCAGCTTGAAATCTTTTTTCAGTAAAAGAAAGTACTGAGATGCAGGACACAGCAGCCGCTGGGGTAAGGCAAACTTCAACATCTTCTGAAGAAAATGAACTTGAGCATGGGGAAGAAATCACAGTCTTGTCCCCCTCTGACACCAGCATTGAACACTTTTCTGAAATGCTCTGAGGCGGACTTAAACAAACTCAATCAAACCATCTGTAACCACTTTTTTCATAACATAAGTAACACAGAAATGTCTGCCCTCAAAGGTCTAACTGAAAACAAAAAAATTACAATCAAACCAGCAGACAAAGGGGGATCAGTGGTTATCTTGGATAGTGTAAAATATGATCAAGAGATCTGCAGACAATTGAATAATACATATTATTATGAAAAGCTTTCAGAAGACCCCACTATTAATCTTAGGAAATAATTGACAATTATTTAAAACCTGCAGAAAGGAATAATTGGCTGCCCACCCACATTGTGGATTTAATCACTGTTAAAGCCCCTGTCATAGCATCTTTCTACTGTCTCCCAAAAATTCACAAATGTCTGGTAGCCCACCTGGGTGACCTGCTGTTCCAAGTAATGATTCCCTAATGCAACCTCTGGCAAAATCCGTTGATCATCATATCAACAACCTTGCCAAAAGTCTTCCATCTTACATCAAGGACACAGGAGAAACCCTGAGAGTTTTTAATAATTTGGCTATAGATGAGGACAGTTAACTAGTAACCCTCAATGTAGAAGCTGTTTATTATAATATTCCCCATGGGAAGGGCCTAGCAGCCATGTCACATTACCTAGAAAAGAGACAAACACAGACCCTACCCACTGATGTTTTATTGAAGCTGTCCCAGTTTGTGTTAGACTATAACACGTTTTTCTACAAGGAGAATATTTATCCTCAAAAGAATGGGACAGCAATGGGGACCAGCTTTGCCTCAAATTATGCTAATTCATTTTTAGGGAAGTGGGAAGAGGATGTTGTCAGGACTATGAATTTTAAGGACACTGTCAATCCATTTTGCATAATATTATTTCTAGTTGAAATCCCATACTTTATTATTTCTTACCTCCTCATTTATGTTGCTGATTGTTTTGTCTGTTTCCTTTCTTAGTACAACTGAAATGCATGGTATTGGTGTACTTATACCCTATCTTGTTTTGTTTACAAACCTTGTTCAGCTCTTATTGCATACTTCCTGAACATTCTAAACACCCCCAAACACTGCAGCCACTCATGATGCAATGGTTTGCTTCCCCCATTGTGTTATGAGTGGCTAGACTGTGTTGGGGGTGTTTCCAAGCCCAAGAAAGATGCAATCGAAGTTGATCAAAGAATGTAAATAACACATTTTTGTCTGGTAATACCAGTATGGTGGGCAATCTATTTTTCACTTTTAAAAAGAAAGAAGGAGTCAGAATCAATCAATCAACTACATTAGCAATCTTTACAGAATGTGAGCATCATGAAATGTGTTTTTTAAACTAGGGAAACTTTGATGCCCACGGGGGCAGACAGGAGGCAGTATAGCACAGTGGATTAAGGCTCTGAGCTGCAAACTTGGAGACCTGGGTTTGAATCCCACAGTCCTCACTTGCATACTGAGTGACCCTGAGCAAGTCATTTAACTTCCCTGTGCTCCTAGGTCATACCTGTAAACAAGCTTTCAGTTTAGTGTGTCTCTCCTGGTTAAAAAAAAAAGTGTCCCTTTAATTTATTCTTAAGATGAATATGTGGTGACATTTTATTGATGACATTATTACTATGTGGTGTGGATTGGAGGAAGAGCTGTTTGACTTTTTGAAGTTCTTAGAAGCAAGTAATAAAAATCTGAGATTATCATTGGCCTTTAGCCGCACTCAGATTTGGCCTTTAGCCACACTGAGGTTAGCATCTTAGACTTGATTATATCAAAGGGCAGTGAAGGGGGTGTAAGAATAGACGTGTATAGAAAACCAACAGACAGGAATACTATCTTGCAGGCTAACAGCAGCCATCCATGCCACACAACATCTAGCATCCCTAAGGGTTAGTTTGTAAGAATTAAAAGGAACTGAGGGGATAATGTAAAATAAGAAGAAGGAGTGAAAGAAATGGAATTGAGGCTACAGAAAAGGGGGTACTCAGGTGAACTTGTTTTGAAAGCCAAAAAAGGAAATTAACCAAATAGGCAGAAATTATCTTTTAAGTGAAAAGGTACCCAGTGGAGGCAGGGATCTGAGAATCAACTTTGTGTCCACATACAATGCCCATTCAAGAGACATATGGGATATTGTCAGAAAGCACTGGCATCTGGTCAGTTTGGATCTGGGTTTAAAAGAACTGGCAGATATACAACCCAGAACTGTGCATATAAGGGGGAAAAATATTAGAGACATGGTTGTACATTCGGTGCAGCTACTGCTAGACAGTCCCAGAATGTGGCTACCATCCAAAAGTGAGGGATGTAACAAATGTGGGAACTGCAAGTACTGCCCCAAAGTCATAGGGCCCGATTCCAGAACAGGTTGCGATTGCCACAGGGGACTTGCAGCAAGGTGCTTGAAGCAAGTGCTGAATTGTATCAAACATGCTATTCCAGAAGCCGATGCCGCAAGTCCTCAATGCCGCAAGTTAGACTATCTTCCCACTGGTTTAACTTTGCATCCATGGGGATACCCTTATTATGAAGCTTGCGCCAAACCTTTGGCACAAGCTGCCATAAAGCAGGAAAAGTGTTGTAAATGCACCAGCCCTTCTGGAACAGTGCAGAGTTGCGTCAGAGGGCTTTGGTGCAGTTGTGGCAAACTTTGTGGCAGATGCAGGGCTTGGCGCAAGCCCCGCGACCACCTTCTGGAATCAGGCTCATGATATCCAAAACTTTTCAAAGTCCAAAAATGCTTAGGCCAGTCAAGGTCAGAGGGTTAATCATGTGTGCTACAGAAGGGATGATTTACTTGGCTACTTGCACACGTTGAGGTTACTATATAGGGAATACAATATGCCTATGCAAAATTTGAACGGGAGAACATGTGTGTGCCATTGAACATGGTGACCCCAACAATGCTTTAGTGTCCATATAAAAAAAAAACAGGGCTAACAATGCACACAAGACATCCTTATTTGGTATAGAAAAAAATGGTCAGAAGCCAGAGGGGAGGAAATGATGACAGACTACTTCTTTAACAGTTAATCTTTTTATTGTAATTATTGTGATTATACATACAAATACACTACATTCTCCAATATACACTTACATAAATTATTAATAGGAGAAGGAAAAAACATGATGTCTGAAGTATTATACAATGATATTAAAGGGGAAAACAAATGTTGAGAAAACAATATGTACCAGTATGATCTATAATAGAGAGAAAACATGGCAATTTATGCTTAAAGGGGTAAAAGGAGTAGATGCAAAAAAGAAATATGAGCAGTCATGATTGTACTTCTATTATGCTGTAATTTAATACAAGTATGTGTAAGATTGAATAAAGGAAGAACATAAAAAAGAGAAAAATATCTAAGAAAGTGAACAAGAATGAAGAGGGAAAGAGAAGAAGAAAAGGAGATAAAAAGATAGAAAGAGAGGAGATGAAAAAGGAATGAAAGAGCTAGAAGAGAGATTCCAATGTGAACATATAACAACCCATGGATTAAGTGACGATATGTGTAGACGTGTTTAAATATTTAAAATAGTCCTGCCAGCATTTATTATATAAATTAAGTCGGTCAGAGGCTAACTGTGACATATGATCAAGGGTGGCATATTGAGATAGTTGTTTGAGAATATCCGGGAGGGTTGGAATGATGTTGGATCTCCAATGCATTAGTATAAGGCGTTTAACTTGAAGGAATAGTAGGGATAACGACCTATTCTGAGAATAGGATATTTTGTATGCATGAACATTGAAATTACCAAGTATGCAATGTTTTAGATCTAATGCAAAGGATAGAGCAATCACTTTCATTGCAAAGAAATGAATATGATGCCAAAGATTGTGTATGGGAGGACAAAGCCTAAAATATGCAGGAAATTGTCATTGGGGGAGTTACAGCGCCAACATTTATTGTTGTTCATTAAGCCCATTTTTTGCAAACTCTCAGGATTTCTGTACCATAGATACAGAATTTTGGTTTGTATGAGTGAACTGTGATTATCCTTGAAAAATTTATGGCAGGATAACCAGCAGTTATGCCATTGTGAATTGGTTATGTTATAATTTAAAAGGGTACTCCATTTATTTTTTGCAATGATAGATTGATCTGGAATTGTATTTCTGATATGTTTGTAAATTATACTATTTAATTTAGAGTTTGTTTTGATCCATTTAGAAATAAAAGTATCATATATAGATTGATAAGGAATAGCAGGAAGATAAAGGTTCCATGCCGTGTGTAACTGTAAATATTTCCAGAAATCGTGCTGCGGAAGATTCCATTGTTTGCGCAGGTCAGAAAAGGATTTTAATTTGAGAGTCTGAGGCATAAGTACATCCTCCAAGAAAAAAATGCCCCTGTTTTTCCAATTACAACAAAAAATTGGGTGATTATCAAGAGTGATGTTGCGGTTCCCCCAAACAGGGGCATATATGAGAGGGGTTGGGTTGGATTTAAGGTGTTTATGAATTATTTTCCAGTAGTATATGGATGATGCTATAGTAGGGTGAGATTTTAAATTGGGGGGAGAGGGTTATAAATGAAGGAAGTGGTACAGACTACTTCTTAAACGAGAACAGTACTGCATCTTTTCATCAGGAACAACAACCCCACCAGGACTGAATAACAGACTGGAGATCATTCCATTCTTACAAATCTAGATCATGACAACTTTGTGGCCTTAGTTAATATAACTTTCCACCCATCCCCTGCATTCCGTTTACTCTATAATATGTGCCCCAGGTTACTTTTTTGTACTGCATTGGACATATTTATGACTTTGTGATATTGTGATGTTCTCCACATCTACATCCAATGTGTCCATGCACAACACACTTTTTCTTTCTATATTTTAAACATTTTTTTATTCTCTATTGCAGATCTGGCCATCTTATGGCTTACCCAGTTGGTACTGGGAGTTCATGATCCATTGTGGGATAAGCCTTAAGGATGTCAACTGTGACACATTATGGACAAATGCTGAAACTGCTATTTGTGTTTGAACCTTGGCCAGACTTCATGAAATTGTGCTAATATAGTGTGCCCTTTTGTTTTTCCAATGTGTAGCACCTTTCTTAGACCTCAAGGGGAGATGGTTACACCTGCAGAAAAGCATAATAAATTCTGCATTCAAATCACCATGCAACACCTTTTACTTTGTGATTAGTTGTAGCAGCATCTGTAGCTCTGCCTGAGCCTCAAAAGGGTTTCATCTAACAGTGTGGAAAAGGAACTGTAAAGTACAGTTACGTAAGAACTTACCATAACAGTAGATCTTCAAGAGAGGCTCTTGCAGTAGGCATTCATATATAGGACTGACCCACCAGGCGTCAGGACCCCTCGGAAACATTTCTAGCTAGCAGTCTCTGGTGGGGGACCGCCCCCACATCAGGTGACCAATGTCATATGACTTCGGTATAAATGGGCGGGCCCTCACACCTGCCTTCCAGTTCTTTCTCACCAAGGGCCAAAGGAGGCAAGACGAGAGAGAAGAGGATATTTCCCCCTTGAAAATGAAGCCAAAAAAGCTTAGGGGGATGGAGGGCAGGAAGGCAATACCTACTGCAAGAGCCTCTCTCGAAGATCTGCTGTCATGGTAAGTTCTTACGTAACTGTACTATCTTACTTCGAGAGGGCTCTTGCAGTAGGTATTCACATATAGGACTGAGTCCCAAGCAGTCTGGAACAAGGAAAAGCACTTGAGAGGAGGATAGTTATCCATAGCATGGAACCACAGGCTGAACGGGTCTCATGCAAGGAGACCTTGTAGCACAGCCAACCCAAAGTCTGCTCTACAGCGAGAGGCAATGTCCCAACTGTAGTGTTTTGTAAAGGTATGGACAGAAGTCCAAGTTGCGGCTGCACAAATGTCTGCCGCTGACACATTTTTGAAACAAACCGCTGAAGCAGCTACTCCTCTGGTGGAGTGACCTCTGACCTGACCTGGCAGGGTCTTGTTGTACTTGTCATAACAGAAAGTAATACAATGAGCCAACCATTTTGATAGGCATTGCTTAGAGACAGCATTGCTTTCTCTTTTGTAAGCAAAAGAAACAAAAAGCTGATCAGTTTTCCTGAGATCCTTAGTCTGAGTGGTGTAGTATCTCAGTAGGCTGTGAACAACCAAAGTATGCAAGAGGTAGTCCCCTTGATTGGAGTATTGCGTAAAGAAAGTGAGTAGCTCAATGGATTGATTCAGCCACCACCCTAGGGAGAAACTTAGGACTGGTGCGCAGAGCAACACGTTCCTTGTGAAAAATCAAGTATGGGATTTTACACATCAAGGCTTGAAGCTCGGAAATGCGCCGAGCAGAAGTAACGGCCACTAGGAAGAGTGTCTTCCAGGAAAGGAACGTTAAATCTGCTGTAGCTGCTGGTTCAAAGGGAGGCAGGGTAAGCTTCTCTAGAATGAAATTCAAGTCCCAAGGAGGGGCAGGAATGCGGATAGGGGGTCTCAAATGGAGAACTCCTCTGAGGAAGGTCTAGGAGACTTCCAACTGAGCAAAAGTCCTGTCCCAGAAAGGGATGTGATAGGCTGAAATAGCAGCCATATGGACCTTTAATGAGGAATGACTGAGACCCAGGTCGAAGAGGTGATGCATGTAGTCCAGGACTTTATTGGCTGAGCATGAGAAAGGTTCGAAGTCTTTCGAAGAGGCCCAAATTGAAAATCGTTTCCATTTCATGGCGTAGGTGGACCTAGTGGAAGGCTTTCTGGCCTCTACCAAGATGTCTGCTACAAGCAGAGAAACTCCGAAGTGGGCTTTAGCTATGTCTGCAGGAGCCATGTATATAGCTGAAGGGATTTGAGACCTTGATGAACAAGGGTCTCCTGATCCTGGGTCAACAATTGTTGTGACAGAGGAAGAGGAAGTGGAGGTTCCTCTGAAAATTGTTGCAGAAGAGAGAACCAAACTTGTTTGGGCCAGAAGGGAGTGATGAGAATAATTCGAGCTCCTTCTGATATGAGTTTGTTCAGGACCCTCAGAATTAAAGGAAGACGAGGGAAGGCATAAATGAATCTGTCCCTTCAAGTGAGTGACAGAGCGTCCCACCAAAAAATGCCTCGCCCTGGAGTGAGCGAGCAGAAGGCGGGAAGCTTTGCGTTTTGGGGAGAAGCAAAGAGGTCTTTCTGAGGTGTTCCCCATCGCAGAAAGATGTCGTTTATGACTTCTTGATCCAGCTCCCATTCGTGGGACCTGGCTGAGGACTGACTGAGTCAATCTGCCAGTGTGTTTTCCACTCCCAGGACGTGAATCGCAGTCAAGTGAAGGAGATGCTGTGTTGCCCAAATCCAGACTCTCATCACTTCCCGGCACAGAGGGCAGGAGCATGTTCCTCCCTGCTTGTTGAGATATCAGACTACACGCATGTTGTCTGTTTGTATGAGGAGATGACTGGGAAGGATAAAGGAGTGTAGAGCCTGAAAGGCATAAAGGACTGCTCTCAGTTTGAGCACATTTATGTGCAGGTTTTGTTCGAACTTGGACCAGCTGCCCTGAGTCATGTGAGACCCGAGATGGGCTCCCCAGCCTTCTCCTGATGCCCATATGTGGCGCATAGTTCAGGGCTCTAATACCCAGGGTAGAAGAGGAATAGATCTTCTTCTGTATTGGTCCAGAAGCCGGGATTCCTTGTCAGGCAGGGATGAGCCCGAGGTATTTTGGGTTAGCAGAACGGCCGTGAGCAGCACTGAGGATGACCGAATCCACTTTAGAGTGTAGGTTCAGAAAATCTATGCCCTCGGGAGCCTGATACAGCCAGTCCGCCTTCCTCAGAAGGTTGTTTCCAAATAGTGGAAACAAGGTCCGCGTGAGGTTCTATCCAGGGTGGAATCAGTGTAGCAGCAGTCTCGGGCAGACCCAAATGAGCAGCAAGTTTTTTATGCTGTGGGTCTGGCTCCAGTGATTGCCATTGATAGACTTCCTGGATTTTCCTCAGTAACTCCAGAAAGGAGGGATCCTCTGGAGGAGACTTCAGAGGGGTCCTTGGCCTGGGGCGATCTAGAGTATGTGGATCGTCATCAGGATCAGAGTGTCCTGTCTCTGAGTCCGAGTCAGATGTATCTGATAATGAAGAGGAAGACTCCTCCTTACGAGGGGAAGGGACTGCCCCATGGGGAGTTCCTAGAGACACTGTCCTCCCTCCTGGATGTCAGAGGGCTCCTCTGGTGTCGGGTGGGGGGAGGGATCTCCCATCTCCGACATAGGGGATCCTGTAACGGGTCTGGCGTCGACCAGATGACTTTCGACATCCCTAGTGAGTTGAGCCTTGTCCTCAGCCCACCAGGAGGCCAGTGTCTCCTTCAAGTCTGCCGGCAGCTGGGGAGTAGGCGGCGGAGGAGGAGGGGGATATGGATATTAGGGATATCCATAAAAGGAGTATTCATAACCTGATGGTGGGAAACCCGGCATTGGGTATTGAGGTGTCAGGTACTGAGGTGCTAGATACTGCGAAGCTGGGTATTGTGGCACCGAATATTGAGGTGTCGGATACCCAGGAGCCAAGGGCTCTGACGGGGCAGAGGGACCTGGCAGAGACCCAGCTGCTGGGCCAGGTGGTGGTAATGCCTGGTACGCCATTGAAAGGGTCCAAAGGACCTGACAGTAAAGGGACGCTGGCTGGTGTCGGGTATGCCAGCATCGGGGCCGGCATCTGAGGGTCCAGCGTCAGGGTATCGGGTCCCAAAGGAGGAGACCCAGACAGCAGCATCTCAAGGTCCTCCGCGATGACTGAGGAGGAATGATTAGAATCCCTGGGGGTCAGCTGAGGAGATGTAGGAGCCTCAGAAGGCAATGCAATATGCTGCAGAGAGCCTGGGGTGTCGGACTGATCCTTATGGTCCGGCGCAGGCTCCTTGGCCAGGCTGACATCGGTGGGGCTGGCGTCCGACTTATTGGCTGAATCTGGGTGGGTGTCGGAGGAGCCGACATCTGACTTATCGGATTCCCTGCCTGAGGAAGGCCGTGCTGGGGATGCGGCCTTGTTGGGTGAAGGGATTTGGCTGGGTGCCCCAAAGGGCAAGCAACAGCCCTTGCCGGGTGGTGTCGGTGGTACTGGCGTCCGACTTACCATACCGCTCTGACCTGAAAAGATCGTGTGGTAGAGCGGCCTTCCGGAGCGGGAGGCCTCTTTCCTGGATGCTCCTGAAGGACCCGAGCGCAAGCCAGACAGGAGGGGCGATGCCTTCTTGGTTACCACCAAACGGCGTTGTGGAGCAGTCCCTCGGAGAGGATGTTACCTTAAGTGTCGTGACTCTGGCCAGCCGCTGGCTGCCGCGGGAAGTCGCTTTCCCCAAGCTCGATGTTTCCTCCTTATCACGCTTTCTTCTTGTGACCTTGGAAGTGGACGCCTGCCTTAGTTTCTTTTAGCTCTTTTCCATGGATGCCATTCTTTTCTTTAGGGTATGGGCTTCCAGGAACTGCTGCCTTCTTTTCCGGGTAGCGGAGTTAAATTTCTGGCAGTGCTGGCACTTCTCCACGGGGTAGTCTGGGCCCAGACAGAAGAGGCACAAGGTGTGTCCGTCCTTGTGTAGAAGTTGGGAACTACACGAGCTGCACTTATTTTGAAGCGATTCGGAGGGTGTCGGGAACGACATACACAGCGAATCATTAAGGAAATTCAAGAAATAAAGGAATAAGGTCAAAAAGTTTGAAAACTAATGCTCTGACGAAAGACTGACGAGCGTTGAATTCTACCGCAAGGTACTTTCACAAGCCGATGGTGGGAAAGAACTGGAAGGTGGGCATGGGAGACTGCCCCTTTATACCAACGTCGTATGATGCCAGTCACCTAATGTGGGGGTGGTCCCCCACCAGAGACTGCTAGCTGGAAATTTTTTCGTGGGGTCCTGATGCCTGGCGGGTCAGTCCTATATGTGAATACCTACTGCAAGAGCCCTTTCGAAGTAAGATCTTATGTTGAACAAATACCATAACCTGACTGTGTAATCATATATTGCTGCCTTGGTATATTTATTAGATCGCTGACACATTTATTCATTAGAACCAGCAAAATTCAGAAGAAAATGTGTCTTTTGTGAGTTTTAATAATATGACCAATATTACCAATAAATGTATTACAGCAAGAAATGAAATGCTGGATAGGTCAGTTTTAAACTTTGAGTGTTGAACTGGTATTTTGGGTTTTGCATAGCACATTTTGCACATTTATTTAAATGTTTTACTGGGAAAAGGCACACTGATCAGCAAGTTGTTCATCTCATGGTACCTCCGAGGGGGTGGGGAGTGGGAGAAGAGCAACAAGTACAATTCACTACACATACAATACAGAATAAAGTACAATGTGTTTGATCAATCATAGAGTCATACACACAGAAAATAAAACAAGTAACATTGAGTCCTAAAAGGCTCAAGCCCAAAAGAACTGAAAAGTGCTCAATAATACAAGGTAACCCTAGTTCAGTAGTGACCACGGTAACAGCTATAGAGGTGGACTAAGCAGTAAAAATAGAGCTACTGGGACCATAGCGTTAGTATTATATGAGGTAGAGGTGTAAACTGTTGGTAGAGAGGTGCTAGGTTTAGGGCAGGTGCAGTTAGATGCTAGGGAGTTGTATAGGGCAGAGGATAGGGAGGCAGGGGAGGATGAGTGATGAATTTGGTGAGGGAGGGAGTTCCAGAGCCTAGGGAACCAATGACAGAACATGTTTTGTACTGCGTTTGAGGAGCATTGTGCGGCTACCAGGGTGCGAGCATCAGTGGATCTAAGTGAGTGAGAAGGGGAAGGAGGGATGTATAGCGAGGCAGACAGGTAGAATGGGAGAGCACCAAACCAGAATTTAGAGACCAATTTTGTACAGTGAGAGAGGCCCCTATTTACAAGAGAAGGAAATGCCAGCTGGTGGTACAGGTTGCAGTGGTGCAAAAGGGGAAGGGAGTCCAGAGCAAAGCAACAGAAGGAGTTAAAAAGGGTATCCAATCTGGTTAAGGAGGATGGGTGGGGCACACAGCACTGTAGACCACATTGCAGTAGTCAAATATGGGGAGGATCATCTTCTGGACAAGCTCATCCCTTGCCGATAGCGGAATGCAGCTACAGTTCCTATAAAGGGCACCAAGCTTGGGGTGCAGTTTTTTTAGGATGGCATCTACATGTCCAGAGACATTGAGGTGTTGGATAAGCCAAACCCCTAAGTATCTAAAAGAGGAAATGTCCTCTAGTAATGTCCCTTTAAGGGTGTGGAAGGAGTGCATGGCTGGTAGCCGTGAGAGCCTCTGCCTTGTGCCAAAGATCATGGAGATGGTCTTCTTGGCATTGAGGAATAGGTGGTGTGACCTGAGCCATTGCTGAAGCCTATTGAAGTTGAGCTGTAGTCTGGCTGCCACATATGTAAGGGACTGGCCTCAGGTAAATAGAACGGTATTGTCTGCATACATGTGGATGGAAGATCAGCTACAGACAGATGGAAGATCATTTAGAAAGAAGGAGAAAAGCAGCGGACCTAGAACTGAGCCCTGAGGGACTCCAGTGTTGATTGTGAGAGGAAGGGAAGGGGGTCAGCAATTCTTACTGATTGCATCCTTCCTATAAGGTAGGCTCTGAACCGGATAGTAGCTGAATATGAAAGGCCTGCTGATTTAAGGGTGTCCAGAAGGAGGGAGTGGAAGACCGTGTTGAAAGCCTTGGCAAAATTGACAAAGATGGCAGCTGTAACTTGGCCTCTATCCACCACTGAGAGGATGGAATCTGTGAGCCTAAGTAGGGGGTGGTAGTTGAGTGTTTTTTCTGAAATCCAGATTGGAAAGGGGTGAAGAAGGAGGTGTCAGAGAGGAAGGTGAAGAGTTGGGAGAGTACCGCATGTTTCTGAAGTTTAGCATGGGTAGGGAGAAGGGAAATAGGATGATAATTTCCTGGGGAAGAAATATCACCTTCCTTTGGAAGGGGAAGTACCATGGCGTGTTTCCAGGCAGTTGGGACAGTGGCTGTCAAGAAGGAGAGATTTAGGAGGGCGGACAGCAGTTGCACAATTGCCGTGGCAATGAGGAAGAGCAGCTTAGGGTCAAGCCCATCACGGGAGCAGCCTTTGGAGGGGTTTAGGGAGAGAGAAGGGTGTTTAGGGTGTAAGTTTGGGAGACATCTGCGAAGGAAAATAGGGAATCTTCAGGTGGAGGGTGACTGTTGGCAGTGGGGTTCTTGGAGTGGGAGGAAGACAAGAGTGGGGGGAAGGAGGACAGGATGACTGAGGCACAAAATAAGAAATAGGAGTTAAAGTTTTCTGTGGCAGATGCATGGTCAGTAATCAGTGAGTCATTTATGTTTAAAGAGGGGGTTGAGGGGTGGAGAAAAGGGTGTTAACCATGTTCCAGAATTTGGAGGGGTTATTTATATTTGTGTTGAAATTGGTATGAAAGTGTTTGACTTTAGCTAGCCTGATAGCTTTCACACAGGAGTTGCGAAGTGATATATATGTTTTAATGTAGTAATGGGGAGATTTTCCTTTAAGTGATGCCAGATAAAAGGGAAGTGTGTTTTCATGGTCATCAGCCTTTCAAAAAGCGTGACAGCATGAAAGGCATCAGGTGAAGGATATGGTGATGTGGTTGCCAGTAGAGTGGAGGGGGATCCAGGAAATACACAGTGGAACACATCTGTAAGTGTTTGTACAAATCCACATATTCTTTATGTCTCCTATTTGCACGCTGAAAGAAATGTATGTCTTCAGCACTTTACAATAAAGAACACTTTGGACAACAAGGTAATACCTCATTTCAGTTATTGGTAAATGTAAGCCATATGCCTCTGATCAAACAGGTGAAGGCTACCCCTAGTTTGCATAAACTATCCCTAGAACCCCCTGCTTGGCCTGTCCTACACAACTGCAATTAGTACTATAATGTTATTGCAGATAGGGTGTCTATAGGATCCCTTTACACATCTGCCTTGCCACTTGTAATTTTTGGTTTTGTAACTGGGTAAGGCTCACTAGGCACACGCGCCTGTTTTCAGGGGCGACCCGGGATCACGAGCGTGGTTAAGTGACTTGCTCAGAGTCACACAGTATACAAGTGAAGGTTGTGGGAATCAAACCAGGTCTGCTGGATGTACCATGCTCGTTACTCTAACCTCTAGGCTATACTGCCAGCCCATATAATGTACATACTGCTTACATTTACCAATAACTGAAATGAGGTATTACCTTGTACATTGTACAATGAGGTACCTGTACTGCCTTCCAGAGTACCCTGTGGTCTTTCTGCGAACATTCTACATATGACACTCTTCTACTCTGTGACATTCAAACAATGGAATGTCGTGTGATGGGACACTGGAGGGCATGGGACTTAAATAACCTTTCTCCTCTAAGCCTGCTTCACCTCCTCCTACAATTAAAAGATCTGACAAGGTGCTGGCCCAGTGGCACAGAGGGTTGAGGCATTCTGCCTTACCTCACTTCACGCCGGTGACCCAGGTTTGGGAATGACCTCAAGTCATCGGGGAGTCAGTATGGGGGAGCAAGGAGGTAGGGAGCAAGATTGAGCAGCCTAATGGCAGCTCTCCTCTCCTGGGGAGGTTGTTTGCTCCCTGTAGTTTCGATGCCACCGGGTGGAGGTCTGGTGGTGGTGTAGGTGGGTGGAGGCGGGACGTGGGGGCATCTCACAGTGGGTGCACGTGCTCTACACACACTGCGGCTTAAGATGGGAGAGGGCAGGCAAAAAATGAGGGTAAAACCTATAAAATATAAAAAAAAAGATCTGGCAAGGCATGACAAATTTGTTTGTTAGGCACCTATCCAAGGCTCTAGGTACCATACAGACAGTAAAACTTACTGTAATACAATTTAAAAAAAAGCCATAACTATATATATATATATATATATATATAAATATATCATATATATATATATATATATATATATATAAATATATATAAACATAACTGGTACCAATTAAAATTCCTGCAGCTTAAAGCTTAGGTGTTCCCAAAGGCCTGATTACAAAATTGTTTTAAGTAAGCTCTTAAAATGTCTCAAAGAGGGGGCTGCTCTAACAGAAGCTGGAAGTGCATTCCACAACACAGAAGCCACAACACAAAAAGCTGTCTCCTGAGGATTTAAGTTGGGAGTGTGGAACCGTAAGGTGACCTGCCTCAGTGGAACGAAGAGGGTGGATGGGAGTGCATTCAGTCAAGAGGTCTTTCAGGTAGCTTGGACCCCAAGTTGTGCAGGGCTTTGTATACCAACAAACATATCTTGAAGTTGAAGCGCCATCTCACCAGCAACCAGTGCAGTTTCCTGAGCACTGATTTGATATGCTCAGACCGCGAAGTTCTGGCTATCAGCCACGCTGACAATTTCTGCTCAAGCTGCAAGCGATGCACCAGCCCTGCAGATAGCCCTAGGTAAAGAGCATTACTGTTGTCAAGCAGAAGGAGACAAAAGTGTGCACTAGAGTTTCCAGATCAGAGCAAGTAAGATAAGTCAGAATTTAGGCACTATTTCGTAAAAGGTAAAAACCACTGCAAACAACAGATGACACCTGATGTTCCAACATCAGTCTGGCTGGGTAACCAAAGTAGTAGACTAGGGAGGGGCTGTAGATATGGCCTACCTAGACTTTAGCAAGGCATTTGACACAGTCCCATATAAGATTAATAAACAAGTTAGCCACCCTTGGAGTGGGCCCCAGGGTGACAGCCTGGGTAACAAATTGGCTGACCAACAGGATGCAGAGGGTAATAGTAAACGGAGTACACTCTGAAGAAAGGGTAGTTACTAGTGTGGTACCACAGAGTTCAGTACTGGGACCGGTCCTCTTTAATGTCTTTATAGGAGACATTGCAGGGGGCTGGAAGGAAAAGGATGCCGCTTTGCAGATGATACAAAAATCTGCAAGAGGGTTGATACACAAGGGGGTGTGGAAAGGATGAAAAAGGACATGGCAAGGTTGGAGGAATGGTCAAAAATATGGCAGCTTAGATTCAATGCTAAAAAGTGCAAAGTAATGCATCTGGGAAACAAAAACCCAGAGGAAGAGTACACAATGGGGAGGAGGTACTAACAACAGCAAAAATGGAAAGGGACCTTGGGGTAGTCATATCAGATGACCCTAAGGTAGGCAGACAATGTGAGAAGACAGTAAGGAGGGCTAGAGGGATACTGGGATGCACAGGGAGAGGCATCACCAGTAGAAAACAGGAAGTTGTTATCCCTCTGTACAGACAGTTGGTGAGACCCCATTTGGAGTACTGCATGCAGTTCTGGAGACCCCATCTCTGCAAGGACATAGTCAGGATGGAGGTGGTCCAGAGGAGGGCAACTAAAATGGTGCAGGGTCTGCACCAGAAGCCATATGAGGATAGATTTAAAGAGCTTAATAAGTACACCCTTGAGGAAAGGAGGAGGAGGGGGGACATGATAGAAACTTTCAAGTACCTCAAGGGAATAAACAAAGTCCAAGATGAGAGCATCTTTGAGAGAAAGAGATGTGCAAGAACAAGGGGGCACAGTTTGAAGATAGAGGTGGGACAGCTCATGGGCAACGTCAGAAAGTATTTTTTCACGGAGAGGGTGGTGGACGCATGGAACCACATTCCTGAGGAGGTTATGGGGTCAAAAACAGTGGAGGAATTCAAGATTGCATGGGGCAGACATAAGGCAATTATAGTGAAGCGTAGGAGAAAGTAGGCTGTTGGTTAACTAGAATCTGATGCGTATCCAATATGTAGGGAATGGGCAGACTAGGTGGGCCAAGTGATCCTTATCTGCTATCAATATCTATGTTTCTATGTTTATATGTTTATATCATCCACAATAATGCCCAGGTTCTTAATTCTACCTCAGCTTGTAATGTGGTGCCACTTATGGTGCCACTTATTGATGGCAAGAAGGCATCAGCAGTATTCACTGCTGCAACTGTCTGACTTAGTTTTACCAGTAGCACCTCTGTCTTTGATGAAGGATCCTAACTCAGCCTGAAGTCATCCAGTCCTGGATCTCTGTAAGACACTCACCTTGCACAGCCACTGCATTTACCCCATCAGGTGCACACGACAGACAGATCTGGGTATCATCCATATAGCACTGAAAACTCAGACCATACCACATGATGATCTCCCCCATTGGCAACATGCACACACAAAATAACATGGGCACCAAAATCGACCCCTGAGCCAAGCGCAACTGCATCCAAGATGTTACTGCCCAATGCCACATGTTGCACTCTGACAAATACGTAGGACTCAAGCCACTGCATCACTATACCTGAGAGTCCTACATAGTGTCTCAGATGGAATAATAACACTCCATTGTCTACTGTGTCAAATGCCAAGGATAGATCCAGCAATACCAAGATGGAACAATGGTTGCTTTCTCTAGCTCAGAGAAGGCCACTGAACAACTTGACAAGAGCAGTC
The DNA here is from genome assembly GCA_016271365.2 of Neoceratodus forsteri. Classification (NCBI taxonomy): domain Eukaryota; kingdom Metazoa; phylum Chordata; order Ceratodontiformes; family Ceratodontidae; genus Neoceratodus; species Neoceratodus forsteri. The sequence continues at coordinate 884,848,652 of CM028131.1, read as the reverse complement.
TCCATACTATAATGAGGCCTGAAACCAGACTGAAAAGGCTCAAGGATCTCAAAATATTCCAAACAGTTCTGAAGCTGCTCTGCAACAACATTCTCAATAACCGTCCCTAAAAATGGGAGGTCAGAGACAGGCCTATAATGTGCCAGATCATCAGGGTTCAGTGATGGTTTCTTCAGAAGGGGTTTCACCACTGCCCTCTTCAGTTCAGTGGGGAACATACCCTCCCAAAGTGAACACCTGACAGTACTGGCTATAACTGGAGCCAGGGTTGACCAGCAACTTGAGAGAAAGCAGGTAGGCTCTGGATCCAAAATACAGTTCGTGGGGTGCAGCCCCAGGACCAGTCAGGAGACCTCCTGAACCAGGACTGGATCAAACTCCTCCCAAGGTGACAGAGTGCTCAGATCCCTCACCTCTTGAACACTGATGGCCATTGGCAGGTTACCTGAGGAAACTTCAGCCCAAATGGAGGACACCTTGTTACGGACAAATTAACTAAACTCATTGCACTTTTCTGCTGTAAAAACTCTTCCTGACTGCAGACAGTAAAAGTTTAACAATCTGTCTACAGTGCTGAAGAGCTGAGCCAGATGATTTTTACCTTCAGCTATCACACATGACAGGAACACAGTCTTTTTCCATGTGATAGCCTGCTGTTACTCCCCACAGACAGCACATAACACCAATTTGTCCTCCCGTGAGCCAGTCTTCTTCCAGGAATAATCCAACCTCCATCCCTTAGTCTTCAGCTGCCTCAGTTCAACAACAAACCAAGAAAATCTGGGGCGGGAGATCAAGAGGCAAACAAGATAAGGTGCCAGAGAGTCAACGGCTGTCTTAAGAGCTTTATTACAACATTCTTCGCACCCAAGGACAAGTTGATACCATACTCAAGATGTCCAGAGTCGCCAGGAACTATAAGGCTCCATGTTTTTAAAAGGGCAATATCTGACCATCTCCACATAGGGGGGTTCAAAACAGGAGGCCCCACAATGAAACTGAAGGGCACAATGATCCGACCATCTGACTGGATCAGCCCTGACATCCATAATGTAAAGACCCAATACAAAAACCAGATCTAACGCGTGGCCTTTTTGATGGGTCCCAGTGGCAACTGCCTGTACTAGGCCGAGTGAAGACATGAATTGGAGGAACTGTTGTCCAAACTAAGAGTCCTCATCATTGACCAAAGTGTTGAAATCACCAAGCACTAACAGGCTGGATGAGTCCACCACTAGGTCGGCCATGAAGCCTTCTAGTTCCTGCAGAAAGTCACCCCCATGCACCGTGTAGTAGGAACTGTGACCCCCCCTTTAATGTTATCTGTGCTCCTGGATATTGTTTAAATCCTGGAGAAGTGTTGGTGAGGTATGCTTTGAAAGACTATTGAGCTGAAAATACCTTCTCTTCAGAAAAATCTGTTGTAACAGTAATTATGCCTGTCTTCTTCTCTCTATATATTTTCGGTTTCCTCTCTGCCCCTTTTTTGAGGCTTCCTTTATTTCCCCTACACATAGTTTGGCCACCTATGTGTAGTCTACCTATCCCTAAATCTTCACTTCATGCCTTCTTTTGGTATTTTTATGCCCCCTGTCTGAAAAGTCCTCCGTAAAGAAATACGCTACCGCTTCTGCGGTAATCCGCATGACTGTTCACACTGTGCGAATGTGCGAACGATCGGTAATTTTACCGTAGAGTTCTAAATTTTATCCACAAACAAACAAACGACATGGTCATAGTTCTCAGGCTAAGGTTTAGTTGTAGGCAGGTTTTTGTGGACCCAAAAGGGCACATTTGGTTGTTTTAGCCCTCCAACCTTAAGTGTAGGTTTGTTTACTTTGAACCAGGAGAAATTCTAAAGCGAGTCCAGCGTTTGGTATTCTGCTTCCTTTTACAAGTACAATTCTCTAAATAAGAGAGATGTGGCATTTGTTGTTGTTCTTAAGCAGCAACATCCTTTTTATTATGTTCTCTTGTGCTCTCAGGGAAATTGTACAAATATGCTTGCATGGTCAATGTATGTATTTTTTAAAAAAAGCTAACCTGCAGTTGTGTTCTGTAAAGCTCCTCTCTGGACCCTCCTCTCAGCCTTCTATAGAGCCAGCCGGACCCTTTTTTGCCCTTATTATAATAAAAGCTGATGGGAGGAGCCTGAAGTATGCAGAAAACTATTAAATAAAAGAAATAATGGTATTTTTTGTCTATAGAAATAGGAATTATGGATTAAACAATTAAGGAATACCTACAATAATTTTGTATACACATTGAAAGCATTTAGAACGTTGTATGCTAGTATGTTTTCTGTTAGGGAGGAGCTTAAATGGGTCATGTGGGTTAAAGTCTGTATAAAAAGAGTCAATCTGGAGTGATTAGGGCAGTGTGTGGTAGGAAGGTGTACCTACCAGATGCCTTGCCTGATTCTAGGTATGTTTTTTTCAGTGATGTTAACTGCTGAAATATTATAGTTTATGTTTATTTGTAAATACTTCTTTTATTTTCTGTTCTAAGTCCGTTTATGTTTACCTGCTTAAGGAATACATTTTATTTTGATTTCTTCACATCTTGACTGCGTACTGGACTCCATTTGTTCCCACGTGTACATTTGGTGTCAGAAATGGATATCATAGGACCCCTCCCCAAAAGTTCCAAAGGAAATAGATTTGCTCTTATCATATGTGACTATGCTACCAAATACCCAGAAGCTATTCTCCTATGCACTGTAACCGCTGATAAAATAGCAGAAGAGTTGCTGAAAGTATTTGGTAGAGTAGGCATCCCAAAGAATATACTAACAGATAGAGGAACTAATTTTTGCTCTGCTTCGTTAAAGCATCTTTACCAGACTCTGGTGGTGGAAGCTGTGTACACCTCACCTTATCATCCACAAACCAATGGCCTGGTCGAACGTTTTAACAAGACACTAAAAAAGATGATTCAAAAGTTTGTAGAGGATGAAGGAAAACAATGGGATTTGTATCTACCATTGCTTCTCTTTGCTAATCAGGAGGTCCCACAGGCGTCAACTGGATTCTCGCCATTTGAGATGCTCTATGGAAAGAATCCTAGGGGCCTCTTAGATGCGATCAGAGAACAGTGGGAAGATACCACTGTGTGGAAAAATCGAACTACCCTTGAATATGTCACTCAGTTGCGACAAAGAGTAGCTCGGTATTCTCAGTTAGCCCATGAACAAAATCAAGTGAAACAAATCTATCAAAAAGAACAATATGACACAGGGGTTGGTAACAAACAATTTAATGTTGGGGACCATTTTTTATTCTTACTGCCTTCTACCAAAAATAAACTGACTATGAAATGGCAAGGTCCTTATGTTATTCAGAAATGAACTGGTCCTGTTACCTATCTAGTAGAAATACCAAATAGAAGAAATAAGTTACAAATCCACCATGCTAATCTATTAAGAAAATGGAATGAACATCCCAGTAATGCTATATATGTGTGTCCTACCACAACTGATGATGAGTTAGATGTAATATACACCCACCTAGAAGGTGAACATGTACCTATTGAACTATTGACCAATTCTATGTTAAGAGAAGACCAAAAACAGGACTTAGCTCAAGTGATAAGTCAGTTCCACTCTACATTTACAAATAAGCCTGGTAATGCATCTGCCATAACCAATCAAATCCAGGTTCCCCAAACAGCCCCCATCAGGGTGAAGCCTTATCGAATCCCTGAGAAAGTAAAATCTGAAGTTATAAGGGAGATACAAAAAAATGAAAGAAATGGGAGTAATAGAAGAAGCAAATAGTGAATGGGGTTTCCCAATGGTTATAGTTCCCAAAAAGGAGGGCAGAGTGTGTATTTGTCTAGACTTCCATAAACTAAACGCCACCTCCAAATTTGATGGGTACCCCATTCCCCAAGTAGATGACATAATAGATCAGCTTGGACAAGCCCAGTATGTCTGCACACGCAATCTGACAAAAGTTATTGGCAGATCCCACTAGAGGAAGCAGCCAAAGAGAAAACAGCCTTTTGTACACCCCTAGGATAATTTCAGTTTACCATGATGCCTTTCGGACTTCTTGGTGCCCCAGTGACATTTCAAAGATTAATGGACAAATTGTTGCAACCACATTTGGGATACAGTGAAGCCTATTTAGATGATGTTATCATTTACAGCCCTTCCTGGACAGAACATATAAAACATCTAACCCAAGTAATGAATACTATCACACAAGCTGTGCCTTACAGTCAACCCAGCAAAATGCTCCCTTGCTATGAAGGAAGCAAGGTACTTAGGTTTCTTGATTGGGGACGGTCACGGAAAACCTGAAATAGAAAAACTAGATGCTGTAGCAAAGAGTCCCCGCCCCATCACTAAAAAACATGTACGTTCTTTTTTAGGATTAGCGGGGTATTACAGACACTTTGTACCCCAGTTTGCTACCCTAGCCAGCCCTTTGATTGATTTAACGAAAAAGAACAAACCACTAAAGTTCACTGGACCCCAGAATGTGAGGAGTCCTTTCTTGCAATAAAAGCTGCACTCTGTTCATATCCAGTATTAAAAAGTCCTAACTTTGACATGCCTTTTATTGTGCAAACAGATGCCTCTAATGTGGGTATAGGAGCAGTGTTGTCTCAAATTCAGGATGGAGAAGAACACCCTGTACTTTTTATTAGCATAAAACTTCATGCCAGAGAGACCAAATATTCAACAATAGAAAAAGAATGCTTGGCATTGAAGTGGGCAATAGAGTCCCTATGGCATTATTTGTGGGGAAATCAGTTTGAAGTATGGACTGACCACAATCCATTATGTTGGATACACAACATGAAAGATAGTAACCCAAGAGTTATGCGGTGGTATCTAACGCTGCAACCATATAACTTTTCTGTAAAGCAAAGAGCAGGGACAGCTAAAAGCAAAGCTGACTTTATGTCCTGATTTGGAGCGGATATAATGGTAAACAAATGTAGACCTCGGAGTATTTGTATGACTATAGTATTTGAGGTCCTAATATATCTCAAAAGTCAAAAACTTGTATTTGTGTAAGGGACCCCGAGGTGGAGCTTTGGGAGTGGGTGGGCTGAAACTCCATTTCTCTTCTAGAGAGATCTACACATCCCGTCTTGAATATAGTTGATAAAAAGGTAAATGATACTGAAAACCTGTGGTTTTCTCTTGAGTAATGAGGACTGTAGTAGGGACTGTGACCCACCCCCCTTTAATGTTATCTGTGCTCCTGGATATTTGTTTAAATCCTGGAGAAATGTTGGTGAGGTATGTTTTGAAAGACAATTGGGCTGAAAATACCTTCTCTTAAGAAAAATCTGTTGCAACAGTAATGATGCCTATCCTCTTCTCTCTATGTATTTTCTGTTTCCTCTCTGCCCCTTTTTTGAGGCTTCCTTCATTTCCCCTACACATAGTTTGGCCACCTATGTGCAGTCTACCTATCCCTAAATCTTCATTTCATGCCTTCTTTTGGTATTTTTATGCCCCCTGTCTGAAAAGTCCTCTGTAAAGAAATATGCTACAGCTTCTGCGGTAATCCGCACAACTGTGAGCATGTTTGCACTGTGCGAATGTGCGAACGATAGGTAATTTTACCGTGGCGTTCTAAATTTTATCCACAAACAAACTGAAGACATGGTTATAGTTCTGAGGCTAGTGTTTAGTTGTAGGCAGGTTTTTGTGGACCCAAAAGGGCACATTTGGTTGTTTTAACCCTCCAACCTTAAGTGTAGGTTTGTTTACTTTGAACCAGGAGAAATTCTAATGAGAGCCAGCATTTGGTATTCTGCTTCCTTTACAAGTACAATTGTCTAAATAAGAGAGATGCAGCGTTTGTTGTTGTTCTTAAGCTGCAAAACCCTTTTTATTATGCTCTCTTGTGCTCTCAGGGAAATTGTACAAATATGCTTGCATGGTCAATGTATGTATTTTTTTTTTAAAAAAGCTAACCTGCAGTTGTGTTCTGTAAAGCTACTCTCTGGACCCTCCTCTCAGCCTTCTATAGAGCTGGTTGGCCCCTTTTTTGCCCTTATTATAATAAAAGCTGATGGGAGGAGCCTGAAGTATGCAGAAAACTATTAAATAAAAGAAATAATGGTATTTTTTGTCTATAGAAATAGGAATTATGGATTAAACAATTAAGGAATACCTACAATAATTTTGTATACACGTTGAAAGCATTTAGAACGTTGTATGCTAGTATGTTTTCTGTTAGGGAGGAGCTTAAATGGGTCATGTGGGTTAAAGTCTGTATAAAAAGAGTCAATCTGGAGTGATTAGAGCAGTGTGTGGTAGGAAGGTGTACCTACCAGATGCCTAGCCTGATTCTAGGTATGGTTTCTTCAGGGATGTTAACTGCTGAAATATTATAGTTTATGTTTATTTGTAAATACTTCTTTTATTTTCCGTTCTAAGTCTGTTTATGTTTGCCTGCTTAAGGAATAAATTTTATTTTGATTTCTTCACATCCTGACTGCATACTGGACTCCATTTGTTCCCACGTGTACACCCCGGCAAACGGTATATGAGGATGAGTCTGCATCCTATACCCAAACTGCCTTGAATGGCCACGCATTCAGAAGAAGTGGTTTCCACCATGAGGAATGTCATCAGTTCCAAAATGGATCTAAAACAAATGGCTCACCCCCAATGCCTTGCCTCTTGCAGTGCACCACCAAATAACCTAGAGGGATAGATGCCTCCAACACAGGGCCAGAGTCATCGCCCAACCAGGTCTCCGTGATACATACCAAGTCCACAGAGGAATCCACAGTGAATGCCTCCACCAGTGTGATTTTATTCCTAAGGGACTGGGTGTTACAAAGAACTGCATGAAGGGAAGAGCAGGTAAGGCTGGTCCTCTCACTACCTGTTCCACGGTAAATTAGGAATCCTTGGGACCGGCATCAGACAGGAAGGTCCTCTGTCCTGGGCCAGTCTATGTCCAGAGTTCCTTCTTGACCTAACACACCCAATCACACCCACTTTTATTACCTCCCAATGAGCAGCTGATGTCTCTGTCCATGCCCCCAGAGGATGTCCAACCCCCTGCTGCAATCAAGAATCACCACTGGTATAGTACATTGACTCCCTCTGAAAGGGAACAGTAGACATAGTTGCTCTGAGGAGTAGGAGAGAATGGGACCACAGCTATATACTGTATATACACATTTTTATTATACAAAATCCCAAGAACACCACCCACCCAATCCAAAGCAGATAACACAATCCTGTCAATCATCTCTCACACACACACATACACACACACACACACACTCCAGCACATTCTATAAATACACTAAACTCCTACTACTCAGAACCCCAACTCAAACCACACACCAAGCACAAGAACCCAAATAAAAATAAAAAAAGAATAGGGAAGGGGACAACATGTTGCGTCCTGAATGGAACAGCACTATATTATTTCATTTAAACCAAATTATAGAGGCTCTTGCTAAACCTGTTGCCACCAGATATAGTAGACACCTCTCAGAGTCATCATAAAATGTCTTGAAAAGGCTGGAAGTAACTGACCCAACAAATCAATAGTTCCAACAACCCTCCTCAGCTCCTCAATCAGCATGAACCAGAGAAGGAGATCACTCGCAGCTCTGCTAGCATGGCTCTCCCCGAGCTGTCTGCATGGATTAATGCCAACGAGTCACCAAAAGGAAAAAGCTTATAGTTTGTCCTTCTCTCACTAGGGACCAAACAGGAAAGTCACCAGTGGAGTGAAGGACTGCAGTCATCCAAAACAATCTTGGCTATGCACAACTCATGCCAGTTTACAGTTTCCCCAAGTCCTCTCTCACAGCACCTCGAGAATGGTATGTCGTCAGGCTCCCAACACTGGGTTGACATGGGAAGAAACATTTTTGGTCTTACCACAATGTGCCTGCAGCCACTCCACTAATATCTCTCCTTCCAAAAGCCGACCCACCAGCAGCTTAAACTCTCTAGCACTGATACAGAAATTCGCTCAGCCAAAGGAATAAAGTCGGGTCAGAGAAATGAGTTAGAGAAATGGTTAGCAGCACCAGAAAGTACCCAACAGAACAGCAGATTAACCAGTGACTTATGTATGTGGTATGTACTTAAATGAATCGAAACACCAGTAATCTCCAAAAGTTATGTTTGATCAATGGCTTGTAAAAAGGAATCTATATAGTAAGCACAATAAAACACATGCAGGATGCTGGACTAATGAACACTAAGCTAACAATAAAACAAAAAAGCACTGCCCTATAATGCTTCACAGTAAAATAAAATCCCAAACTATTCTAGAAACACACCTTACCTTATATCACTAGTAACAAGCAAAAACTAAGTAAGTATAATAAAGTTTAAATGATAACAAGATGCTCAAACTCAGAGCACCTCAGATGAACTGCCCAGCATGGTGGTCTTCTTGAAAACTTGGTGGTGGAGTTCCTTGAAGGAAACGGGTTACAGGACCCCAGACTGCATGGGTTGACAAGGGGTAGGTCTTGCCAGATGAATCTCGTTGAGTTTTCAACTGTGTTATCACAATAGCAGACATAGAGCAGACAGTTGATATAGTATACCTAGACTTTAGCAAGGCTTTTGACGCATTCCCCCGGAGAAGGCTGGTAAAAAGGTTTGGGGCCTTAGGGTGGAAAAAAAACTAGCAAATTGGGTGGAGAGCTGGTTGAGGGTTAGAATATAAAGGGTGGTAGTTTTTTTTTTAACTCTGTTTATTCTCCATGGTTTAATGGGGTTAATCCCCATATCACCCCCCTCTGATTCCCATTCAGTTTCACCCCTAGTACTGTCCACAGGAACTTACCAGCAGCCCGGAGAAGGGAAGGTAGGACTGAGATGCTAATCCGGTCCACCAGCAGCTCTTGGGACAGCAGAGGTGGCACTGGCAGCGATACCAGTGACATTTAACTTGGCCAAGGGGATTTCTTGTTTACATGACCCCGGTGGAGTTGGATGTGCTATAACATCAACACATGGTCATGTGCACTCCTGCCCTGATATGCAGACATCTACTGCCCCTGCCAATCTCAGCCACAGCACTGGTCCCAGGCACACCTACCCCTAGCTGTCGCTAGGGGTTGGTATACTGCTAAATGTCAGATCCTCCCTCCCTCCCTGGAGAAGACAAGCAGTCCACTGGATGCTCAGCATACTCCCCTGGCTGGCCCTCTGATGACCCTGAGTTCACTCCCTACTTGGGTCATCGGTGTCACAAGCGGTAGCACTACTGCTGTGCTGGAGGGCTGGCCAAAGGGTGGAAGTTAATGGAGAGTTTTCAGAGGTAAGGGAAGTAACAAGTAGAGTACCCCATGGGTCAGTACTAGGACCTGTTCTCTTTAATATATTTATCGATCACATAGGTGAAGGAATGAAGACTAAAATGTACCTCTTCATAGACAACACAAAGATATGTGTAAGGGTAGACATGGAGGAAGGGAACTAAGGGAGGATCTGGGTAAACTGGAGAGCTGGTGAAAGATCTGGCAGTGAGCTTCAATGCTACAAATTTAAAGTAATGCATATTGGGAAAATTAACCCAAGGGTGCAGTATGAAATGGGGTGGTGACGGTGGTGCTGGATAGCCCTACGGAAGAAAAGAATTTAAGGGCATGATAACGGAGACCCTAAAAATGTCTGCACACTGCAACATGGCAGTGGGCAAAGCAAACACAATCATGGAATGCATGGGTAGAGGGAAATCAATACAAGTCAGGAGATGATCCTCTCACTGTACAGGTCACTAGTGTGACCACACCTGGAATACTGCACAAGGTACGGGAGCTCACACCTGAAGAAAGACTGCAGCAAAGTGGAGGAAGTACAGCACAGGGCAGCTAAGATGTTCCATGGCCTTGGAGTAATGATGAATGGGTAAAAGCTGCAGGACTTAAACATGTACACCCTTGAAAAGAGGAAGGAAAGGGGTGACATGGATGAGACATACAAGTTCCTGCACAGGATAAATAGGGTGGTCATCAAGGAATTCTTCTTCTTGAGTTCAAATACATGAGTGAATCGAAATTCAGTAAAGCTGGCCGGGGAGGTTTAAAAAGGATGTCCATAAGCTCTTCTTCATGGACAGGTGGTGGACAAGTGCAATAAGCTGTCAAAGGAAGTGGTACAGGCCAAATCAATCAGCAACTTCAAGCAAGGATTGGACTGGCATGTGGGTTTAGTTAAAAAAATGGATAGCAACAAAGAGGGGACTACCACTAGAGAATAATTGGGTAGGGTAGGCAGATTGGATGGCTCAAGAACTTTTTTCTGCCATCAACGTCTGTATATCTATATATTATGTAAAACTAACTTGCTTTTCATGTTGAAGGCTCCTGCCCTCAGTAGACCTAGGACCATGTCAGCCAAAATAAAAGGACAGCCCTGACCCAAAATATCCTGTATCCTCTTATGAACTGCAGTCCAGAAGGATTAAAGATTAGGGCACTCCCAAAATACATGCTTTGAGGTTCCTGTTCCCACACAGTGCCTCCAAGAGACATCTGATTGTGTGGTCCCTAAATATTTTGTGACTAAGGGTGTTCTGAAGAATTTAATCAGAACCATCCAGCAGAATTCTCTCTACACTGGGGACCTGGTCACCTTCCAACCTCTAGACTGTTGCTTCTCCCAGTTTTCCTTTGTGATTGCTAATCAGCCCTCCTGGTTCCACTTTTCCCTTATGTGCCTATGTCAAACCCCTTTCCCAGGATTTTGTACATCTTTGAGATACAATTAAATTTATTTTACAGCATTACTGCCCAATAAAAGAAATCCTCTAGCCCTGATTGCAACCGTGATACTTTTCCAGTAATGTATTATCCTCTGAAGACAAGAAATCTGGTCTGGTTTGTGATGGTAGTGGTGGTGGTGGGGGGACCTTAGAATGGGGTGGCATTGGCCAGCCTGGTGGTGCTGAGGGCTGAGGCGCTGGGCGCCTTACCTCATGCTATGCTGGTGACCCAGGTTCAGGAATGACCTCAGGTTGTCGGGGTGCCAGCATGGGAAAAGAGGGTGGGAGCAGGATGGAGCACTAGCTCTCCTCTCCCGAGAGGGAGGGTCACCCATCTGTAGTCCTGCCACAACTGGATGGAGGCCCCGTGGCAGGCACAGTTGGTAACAGAGCAACTAGTAGGGTGGGGCATCCCATAGTGGGTGATGTGCGCATGCCTCTACACTCGCAACCTATGCCGAGACGCAGTGGGATTGGGGAGAAAATGGAAAAAAGCCTACAAACTAGATATAGAAAAAAAAAGAATGAGGTGGCATACAGGCCTCCAAACCAATTGAAAGATGTGGAGAGGGCACTAGTAGGGAAGATCAGGAAAGCAGCTTCAGTGGAGGAAGTAGTTCTGATGGGAGATTTTTTTTTTTTGAAATTACTATTTATTCCTCCTCCCCAGCCTGCCACCTCCGACCCTTCAGGGGGGACAACTGGACATCCCACTGCCCGGAACCCTACCCAAGCAGACCCTTAGGCCCCATGGAGCCGGGGATTACCCCCCGGGCGGGGACAAGGGGCTCAGACCCGTTACTTACATTTAAATTAGGTCTGAGGTTTGCTGGGCGGGCACAGGCAAATCGTGGGCACGGCCATGGTCCTCCCATCTTCCCGGCTGAGGCAGGCTTGTTTCTGCATTTTCTCCCTTCCCGAGCAGCAAGTAACCTCCCCTGATGTCATGACGCGTGCGCCGACGTCCATGCTGCTCAATGGTCGCCCATCCCCAAGTGGAGCTTGCAGTTCCTCGAGCCTCTGCTCTGTGTTATGCAAGTATCGGGCATCGGCTGAATCCCTCCCCAGAGAAGGCGAGCTGTCGTTGGACGCTCCAGCCTATCTCCCCCCGGCCGACCCACCAACGACCCGAGTCCGCTCCCGAACCTGGGTTGCCGGCGTGGTACGAGGTGTGGCATCCAGCACCTCAACCCTCAGTGCCACCGGGCCGGCCTGATGGGAGATTTTAACATGCCAGATGTGGACTGAAGTATTCCTGGGGCAAAAAGCACTAGGAAACAATCTCTTGTGGTTGCATCTCAGGGCTGTTTCTGAATGCAGTATGTGGCACAGCAGACTAGGGATGGTTTCATACTGAGCCTAGCTCTCTTGAATAGGGACAACATAGTGGAGGTAAAGGTGCAGAATCCTTTTGGGTCAAGTGACCACAATTCATGGTTGTTTAGCATTGCTCTCGAGGCCCACTGGCATAAGGCCCAGAAGCTTGCCCTGGACTTTGAAAGAGCAGATTTTAGGAAGTTGGAGGAACAGCTCACGGAGATACTCAAGGGGACAGAGCAACCTGAGGGAGTAGCAAATAAATGGGTGTGCACTAAATAGGGAATCCAGAAGGTATGTAAAGCATGTCAAAGTCAGATTGGGAAAGGGAATAAGCAAAGGAAACCTATTTGGTTTTCCAGGGTGGGGGAGGCAATCTGGGCCAAGAAATCAGCCTTCAAAAAAATACAAGACTGAACAGACACATGCACATAGGGAGACCTACCTTAGCAAACCAAAGAAGACCTGATTTGTGGTAAGAAGGGTTAAGACAGCTCCAAAGAGCTGAAGGAGTGAATGAAAATGACAAGGCATTCATCAGGTACATTAAGGAGAAGAGGAAAAACAAGGAGGAATTGAAAGGCTGAAAAAGGAGGGGATAATGGGTGGAGGAGGAGGATGGAAAAAAGCAGACATATTAAATGAATAGCACTGCTCAATACTCATGATAGAAGATTGGTGCCACTGCAGTAATGCAGCATTAACGCTGTGAGAGAGCTAAGATGGTGATACAGACCATTACTGACAGAGTACATAGAGCTTGAGGGGGACACTGGTGAGTAGGTCACTGGGACCAGACGTACTGCAGCCCCGAGTGCTCAGAAACGTGGGTCAGGCTCTGGCAGCACCATTGGCAGACCGGTTCAACTGCTCGCTAGCAACCAGAGTGGTCATTATGCACTGGAAGGTGGCTCTTTTGAGTGTTTTGGATGGTTAACATGTAGGTTAGCATGGAATCTGCTTGATGGTGCTGCTTCTCTGAAGCACTCTTTCCATAAAATGGAGGGCATGCAGATGTCTTAAAATCAGCACTGGATAAAATAACTAGTTATATTAGTTCATACCCTGGCACCACGAAAAGCACAGACTGTTCTCAAGGCAACATAATTTATTCAGTGCTTCTATTGACATCCTAAGTTAATTTAGAGAAACATTTCACAAATTCAAGACATGATGCAGTGTGCGAAAATTATGCAGTACAAACAACAGACAGAATTCTAACCATACAGACCTTCCACCATGCTGTCTGAAGGACCAACCCCAGTGCTTCACTTGGTGAGCTTCTCTGTATCCATACAGTGTGTAAAGCTGGTAATGACATACAAGGTTTTCATACTATTGCCCATATTCCTCCTTAATGGTAGGCAACAGTCCATAATAACATGCAGCAGTCTCAGAGATTATCGCCTGCTAAAGTCCATATGCACACATGCATCCTAATACATCATGTAAGAAAAAATAAATGGTGCAGGTTCCCAAAGCTGAGTGCTCACTGATGACAGAGATACCCATTGCTGCTCCCTATTTTTTAAAAACTATTTTCCCTGGTAGTCCAGTGACCCACTCTCCCTGCTAGTCCTGGTTATCACCTCCGTCACTCCTCCCCCCCACTTATGACCCTGAGACAGTGGCCGGTAATTACCATCTGCTCAGTTGCGGTACCATCCCTGTCTCATGCAAGTCCAGTGACTTGTGTTATCTCAGTGACTTTGCTATTATTGCATGTGTGCATATACAATTTCGACAGTCACTTGCATAAAACAAGTCATTTGACTCGTGTGAGTTATTGGCTTTTTGCAGAGGTGAGCAAAGGTGAAAATACCATCCGCCATCTTGGGGTTGTGGATGTGGAGGTAATCACTGTGACCAGTAGTGGGGAGAGGCCCTGAACTAACAGGCACATTCATTTTTCTTTTAAAAAGGGAAACGATAAAAAGAGAAATTGGAGCAGAGGAGAGGGACACTAGCACTATAGAATCTTTCTTTCTCCATAGATCTTTTCTCCCTCAGAGCCAGCCTTGCACCAGCCCCACCCCACCCCCACCCCCAGCTGGTACATGCCTCCCCTAAGACTTCCTCGTGCTGACTCCCATATGGATTGCCTCTGTGATGGGCCTAGGAAGGGGGCGTCTGTCCTTTCCTTGCACAGTATTCTCACCTGGATATAGTTGGGCCCGGGTGGCAGGGAGTTCTGGAGAATGGTTCAGGCTTCACTCACTGGTTCCCATTTTTGTTGTCTTCCCACCCAATTCCCCGTAGGCATACTCTTGTAGAGAAGCAAGTTTCCCAGCCCACTGCAGGGGTTGCCAGAGTGGTAGAACCCAACTCCTCTGTTCCCCTAGCTCTAGCCCCCAGCCAGCTTGACCTAGCTCCAGAGTTGGCTCCCAAACCTGGGTCACTGGCATGGAAGTGCAGCACGCTACCCCCTGGGCCATCAGGTAAGCCCCCAAGGAATCTTTTTTAACAATCTTACCAGGAGTGTGGTAGTGGTGGGCCACTGGCACCAGCATGGATTTTTTTTTATTTTTTTAAAAAGGGGCATGGAATGTCAAGTGGGGTACCACTAGCACTAGGGAAACTTGTGAAGGGAAAAAGGACAAAAAATTCCAGAGTCTGCTAGTGAGTGCAAAACAGTTGTGGTCTGGTGCATCCATGAGTTAAGGCTACCCCCAATACTACATGCAATTCCCCAAACACACCCTCAGGCACACTCAGCTGAGGTTATAAAACCCATTAAAATCCATTCGCCATCAATGGGCAGGAGGTGTCTGCACCATTGAAGTATTGATTTATTTTGTTTATACTTCTCAAATTGTTATGTCATAAACTGCGCTGAGCTCGCAAGGTTACAAGGTCACAGCACTAAGGTCCTACATATATCCAGCAGTAAGATATTTCTTTACAATAAAGTGCAATTGTGCAGTCACTTGTGAAGCGAGCTTTTATAATACATTAGTGCATCATCCTACAACATGCAGTCGGCAGAAAATTGCAATACATGTAGGAACATGGTTCCATGGCCTTGTGAACTCAGTGCAATTTATGAAGTGGCAATTTGAGAAGAAGAACAAACAAAATAAAATAAAAAAACACCTGAATAGCACAGAAGCCACCTGCACAGTAATGGTGAATGGATTTTAGTTGGTGTTATAACCTCTGCTGAGTAAGTCCGAGTGTGTGTTTGGGGAAAATGGAGGGGAAAAAGGACTACTGATCACCACATAATCCTGCAGCTGGTTGCAGTTCAAAGCCTGGAGAAAAAAAGTATGAATACAGTTAGATTTAGTTTGGGGTGCAACATAACTCGAGCGAGGTTTAGTTAAACAGATACTGACTGGAATTACTTTGTGCTAAAGTGGGAAAATCTTAACCCCTAGGGATGGACTACTTATTGCAATATAATCAAATTGCCCTCAGTCTTCCGGTTTGGTTAATATAAGCAGTATCAGTCAATAGTTTATCTTGTAGGGTCAATATTTTCCCACTATATTCCTCAGCTCTGGTCAATATTTCTATATTGTTTAGTGCACTGAGAGACAGGTTCAACAACATACAGCTTGCCATATTTCATTTTAACTCTTTTGCTGCCTGGGGTAGTTTATACTCTTGTGCCAGGCAATTTGTTCTTATTTTTGCACCTTATTATATTAAATTAAAATACCCATATTTTCCCTTCAAGGAAAAGTATGGAAATCATGAATGTATTTTTATTGGCAGACTACGACCTTTCTATAGGCAGTAATGTTTGGTTGATACCTGGTCATGTGGCCATAAAACACCACCTGTAATGTAAACAAAATGCTATTTCTATTCGTAAATGTTGCAGAAAAGACCCCAGATAACGTGTTATTCAACTAAAAATTATGGAAGATTATACTGCAGAACTTCTCTATGCTTGCACTATATAAACAACAAAAATATTTTGTACAGGCAGAAACATGGTATAGTAATGGTACTCTAATTTCTAACAAATAAAAGGTGAGAAAAAATGGTAATGTGCACCTTTGATTTCTTTACAGTTTTTTTTCTAAGTGAAAATCAGCTTACATATAAAGCATATGTATTTTTAAGTTTTTCTGCCACAAGGCTAAGTATGCGACAGTTTGTAAATTGTTCCCACTGACCTAGATTTACATGATGTATATTGTTTTGTGTTATTTTCACGATTCGTATTTTGAATGCAAACAGTTTGATGTTTTGGGTAGGCTTAAAAGCTGTCACTATAAATAACCATACAAAAGCTTACATCTTTGAAATCTACAGCACCAGACCTGTCTACTAAGACTAACAATTTGTGTACATTTGTGCATTTATTTAAAATAATTAATGCATTAATAATGAGTGTCCAAGGCTGATTTGCAGCATTTTGGGTTACCCACCTTACATCCTTTGTACTGGGTTGTACATATATTTCCCCAAAAATAGACAAAATGCCTCATTTCTTAGTTGGCCTCTGCTAAACCCAAACAAATATATGCAGCTGTGCAGGATAATCTAAATAAATATAGTACTGAAGAGGGAGACTGAAAAGTACTATGAATATACATTCCAACTGTTGTCACAAACAAATACTCTGCAGTTGTGGAGTTCTAATACAATAAACTACAGAAAAACCAATGCAGAACTATGCACTTTGGAATTCTATAGCGTGTACCTGTTCCAGAGGTACCATACGTGCATACCTTTACCACAAATGTCTGGCAGAAATAGGTCCTCAAGACATAAGGTGATAAGTTTAGTCTACAGGGGTACATTTGGGCCCATAAAGGAAAATGCACAGCATTGCTTCTTTGGCCTGTAGAAACCCAGAACATCATGCTTACTGTAGGAAAAATATATATTTTCTGAAACTACAAAAATACAAGTTTTAAACATGGATAACATAGCTGACTAGCCAAATGTCTGGTAGCAATTATTTTTCTTTACCCTTGTTGTAACTATGAAAAATGATTGAAATTTGCATAATTTTCACATTTTATCAAACACCCCATTTTTGGATTACATAGAAACATAGAAGGTGATGGCCAACAAGAACAGTGTGGCCCACCTAGTCTGACCTTTTTCCCTACCTAATGCAATACTGCAGACCCTAGTTGATCTGCAGCTTATCCTCTCTTCCCTACTGCAATAGTACTCTTATGTCTATCCCATGCAGTCTTGAATTCCCTTACTGTTTTTGGCCCCACCACCTCTGCAGGGAGGCTGTTCCAAGCATCCACTACTTGTTATGTGAAAAAGTACTTCCTGACATTGCCCCTGAGCCTACCCCACTCTAGATTCATATCATGCACCCTTGTTCTTGTACACCTTCTTTTCTGAAAGATGCTACCCTCCTGTACCTTGTTTATACCCCTAAGGTGCTTGAATGTCTCTATCATATCCCCCCTCTCTCTCTCCTCTAGGGAATACATATTGAGGTCTTCTAGTCTTTCCTCATATGAGTTTTGGTGCAGTCCTTGCACCATTTTTGTTGTCCTTCTCTGGACTACCTCTATTTTGTTTATGTCCTTCTGGAGATGCGGCCTCCAGAACTGGACGCAGTGTTCCAGATCAGATCTCACTAGTGATCTGTACAGTGGCATAACAACCTTTATTCTGCTGGTGATACCTCTCCTTATGCATCCTAGGATCCCACTGGCTCTCCCCACAACCTTCTAACATTGTTTGGTTACCTTTAGGTCCTCAGATATGATTACCCCCAGGTCACTTTCTTGATTGGTTGCCATCAGTACCTCTCCCCCCCATCTTGTACTCCTCCCTTGGATTTCTGTGCACCAAATGCATGATTTTGCACTTCTTTGCATTGAGTCTTAGTTGCTACACTCTCAACCACTCCTCAAACATGTTTAGGTCTGTTCTCATTTTCTGAACCCCCCCCCCCGGGAGTGTTGACCCTGTTGCAGATCTTAGTGTTGTCTTCAAAGAGGCATACTGTACCTTCCCCTCCAGCCCCTCTGCAATGTCACTTATGAAGACATTAAAGAGGACTGGCCACAGCACTGATCCCTGTGGCCCTCCTCTGGTCACCCCCCTCTCCTTGGATTGAACACCATTTGCCACCACCTTCTGTGTCCTGTCACTCAACCAGTTTCTTACTCAGTTTACCACCTTAGGGCCCACTCCCAGGCTGCCAAACTTATTTACCAACCTCCTGTGTAGGACGGTGTTGAAGGCCTTTCTGAAATCTAGGAAGGCCACATCCACCGCCCCACCCTGATCTACTTCCCTGGTCAACAGTCAAAGAAATCTTTCAGATTTGTTTGATAAGACCTTTCCACTGTGAAGCCATGCTTCCTTGGATCCTGTGCTCTGCTAGATTCAAGAAATATCCCAATCCTTTCCTTTAGCGGTGACTCCATTAATTTCCCCACTACCGAGGTAAGGCTGACTGGTCTATAGTTGCCAGCCTCTACAGAAAGCATTTGTTTTAGTGGTACCACATGTATGTATCTTTACCACAGATATCTGGTAGAAATCAGTCCTAAACCTGCAGGGTGGTAAGTGTATTTTAAAAGGGAAAATGCTGACTCATAATGGAAAATGCACAGCCCGGATTTTCTGGCCTGTAGACATTCAGGACACCATGATACCATACAAAAGTATACATTTTCTGAATACTGGTTTTAAACATGAGTAACATCACCTGCTACTCAAATGTTTGCTGCCTATAATCCTCCTCTACATTTGGTACAACTATAAAAACTGTTGGACATTTGCATGATTTCCACACTCCAAAAGTGTATGTAACATAGGTGCACAAACACCATCTTTGTGGATTCTATAGAGAGGACTGGTTACACTGGTACTATATTTATGTACCCATACCACAAACATCAGGTAGAAATAAGCCCTAAATTTATTTATTAAATTTTGGTGACCAGGTAGGACCACTGAGCCCCGAAATTCCCTTTTTCAGGGGCGACCCAGGATAACAATACAAGTTATAAGAATGAACGACATAAGGAACATTTGAGGCATTGTGAGTTACATCATAGGTGGTTACAGTAAAGAAAAATAGTGGATATAGGCATGGTTACAGGCATGGTAAAAGAAAAGCAGTGGATACAGGCATGGCTGACAGGCACGGTAAAAGAAAAGCAGTGGATGCAGGCATGGGTACAGGCATGGTTATCATCATGACATGTAAGCAATTGGTAGTACTTTGCATATAGTTTATTCAGGGGTTACACGTGGCCTCTGGCGAGCAGTCTGTATAAGGCAGGTAGTAGGAAGGTTAAGCTAGGAGAGGGGAGTTGGAGAGGAGGGGAGTACCTTAGGAGCTTTAAGCGCCATGACAGTGGCATGTGCTTGAGGTCAGCAGATGGGACTTAAGCCTGGTGTGGAAGTTCATGAGTGAGGAGGAGGTCTGGACCTGGGGAGGGAGCTTTTTCCATTGGCAGGCTGCTTGGAAGGAAAAGAATCTTCCACCAGCATTTGTCCTTACCCTAGGGACTTCTAATAGCATTCTATCTGAGGTCCTTAGGTTCCTTGGGTTGTGTTTGAGGGTTATGATCCCGGCAATGCTTGGCGGAGCGTGGGGTTTGAGAAGCTTGTAGGCCTGGACAAGCAAGGGGTGTTGGAGGCGGGCAACCAATGTGGGCCAATGAAGATTGGCCAAAGTGTCACAGTGGTGATGTCTCGGGTGGTCTAAGGTTGCGAAATGAGCCATTTTATTATATAGGGCTTGCATCCTGGTAATCTCTTGTTTAACCATGCCCTGTATAATAGGAGCCACAAAGGTCAGGTTGGGTAGAAGGATGCTGGTAGCTATGGAGAGCCTGGCTTCAGGGATGAGTTGGTCCCTGAGTCGGTACAGGATGCCAATTTTCTGATGTAGGATCCTGGTGACCTGGTCCACGTGTTCCTTATATATGATATTCTGATCCAACGTGAGGCCTAAGTATTTAAGGGAGAGGACTATGTTAATGGCTTTACCAGAGAGTCAGGTTAAGGAGAGGGATGAGGACCTGTCAAATCCCAGGGATCTTGGCCCGAATAGCATTGCCTTAGTCTTGTCGGCATTTAGTACCATTCTATTCTTACATAGCCAGTCTCTAGTGAAGTGAGATCCTTTTGGAGTAGAGGGCCTAGGGCAACCACGTCACACAGGGGTCAGAAGATGACAGTATCATCAGCGTACTGCACAACTGAGCTCTCCCTGCAGTGGGTACGCAGGTCATTGGTAAACAAGAAAAACAGGAGGGGGCCTAGAATTGAGCCCTGAGGTACACCCTGGTTTAGGGGTAGTGGGTCAGACATGGTCCCTTTCCATGAGACCCTCTGTGCTCTGCCTGATAAGTAGCTCCCAAACCACTTCAGGGCATGATTGTCTAGGCCTATATTTTGCAGCTTCTATAGCAGCAAGTTGTGGTCGATGAGGTCAAACGCCTTGGATAAGTCTATAAAGACTGCACCAGTGGCTATCCCTTTGTCTATTGCCCAGATAACTTCATCCGTGAAGTTAATGAGGGCAGTGTCAGTACCATGGTTTGTTCTAAATCCATGTTGAGAGGGGGCAAGAAGCTGATGAGGTTCCAGGTAGTCCCTGAGTTGATTGTAGATGACTCTTTCTTGCACCTTAGCAAGTGAGCAAAGGAGGGAGATGGGCCTGTAGTTGTTGAGTTTTTCCCTGAGCCTCCCTTTGTGAATAGGGACAACATTGCCATGTTTCCACGGGTCAGGGACTGCTCCTTCCCTCAGTGATCGATTGAAGAGCATGGTTATAGGCCAGGCTAAGGAGTTAGCTCCTGCCTTGAGTAGCCAAGGGTTGATACTGTCGGGTCCCCCTGACCCTTTCGGTTTCAGGTTCCTTAGGAGGTTTAGTACTTCTGTGCATTTAGCCAGTCTCAGGTGAAATGGGGGTACTTCCATGTGAGGTGGTTCATCTGAGGTAGCGGGAGAGTCTGGGGAGACAGGCAGGTCTTGTAGGCCTCGAGGTCTGGGAAGTGCCTGTTAAGGGCAGCCGATATTTGAGAAGGGTCAGTTGTGAGCTGACTGTTAATCTCCATGGGACAGGACTCAGGCTTTTTGCTGCCCTTGATCAGGTCATTGATATGATTCCAGAATTGCTTGGGGTTGCCCAGGCTGGTTTTCTAGAGGTGTGTTAAGTAATCTCTCTTATCGAGTTTTATGGCTCTCTTGGCTTTGTTCCTCAGGGCTTTGTATTCAGCGAGATCTGCCATGAGGGAGGAAAGCCTAAACTTTTTCCAGGCTTTTTCCTGAGTAGCCATTAGGGCTTTGAGGGAAGGAGAGATCCACTTGTAGCAGCTGCCTTTAGCCCTCATTCTCTTCATTGGAGCAAAGAGGTTGGCCGCTGTGGTTAGTTCATCCTGCAAGTATTGCACAGCCTCAGTAAGAGTAGGGAGAAGTTTTATAGGGTTCCGGTCCAGACTACCTGGGTAGCAATTGTATTGTAGTTCAGAGAACTTGGAGAAGTCACGGGTGGAGAGAATTCTAGGTTGGACCTTGGGTGGTTTGTTTTTCCATATACAGAAGATTGGTGAATGGTCACTCAGGGAGTCTGCCATTGTGCCCGCACTCTGTATATTAGTGGGGTTAGACACCAGAGCCCAGTCAAGGGTGGTGTGGTTCCCAGTTTTGTAATTAAGTCTGGTCAGTTCAGAGATGACTTGCGTCAGACCTGCTTCATGGGTAAATGACTTCGAGGCATGACCAGGGTCCAGTTAATGTTGAAATTGCCCAGGATTAATTGCTCCGTTGTTATCTTGGTAGCCATATTGTTTGTGATGGCTTCAAGGGATTTGAGGGCTGATTTTGGTAGGTGGTAGATGCAGCCAATTGTTAGTAGTTTGGTGTGCCCTAGGGTTATCCAGATGTATATGCTCTCTTTCTCAGCAGTAGGATTAATCTGCTGGGGTAGAGGTGACACAGAGAGGTCATCCTTAGTGTAGATTAGGACCCCACCCCATTTTCTGGTTTCTCTGTCATTGCAGTAGCTATTGTAGCCCATGACCTGAATCTCGTGGTCATGGATGTGGGCTTTTAGCCAGGTTTCGGAGATGGCTAGTAAGTCTGGTTTGTAGAGGTCCAACCAGGCCTGGACTTCATGTATTTTTGGTCTAAGACTACATATGTTCATATGTGCTATCTTCAGACCCTTGGTGGCCGCCCATTGATGGTCCTGGGGGGATGCTACCAAGGTATTGGGTACCTATGGGCCAGGGTTAGGTTGGATATCACCTGATAGGAGAAGTAGCAAGACTAGTAGCCTGAGAAGTTTAGTGCTAGGTATTGAGATGAGGTGTCTTCGACGCATCCTGCTCATATAGTAAAGCAGAATAGCATACACCCTTTTTTCTGATCTCATGCTCTGTTAAGAGACTAGATATACTTGAGATAGGGTAGCTGCTAAGGAAGTCATGTGGGGGGATATATGTAGATTGCTCACTGGTTCTGGGGGGAATGGGTCTATGAGCCTGTCCACCCAGAGTAGGGTCAGTGAGTAGATTATGGCAAGTAGTACACCCCTATTTAAAAAAAAAACAAACTTCTATTACACAGTTGAAATGTGCTTAGTTCTATCGAAAATCTATTTGTAAAAAGTGCCAGATGGCTGAAGCAAGGCAAAAGTCCTGGCCAATCAGGGTGGGTTTGCTGGAAGCACCCGTGTTCCAATTGGCTGCGCTGTCCCGTACCTTCCAAGGAGCTGCAGGCGGGTGTCCTGGTCTCAGTCGGTGGCTGGCTGGGTGCCGGCCAACCGTGGGGGAGCTGAAGTAGCCCTGTTCAATGGATCGGGTGTTAAGTGAATTTTAAAGGGATGAATGTGGGCTCATAATGGAAAATGCACAGCATTAATTCTCTGACCTGTAGACATTCAGGACACTATGCAGGGATTTATTTAACTCCAAAAATTGATTAGCGTTTCGCTCTTAAAAGTGCTAAAACATTGTGAAAATGCATAGCACTTGCCTCACTGTGTTTGACAAACATAAAACTTCTAGAAAACCTATACAAATACTTTCTGAACAGCTAGCATTGTCCCAAGGAAAAAACTGCTAATCAATTATTTAAAACCCTGCTATGGTACCATAGGAAAATTATAAATGTTCTGAACCTGCACAAAATTCTGGTTTTAATTAACGGTAAAACTGCCTGCTACCTAAATGTTTTCTAGCCATAATCCTCCTCAAATTTGGTACAACTATGAAAAATAATGGACATTCGCATAATTTTCACACTTTAGTGAACCAAACGTCTACGTAACCTAGGAAGCAAGTTCAAGAACACCAGATTTTTGGATTCCACAAAGATTACCAGTTACACTGGTACCACACCTGTGTTCCTTTACTACAGAAGTCTAGTAGAACTGAACCCTAAATATATAGTGTGCTAAGTGTACTTTAAAGGGGAAACATTTGGGTCCATAATGGAAAATGTCCAGCATTGATTCTCTAGCCTGTAGACATTTAGGACAGTAGGGTACCATAGAAGAAGCATATATTTTCTGAAACCACACAAAATAATGGATTTAAACATGGGCAACACTGCCTGCTACCAAAATATTTGCTACCAGTAGTTCTCCTTTACATTTTGTACAACTATGAAAAATAATGGAAATTTACATAAGTGTCACATTTTAGCAAACTAGGGGCCAGATTTTCAAAGGCCAGAGAATGACGCATGGTGCTTGCATAACAAAAAACAAACAAAAATGATGCAAGGAGCAGGATGCATCAAAATTTGTGTCAGTTCTGATTTTCTGATGGTGCTTGTGTCAGAAACAGGTCTGCATGTGCCAGACCTTCTTGCACCATACTTGTGTCAAACAAAGGCCTAGGCCATCTTGGAAGGGATGCCTACATCACAGAAATGATGCACCATCCTCTTATTTGGGATTTTCAAAGAATGTAGTTCCTATCCTTCTGCCTAAGATGCATTTTGCTGTTGACACTAGAGCATATAAATAAGCCCACATCAGGTGAGCAGACCTGACTGTGTTACTATGAATAGCATTCTGCTGCAAGAGTCAAGCTCTGTATACATTGTAATGCTTTCTCAAGTACTGTAGCATGTAAAATACTGCTTCCAGAGGCCATTTCATCTGCCATAATGTTTGACTCCGCTTGCATCATTCTTGCTCCATGCTCCGTATTTTTGACTCAACTTGCATCATCCTTGCTTCATGCATCATATTTCTGACTCAGCTTGCATAATTCTTGTTCCATGCAGCTTGCATTCTCGCTCCATGCATCCTATTTTTTTGACTCAGCTTGCCTCATTCTTATCCTGCATCATTCTCGCCCCATGCATATTTTTGATGCAGTGGAGCTCTTGCATCATTCTGGAAGGCTTTACCATAGAGAATGCTTTTCTTGCAAAATACAGCGCACAGTATTTGGCACACCTGGATTTGATGCAGGATGGTTGCTTGATGCACCTTGCATGGGTCTAATGGCCCATTGAAATCAGGCCATAGATGTCCATGTAATATTTATTTATTGAAAATTTCAGAGAATACCTTTGAATACAAGTGCTCTTTTACAAAGGTTCCAAGTCAATAAGTGAGATTATAAAGCAATATAACAAACACAATAAGCGCGTTCCAGTCAAATGAAGTCAAGTGAGTACAAATTTAGTCAAACAAGTACAAATAAATAGGCTGGATTAATGGCATACAATTTTACAATAAGGCAGGAAGACAGAATCAGTGTAGAACAAGCACAGTAATGGTACGTGGCCTCAGAGCTACAGCCTGACACAGGGACTCAAGTTAGATTGATTTTTTTTTGTTACTTTCTATTTTTGTCCCCCATTTTCACCATGTCAGTTTAGAAGATTTATTTATTTATTTATTGAAATCTCAGATTAACACTTTTGAGCTAAAAGCTTGTTTACAAAGGTTCCATGTCATAAGGCAATAGACAAGGTACATAGACATAACAAAACAGACAGCGGTACATACAGCAGGCAAGTACATATGGTACATACAGATACAGATTCAGGCAAGCACAGTTACAATACATCAGGTAGGAGAGGTCAATTTTATTGTAACAGTACTTAGAGCATACCTAAGGTGGACAAGCAATTTATAGTGGTAGCTGAGCGTTAGAGCATGCAGATAGAGTTAAGGAGGGTCAGAAGTGGTGGTGATCAAAGGAGGGGGAGGACAGAATAGATGAGAGCAAGGGGAGGTTGGGGCAGAAACAAAGGGGATGACAGATAAGGGGGTAGAGTGGTCAGAGGGGTGGGACTGGATAAGAATCTACCTAGGGTTA
The DNA here is from genome assembly GCA_016271365.2 of Neoceratodus forsteri. Classification (NCBI taxonomy): domain Eukaryota; kingdom Metazoa; phylum Chordata; order Ceratodontiformes; family Ceratodontidae; genus Neoceratodus; species Neoceratodus forsteri. The sequence goes on along the minus strand of CM028131.1, from coordinate 884,823,382 downwards.
CATAAGTAGCTGATAGGGCAGGGCTGGGTAATGTGGGGGAGAGGGATATAGGAAAGGGTTTTAATGTGGGGGTGGGTGGGGGAAACCATGGGGAAGAGGGTGAACATGGGGGGAGAATATTTGTGAAAAGAAAGCAGGAAGGAGGGGTGATAAAGAGGGGAGCGTGGGGGTAAGTGCTCAGTGGGGTCACACCAGGTAGTGGAGGAAGTTGGGGGGTGGAGATGGGTGCTATCCAGGACAGATAAGCTATCAATAACTGTAGGATTAGGCAGGTGACACAAGTTACAGTTGTATTGAACTGTTACGGTCGCCTTCAGTGCTGTCTTACACTGTTCAACCATAGGTAAATTGAGCAAGGTATCAGGCAGCTCATTTAACCAGTCAGCAGCCCTAATAGTGAATGGACGTTTGCCCAGCTGAATGCGGCAGAAAGGCAGTTCAAGGGCATTCCGAGCCATGCTCCTGGTGTTGTAGAGAGTGGCCACTGGGTGGAAGCAGTGAGTTAGGGCTGGGGGGAGGGGGGTTAGGCCCAGTAGTGCCTTCTTTGCTAGCAGACATGTCTGGAACTTAATTCTGATAGGTAGGAATGACCACTTTGTTTGTGTGCAGCTATGGGTGCACTTGTCAGCCCCAAGGGCAAAGCAACGAGTCTTATTACAGGTCAGATTTGTTCTGCTGAGAACTGAGTTGCAGGCAGTTGCACAGACACGGAGACCATAGTCAACTTGTGACAGTGCTGAGCTTTCCCTCATGAAGCATCTAGCATCAGCAGTGAGGTTCACCCAGTTACGATACAAGGCTTTCAATCTTCTGTTTACCATGGACATGAGGTGGCTAACATGAGAAGCAAAACTTAAAGTATCATCCATGATCACCCCGAGGTATTTAAAGATTTCCACCTGTTCATGTATATGTTCCAGGTCACTGCGGATGGAAAGGGGGGGGGATACCTTTTTCTTCATTTGTGGGCTTGTGAAGAGCATTGTCTTATCTTTTTTTGTAATTTAGAACCATTTTGTTTTGGGAGAACCATTTTTAAAGGACCTCAAAATTACCCTGGAGGATGGTGGTAAGGCTGCCAAGATTATGGTTCTTGGAATAAATAACAGCATTGTCTGCATACAAAAGCACATTTACAGTCTAACAGACATCAGGCAAGTGGTTTGTGAATAAGCCAAATAGTAGGAAGCCCAGTCTGGAGCCCTGGGGAACACCAGTGGATACCTTCCTAACATCTGACAAGGAGGCATCCGTCTTAATGCGTTGGGTGCAATTGGTGAGATAACTCTGGAACCAGGTGACTGTGTCCTGTGACAGGCCTAGGCCATGGAGTTTATGGAGAATGAGCTTACAATTGACCAAGTCATACATAATAGTAATATAGGCTGTAGGTGAACCCAAACCACCTTTGTGGATTGCAGTGACAATACCCATTACAGTGGCATTACATTTATGTACTTTTACCACAAAAATCAAGTAGAAATAAGTCCTAAACCAAAGGGTGATAAGTGTATTTCAAAGTGGAAAAATCTGGTTTCATGATGGAAAATGCACAGCACTGATTCTCTGGTGTGTATACCTTAAGGCCACTACAGTACCATAAGAAACATATATGTTTTCTGGAATTATGCAATATACTGGTATTAAATATGGGTAACATTGCCTGCTGCCCAAATGTTTTCTACCCATAATTATCCTCAACATATGGTGCAACTATGAAAAACAATAAAAAATTGCATAGAATTCACACTTTAGCAAACCCAATATCTATATAAAATACGATACATGTGTATGAGCACCCCATTCTTGGATTTGAGAGACAGCACTGATTACAACAGTACCAAAAGTATGTATCTTTGCCATAAAGTCTGGTAGGAATAAGCCCCTAACCACATAGGTAGCTAACTGTATTTTAAATCCTGTGATAGCAGGTTTGTAGCTTGTTGTGCCAAGGATCCTTTGGTACAGGTGCAAGTTTCTGCTATCTGTACAATTATCACACCCTGAAAAAAGCCAAACATGGGATGATTTTATACTTGTAAAATGAGACAACCAGATAATTAGGTTGAAAATGGCTAAAATATTAATTTTTTTTCAGTAGTTTATCTGTGGAGCCTAATTCAATGGAGGACTATGGGTAGCAAATATTTGGTGAGGAGGCCTTCTCACACATCTTTTAATTCCTCATGTTGTAACCTTTAAACAATCTATCAAGAGGGGATGGGAGAGGGGGAGGGTGAATCTAAGGAGGGGAGGAGTGGGAGGGACAGCTGTGAGATGAGGGGCTAGCTGCACAATTGAGTAGACTCAACAGACCATGAGGCCTATTTCTACTGGCATTTTCATATGTTTGTATGTTCGTAATGTATATTGTACCCTGGGTTATGTAATGCTTTGAGGTGTTCTGGGGTGAGAAATGTGGGCAGGAAGGTGCTGCATGACAAACAATGTTAGTACATAGGCATAAATTAATAGGTAGGTGTGAACACAATTCCATTGTGAGGTTGCATGCATGTATTTATTTAAAAAGTTGACCCAGGAAGTACATACTGAACAGATAACAGATAATTTCCGGATGAGTCCTAGGGAGAGGGGAGGGGAGGGGAGATAGCTAACAATATAGTAATAAGGTAAATACAAATAAATAGTACAAGCAGAATCAAGAATTTAAGGCAAAAAGTAAATGAAGGCAAAACTAGAGAATTAAAACACTCTAAATAGATACAGAAATGAAACAAAAACAGAACAGTAAGAGAGGGCAAGATACGAGAATAGAGAAAGGAAGAGGGTTCAAAGGCAGTTGCAAGAAGGACTGCAAAAGTCAGAAAGAAGAGACTTTAGGGAGGAGGTAGAAGAGGCAGAAGGAATAGAAAGGGGAAGGGAGGACCAAAGTTTAAGAAAGTGGAAAGAAACGTAGCTTGACCACTAAATTTTGTAGGAGGGATATTAAGAGAATGGAAAGTACTGTTGTGAAAAGGGCAGGAGGAAGAAGGATGAGGGGAAAGAAGGGTTTTGATACAGGAGGAAAGGAAGCCAAACCAGAATTTGAACAAAAAAGAGATACAATGGGAAAGGCGCCTAGCAGCAAGAGAAGGGAAAGAAAGAGCTGAGTAAAGAGAGCAGTGGTGCATACGATAAGGGCAGTCTAAAGCAAAGTGGCAGAAAGGATGAAAAAGGGGGTCCAGTCTGACAAGGGAGGTTTTACGGGCACTACAGTAGACTAAGCCACTGTAGTCAAAAATTGGAAGGCTCATTTTTAGTACAATTTCTCAGCAGGCAGGGAATGGAATACACACCTTGTTCCTGTAAAAAGCATCAAGCTTAGGGGGAAGCTCATGGTGAATTGCATCAACGTGCACAGAGAAATCAAGATGCCAGTCAAGGCAGACCACAAGGTACTTAAAGCAGGAGACATCTTCAAATATAGAACCATCAAGGGTATTAAACAGGGGAGGAGAAGTAAGTTTGGCAAGCCTCTGACAGGTATGAAAAGTCATAGAGACTGTTTTTTTGGCATTAAGAGACAGTTGGTGTACCTTGAACCAATGCTGAATGTTGTCAAAATGCAACTGAAGTCTGGAGGTAAGATTATGGGGAGAGGAGCCAGAAGGAAAAAGAACTGTGTCATCAGCGTACATATGAATGGATGTGGAGGAACAGACAAAGACAAGGTCATTTAGGAATGGTGAAAGAGAATAGAACCCAGGACAGACCCTTGAGGGATGCCTGAGCTAATGGAGAGAGAAGGTGAAATGGATTTACCTATCCAGACAGCTTGAGATCTGCCTTAAGGTATGAACAAAACCAGCTGACTGAAGGAAAAGGCTAGCAGCTTTAAGTTTGTCCAGTGGAAGGGGATACGCCAGAGTGTCGAAAGCTTTAGCAAGATCAACAAAAATGGCAGAAGTCAGCAGTCCTTTAGCCATGCCCGTAAATATGGAATCAGTGAGCCGAAAGAAGGAGGCAGAAGTGGAGTGGGGTTTCCTAAAGCTAGACTGGAAGTGAGTAAAAAAGGAGGCATTGTCAAGAAAGGATGTAAGCTGAGATAGAACAATACCCTCCTGTAACTTAGCCAAGGTTGGAAGGAAGGAGAGAGATTGGACAAAAGTTACCAAGAGAAGTGGGATCACCGCTTTTGTGAAAGGATATGATGGTAGCCTGTTTCCAGAAGTCAGAAACAGTAGAAGAGGAAAAGGAGAGATTTAGAAGTAAGGTAATGGGAAGAGCAATGGCAGGTGCAGAGTGAAGGAGAAGCTTAGGATCAAGCTCATCAGAACTACTCCACTTTAATGGATTAAGGGAAATCACGGCCTTAAAGGAAAGCTGCCTTTGAATGGGACTCCACCCCAAAGGCACTCCCCAGTTTAGGTTTTATCTGAAAGTAGCATTTCCTCCACATAAAGTACTTTATTTAACAAGGAAAAGTCCACTACCTGGAAGTATGGCGGATGTGGGGGGGGGCTCCATTAACTGTAAAGGTGTGGCACTGCACCTTTACAGTAAATGGAGCCCCCCTTGTGTCCGCCATACTTTCGGGTAGCGGACTTTTCCTTGTTAAAATAAAGTACTATGCGGTGCAAGAAAATGCCACTTTTCAGATAAAAAGCTAAACTGGGGGGGGGTAAGCTTTGCGGAGGCAGAAGCCCCATTTGAAGACAGCTTTCATGTGAGGGAAATAGCAGGAGTAACAGGAGAGAAGGAGAAAAAAGGAGGAGAAGACAGATATTTGCACCTGTGTTGCCAGAATATGCTGGAAAAAAAATCAAAAATAGTGTAATTTTGCCCAGGCAGTATAAAATAACGAGGCACGCAGGTTGAAAAAGAATGAAAATTGCATGTTTTCTGTAATTTACATTATTGTGCATAATTTACTGGACAATTGTGGGTAGCAAGTCTTTGGATGTAAAGATTACCCATGTATGGAATTCTACATTTTCTGCAGTTTCAGAAAATACTGTATATACTTTTCCTATAATGATAAATAAATAAATGAAATAAAAATGACCTATTATTCTTGGTTTGTACAGGCCAGAGAAGTGATACTAAGCACTTAACATTCTGGACCCATTTAGTACCTTACAACTTATAACAATTGTATATGACTCCTGCTCCCTTTGCTGAGATAGGTAAATTAATATCCTGCCCCCCCCAAGTATTTCTAACATATCATGTGGCAGCCTTGGCCTGCTTTTCCCATATAGGATGACTAAGCATACCATACTCTTTCAATTAAAAACCATAGCCTGAGGTCCCCTGAACAAAAATTTTGTGGGTGCTCAGATGGGTGAAATAATAACCTACCCTGATATGTTTTAAACCTGGAAATTGACTGACTTGGCCTTCTCCTCCCACATTAGAATGAGCATTTGTGCCTATCTTTTTTGGGGGGAGGGGGGGTCTAGCCTTTCTTTCACCGTGTGGGATCATTCTGCAGCAGCACCATTCAGTCAGTCTGGTTACACACTCTTTTCCTTCCATTTTAGGTTTCAAAATTTGTACCATTTACTAGAATTCCATGAGGGGCACATTTCAGGGAAAGGTACTGCTTGAGTGTTATTCACCATTTGAACAGCAGAAGGGACTCATCCACTGAGACTTTTTGAGAGAGGCTGTACCTCTCAGAGCTCTCTGGCAGGGTGTCAGGCTCAGACTGTGCGTCAGGCTTGGACAGCATATCATGCTCAAGGTGAACATCACCCTCAGGTAAAAAAAAAAAAACAGACTACTAGCCAGCTCAGTGGTACTGAGAGTTGAGGTACTGGATGCCACACCTTGCGCCAAGCCAGTGACCTGGGTTCGGGAATGGACTCAGGATACCGGGGGTTGGCAGGGGAAGGAGAGGATTGAGCATCTGGAGGACTGATCTCCTTTCCTGGGGTGGGTTGGGGAGCTTGCCTCGCTCTGTAGTGGCCCCCACAGTGGAGACTTGGAGCACTACAGAGTGGTGCTGCAGATAGGGTCAAGAAAAACAGGAAAAATGGCATCTCGACCAACCTGATGATGGCTGCCTGGACCTTCGTAGCCATGGAGTCCCCTGATAGCCAGGACCGACCTCATCAGCTCCCAAGGCCAAGAAAGGTAAGCCACAAGGCACTTTCTCTGCGGAAGGAGAGGACCCACCTGACGAAGGGATACATTAAATTATCCTGGGGTGGCTGCAATATGAGGCACGAGTTGGAGACGGGGGTTCCCGGGGGAAGTGAGTGCCATCCCTAATGGCCCGAAGGAGAGGCCGATTGAGACATAGGGGAATATAAATAAATAATGCAAAAAAAAAAAAATAATACATTAGACTTTGGAAAGAATGTCTGGCTCAGGTAGAGTATCAGGGCATCAGGCTCAGGCAGGGCATCAAGCAGTACAGTGCAGAGCCACCATGATGATATATGGTTTAGTGGGCAAGACATACAGGGAGAGGCTGCAGGTCTTGAACATGTACACCCTCGAGAAGAGAAAGGAAAGTGGTTATACATGACTGAGAGACACAAGCACCTACATGGGACAAATTGGGTGGATGCCAAGGAACTTTTCTCCTTAAAATCAAATACAGGGTTGAGGGGGACCTCATTAAAACTTGCAGGTGGGGATTTAAAAGGGATGTCTGTAAGCATTTATTCACGGAAAGAGTAGTTGACAAGTGGAACAAACTGCCAGAGGAGGGTGGTACAAGCCAAATCAGTGAGCGACTTGAAGCAGGGATGGGACAGGCATATGGGATTAGTTAGAAAAAGAGGGTGCAGACACAAAGAGGATGTACACCCACTAGGGCTAGTGCAGAGTAGTCAGATAGGGTGGGCACAATGGATGAGCCGACATGTCTTTTTCTGCAATTATTGCCAATGTGTCTGTATAAGCTCAGGTAGGGCTTCAGACTTGAGCAGGGAGTCATGTTCGGACAGGAAGAAAAAATTACTTACCATAGTAATTGTGTTTCTTCCCAGTGATGCTCAGATGTTCTTAACTTTATGCAGTGAGCCTGTAGGGTTGGACTGCTTAGAGAGATGGAACACATGCAAAGGATGGAACACTTTGCACATGAGCAGCTTTCAAACACTGCCTCTACTAACTGCCTGTGTTCTAACCTCTTCAGATTTTATAAAGGAGCCTGAAAAGATGGCTCAGGATAATGCACTAATACTAAGAAATTCTTATCATTAAAATTGGGGTTACCCAATAATCTGGATTTTAGTAACAATAGTCCTCCAACTGGAGGAAAAAAAGTTAAAATAAATTAGAACAACATGCCAGAAAAATGTTCCCGAAAATAAACACAATGAGCTCCGTTCACCTACTTGTACAGATGCAGAGGATAATGTTCCTCAAGGGTGTAAAATGATAAGTGGCACCAGCATGCCAAGTGCAGAGGCTGAAGTTCTGGAAGGGGAGGTAGGGAGGGAAGTTAAGAATATCTGAGCATCACCGGGAAGAAACACAATTACTATGGTAAGTAATTTTTTCTTCTAACCCCAGTAATGCTCAGTATATTCTTAACTTTATGCAGACTATCAAGCAGTATCATTGGAGGTGGGTACAAAGCTTTATTTTGGAAACTGCTGTACCAAACTTAGCATCACTTCTGGATAACTTATCCAGGTTGTAGTGCTTTGTAAAGGTGTCTACTGTTTTCCAGGTAACTGCTTTCCATATATCCACTAATGGGACGTCCCTGGCTGTTGCTAGAGTAGCAGCTGTCCCTCTTATAGAATGAGCCCTTAATCCTGATGGGGGCTCTCTGCCAGCACTAGTGTAACAGAATTGGATACACTGGACTATCCGAGAAATAGTTCTTTTTGAGGCTGGATTACCTTTTCCCACATCCCCATAGGTCAGAAACAACTGCTTTCTACCCTGTCTAAGGTCCTTAGTGGGTGTCATGTAACTAAGGGCCCTCTTCACATCTAAACTGTGCAGCCTTCTTTCACCAGAAGTGGAGTGCTCAGTGAAAAAGTCAGGCAGGGTGATAGATTTATTTAAATGAAAATCAGAAACTACCTTGGGGAGGAACTTCCTGTTTGTTCTGAAGACTACTTTATCCCTATGAAAAGAGATATAGTCCTGATCAATACAGAGAGCTTGAAGCTCACTGATTCTTCTTGCAGAAGTCATTGCCACTAGGAAAACTGTTTTCCAAGTGACATATTTAAGGTGAGCTGTGGCCATGGGCTCAAAGGGAGCAGCCATCAGCTTAGCTATACACACATTCAGATCCCAACCTGGGACAGGTGGCCTGTGAGGACGATGCAGATGATCCAGGCCCTTAAAAAACCTTTTGAAAATAATGTTAGAAGCCAATGTCACCTTTTTCCAAGCAGAGAGACAAGCAGACACTGCAGCAAGGTGAACCCTCAAAGAACTGGATTGTAGACACAGGGAGTGTAAGTGAGTGAGATACACCAATACCTCTGTAAACTAGCTTGGGCTGGAACCAGAGTCTTGTCCAAACACCAGATAGAAAATCTCTTCCTTTTGGAAGAATAATTCTTTGTAGTTGAGGGTTTTCTGTAACCTCTTAGAATAATTAAAACAGGTTCAGAAAGTTTTAAATCAGCGTATTCGAAGTCAAGAGCCAGACCTTGAGATTTAGAGACTTGAGGTTAGGGTACAGTAAGGTTCCCTGATTCGAGGTCAATAGGTTGTACCTCCTAGGAAGATGTATTGGATTTGCAACAGACATTGAGAGCAAAAGAGAGTACCATGACTGCCTCGGCCAGTCTGGAGCTATCAAGATCAGAGATGCTGTATGGGATCTGAGCTTGGCCAGTACTCTGTAAATGAGAGGGAAAGGAGGGAAAGCATAGAGGAACCTCCCTGACCAGTCCAGACTGAGGGCATCCAGAGGAAAGGTTCCCTGATCTGGAGGTCTGCAACAATACTGTGGCAGGTGGTGGTTCTGGTGGGATGTGAACAAGTCCACTTCTGGAGTACCCCACCTTCTGAAAATAACTTGGACCACCTGCCTGTTTAGGGTCCACTCATGATGGGCCAGGTTTATTCGACTCAAGGCATCTGCCAGGGTATTGACCTTCCCTGGCAAGTGAATTGCTTGCAGAGACACCTCTAATGAATAGGCCAGAGTCCAAATCCTTATGGCCTCCAAGCAGAGGGGCCCCGACCTTGTGCCTCCCTGCTTGTTTATGTAATACATTGTGGTGGTATTGTCTGTTCTGACCTGCACCACCTTGCCCTTGTCTAGGTGGGCAAAGGTTTTTAAAGCAAGCAGCGCTGCTCTGAGTTCCAAGATATTTATGTGCTGAAGAGATTCTGAGGCTGACCAAGTACCCTGAGTTGTGTGATCCCCTATATGGGCACCCCAGCCGAAGAGGGATGCATTTGTTGTGAGGATCACTGAAGGATTCTCTTTTTGAAAGGGAACTCCCTGCCTTAAGTTGGATTCCTCCTTCCACCACAGGAGAGCCTGTAGCAGTGACCTTGTTACTGGGATAAGCTTTGAGAAAGAATATTTTCTTTGGCATCAGTGGGACCTGAGGTGGAACTGAATGTCCCTCATGTGAAACCTTGCACCCAGGACTGTACCTGTGGATGCAGCCATGTGGCCTAATAGCTGAAGAAACTGTCTTGCAGTTTTTGAATTGTGGAGCTTGAAAGAGTTTGCTATTATCTGAATGTTTTTTACCCTTTCCAGGGGGCAGATATGCTCTGGCCTGTAGGGTATTGATTTATCCTCCTATGAACTGCAACACTTGTGTACGAGTGAAAACTGACTTCTTGTGACTGATTAGAAGTCTGAGGGACTCCAGGAGGTCCTGAGTGACCTTCAGGTGTTGCTGTACCTGTACGGAAGATCTTCCTATGACCAACCAGTTGTCTACGTAAGGGAAAACAGCTATTTCCTGTCTGCAAAGGTGTGCCACTACAGCTGCTAGGCACTTTGTGAATACCCTTGGGGCCGAAGAAAGGCCAAAAAGCAGGGTTGAAAACTGGTAGTACCCTGAAGGGAGCCTGAATCTGAAGTATTTTTTGTAAGACTCCTTTATGGGGATGTGAAAATAGGCATCTTTCAAGTCCAGTGATGCCAACCAGTCTGCTTTTTGAAGTGCTGGCAGGATCAGAGCCAAAGTTACCATCCTGAACTTTGGTTATCTTAAGAACTTGTTGAAAGCTCTTAAATCCAGTATAGGCTGCCACTCTGCACTTTTCTTTGTGGTCAGGAACTATCTGGAATAGAAGCCCTTTCCCCTTTGAGACTTTGGAACTGGTTCCATTGCTTTTAACTGCAGTAAGTTCCGAACCTCTGCCTCCAAGAGCACCTTTTTTGCTAGGGAGGGAGGGAGAGCTGAACACTCTGGATTTTTGAAAGGGAAAGGACTTGAATCCTAGAGACAGACCCTGTCCCACCACCTCCAACACCCACTTGTCTGTGGTGATTTTCAGCCAAGTTTGAAGAAAGTGGGAGAGTCTGCCCCTACAGGTGGGGAGAAAGGGACATGCATTTCAGGGGTCTGTTTGGTTTGAGGCCGAGGCTGAGTATGAGACCCTCGCCTTGAGCCCCTTCTGCCCCTGCCCCTAGAGTAACCCTGCTGTGGGTACTGCTGGTATTGGGGTAATGCACTAGGTTGGAAGAAGGGCCCAGTGTAAAAGGACCTGCCCTGGCCTTCCCTTCCATAAGGCCTGGTGGATGTAGAAGCTCTCTCTTTAGCAGAGTTGCTTCTGTAAGTGGCTTTATACTCATCCACCTTTTTCATATATGCTACAGCTGACTCCCCAAAGAGAGAATTTCCTTCTAGGGGAATATCCAGGGCCTTTAGCTGTGTATCCTGAGTAAGGTTCATGGCCCTAAGCCAAGCAAACCTCCTCTGTGTAACTGTGTTTGCCATCCATCTGGCTGCAGTATCATTAGTGTCAACAGCCATTTGGAACTGATACTTGGCTGCCTCCAACCCAAACCTGGCAGTTTCAGCTAGGTCATCTGACAAGGGTGAGGGAGCTTTCTGGGACATGGCCAGGACTGACTGCCACAGGGATTTTTGGTACTGGGCAGCATATGCCTGGAAGGTAGCCTGACACATAGCCAAAGAGACTGACAGGTACCCTTTGTTGGCCATACTTTCGATTTTCCTAGAGTCCTTGTCCGGAGGGTGTGAGGACAGAGGGACCCTAGCCTTGTCACAGGCAGCCTGCTGTATAACCCCCGGTGGTCAGGGTGGGAGAACAGGAAGTCGGCTCCCTCCCTTTCCAACTGGTACTTCTTATTCATCCTCCTGTCTATCGGAGGGGTGGGACTTGGTGCCTGTAAAATCTTTAGAGCATCCATTTTAAAGAATTTATACACAAGGAGGAGGAGAGCCTTTGTGGGTGTTAACCCCATCATTTCTAAGTGCTCCACCTCCTCCTCATCTTCAATTTGCTTAGTGGTGGAGATGTCAAGGGCATCTGCCATCCTTCTTACAAAGGTGAAATGGGATGAAAAATCCTCAGACACCCTTGGGGAGAACCAAAGTCCTTTTCAGGGGACACTTCTGGTTCTATTGGTCCCTCCTCCTCATCATAATCATCATCATCATCTTAAGTTTCCCCACTTTGAAGGGGAAGAGGATGCACATTGCTGCCAACCTGGGGACCCTTGGGGGGGGGCAGCAGGCTGCTGAGGGGGTACTATTGCCTGTAAGGACTTAATGATTTTAAAAGTCTGAGCAATCTCTTGGGCTGTAGGTACAGGCAAAGTAGTCACAGAAGTCCCCGGTTTGACAGGTGAGGGTTCTGTGTGTTTTAATTTCTTTCCTTTTTTTGCAGGAACCGGAGAGTCAGCCGGCTCAGTTGCTCTTTTAGTTCCCTTTGTGCCCACCTCAGGAGCAGGAACTGAAGAAAGTGTGGGTTTAGCAACAATGTTTTGGGGTATTGGCTGGTCAGAGCCAGAGGGACCCCTAGGAATTTTCTTCTTTAGCCTTTCAAGGCGTTTCTCAACAGTTTTCACAGGGAATGTTTTACATATTTCACATTCCTCACTTAAGTGGTCAAAGCCCAGACAAACTACACAAAGTGTGTGTTTGTCTGCCTTTGCAAAGACCTCTCCACATTGGGTACAGTTTTTGAAACTGGGCTCACCGGTTTTCTTTTTGGGTTTTTCTGACATATTCAAAATTTTAGCAACCACTAAGAAAAACCCAATTTTTTTTTTATCTTATCGGTTTCAGGAACCAAAGAACCCGGACCGTTTGTTCAAAACGGAACCATAGCGGTTCAATAACTGAGATTTATCAGTTTAAAATGTTTACAATTTTAGTCAAATAAAAGAAAATATAGGTTGTTCTTTAGTCAGAGAACCCCGATTTTAATATAAAACTAACCTGGTTCCCCCATGGTTATACCGAACCGAGAGGAACCGAGAAAAACAACAATTTTAATGTAAATAAGATTATCTAGACAAACAAATAGTAGAAGCAGTAAATGAAAACGAAAAGGTATACTTATACAGTATCTGATGTTTTCTTCATGCAGGAGAAAGTGGACAAACGAGACTCCGGGCGACCAGACTTTTCAGGCGGAGAGAAAAATCTGAAGAGGTTAGAACACAGGCAGTTAGTAGAGGCAGTGTTTGAAAGATGCTCACGTACAAAGTGTTCCATCATTTGCATGTGTTCCATCTCTCCGGGCAGTCCAATCCTACAGGCTCACTGCATAAAGTTAAGAATATACTGAGCATTACTGGGGTTAGAAGTTGTGTTCATGCAAGGTTTCAGATTTAAACAGGGTATTAGGCTGTGGTAGGGAGTCACACTCAGGCAAGGTATCAGGCTCAGGTACTCAGGGTGTCAGACTTAGACAAATGCCTGCAATTACATTTGCGGTATTTTGTGCTGAGGCTCTTGCTCTGACTGGGATTCTGTTTCAGGCTGTAGTAGATGCTTGCACTTTTTTTGTGCTTTTATAACTTCCAATCTGCATTGCACTATTATATAAAATACAATACACATATTCATCCAGTAACAAGTTCATGTTTAAACTCTGCAGTGCCTCACTATCACTTTGTTGTTTTAAAGGAAAGCAGCCCAAAACGTGGGCTCCCTCCCTAGGAAAGCTTGCCCTCAGGTTTAGCTCTGACCAGCAAGAGCGGGATTTTCGTGGGCCGCAACTTGCTATATTTGTATTTTTAAAACTCGGGAACCCAGAAGTATGGAGAAGGCAGGAGGATTCCATTTGCTTGAACGGTGCGGCGCCGTACCGCACACTTCAATACAAAAGTATTGACGCGAACAGTGCGTCACCACACCTTTCCGCAAATGGAACCCCCCCGCCTCTTCCATACTTTCAGGGTTCCGATTTCTAAAACTCTAAATATAACTGAGACGCTTCGCTTGTCAAACACTCAACAAGGCTACGCTTTTCTGGGAGAAACCCATTGAGCTGCTCCCTTTAACATCCCTGTACAGGCAAAATAGAAGCAATGTTCTCTTCCCCAGTGATATGATAGCGCCTTGGGATTGTCGTATGAAAGACACTCTATGAAACCAAAGGCTTGGTCTAGTAGTTAAAGTGCACTGGTGAAAACCTGTAGCCCCAAGTTCAAATCCCACTACTACCACATTGTCACAGAGGTGACTATTATCTCAATCTCCCAATTGGGAAACACAGAAAAGTGAACCTGAGCCCATGTCACAGTAGTCCCACTTTCTCAGAGTTACTCTGCCTATAATGACAGCACTGCTCTCTCTCCCCTCCTTTATTTTATTGTACTGTTTTTGGGCCAGGAAAGGTACACTGAACTGAAACGGCAATACATATTCTCATGTCGCTCAATTAGTTCGGTTCTTTGGACATCATATATTTGCACAGTCACAATTCCATGCAATACAGCATACTTATGTTTCCTGTAATAAATAATGCTTGGTTGGAGGAGAAGAAAAGGATTTGGGCATCGATGTTGGAGAAGGACCTAACAGTTACTGGAGATGTGACTCTCCTGGACACTTGGCAAAGTGCTGTACATATACCATTATGGACATGGACAGTCATAAAATACTGAATGCTTCTCTCATTCAAGTTTCAGAAGTAGCTAATTCCAATGTAATGGAAAAAGAAGGATTCATCCGCACTCTTATGTGAATATTAGATGGAGGACTGAAAGTCAGTACTGTAGCAATGGACAGGCATCCACAGATCACAGCACTGATGTCAAGGGGAACACACTTTGAAGGACTGGAACATCAGTTCGATGTGTGGCATGTCTCGAAGTCAACAGTTAAGAAATTGGTGGCCAAATCAAAACAGAAATACTGTGAGCAACTAACTCCATGGATTAGATTAATCTTGAACCACTTTTGGAGGTCTGCTGCAACGTGTGGTGAAAATGCAATGGTGCTTAAGGAAAAGTGGATCTCTGTCTTAGACCACACTGCAAATATACATGTATGGGAGATCAGACTGGTATATTGTAAGTGTGACCATGGCGAACTATCAAGGGATGAGGAAAGGTCGGCAGGCAGATCATGACAGTTCAGCAGTGCTTGCTGGGCAGAGTAGATAAAAGGAAAGAGCTGACCTATGATTAGTTTGGCTGTTTTTTTTTTTTTTACTTTGAAATACACAAAGTTTCCACCCAGCAAGCCAAAACACTGTCACGACCAACTTGGCTGATGACTGATGTGACACTGATAAGCCCCTTGCAGACCGCTCTGCACTGAACCAACAGTGTCACACCCCTCAGAAGCCACTCTCCTAACAAAATGTTCACTGTGCGTGCATGCACGGCGAACATAAAAAGTAGAAAAAACACTGCAACACACCAAAAGGCTTTGAATATGATGGAAGACGTGTTACATGTTAGTGACCAAAATTGTAACACCATGCAAATCGAGAGTTAGTCAAATGTCAGGCAGCAAATAGCTGTACTGAAATGCGATGTTACAACTGTGTATGTAAATATGCATTTACTGACAATAACACGTATGTACTGATAAATGAATGTCAATTAATAAAAATACTGTTAACAAACAGGTAATGTATTGTTTTAGTAATCACACACCATACAGGATTATGGAACTTTAATGTCAGTAACATGTACTCAAAATTATTGAAATGATTATATGTTGCATGATGCAAACTTAAGGTATGGAAACAGTGAAAGGTAAACATCCATGAAAGGCATTAATTGCAACAACAAACAAAATTATCCATGCACATTCAACAGCATGGTTTCCATGCAAGAGGTGAATTGTTAACCTCAGTGCTCCAGGACACATTATTTAAAAGATAACAGAACGACACTTGATGAACAGGTAACGGTAATAATGAACACGACAAACATTTTTCACACAGTTTCTAATTGTTTTCTTGAAATTTAGCCAGGAACAACTGTGTCCACATTTCCTCCCCTTCCTCATCAGCATCATTAAATCCCTTATAAACTCCACTCTCCTCTGGCCATTTGTTACGAATGGAAGTAACAACACAAGCAGGAATAACTATCCTTATCTTATGTCCTAAAATGTCATGAATCCAGTGGGTGTCCTGTATGTAGGTGGACAGGCGCATACCTCTAAAGAATGCCAAAAAGGTTTATCAGGAATTACAAACTGAAGTCTCAGTGCTATGCTCGCATTAAACCATCAGATACTGTCATGCATGACATACTGCCATGGAAGGTGTGTGCTCCACTGTATGTGAGGGAAGGTCGAAACTGTGTCAGGGAGGAAAGACAAGAAGGCAACACAGACTCATTGTGTGTGCAGCTCCCAGACTACAGAAATAATAACCTAAGGATGGGAGCAGTGGTCTGGCCCAGAGGCACTGAGGGTTGAGGCGCTGGACGCCACACCTCACTCCACGCTGGTGACCCTGGTTCGGAGATGGACTTGGGTCTTCGGGGGTTGGCAGGGGAGGGGGTGTACCACATACTTCCATGGGGTGGTAGCATACATAAAGTGCATAAAACAAAATAACTATGGGCTCGGAGTAGAAACATTATACAATATGTAAAGATTTAGGTGAGCACTGCACCACTGGAATCACGGTTAAACATGTCAACAGATAGGTGATGTGTTCAAGTGGAGTTTATGATGTGCACATATAGTCAAAGTAACCAGATAAGCCCAGCATGGTGGCACTGAGGATTGAGGTGCTGAATGCCGCACCGAGCACTACACTGGCAACACATCGTCGGGAATTGACCCTGTCTGCTGGGAGCCTGCAGGGGAGAGGTAGGATACAGCATCCTGTGACTGCTCTCCTCTATCTGGGCTGGGTGCAGAGGTTTGCGGTGCTCTGCAGTGGCACCTGATGGAAGTCAGAGCACTACAGCAGCAGTGCGTAGCAGAGGGCTGGAGCTTGGTGGACGTCTGCACATTACTGCACTGATGTCATTGCATGTCCTGCTCTGGGGGCAAAAATCAGGCATAAAATGGTGGTGTGATCCTGGTGGCTGATGGCCATGTGCGGTGCACTAGGACCAAGAGAGGTGCGCCCCCATGTGTTGACTAGCCTGCGTGAAGGAAAGCATATTGCAGATAAGACCCAGGTCCATGGTGCAGCTTCCGTTGGCTGGACAACCGGCATGCCCGATCTGCAGAGGAGGAGAAAGAATATTGTGATAAAAAAAAGTAACCAGATATGTCAGACCAATGATGAGGATGGGAAGTACAGAATATACAAGGCAGCCTTAGCTCAGTTACTTGTGAAATAATTTCACACGTGATGAAACGCAGTAAAGTTGAGAGCATTTCATCATGCTGCCAGGACATATATGTCATACAGAAGTGTACATATACCTGTTTGATGCTGGATCTGGAGGGTGAGGGTGTCTAACACCCACAAATACTGATAAGTGCAAGACGGACAACAAACGAATCCAAGCAACCAGTTTGAAAGTTGGGATGCTTAGTGATGCACTGGAGACCATCCAGTTTCTCACCCAGCAGATGAGGGACTTCAGCACAGCACAGAAACTTCCTATAAATTGGCATTATGGAGCATTTCATACGGGAACACCAATCCAGATTATCGAAGTGAGTTGGCAGTCCTGAAGCAGTGCCATCACTAGAACTGCTTGAGTGGGAGGTGTCACTTGAGGAAGACAAAGTGCGTACACACTGAGGCTCAAACATATAGGGTCATATTTCACCACCAGAACTACTTGCACTCATCAGTACATCATAACGAGTTCTTCAGTGTCACTGTCAGTTGAACTGCTGCTGCCCCCGATGCATAAATGGACGCAGTAGCCATCTCAAATTACTGTTATACACGCTGAAATTAATTTTTTTTTACTTGGTAACAAAGGTTTTGGTTAAGAGACAAGTATGACAGTTACTCAACTGTTACTTCAGAAAGGAACTGGACTTGGTGCCACAATGAAGGCTGTTGAAGAAATAAGAACATCTTGGAGCCTTTCCTGCAGCCCTTCCCAGGCAGCATCGCAATGGGTAAGTACCACACCACTGTGGAGACCTGCAGTGTGGTCTCAGGAGGGAGCTGACTTATACACATCTGTGACGGCTCCATCGAAGCAGATGTCACACTAAAGAGTGATTTTTGGTATGTATATTCCCTACTACCCCCCTCAGCATGGGCATGCAATGGTGTCAATGATGCTGCAATGCACTCTTCCATACTTTGCACGTCTGATGCCACCTATGCAGCCTCATCCAATCTGCCACCAAGGATGCACCAACCACCACCTGCCACCAGGAGACAGCACCTCGGCGGACATCCCTACCTTCCCTCCCTGGAGGAGAGATATCCATGGGATGCTCGATTCTCTTCCTCCCAGCCAACCACCGGCAATCCCAAACACAGGTAGAAGGTGTGGCGTGATGTGTGTAATTTCAGTGACAAAGTGTCTCCTGATTTCCATCCTGAATCTCCCCCACTCCACTCTAAACCACCACCCCCTCACTCTGTCCCACCCTCTCTTAAATCCTCTCAACGTTCTACACGATACCACCTCCTCGGGCAGTGTGTTCCACTTATCTACCACCCTTTCCATGAAAAAGTGTCTCCTGATATACTTCCTGAATCTACCTCACTTCAGTCTCAGCTTTCTTTATTATAGAGTCTTGAAACTGCATCCATCTGGTCTCTGTCCTACCCTACACACCATCCACTCTCATTTATTTGATTTATTTATTTATGACTTTGTTAACCGGGTAGGTGCACTGATCCCATGGACCGTTTTCAGGCATGACCCGGGCCACGTAAGGTGGCACAGAACAGAAACATCAAAATAACAAGAACATAACAAGAGCAGGTAATAAAATAGTGAAAGGCTACAGTTGTTACATTTGGCAATACATGGTGGCAGTAGTTGAGGGACAACAAATAACAAAGCAACAAGGTTCATGGTGGTATAGTTTCAGTAAATAAGAAAACTTATTGGCCTTGGCCCTACTCCTGGAACTCATAAGGGGCTAGTCCTTAAAACAGTGGCTTACACCTTATCCCCCTCCCTCACGTACATTGCCATGCTCACCCCCTTCCCCCTAGTCCTGTGCTTTCTGGATATCTTGTAGCCTGTGATCATCATATATCAGTCCTGGTTCTGGGTGGCCCATGTCTATATGATGGCCACAATGTCCACCATACCCACAACCAAGGGAGCCTATAGTGATGCTGATTTGTTACATAAGCTTCTCGCGTTCAGTGAGAACACCCTCCAACCTGTGTCTTTGTCCACCACAACCCTGGCTTCCCCCCTTCTAATCTGCCCCCACCTCAAATCCATCTATGATAGCTTGGGGAGTAGCTTGTCTGCCACCTCATGTGATCCCTGCCTTCTAGCTGTCCTCTCGCCTCCCCCCAACCTAGTGTAAATCTATCTCTGATGGTATGTCCCCCAAACACTGCTTTAATAACACTTTTCAAAATGAGATATTAAGGAGGAGGAAAAATATAGTGTTAAGACATTTTTCTTCAGTGCGGTGGTGCTGCTTGATAGGGGACACAGCATACTGATGCATGAATGCAATAAGGACAGTGCACATACACTGTAAGGAGGCCTGCAGCAAGATTACATACTACCACATGCATACTTGACTGTCATGGTGAAATGATATGGGATGTGGTGCCTGTCAAACACCACTTTTTTGTAGTTTCATCTCCTCATGGAGGAAAATATGTTTATTGCTTGAACTTGTCCCACAGGTGGGTGAGAATGCAGGGTGAGCTCCAGACAGGCAGAAGGGATGGAGGAGGGGGGTGGCAGAGCAAGAAGGAGGCAGCAGAAATTATGGGGGGGTTGAGGGTACGGGCCAGGGAGGCATGGCAGGCAGGGAGGTGCAAAAGGTGGAAGGGACAGAAGGGAGTAAGAACCAAGCTAGGTTAACAGATAGGGTGGAGGGCTCAGTCAAGGGCGGAGACAGGGAGGATAGTGACGCCAAGCAGGATACCCAGGTTGGGGGTGGGGATGCCCAGGAGCGTAACAGAGGTGTGGCCGGGACAAAGAGAGTGCTACCTATAACACCCAGATTGTGGAAGGTGGAGGGCGGTGGGGGGAGGAAGAGGCCAAAAGAAAGGACGAGGATGGGCATGGAAGGAGGGGAAATGTGGGGGGTTTCTGCATGGAGGCAAGGGGGAGGTTAGTTTACTCCTGTTGGGGGATTCCATGATCAGGGGTATCCAGTGGGAGGGTAAAACCTGTCTGGTGAGAACCAAATGTCACCCTGGCCTGACTGTGCACAAGGCCAAGGTATATGCACTGGCAAGGGACTGTGGGGGGTCTCTGGTATGAATTTTTACAAATGTGCAAACAACATAGATGGGAATAGTGAATTAGAAATACAGGCAAAAGTTTGGGAGCTAGCCAGGTTTGCCATTCCACAGGATGCTCGTTCTCCTTCTCAGTGCCGGTGCCGAGGGCTAGTGGAGAGAACAAGCAAAAAATTAGGGTGGTAAATCACTGTCTCAGGGAGTGGTGCAAGGCTATGGAGTATGGCCTTGTGGGGGACTGGGGTGCAACATGGGAGGATAAGGGGCTGTACGCTAGGGACAGACTCCACCCCAATTTGGAGGGGAAGGAAATCCTAAAACTGAAACTAGCAGGGTTCATCAGTGAAAGGTGGGGTTTAACTTATGAATGGTGGAGGGATTGAAGAAGAGCTGTTGCAGAGGGTACAATGAAAGAGGGACTAGGTCTTCACTCCCCTAAGGGGCTGGAGGGATACAGAAAAAGGACAACAGCTAGGGTGCAGGGGAGGGGAAGCATGCAGAAAAACAGGAGCACAAGGGTGGGGAATGGGAAGAGGGGAAACGGGTAGAGGGTGGTCTTGATAAATGCCAGGAGATGAGGAAATAAGATGCCAGAGATCCAGGCAATGCTAGTTGAGGGGGGCAGTAGATGTGGCAGCTGTCCTTGAGATCCAGGCCACCCAAGGGCATGAATGGGACCTAAATGTGGAGGGCTATACTATGTTCATGAAGAACGGGGGAAGGGAGGGAAAGGGGGAATAGCACTGATAGTTAAAAATGACACCGGTATAGGAGGGTGGAGGAGAGCGTGGAGGTGATTTAGGTCACCCTGCGAATGCAGGGTGCAACAGAAATAAAACTAGAGGTGGTATACAGCCCCCCTTCGCTGGCATAGGTTCTGGAAGACAGTCTGGTGGTGAATGATATTGGTCACTGTAGATTGGGCAAAGGAAGGGTAGTGGTGATGGGGGACCTAAACATGCCAGGGACAGACTGGGGGACGATGATGTCTCCGGTGTCCAAGAAGCAGAGGTTGCTGGATATATTACAGGACACATACCTGACCCAGCAGGTGTGTGAGCCGACTAGGGAGGCCAGGACTTTAGACGTAGTCCTGGTGGACAGTGACCTGATTAGGGGCCTGGAGGTGAGGGACACGTTGGCGGGCAGTGATCATGCCACAGTCTGCTTTGTCCTGGACTTAGGGGTGGAGGAAAGCCGCACAAAGACAGTGGTAAATGACTTTAAGGGCACGGATTTCCAAAGAAAGAGAAGAATCCTTAAGGGGCATTTGGATGACATAAGGCCAGGCATGGATGCTGACAGTAGGTGGAAGATCATTAGGAGGGGGATACAGGAGGACACAAGGCCCTGTGCAAGAGAGAGATGTAAATTCGGTAAGGCCAGAATACCCTGTTGATGGACACGGGAGGTTCAGGAGGTGGTGAGGGAAAAGAAGGCAGCCTATAGGCGCTTCAAGCACTCAAGGATTGAAAGAGATCGGGGGAATATGAACTGATGGCAAGGAGGGCCACCAGGGTGGTGAGAGCGACTAAGGTGAGGAAGGAGCAGATCTTGGCAAGGGAGATCAGGAAGGTGGACAAAGGGTTCTTTAGATACATTGGGGAAAAAAGAAAAGTGGGGGGGTCAGATCAGGAGGATTAGGACAGGGGAGGGTTGGGCACAGGATGCGGGGGAGCAGGTTGAGGTACTAAATGAGTACTTTGCCTCAGTTTGTACCAAGGAGGATGGGGTGGTATGCATTTTGGGGGAGAGGGGGTGAACCGGTTGAGGGGGCGGGACCCTTAGAGAGCAGGAGCCCTGACATGTCTAGGGAGTGGGAAGGGTCAGGGTGGGTGGATGGCAGTACAGGGAATGAAGGGGGAGGACATGGAGGTTAAAATCCCTGTAGAGTGAGTGAGGGAAGCACTCAGGTCCCTTAGGATGGGGAAAGCACAAGGGCGGGATGAAATACATCACAGAGTGCCGAGGGAACTGGCGGATGTCCTGGCGGCCCCTGGCGGAGCTTTTCAACATCTCTCTGAGGATGGTGTGGGTACCACAAGACTGGAGGGTGGCCCATATCGTGTCTATCCACAAGGGAGGATCAGGGGTACTACAGACCCATTAGCCTGACGTCAGTGGTGGGCAAGGTGATGGAGGGTATTGTCAAGTAAAGGCTAGGTGGTGGGTGCTGGAGCAAATGTGGTACCTGGACGATAGACAGCATAGTTTCGTCACGGGAAGATCGTGTCAGACAAACCTTCAGAACTTCAATGACTGGGTGACGAGTGTCCTGGACCATGGTAGGCTGGTGGATGTCCTCTTTCTAGACTTCAGCAAGGTGTTGATTTGGTGCCCCATGGTGGCCTGCTGGCTAAGCTGGGGGAAATGGGGCTGGGGAAGATGCAGATGATCAGATGAATAGGAAATTGGCTCTCAGAGCATACTCATAGGGTTGTGGTGGTGGGGGGATAGTCTCATCTCCAAGGAGAGTCATTAGTGGGGTTCCCCAAGGATAGGTCCTAGGGCCCCTCAATTTTAACACCTATGTCTCTGACATAAGGAAGGGTATCATGACTGAAATGACTCTCTTTGCGAATGACTCAAAGCTGGGAGCAGTGGAGGATGGGAAGGAGGGGACAGTGGCCCTGTAGGAGGACCTTGAGGCTCTGGAGAGGTGGTAGAGGTAGTGGAAACTGAAGTTCAATGCAGGGAAATGCATGGTTCTGCACCTGTGGGCCAGAAACACCGGCCGTGCATACTCGGGGGGGGGGGGATGACACACTACAAATCTCGAAGGGCGAGAGGGACCAGGCGGTGGTGGATGTCAGAATGAACAAGTCTGACACTTGTAAAAGTGCACTGGCCAAAGACAATAGGATGCTGGGATGCATCACTAGGGGGATTACCTCCAGAAGGAGGAAGTGATCCTCCCTCTGTACAACTGCTTGGTTAGGCCGTACATCGAGTACTGTCTGCAGTTTTGAAGACCGCACGTAAAAGGACATTGCACTCCTGGAGAGGGTCCAGAGGAGGGAAACCAAAATGATCTGGGGCTTGGGGGAAAGGTTCGAGGAGCTCAGCATGTACACCCTGGAGGACAGTAGGGACAGGGGGAACATGATAGAGGGCTTCAAGTACATAAAGGGGATTAATAAGGGAGGCTCAGTGCTCCAAAGGAAAGGGGGACAACTAGAGGACACGGGTGGAAGCTGGGGGGGAAGCTCAAGTACATAAAGGGGGATTAATAAGGGAGGCTCAGTGCTCCAAAGGAAATGGGGGGGCAACTAGAGGACAAGGTGGAAGGTAGAGGGGGGAGGCTCAGGGGGATAGGTGGAGGTGTTACTTCACTGAGAGGGTGGTGAAACAATGGAATGCGCTGCCCAGGGGACTGCTAGAGGCAGAGACTGTGGATGGGTTTAAGCAGGGCAGGGACAGGCATAGGGGGAAGGTGAAGCTGATGAAGTTTGATCCAAGGGCAACATCTTGGACTGTGGATAGAGAAACCAAAGGGGGTGGGTGGGACGGCAAAGTTGGCACCCAGTATGGGAGCTGACTAAGGAGCAGATAAGAAAGACCATTAGGCCTCCTCTGCTGTCATTTTTACTATGTTAGCATGAGAACTTATTTTGAATGCAGTTTTACAGATGTAAAATAACTTTCTGCTGAAACAATCTAGCACTGTGGGAACCACCTATTGGAACTGGGCATCTGCAAGGTATCAGTGGGATTACATGAATGTGAAGCACCAGCTAGCAGTACACACTGCAGGAGTAATGGTGTGTGGGGAACAAAAGCAAGGGATTACACCTGATGATCACTGCTTCGAAAACACACAAATAAGTGGTGCCTACAAAACTTGTAAAACTGTATTTGCTCACGAAAGACATAGGGAGATGAAAAAACCAAATTGCTCCTAACATAGGGTGCTTCTTCACAACACTGCTTCTGCTTTCTTTTCAGTGTCACCTTCTCCTGTAAAACTGCATTTGCCATAAAAGACACTGGGAAATTAAAAACATGTAAAACACATAAGAGGCAGCACAGGGATTGAGGTGCTCAGAGTGAAAAATGAATCAAACAACAAAAAAACTCTGGCACTCTCCACCTCTCAATAAATCAATGTGAGTTTTTTTGTTGTTTGAAATTAAAAACATAAATTGCTCCCAACACAGGGCGGTTCTTCACAACAGTGCTTCTGCTTTGTTTGCACTTCCACCTTGTCCGAGGCATCTTACATAAAAAAGTACTGTATAACCCTTGATTGAATGGTACTGCTAAATAATGATGTATAGTATTTTGGTGGAAGAGGAGGGGTGGGGTGGTGGTGGGAACAGCTTGTGCCTTGTTATAGTTATGTGGGTACTCCTGTGTAGGCTACAGAAACAGTGTTGCTTCATATGGGCTCAATATCACTGAATGCTCGATGGTATATTATAAAGCACAACACGAGGAGGACATTTCTCTGTCCACTCTGCAAAACAGAATCAGAAAGACAGCCTGTCTCAATGAGACATATACTGCAAGAAAGTCAGAGTTTGGTGCCCTACAGCCAGCATACAGTATGTCCCAGTTATACAGGCTACCTTGTGAATAGCGTGTATATATAACCCTAGTGTTATTATCCTGTATATGTTTTTACTGCTACTACTATGTATTACAGTTTTCACACAGGCTACGTTCTGGTATATATTCCACTACAAACACAGAAGGGGACTCCTCTTGTTGTTCTCCTTTTGAAAATACCTGCTAGCAATCATGCCGAATGACCATAGGTGCCGGAACAGGGAGGGCCACTAGGGCCATGGCCCTACCACTTTCATAAGTGGCCCTATCAGTTTTTGCTACCGTGGTAATATATTTAATAGGGGAACATTTACCCCTTATGTCCTTGGCCCTACCACTTTTCAAACCGTTCCAGCACCACTGCGAATGACCACATATGAAGTAACACTTCTGCCATTCCACACACAGTACTATATATAATTATGAAAATATATACAAAACCAGTACTGGAATTGGCACTGCAAAACTTATAACCATGCTGCATTACTGACACACACATGCAGCTGGAAAACAACACCAAGTACATTGGGCTACACAGGAATCACAACTTGTACAAATAATTACAAATAAAGGCTCACAGGCAATATGAGGCATGATCTCAGCATCGAGTTTGCGTGTTCATGCTTGAGACCATGCTTTGCACTATGACCCCAGTTGCTATGGAGATCACGCGAGCACAGCCACTAAAGCACGCATCAGTTCAGATGGAAGTAAACTCATTACAATATGCTGCATGGCCAGAGCGTACACAGCCTTGTGGCATGGAGAGGGCGGTGTTTTCTCACACGGATGGTATAAAATAAAATTCAGAAGAGCACGTTGGAAAACAAGAAAAATGGAAATGATGCACTAATTGCAAAGGTGGTAAGGAAAATGACTCTGGGGGCAGTATCTAGTCAGGAGTTTCCCTTTAACAGTATAACTATACACAGTTTTAAACAAAGGGATCCCAGTATCAGTGACATTTCCACATAAAGATTCACATATATTGTTATACCTGCAGATATGTACAGGTCTCACAAAAAAATTTGGTTGTGCAACCAGGCAGACAAGCGATAACAAATGGGGAAGGGCCTTATTCAACCTTGTCACACCCCCCAAAGAGGGAACCTGTTTTACAAAAACAGGTTTCCAAAATGTTCTATTAAATTCCAGTCTAACATTAGCTTTTAACCTTTACAATTCAGTGCACATGCAGCATAGCAAACAGAGAATTTTCAACTCACATTTTTTAAGCCTTCAGAATTCTCAATTCCTGATCCATATTTTGATAGAAAATTAGCATTGACTTTCTCTTTCCCAGATTTGTGCATCACTTTAAATTTAAATGGCTGTAGTGCCAAGTACCACCGTGTGATTCTAGAATTTTTACCCTTCATTTGGTTAAGCCAACAGAGTGAACTGTGATCTGTTACAAGTACAAAGTCAGCTCCTAGTAAGTAAAACTTAAGGGACTCCATGGCTCACTTTGCCGCAAGGCATTCCTTTTCAATGGTGGAGTACCTTTTCTCTTTGTCGTGCAATTTCCTACTTATGTATAGACTAGGATGTTCTTTCCCATCTATATGCTGACTCAAGACTGCATCTAGGCCTACCTCTAAGGGGACACGTGAGGGTGAAGTAGCTTAAGTTGGGCAGTCGCAGTGGTTGAGAGAAAGAAGGTACTGTCTGAGGTTGCATTTAAACTGCCCTAACTTGGAGGCAGTGTGTACATCAAAAGGGAGATCAGATAGCCAGGTGGGAGCTCTGCAGAGACAGGGGCTGAACATAATGCAGCCATAATGGCCCGAAATGTGTCACACTCTGGAGTCAATTTTACATTATTCGGGAACCATTTCTTTGTGGTGAGTTCAGTGAGGGGAGTAGCCAGCTCAGCAAAGCTGGGAACAAATCTCTGATAATAACCAGCCAGACCTAAAAATGACCTGATATGTTTCTTGGTTTTGGGGACAGGGCTGTTAGCTACAGCTACTATAGCTTCTATATTTGGAAACCTCTGGCTTGACTTCTCCATTTCCCAAAACATAACCCAAATATTTGGTTTCCTGCATACCCAATGTACACTTGGTAGAATTAATTGTCAGACCTGCCTTTTTGATTGGTTGGATAACTGTTCATAAGTGGCTTATCCAGTCTGGACTGTACACCACAACATCATTAGGTATGAAGCACAATAACCAGTGTGAGGGGATAAAATTACATCCATGTACTGCTGGAACGTAGCGGGTGCGCCATATAAACCAAACAGCTTGGTGGTGAACTGACAGAATCCTATAGGAGTGGCAAATGCAGTTTGTCTCTGGATTCTTCAGTTAGTGAGATTTGCCAGTAACCCTTGGTAAGACCGAGGGTACTGACATACCTTGGCACTCCCCAGTCTGTCCACCAAATCATCTATTTTTGGGCATAGGATAACTGTCAAATTCTGACACTTGATTAAGTTTCCTAAAATCAAGGCAGATTCTTACACCTCCTTCTTTTTTGTTTACAATCACCATTGGTGATGACCAAGCACTTCTCAACTCTTCTAGGATACCCAGTTGTTTCATTTTTTGTATTTCCTTAACCATGTCAACTCTTAACTGCTCTGGTAATCTGTATGTCTTTTGTCTAATAGGGCAAACATTCCTTGTCACTATCATGTAGTTGACCCCTTTTGCTCAGCCTGGTACTGCGGTAAAAGTACCGTTAAATGTCTTTAGCAGGTTACAAATTTCTGCAGTTTGTTCGGAGGTTAAGGAAACATTCACCTTTACAGCATCAGCAGTTACAGTTTGTTCCAGTCTGTCATAAGCGATATTAATATCTTCTTTATCAGTTTCTGGTAAAACCAGCAAAGCAGCTTTTGGTGTTTTTTCAACCCACTTCTAGAGGAGGTTAGCATGGTATATCTTAGCAAGGCATAAATTAGTGTCAGAGAGTTGATTAGCAGCCTTTGTTAATCAAAATGAAAAATGATGCTGGCCCATCAGCGCAGTAGTTGGATTTACACTTGTGATGCCAGCAACCCGGGTTCGGGAACGGACCTAAGTCGCTAGAGGGCCGACTGGGAGGAGAAGGCTCAAGTGTCTGACGACTGCTTGCCTTCTCCCATAGGGAGGGAGTGGATGCAGCTTGCTGTGTACCACCTCCTGGTGGAGGCTGGGAGCACAACAGCTCAGCGAGCCCTGCTGAATGCAAGGGGCATGGTGGACGTTGGCATGTACCTTGATGTCTGTGGCACACCACGCTCCCCCCCGGGGGAGTAAACTGGAAAACTGCTTCTCAGCTGGCTGGATGATGGCCGCTGGCTCCTGCCACTGCAAGTGCCCTGAGTACCCGAAGCCACCTCAGCAGCTCCCAGGGACCAAACAGATAGTGCACTGGTTGTCCTCCCTGGAGTCTTCCACCTTGGAGGAGAGGGACCCATCAGGTGAAGGTATACACCAGATAACCCCTGGGACAGCTGCAATATGAGGTAGGTAGAGGGACTTGGGGTGAGGGTGTCGGTGGGGTCCATGGCTGGCCGGAAGGAGATGTGGGCCAAAAAGCCTAAGGAAGGAGGGAAAAAAAAAAAAATGAAACACAATTAGCAATCAGCCAATTCTGATTAGCAGTTTTCTAAAATTGGTCTTTTTACTTTAAACCATATCATTAGTACTTATTATTGTATATATTAATAAAACAGACATTGTATACATAGTTTTGAGACTGAATTTGCCATTTTGACCAAATTGTTGGCATAGCCTTGTTCCTATTACCCCACCTCATGTAACCGGTGAAGAAAATTTCCAAACCCTGCCAAAGCGTAATTCTGCGCAACTGACATGCCATTCTGCGTCACAGGTGTGGAAGCACATTTTGGCCAGGATTTGAAAAATGACAGCTGTGACATACATGAGGTGGGGTAATAAGAAGGCTATATTGAAAATCTGAGGTCAAAATATTAAAAAATTCCAAAGTTATAAGGGTGCGTAGCGAAACTGCAACAAACTGTCATAACTCTGGAATTGTTTTCATATTCAGACCCCAAATTTTCAACATAGCATTCTTATGACCCCACCTCATGAACAATATGACTGTCATTACACAATCCTGCCCGAGCAGGTGAATTTGCCAAGTGATTGCAAAAATCACCTTTCGGGTAGGAGTTGCCTAATGTCAGTTATATTATTCATGAGATGGGTCCCCAAAAAGCTATGTTGAAAATCTGGGGTCAATATCCCAACAAATGACTGAGTTATGCACCAAAGTTGAAACCGCCACTGAAATACATAGGACCGCATTTACCTTAGTTCTCATAATGCAGTCACCGGTTCCAGCAGCAAGATGTGTCTTCGATCGCGAGCGGAGATCTCAAACCTAGGACCTGTTCAGGTGAGTGACGATCTGTGGGGGTATCAAGGAGTGTGTGAGGAGATGGGTGCACAGTGGGTGGTCGAGTGGGGGTACAGGAGTGATCGGCGATGGACTGTTTTTTTTTTTTTTCAGTTTAAAAAAATGAGGGACAAAAATGAGGACAGTGATTGGATGGCGGGAGGGGCCACAAGACACCAGGGAATGTCAAAATAACGGGGACAGTGATCGGATGGGGGATCCACTACACACCAGGAATAAAAAGCATTACGGCTTTATGGAGATGGTGATTGGTGGAGGGAAGGGGCACTAGACACCAGGGAAAAAAAGGGCTGACAACTGGAAGGTGGAGGGTGCCGCTAGACACCAGGGAAAAAAAAATTGGGGTTGGCCAGCTTCTATGATTAGCAACCACTGATAATTAAACTGGCAATTGACTCATGTTTTCAGATTCTCGGGTCGCAAACTGCGATGTGAACCGCTTATTTTATACTTTACTTAGTAGGATTTTTCCTGTCAAAGGTCTCAGTCTCATAGTTAACTGTGCCAGTACATCTAAGAACCTTATAAGGCCCTTGCCACTTCATTAACAGTTTATTTTCTGTAGTGGGTAACAGTAGCAAGATCTTTTCACCTGGCTCAAAAACTTTTTCTTTTATCCCATGGTTATAATACACTTTCTGCTGATTTTGGGCCTCTTCCTAATTACTATGGGCGATTTCAAGATATTTTGCCAGCTTGCTTCTCAGGGCACACACATATAAGATGTAATAGATTGTTTCTGATGGGGGTTATCTTCCCATGTTTCTTTTATTACATCTAGTGGCCCTCTAGGTTGTCTATCATATAGCATTTTAAATGATGAAAAAGCTGCTGATGCCTGTGACACTTCTCCGTATGCCAAAAGCAGGCAAGGTAAGTATTGGTTCCAGTCTTTCCCTTCCCCTTTTACAAACCTTTTTAACATGCATTTTAAAGTTTGATTAAAATGCTCAACAAGACTGTCTGTCTGAGGGTGATAAGGGGAGGTTCTTATGGCAGTGATACCTAGTAGTTGGTACAGCTCTTTCAGTAATGCAGCACTAAAATTACTACCCTGATCAGTAATAATCTCTTTAGGTATGCCCACCCTGCTGAAAATTTTGGCAATCTCTGCTGCCACTTTTGGGGCTGTGACAGTATGCACTGGAACTGGCTCTGGGTCTCGAGTAGCATAGTCACATACTACCAAAATGAATTGATTACCCTTTTTACTTTTGTCTAAGGGGCCAACCACATCCATTGCAATTCTCTCAAAAGGAATATCTATCAATGGTAGGGGCACCTTGTCTTTTTTAGTCACTGGGGCTACTTTCTGATACTCAGCACAATAACTGCAATAGGTAGCAACATCTTCATGAATTCCAGGCTATTAAAATCTGTATAGCAATCTGGCAAGGGTGCGAGCCCTCCTCGAGTGACCAGCCATAGGACTAACACATGCGATCCGTAACAACTCTGATTAATACTTTTGTGGTATAACCAGTTGTTCTATCTGGTCCTGAGTCTGAGGTTTAACTTAAACTCTGTACAGTAGTCCATTACATTTTTATGTTGATAGCGCGCATGCGCAAGAAACTTGTTGTGGCAGCTTTCTCCACAAGCAGGTTGTAGAGGCGCGGCACTGTTATGCCCAATGTCCCCACAACCTGCAAAGGCTTGTCCCCCGTACCCCAATGCAGTGGCACGCTGCTGCTGACAGTAGTTCAGCCAGCATGCCACAACCTTCTAAAAAATCAGCCGATGCAATCAGGGGCCGCCTCATCATTGCAGCGTCAGCCATCCGCTGCAATGAGGGAGCGACCCGTCATTGCAGGGCGGGATGTAGGATCCCTGATAATGTTTGTGAACATGGCGTCGGCTTGCTGCCGTATTCACAAACAATATTTACCCCTCACCATGTTTATTTGCCGAGGGGGGAGCCCACTCTCCGTCGGCATAATGTAACCCCCCCTTCCGGTTTTATTGTCTGCCGATGGGGTGCCCAATCTCCGTCGACAGAAAGGAATTCCCCACTCTTTTGTTGTTTGCCGACAGGGGTGCCCAATCCCCTGTTGGCTACAGCTGCCCCCCCCAAAAGCAAGACTCCGGTAGCATGCTGGGAGCCCACCCCAGCGTGCCACATGGCCCTTTTGTTGTTTGTCAACGGGTGCCCAATCCCCATCAGCTACAGCTGCCCCCAAAGCAAGACTCTGGTGATACGCTGGGAGCCCACCCCATGCGTGCCACATTCCCTGTAAGTTAAAACGGTCCCACAACGTTTTTGGTTTTTTTTACCTGAATAAATGAAACGGTCCTTATAGTCTCCCTGCCCCTCCCACAACCCGCACCCACCCACTGTGCACCTGCCTCCTCACACCCCCTCACCCCACTCTTACCTCCGGAGATTGGCACGATGATCTTTGGTGGACCATGAACACGTCTGCACTCTTCAAAGCCGACCGCGAACTGAGGAAATGCCGGTAAGCTGTATAATGTAATAAATAGGGTTTTTTCAACTTTAGTGCATATCTCGGGCATTTTTGGGAATTTTTTCACCAAATTTTCAACATGGGGTTTTTGGGAATCCTCCTCATGAATTCTTGAACTGTCATGACGTTAATCAGCCCTGAAAGATGGTTTCACGGTCACTGCACAGAATCACCCTTGGGGCGATTAACGACACAACAGTGCCAGTGTTCATGAGATGGACTCTCAAAAGTCTATGTTGCAAATTGGTGGAAAAATCCAAAAATGACTTCTGACGTGCGTGCGCGGTTGCTATATGCATTCGTAACTACCAATTGCAATATTTTCATGCCAGATTTTCAACATTGCCATTTTGTCACACCTCCTTGTGAGCAGTACAGCTGTCATTGTTCACATCCTGGCGAAATGTGTTGTGCGCTTCTGGCGCAGAATAAGAGCGTAGCTGTGGGGAATCAGTGTTCAGGACAGATTAAGAAAATGACAGTGACACTGATCATGAGTAGGGGTCGTAAAATGCCTATGTTGAAAATTTGGTAACGGTACTCCATAAATTGACTGTGTTAAGAGCGTGCATTGCGCAGTTGGCACGCACGCTCGTAACTTTGCGAATTTATAATATTTTCACTCCAGATTTTCAACATTGCCATTTTCCCAGACCTACTTATGAACAGTACAGCTGTCATTTTTCCTATCCTGGATGAAATGTGTTTTCGCACTTCCGGCACAGAATAGAGTGGTCGCTGTGGGAAATCACTGTCCGGGACAGATTAAGAAAATGACAATGATACTGTTCATGAGCAGAGGTCCTAAAATGCCTATGTTGAAAATCTGATGATGATAGCCCATCAATTGACTGTGTTACAAGCGTGCGTTGCGCACTTTCCACGCACCCTTGTAACTTCGCAGATTTGTAATATTGTCACACCAGATTTTCAACAGTGGCATTTTTTCCCACCTCCTTATAAGCAGTACAGCTGTCATTTGTCACATCCTGACTGAAATGTGTTTTCACAGTTCCGGCGCAGAATAACCTGGTCATTGTGGAAAATCAGTGTTCAGGATAGATTAAGAAAATGACAGTGGCACTGTTCATGAGCAGAGGTCCTAAAATCCCTATGTTGAAAATTTGGTAATGAAACTCCATAACATGACTGTGTTACAAGCGTGCGTTGAACTGTTTCCACGCAACCTTGTAACTTCACCAATTTTTAATATTGTCATGCCACATTTTCAACAGTGGCATTTTTTTCACACCTCCTTATGAACACTACAGCTGTCATTTTCACATCCTAGCTAAAATATG
The DNA here is from genome assembly GCA_016271365.2 of Neoceratodus forsteri. Classification (NCBI taxonomy): domain Eukaryota; kingdom Metazoa; phylum Chordata; order Ceratodontiformes; family Ceratodontidae; genus Neoceratodus; species Neoceratodus forsteri. Next base: position 884,791,032 of record CM028131.1, on the reverse strand, counting down.
TTTTTGCACTTCTGCGGAGAATAGCATGGTCACTCTGGGAAATCAGTGTTTGGGACAGATTAAGATTGACCGAGTGAGAGGGGGGAGTGACTGAGCTCAACTGAGCTCTGTTGGGACTGCTGCAGATTTGTTTGTGGGCAGACAAAGACCCCAACACAAGAGCCCAGTACAAAAGGGCAGCCTGCAGCACTAGGAGAAACAGAACAAGAGAGCGACTGAGGGAGCAGGAGTGAGCGAACTCACCGAAGCGCTGTCAGGACTGATGCGAATTTCTTTGTGGGCAGAAAAAGGCATCAATGCAGGCAGGTGCCCAGTACAAAAGGCCAGCCTGCAGCGGTGGGAAAAACAGTACGAGCGAGTGAGACATGGGGACTTAGTGAGCTCAATGGAGCTCTATCAGGACTGCTGTGGATTTCTTTGTGGGCAGAAAAAGGCGCCAATGCAGGCAGCAGCCCCGTACAAAAAGGGCAGCTTGCAGCGCCAGGACAAACAGAATGAGCACATGAGAGAGGGAGACTGAGGGACCTCAATGGAGCTCTGTCAGGACAGCTGCAGATTTCTTTGTGGACAGACAAAGGTGCCAATGCAGCCAGGAGTCCCATATAAAAGCGCAGTCTGCAGCGCCAAGAGAAACAGAACGAACAAGAGACAGAGTGGTAGTGAGCGAGCTCAACGGAGCTCTATTGTGACTGCTGCGGATTTCTTTGTGGGCAGAAAATGCAGCAACGCAGGCAGGAGCCCAGTACAAAAGGCCAGTTTGCAGCGCCGGCAGAAACAGAATGTGTGAGTGACAGAAGGGGAGTGAGCTCAATGGAGCTGTGTTGGGACTACTTCAGATTTCTTTCTGGCCAGAAAAAGCCACCAATGCAGGCAGGAGCCCAGTACAAAAGGGCAGCCTGCAGCGCCAGGAGACACAGAACGAGCGAGTGAGGGGAGAGGGAGTCAATGAGCTCAACGGAGCTCTCTTAGGACTGCTACAGATTTGTTTGTGGGCAGAAAAAGGCAGCAATGCACACAGGGGTACAGTACAAAAGGGCAGCCTGCAGTGGCAGGAAAACCAGAGTGAGCGAGCTCAATGGATCTGTATTGTAACTGCTGCAAATTTCTTTGCGGGCATAAGAAGGCAGCAACGCAGGCAGGAGCCCAGTAGAAAAGGGCAGCCTGCAGCGCTGGCAGAAACTGAATGAGTGAGTGAGAGAAGGGGAGTGAGCGAGCTTGACGGAGCTTTGTCGGGACTGCTGCAGATTTCTTTGTGGGCAGAAAAAGGCGCCAACAGAGGCAGGAGCCCAGAACAAAATGGCAGCCTGCAGCGCCAGGAGAACTAGAATGAGTGAGTGAGATGGGGGAGTGAGTGACCTCAATGGAGCTCTGTCAGGACAGCTATGGATTTCTTTGTGGGCAGAAAAAGCCACCAACACAGGCAGGAGCCCAGTACAATAGGGCAGCCTGCAGTGCCAGGAGAAACAGAATGAGCGAGTGAGAAGGGGGAGTGAGCCACCTCAGTGGAGCTCTGCCGGGACAGCTGGGGATTTCTTCCTCGGCAGAACAAGGTGCCAATGCAGGCAGCAGCCCAGTACAAAAGAGCAGACTGCAGCACCGGGACAAACAGACTGAGCCAGTGACAGAGGGCCACTGAGCGAGTTCAACAGACCAACGCAATCAACATTCGGCATTGACAAATGCTTGTTTAAACATAGGTTCACACTGTTTTGGTTTCACCCCAAGCTGCTTAAAATAACCCTGGAGAGAAACATTGTTAGCTTGCTCTGAAACAAAATCACAATCAATTATCAGTTTAGTTTCAGCATTTTCATATATTAACCCTTTATGACCATTAGTCTTTTGTTGCCACTGTTTCTTCAGACGTCTTCTTTCTTTCCTGGAGTTCCAGATCTTGGAGCTGTGCTCAAATAAGTCCCAATAAAAATCAGCGAAAGGAAAAGAGTCCCCACATTTGGAGATTTTCTTTGCCTGAGCTTTTGTCACCACAGCTGCTGAAACATCAGGATTTACTCCCTCTGATTAATTCAGTAAATCATGTAAAGTCATTTCCATTAATCACAGGTACAGGTAACTTAGGTACTGCCCCCACTTTCATTTGGTGCGACACCCCATTAATAGTTAGAGTCACTTGTCTAGTGGGATAGTATTGAGAGTCCCTGTGGATGCAGATGACATCAGTATCTGGTCCTTCTGGACACTGTTTTCACAGCACTTCAGTATGTACTACGGTCTGTCTGCTTCCTCAATCTGTAAGTCTCGTCACAGTCTTATCTCCCATCTTCACATCTGTTAAGTACTTGCCCCAATTTGCCAAGGACAAATCTGCTCCAGTGTCAGTCTTCTTACTATGGCAATTTCTTGCAATATGACCTGGCTTATTACAGTTACAGCAAATAAAGCCTTTGAGTGCAGATTTATTGACCCCATCAGAGTTCTTATCAGAAGTTTAAGTGGGAAAAAGAGTGCCTCACCAGTGCTTGGCTGTTATCTTGCTGCTGTGAAGTCTGTCTGGATATTTGGTAGTCTTCAGCCAAAGAAACAGCCTTTTCCCCACTTTCTGGTTGGTGTTCTTTTACCCAAAGCTGTATGTCTGTGGGTAGGATGTTGATGAACTGCTCTATTACAAATGTTTTGATGATCTGTTTGCGTGTTTTGCCTTCTGGTTGGAGCCACTTCATAAGGAGTTCTCTGAGTTGGGTGAAGGCATCTCGAAGACTGTTGACTGAATTGTACTTCAGAGACCGAAATCTCTGCCTGTAGGTCTCTCCTGAGATGTCATATATTTTAAGGACCTCTCTTTTCATCATAGTTTTCTGACTGCGCAGTGTCCATATTGCTGTAGGCAAGTTAATAATAATAATAACTTTATTTGTACAGTGCCTTTCAAAATATCAAGGTGCTTTAACAATAAAAAGATAAAACGGGATACAGTAAAAACATAATTAAATACAGATAGCAATAGAATTCCAAGACTTCAGTGAAATCAGACAGAAAAGGCTTGGCACCATAGATAGGTTTTCAAGGCCTGTTTGAAGCCCTCCACGGTCATGCACTCCCGAAGCTGATGGGGTAGAGAATTCCAGAGGGTTGGGGCTGCATACATAAATGCACGGACCCCCGATGATTTTAAGCATACCCTTGGAATCTCTAGCAACCCCTCATCAGCCAAGCAGAATGATCAACTGGAGCAGCAAGGAACCAGAAGCTCTTTCAGGTAGTCCGGACCCTGTCCATGTAGGGCTATGTAAGTCAGAAGTCCGACTTTGAAGGTGATCCACTACTGAATTGGCAGCCAGTGCAGTTCACGCAGCACCGGGGAGAAATGACACATCTGAGGAGTCCCCATCAACAACCAGGCTGCTGCGTTCTGCACGAGCTGCAGGTGGTGGATATCAACCCCTGGAAGCCCTAGATAAAGGGACCTGCAATAATCAAGGTGCGAAGTCACAAAGGCGTGGACAAACGTAGGAAAATCACCAGACGGAACTAGGTACCCGACCCTGGAGATGTTCCTCAGATGATAAAAAGAACACTTGATGACTGCCGACACCTGAGATCGCAGTGTCAGCCCATCGTCAAGAATCACCCTCAGGTCCCGCACCCATTCAGAGGCAAAAAGCTGGGAGCCCCCCAGGAACAGCCCCATAGGCAAACCAGCCCCCAACCCCTCTATCCGGTGATCCGAGTCCACAACCATCACCTCAGTCTTTCCCGAGTTCAACTTCAACCAGCTGGAATTCATCCAATCCTGGATTTCAGCAAGGCAGTTGCCAAATATCGAGAGTGCTCTATCCTGGTCGGGTGCAAAAGACAGGTAGAGCTGGGTATCATCAGCATTGCAGAGAAGCCTCAGCCCATACTGTCTCACAAATGTCTCCAAGGGGCAGCATGTACACCACGAACAACATGGGGGACAACACTGAACCCAAGAGACCCCACATGACAGAGAGACAGGGGTCAGAGGAATAAATCCCTGACACCACCCTCTGAGTTCTGCCAGTGAGGAAGGACTTAAACCACCTGAGGACTATACCAGACAGGCCACAGATGAACCTCAGGTGTTCGAGCAGTACCCCATGGTCCATGGTGTCAAACGCTGAGGAGAGATCAAGAAGAACCAAGATGGAATGGCTCTTCTGATCTCTCGCCATCAGGAGATCACTGAGCACCCAAACCAGTGCAGTCTCAGTACTATGCCTTTTTTGAAAACTGGATTGGAGAGGTTCGGAGATGTCATGGATGGTCAGATGGTTCTCCAGTTGTAGAACCACTACTTTCTCAATCACCTTCCCCACAAAGGGAGATTAGAGAGAGGTCTGTAGTTAGCAGGGCAATCTGGGTCCAGAGAAGCTTTCTTCAGGAGGGGTGTCACCACCGCCTCCTTCAGGGAGCTATGAAACTCACCCAACTCAAGGGAGCACCACACTATCTGTGCCAATGGTGTCATAACAACCCATAATCAGGGAAGTTGGGCCAGGATCTAAACTACAGCACATAGGGTGCATACCCTGGACAATCCGCATGACATCCACAAACTCCAGCTGGTCGATGGTACTCCTGGAAAACTGGGGGAAAGTGACCTAGCACCGATCAATAGCATCCCCGATAGAGTGTTCTGGTTGGATCCCCGCCCTAATGCCGGCCACCTTATCCGTGAAGAATCGCACAAGCTCATCACACTCCAGTTGTGAAAAAGCTCTTTGAGACTGCAGGCAGGTTGGGTTGCATAGTTTGTCTACAGTTCGAAAGAGCTGAGCCAGTCAGTTCTGAGCAGCCGCAATCTCCCCGGACAGGAACTCTGCCTTCTTATGGGAGATTGCAGATTGATAGACTTGGTAGTGTTCCATCAATCTAAGGTGGTCAGCCTCCAGGGTGGATTTTCGCCAGCAGTGCTCTAACCTTCATCCTAGTCGCTGCATCTCCCTCAAGGTCCCGTCAAACCAAGGGGACCGAGGGCAAAGGGGTAGAGGACGAACACGGACAGGAGCGATAGAGTCCAGAGTGGTAGAAATGGCTGTATTATAGGCCAGAACCAAGGCCTCTCAGCTCCCACTTACATCAGGAAGCACCGATAGGTCAAGTACCACCAGCACTAGGCCATCAGGGCTCACATCCCGTAAAGGGTGGTATCTGACCATCTCCACAGGGGTAGGCCTCCGAAGGGTGTGTGAAAACCGAACCCTATAGTGTAGTGATCGGATCATCAGACAGGTTCCACCCCCAAGACGAAGGCTTCGATCCCCAGGAGGAAGACCATGTCAAGAGAGTGACCATGTTTATGAATAGTAGCGGTAACAATCTGTGTAAAGCCCAGTGATGTCATCGACTGAAGTAAGTTTTGTCCAAATTGTGAGAGTTCATCATCGACCCAGATGTCGAAGCTGCCCAGGACCATCAGCCTGGGTGACTCAAACGCCATGTCGATCACAAAGTCCGCTACTTCCTGAAGGAATCGCTTCTCATCCCCGGGTGGACGGTAGATGAGGGCAATCCTACGGCCTACACCTGCTACTGCAGTACACTCAAATGACCTGGCCTTCTCAACTGGTACACTCGTGAGGCCCAGTTTAGTCATGAAACAGACCGCAACCCCCCCCAACGGTTAAATCCCGAGCAGTGTATCAGCGAGTACCCAGCCAGAATCGTGGCATCCAACGTGGGGCCGGCATTCTCACCCAGTCAAGTCTCAGTGATGCAAGCCAGATCAGTTGTCCTAACAAGATCTGCAATAATTGCAGTCTTGTTTTTAATAGATCTGGCATTGCATAACACCGCTCGAGTTGGACAGGCTTTCAGGGCTGCCCGCCCACCAATAGTGGGCTTTCCCTGTCAGGTAAGGTACCAGCCGGATTGTCCATTGCTGCTTTGGCCACTGGCAGGCTGTGGTAACCCTTTCAAAAGTTACCATCCGAGGGATACAACTTTGTAAGTTTAAGGTCTTTTAAGTTGTTGGTGTTTCGTTGTTCTGCTGGACCTGTGCCAGAACCTCCAGCTTAGATAGCTTGCAAGGCTCCAGCCATCGCTGCTCCATTCGCTGCATCTCTTTTCTCTGCTTCTCGAGTTGCTGCATCTCTTCTCCATTTCTCCTTCTATATTTGTTGTATAGCTCACCACTGGAAAAAGGCAGTCAGGTGTAACTCCCTTGTTACCCGGGGTTACTAGAATCCCAGTATTCTAAATGTTGATGCACAGGAGTGCTGCCGCCACCATTACAGGGTGGGGTAGTAAAGTAAACACAGCAGCAGAGGAGCCATTTTACAGCTAAAGAGTGTGTTCAATAAAGTGGGACTTTCAGTGACAGTGAACTTTGTTTATTTTTCTGCAGTTATGGCTTCAGGACCAGCTTGTTACCCGGATCATGCCCGGGTTGCAGTAACAGCAGCAGCAGTAAATAGACTGAGAGATATTGAAAAGTGGTGCTATGGAGGGCAACTGCCTCCTCAGGTGGCAATTCCTAATTATCCAGTACGTGTATGTGAAATATGCTTGGGAGCTGGAAGGGACGTCTTCATGATTCCTCACTGTGCTGGATGTCTAGAAAAATATGGCTTGTATAAAGCACCTCCAATTCGTTTGGCCCCCACATGGACAAAAATTCAGGAATCAGCAGTTGGCAGCACACAGCACCAGTTGGAGCCTGTGGAGGAAGGCCCCTCGGGGGAGTGTGGCACAAAGCTAGAGGGTGCAGAGTTAGAGACAGAACCAGAAGTTGAAGTTTCAGATGCTGGATCCCAGAAAGAAAGTTAGGATAAAGCATCAATAGACCCCTGGAGGGGGGGCCTAGCCCAAGTCTCTTAGGTGAAGATTAGATGCGGGAGGCCTTTGAATGGGAGGTGTCGACTTCCGCGCCTAGTGATGAGTGGAAAGTCTCGGGAGTGAGAACGACTGCTCACTTCTGGGCTCAGATCCTCAGTGGAGACGAAGATGAGGGGGAACCTATGTGGCCTTGTGAAAAAGGAACGGGTACACAGCCTCAAGATCTTGCCTCGGAGGAATGTATGGAAGAAAGTGGTGATGCCACTGCCCTGGCTTTACAGGAGGAAGAAGTCAGGGATCCGTTTCTAATTTCCTTAAGGATGCATAGCTGGCAGAACCAGGACTGGCCACCCCCAAGCCAGGCCAGCAGTCTCAGATTGACCAAAGCAAGTAAAGAGGAGAGCCTGGTTCATAGAAAGGCAAATGAGATCTATGGTATGACCTTTCCTACCTTTCCTTGAAAAGTCTGGGAAGAGATTGAGAACTGCAGGAAATCCTGGATCTGGGATGAAGCAATGAAAAGTGTGCAGCCTGGGGCCAACAAGCATGTAAAGAATAGACTGTTCCACGAAAAGTATACCCAGTGGAAGAAAGGCAGGACACTGTTTATGGACAGAGTGAGAATAGTGGATGGAGAGAGACGTGAAATCTCCCACTGTGTAAATTATGTGCACCCAGACGGGGTAATAATTCAAGCTCCTGACCCCCGGTACTATTGGCCTCAGTGCAAGGACCTCCCAGCAAATGTGCCCGTGCCTACAAAGTGGAGAGTCGAGCAGTGGTAGTCAATACTGCCACACCAGACTGTGAAGTGCCTTTATTGATCCACCAATATGAATATCCAGGACTCAGGTGCCCCACACTCATCAGTCTACAGTGAACTGTCCTTCCCAGAAACCATCGACTGGCCCACCAGATGACTTCAGATCCAGAGAGGACACCAGCCCAGCTGTATCCTGTTCATCGCCTGGTAATTGGATGACATTGGACCAGCTGTTTTCTTTTTGTTCCTGTTCTAAGGTTCCGTCTCCAGAGATGACATCAGCCCAGCTGTTCCCAGATGTGCCCTCCTGTGGTTCCTGGAAGATGTCCGCCCAGCTGTATCGGAAGAATGCTCCAGGGAGAGTCTTCGTCAGAGGTGCAGGTTGGTGCCGAATCTCGTACTACAAGTGACTGGTAAGTCCGAACTTTTCTATCTTTATGACATTGCAGTACACACCCTACACTAACAGACTACAAAATGTGTGAACTGTCCTCAAAGACTCTCCCCTTTGGGACTTTGGCCTCATAGAACTGTGCTTCACCGGGCTCCGGCCCAGGAGAGAGACTTTATTGGACTAGCCTTCGGGCCTTGTGGTCATTAGTTGGGACTTTTAGGGCACTCCATTCCCCCAAATGTGTATTGTAAATAATGTCGTTGTTATCTAATGTAAATACTGTTTTTCTACCTTTTTTCTAAAAAAATCTTTTTGGGATTCTGCAGTGTTTTGAAGGTAGGGGTCTAATTAGACTGTGTATGCAGATTAGGAGTGTGTGTTGTCTTTCTTTTTCTTACAGGTGTTCCTGGGAAGACAGAAGAGAAGACAAGAAGAGGAGGAGGGGCTCATCAGAGTTCCTCATCAGTGCTTTAGTGTGTTTAGAAATTTAAAGTACTGTAGTGTTATGGTTGTTATTGCTGTATTAACCCTTTCCTTCCACAGGTGTGGTTGTGGGGGTAGGGAGGAGGCAGTAATGTGGTATTTTAATGGTGTGGTTGCAGGTTGCCCAAGGTTGGGGAGGTCCCCGGGTTGGTTTTGTTTTGGGGGTATTCAGTTAAAGGCAGATAGGTTTTCCCTAGAAGTTTAGGGGGGATAGACAGGCTGTGGCCTGACCTGCAGTAGGGACACATGATGCTGATCTATCAGGGCTATGCTCTGGATGGTTCACCAGAGCCACTAGGTGTCCATAGTAAGTGGATAGTGTAGAGGCTGATATGTCAGCTACAGGCCTCTAGGCCCTTAGTGTTGCCTGCCTGTGCTTGCACATGGTAGGAGGGGGCCTGATCACCCCCTCCGCAGGTAGCACATAGGGTGGGATGGCCTAAGGCCGGGTAAATAATGACTGCGGACAGTCATTTTCCTGGTCAAGAGTGAGTGTAACCCCCTTGTTACCCGGGGTTACTAGAATCCCAGTAAGACCTAGTGGTAGGCAGGGAAGACAGCTTGTGAAACTCCAGTTAAGTGGGTTTCACACTGTCTCACTCTGTTCTCAGTCTCAGCTGAGACTGAGGGATGACATCACCAATAGAACTTTTGCAGCTGCATAAGCCACATTGGAATCTGCAGCAGAGGGAGTTAGATAGAACGTTGGGAGTTTTCAAAGTGTAGTAGTCAGTGCCCAGTTTGTCTTCAGTAAGTGAAGGTGTGCTCAAGTGGTGGAGACCGCTGTTTGGGTCTCAGTACCCCCTCCCTCTGGGCGGGGGGGGATGTAAAGATCCCTAGCAGATTCCTGGGGCAATCCCCTTAATTCTGCCAAGTGGAAGAAAAGCTGCCTGTTTAGTTCAACATTTATTTTGAAAGATGGAAGATTTGTGAGTCATCTGTGGGGCACCTGCAACTAAAGGGTGAGTGTCTGCTCTAAGAGGGCAAAATGTTTTCTTCACCCTGGGACATGTGTGAAAATCTAGGGATTGCGCTACATTTTGGGAAGCCTAGAGAAATGGGCCAACAAGTAAAGTAGTGTCAAATGCTAGAGTGTTGTGTGATTCAAGTAATATGTAGAGGAGATGCACCAGATCATCTACCCTTTAATCTACATTTAGAAGTTCAGCAAAAGAATGGTTCAGTTTTCCCAGGGAAATGGCTGGGTATGGGCTGTGGGAGCCGGAGGTGGGTGAACCCCCCCATCTTTAGTGACCAGGTCCACCTCTACGGATTTCTGCTGTGGTTGCTACTTTGCCTCATGCACTTGGCCGGTGATGGGGGAAGTACCCAGACGTGGGGTTGCAAAAGGGAAAATCTCTCTAGGAGTCACAGACTCTAAGTGGTGTGGAGAGTCACAACAAATAAGGAAAAAATTCTCTCTAGGAGTCGCCGACTCTAAGTGGTGTGGGGAGCCACGACAGGATAATTGGTTCACTCTTCCAATGGACCGTGGGGAAAAACCCAAGTGTGTACAAATCGGGCTGTGTACCCAAAGCTGCGTGCAAGTCCGGGCTGTGTGCCTGGTGGGTCCAGAGCCTGAGGGCTGAAAATGGTGAATAAGTGGTCTGTAGTCTCTAATCTGCATTACCAGGAAATGTAGCCCCATGGGGGCCCGTCTATGCTTTGTTTGTACAGTTAGTATGTGAATAAAAGCCACACTGAAGAATCCCATTCCTGGTTCTGGACATTACAGTTATTGCTTCCTGTGTTCGGATTTACTTGGGTGCCCCTGTGCACAGTAGCCAAACCTAGGCCCCCCTGTGCCAAGTAACCTCATCCTCCCCGAACCCAGTCCCCACCAGGTACTGCTGTCAGCTTCAACAGCATGCCACCTGTCATTTTGGCAAAAAGGCAGGGGTGAGGCGTTACACAGCCTTTCAGGTTCTGTCACTGCTTGCTCTTTTTTTTTCCTTGACTGTTGCTGGCTGTACAGTCTCAGTTTGGACTTTTGTTTCTGCTTCTAGTTTGGCTGCCATTCTTCTGGTAATCACTCCCAGACTTGCTGCTGCAGAATCCATACCTTTCTTCTATGCTTCCTTGGTACCAGGTCTAGTACCCACACACAAAACTCCTGGCTTAGAGTATGCAAGGTGTAAATCCCACTTAGGCTGACACCATCTGTTGTCGAGGCACAGGTCAGGAAACACAGGAAAACCAGGAGCAGTTTCAAAATTTGCAAATAGCGTTTTATTTTTTCTTAATAACAGCAACATAAAAAAAAAAAAATATTCAGTATAACTATTTGCAAAGGCAGTACAAAGAAAACAGTCCTTCTTCTGAGAGGATCTCTTATTTTTTTAACTTGCAATTTTCCTCCCCCAAGCTCCTGGAGCACCGTACCATCAGGAGTTGCCATGGTGTCTGCCCAATTTCCTTCACCTACCTGTACCTGTGGGGAACCCCATGAAGCCATGGTTATAACCCCTAGGTGGGAACAAGGTGGGGCCTGTCATCCCAAAGTCCTTCTTGTCACGTTGGTCCCCCAATGACAGGACAGGCAGGTGGGAGTTACTGGGTCTGCACCAGTGCTCCATCTCCCTGGTGCCCCGAGAGCTCATTTTTCCCATTTTCTACAGGGCATGATGTGCCCATAGACATCAACGCATAATCGCCGATGTCCGTCACACCTCAACCCCTTGCTCTTGGCACCGGTGCATGCTACTCCCCTGGCATCCACCAGAGGTCAGCCATGTGCCGGGCCTCAACCCCCCTCCCTCCCCAGAAAAGGTGAGCAATCCACCGAACACTCAAGCCTCCTCCCCCTGACTGGTTCTCCATCCTCCCAGGCTCGTTCCTGAACCTGGGTCGATGGTGTCATAAGCGGTAGTGCTACCGCTATGCCAGTGGGCCGGCTGAGGGTATCTCTTAATTCCAAGTTTCAGTCTCTCAGTCTCCTTGTCTTTCTAGCAAAAACACTGCTGCTCTTTTTATAAGTCTTTGACTGGGAACGCTTTAAGAGAGCCTGCTTCTCACAGAATGTTCTTGTAAGTCTACAGAATATTCTTCTCAGTTTCGTTCCTTGCAGGTGCAGCAAAACAGTACATGGTGTCCCAGAACTGACCTCTTGTTTACAGCTCAGCAAAAGGCTTAAAAAAGGCATCTCAGGTTAACCTCTTGTGTTCCAAATAGCTTTGCAATCATTTCAACAGTATAACTATATACAGTTTTAAACAAAGGGATCCCAGAATCAGTGACATTTCCACATAAAGATTCACATATATTTTTATACCTGCAGATATGCAAGGGGGAAGAAAAGACAGAATAGCAAGTGAAGGCAGAGAGATAGTGAGAGGTGGAGACTTGCGAAACCGTTGGAGTGGTCAGTTCCTAGGTCTCACAAGAAAATTTGGTTATGCAACCAGACAGACAAAAGACAGAAAAGGAGAGAATAGAACAGACCCTTGCCTATAAACTCTTTCTGCATAACAAATGGGGCAGGGCCTTTTTCAACCCTGTCACAGTGGGCCTCTGGCAGATAAAGGGCATATATACGTACACTGCAGCACAACTGACTGTTCATTTCTCTTGCAGGCAGGGGCGCTACATGGGAAGTGTGGGTGCGAGGACACTCATTTGTGTACTGGGCAGACAGAAGAGTGGCAGTTAGACTGTGAGGATGGCAGTTGGGCCCGGATGTTGACAAAGGAAGAGTGTCCTGTATAAGAGATGGCATCATTTGGGATGACTTTACATTTTTCAGTTTTTGGATGCACAAGTAGTAAAACCCTATTCGTCTCTGCAGATCCTCTATGACCAATCCAATAGACAGCATTTTAGATATTTGCAAGTTCATACCTTCTTATTGCATAAGGGTGCACTTTGGAGTCATCTCCTGGAACCTCTCCCGCTTCTCCTAGCTATTATTCTGAGCGCTGTTAAAGGCGATGTTTGGCAACATGCGATATGCCTTCTTTATGGGGTTTACAGGAATACGTGGGAAACTCAAACTGTTCTATCTTGGCCAAGTGGAATGCAGAGCTGTCGCCCAATGTTCCTTACACTATTTAGATTAACAAATTATCCCATCTATTAAAGCTTCTTTTGCACCATATTGGCGTGAATTTTCGTGGAAGTGCAGAAATCAGTATTGTAATACCCCTGCATCCCTTACAAAATTCCTTCCTGTACATTTCAGTCATTGCTGGAGGCTATGTGTTAATACTTTGGCTACACATACCCATGTTTTCTGAGCGTGCCTGGTAATAGTTTCTTTCTGAAAACAGACAGGGGAACGTATTACAAGGTTAACGGGAGACCTCAAGTTTATTTCTCTGGAAATGGTACTTCTGGCCATTCCCCCACTGGGTAAGACAGTCCCATCCAGATTCCTTGTATATATGTCTACATCTTGGCAGCTAAAAAAGCCATAACTCAGTTGTGGAGACAACACCAGCCTCCTACAGTTGATGCATGGCATTATAAATGGCATAGAATGGAATGACTTTTTCGCCCAATGTACCGGCCACATACACACTTTGAACTGAAATGGAGGAGCTGGGTCTTTTATATATCTGAGGAGGATGAAGCATTTTTCCATTGAACTTGTTTCAGCCTTGTACTAGAAGGGGTGGTATTTACAGTGTTAGAGGGAGTGTTTTGGGGGACTATTGGGCCAGTCTGGACCTCAGGACTTACCTATATACTAGATTGAGAGGGAATTCTGGAGATTTCAACTCCTTCACCTGCGTTAGGGGTAGGTCCTCCAAGAATTCTGACTGTTACTGTATAACTCAACCAGCGTGCTTGCCTAACTAACTATTCGCTGTCTACCTGTATTGTCTGCATTGCTGATTATCTGACATGTACCATCTTTTGCAGTGTATAAATACTGAATAAAAAAATATATAAATTAAAAAAGGAGATTGTCCTGGTTTGTGCTGAGGGGCATGTGCTTAGGCACAGTTGCTACCACAGCTGTGGCATCTGCAAAAGAACAGGGCAAGGCCAGACATCCTGGTGATACATTTGGGAGGAAATGACTTTGCACAGATGCCTTGGATAGAACTCTTAAAGGGACCCTGTCAACCTGTTTTGTGGCATATTATTTCTAGTTAAAAACCCACATTTTATGATTGCTTACTTTCTATAAAATTCTTTGATGCTGCTGTTGTTTGTTTTGTCTGTCTCCTTGTTTAGTAGAACTAAAAATACATGCTAATGTATATTTATAAACAACTTTGTTATGTTTCAAATGCTGAATCTATTCTTATTGAATACTTCCTGAACATTAGAAGTACCCCCAAACAGTGCAGTCACTCATGGGACAGTAGCCACCTAAACACTCGTTGCATCATTAGTGGCTAAACTGTGTTGGAGGGGTTCCCAAGTCCAGGAAAGATGCAGTGGGAGCTGATTAAGAAATGTAAATAAACCTGTTTTTGTGTGGTAACACCAGCATGGTGGGCAGTCTGTTTTTCACTTGGTAAAAGAAAAAAAAAAGACTCAGAACCAAACTACTAGCTACATCAGCAATCTTTACAGAATTTTGGCAATCATAAATTGTGTTTTTTAAACAAAGGACATTCTGAGGATTAAGAGAGTTGACAGTGTCCCTTTAAGGCAGATAGTGAGGCACTTGGCAGCATTTAAGAGATGTGGGAGGGGAGTAAAAGTGATCTGGTCAGCTATGATCACCAGGCAGGTTTGAAGGAGTGTTAGTAACCCGAAAGGACTGGACCTATCAAGAAAGGCTATGAACAGGTGTGCCATGGTGCTGGCTCAAACGGAGAATTTTACGGTAGTGTCACACCCTGAAATAACAGTGGACTGCCCAGTGTTGTGCAGGCCAGCGGGGGTGCATTTATCAGATGTCAGTATAGACATCTTCAATGTGCAGATAGGAAAGACTGTTGAGACAGCAATGGGCTAAGGCGTTGGGGGGGTAGGCAGGGAAGGCCACATTCTATGACAAGTGGGAGGTGGCCTGGTGGCCAACGGGGGGAGGGGTGCAGGGGCCTAAAGGAACTGTGATGACTCAGGTGCAGGAGTAGCCCCTGGGGGAAAAGCATGGTGCGCTGACCCAAGTGTAGGGGCAGCCTGCTGAAAGAGAGTATGACCTGATTAACATTGGGCATGCAGGTGTGACCTGATTTACATTAGGCACACCTTGGTCAGGGGATGGAGGGCACAATCTGATTTACATCAGGCAGGCCCTAACCCAGGCAAGAGGGAGTGGCAGGACACAATTTACATCAGGCCTGGGTAAATGGAGACATGACTTAATTTACATTGAACATGCAGCCAGGGACAACTGCTGATGTGAATGGTAATGAAGACTGGGACAACTGGACAGTGTTTGACAAATTAAACAAAAGCTGTAAATATGTATATAACAATCAGAATTTTGAGTTATAAAGGGCAACAACCAACAACAGTTTGTTTTCAAGTTCTTGGGGGGGGGCTGACAACAGAGCCTGCTGCTCACTGGTGGGCAAAATTGTCAGCAGGAGAATCTCATGGGGAGATGGGGTGGGACTGCATCCAACAGTTCACTGACATGTCCCATGCCCCTTCCCCCACTACCTGGCAGTGTGCATACATGGATAGCAGGTACATGCGCACTGTCATTGGTGCCAGAAACAAATAAAGGTAGTTAGATAGGCGAGGGAGGGTCCAGTAGGCAAGTAGCAACTGTAAAGACAAGCATTGGGGAGAACAGAGCAAGGCAACAAGGAACCAGGGCCTACGGGTGTATTTAGGCCAGCGGAACAGAGGGAAAGCTTCTTTGCTCCAGCTGATTGCAAAATACCCACCCACTCTAATAATAGTGAGAGATGAAGACATGGGAGGAGGGGTCTGGGGCGACAGGGACAAAAGGAACTGCAGTGATCCAGGTGCAGGGATAACCTGCCTGGAGAGAGCATGGCCTGATTTACATTGATCATGCAGGCGAGACCCGATTTACATTAGGCATGACTTGGTCAAGGGAGGGAGGCATGACCTGATTTACAGTATGCGGGCCCTCAGTTGGGCAACAGGGAGTGGCAGGATTTACATCAGGCCTGGGTTACAGACAGCATGACCTAACTTACACTGGGCACACGGCCAAGGACAATTGCTGAGGTGACCAAAGAAAGACTGGGACAACTGGACAAAGTTTGACAAATTAATCAAAGGCTGTAAATATGTATATAACAGTCAGAATTCAGAGTTGTAAAGTGAGGATGTTCGAGTGCAATAAAGCCGTGGGCAACAACCAAGAACAACAGTTTGTCAAGATCTTCTGGGGAAGGAGAACCTGACAAGAGAACAAGTTCCCCCTACAGCGGGTAACATGCTGAAACAGACTTCTTGCAACCCCAATACACACTAAACAGAGTAAACACACAGGAGGGGCTAGATAAAATGAGAAACGACCTAAGACTACTTGGGGAATGGTCAAGAGTTTGGCAATTGGGTTTCAATGCTAAGAAGTGCAAGACAATGCATCTGGGACACAGAAACCCAAGACAGGAATACAGGATTTGGAGGGGGCAGGTTCTAGCCACAAGTCAGGAGAGAGACCTGGGGGTTATCATATTTGATGACCTGAAATCAGCCAAACAATGTGAAAAAGCAGTGGGGAAAGGAAACAGAATGCTGGGTTGCATAGGAAGGGGGCATAACCAGTAGGAGCAGTGAAGTGATGCCACTGTATAGATCACTGGTGAGGCCTCATCTGGAGTACTGTGTCCAGTTCTGGAGACGGCATCTCAGGAAGGGCAAAGATAGAATGGAAGCAGTCCAGAGAAGAGCAACAAAAATGATACATGGACTGAACCACAAGCCTTATGAGGAAAGACTCAAGGAATATAGGATAGTAGGGGTTGTGGCGTAGGAGGGGCATAAGGGTGAAGAAGCCCGCCCTCAGCACAAGTGTTTTGACTCATTTTTTTTTCTTTTTTAAAAAAAAATATTTGAGGATCAGTGGCAGGATTTTTAGGACAGTAAATGAATAAAAAGGGAACTAGGAGAGCTTCAGTAATAGACAAGTACTCAAATAGCAGTATAAGTGCAGTATGATGTGGGGAGGGGTGCAATGCAGTGGCTGTGGGGCAGCCATATTCAGGCTGACCTTCTGGATGCTGAGGTGCTGCCCTATCTGCATGCACCTCTCTGGACTGCAGGATGAGGTAGCCAGGCTCAGAGCAGAAGTAAACTGGGTCAGGAGTACCATCACCCCTCTCCAGAGACCACCCAGTCCAATGCCGCTGCCTCAACGGATGCCGAGAACGAGAAGCATTTGGATGACAGTGGGCTCAGGGAGGGTTAGGGCGGTCAGGCAGAGGCACATCCCAGATCCTATTCGACTCAAGAACTCATATACCATACTGGCAAACAGAGACAACCAAATAGAGGTACCCAGAGAAGTGGAAGGAAAGGATGTGGAGGTTAGCCAAGGGGGTGACCTCAGTGGGGAGAGCAGTGGACCCCAGAGGAGGAGGAAGCAAATCCTGGTGGGGGACTCCATCATAAGAGGGATCCAGCTAGGAACACAGGAGGGGGAGGATAGGGAGGTGAGGTGCCTACCAGGTGCCATGGCATGAAGGGATGGAAGGAAGATCCTGGGGATCACTGGGAAGGCAAGGCAAAGGGGGAGCCAAAGGAAGTTCAGGAAGAGTTTAGGAAATTGGGGAGGGGTTTCAAGCAAGTAGCTACTTCTGTCACCTTCTCGGAAGTACTACCCGTGAGAGGCATGGGAGAGCATAGGTGTGCATGCACCAGGAACTTTAACTCATGGTTGAAGAACTGGTGCTGTGAGGACGGGTTTGGATTCATTGGTGACTGGGGACCCACCTGGAGGGATGGGGGCTTGTTCAAGCCTGACGGCCTGAATCCATCCTGGAGGGGAATCCAAGCACTCAATGATAAGTTTAAATGCTACACTGACAAGCATTTAAACTAGCCAAGGGTAGGTAGCCAGCAAGGAGGTACTAAGCCCCCACAGCCTAACAATGGAACCAGTGAATCGGAGGAGTGGATATCTCTAAAAAACAGTGTGCAAAAGATGGAGATAAGCGCCCAAGAGGTGGATAGGCAGAAAAGGGGCAAAATTCAACAGAAGGGCAGACAGCAAGGAGAACCAGGGATAAAGGACAACCAGGGAAGGGGCTGGAGTAGAACAGCTAAACAGTCTAGGGAGGCCAAATCATGGAAAGCCATGTGTGCAAATGCCAGGAACCTTAGCAACAAGATGGAGGAACTGGAGGCTGTCATGGTGCAGTCAGACCTAGACATTGTGGCCATCACAGAAACCTGGTGTAATGATAACCACGACTGGGAGATGGCCATACCTGGCTACAACATATTCAGAAGAGACAGGGCAGGTAGGAAGGGAGGAGGAGTGGCACTGTATGTGAAAAATGACATAAGGGCCACAGAGATCCAGGAGAAACAAAATGAGGGAGAGATACTGTGGGTTAAGCTGGAAAGGAAAATGGGGCCAGCCATCCGCACAGGTGTGGTCTATAGATCACCAGCCCAGGAGGAAGAAACAGATAGGGCGCTGATGCTAGCCACCCAAAGGATGACAGACAATGGTGAGGTAGTGCTGGTTGTAGACCTCAATATTCCAGACGTGGACTGGAGCATCCCAGCAGCAGCATCAACTAGAAGCAGATTTATCCTGGACTCCCTTCAGGGTGCCTTTCTCAAGCAACTAGTCATGGAACCAACTCGGCAGATGGTAATACGGGACCTTGTGCTCACAAACAGGGACAGTGTGATGGGGGTAACAGTGACCACCAGTCATTGTGGTTTGAAATCACAGAAGGAGCAGAACCAAACCACACAAAAACACATATCCTGGATTTTAGGGGAACAGACTTTGGGAAAATGGGGAGATGCTTTAAAAAGGCATTAAGGAGAATGGGGCAGGAATCAGGGATTAAGGAACAGTGGGCAGTATTTAAAATGGGGATTATAAGAGCAACAGAATTGTGCATTAAGCAGGTTAGCAAGGAGAAAAGGAAGAGGAGGCCATTATGGTTTTCCAAGGGGTTAGCAGAGAAAGTGAAAGCCAAAAAGATTGCATTCAGGCAATACAAAACGACACAGGTAGAAGGGGATTGGGAGAAGTACCAGAAGCAAAGGGAGGCAGGGAGGTCAGTAAGGGAAGCCAAAGCTCAGACAGAATAGCACATTGCAAAATCAGTGGGTAGAGGGGACAAAACCTTTTACAGGTACAAAAGTGAAAAAAGAAAGTCAAAGGGAGGGATACTGAAGGGGGAGGATGGGGGCCACGTGGAGGATGACAACAGTAAAGCTGACATACTGAACAGGTATTTCTACTCAATCTTTACTGAGGAAGAGGAGGGTAATGGGTCTGAAGGGAGTACAAGGGGTGGGAATGGTGCAGGAATGGACACAAGTCCCTTTACACGAGAAAGGATCCTGAAGGTACTGTAAGTAGTACGAGTTGATAAAGCAATGGGGCCAGATGGGGTGCACCCCAGAGTCCTTACAAAAGGAAGGTCCTGTCAAACTAATCTCATAAATTTCTTTGACTGAGTAACTAAAGTGGTAGACCAAGGGGGAGCAGTTGATGTTGCCTACCTTGACTTCAGCAAAGCTTTCGACAGTGTTCCACGTAGAAGATTGATAAATAAGCTGGGTAGGCTCGGGGTGGGTCATAAGTTGGTCAACTGGGTGGCAAACCGGTTGATGGACAGAAAACAGAGAGTGGTGGTAAATGGTATACAGTCAGAAGAGATGCAAGTCACAAGTGGGGTACCTCAGGGATGAGTCCTGGGGCAGGTCCTCTTCAATATCTTCATTAGTGACATTGCAGATGGACTAGAGGGTAAGGCTTGTCTGTTTGCAGATGACACCAAGATCTGCAACAGAGTAGATGATCCAGATGGGGTAGGCAGAATGAGAAGAGATCTGGATAAACTAGCAAAATGGTCAGAAGAGTGGCAACTGTGATTTAATGCAAATAAGTGCAAGATCATGCACATAGGGAAGAGAAACCCTGAAGCCACCTATAGGCTGGGAGGGGAGTTGCTGGCAGTCACAAAGGAAGAAAGAGACTTGGGCATCATCATCACCGATGACCTGAAATCATCCAAGCAGACCTCTAAAGCAGTAGGTAAGGCTAGGGGGATGTTAGGGTGTATTAGTAGGGGTATCACAAGTCGTAGAGGGAGGTAATAATTCCTCTTTACAAGACACTGGTTAGGCCCTTCTGAGTACTCGTGAAGTACTGGAGGCCACACCTTCACAAGGACATTAACAAAATTGAGGCAGTCAGAGAAGGGCAACCAAAATGGTGCAAGGACTGCATCAGAAGACATATGAGGACAGATTAATGGAGCTCAACATGTATACCCTTGAGCAAAGGAGGGAGAGAGGTGATATGATTGAAACATCCAAACACCTTAAGGGCATTAACAAGGTGAAAGAGTATAACATGTTTAAATATAAGAAAATTAGCAGGACAAGAGGACACAGCATGAGATTAGAGGGGGTCCGATTAAGGGGGAATGTGAGGAAATTCTTTTTCACAGAAAGAGTGGTGGATGCATGGAATGGCCTACCTCAGGAAGTGGTGGCTATGAATACAGTGCAGGGCTTCAAACAGGCATGGGATAGGCATAAGGGAGCAATACAGATGAGTATGAATAGATAGGTCACTGACAGAGCAAAGGCCGATGGCACATTTATAAGGTAGAAAAAGAAATGGGCCGACTGGATGGGCCTTGCGGTCCTTATCTGCTGTCAGCCTCTATGTTTCTAAAGAACTAAGAGAGGTGGTGGCTAAAACTCTGGTAATCCTGTTTAGCTGATCACTGGAAACAGGGGAGGTACCCAAAGACTGGAGGACAGCAGATGTAATCCCATTATACAAAAGTGGGAACAAAGAGGAAGCGGGGAACTACAGACCAGTCAGCCTCACCTCGGTAATGGGGAAGATCATGGAAGTACTACTGAAGGAGAAATTGGTGGAACATCTGGTTGTCAATGGACTACAAGACCCAACGCAGCATGGTTTCACCAGGGGATGGTCATGTCAGACCAACCTCATTGAATTTTTCGACTAGGTGACTAGGGAGGTGGATCAGGGGAGGGCAGTGGACATGACCTATCTGGACTTCAGCAAGGCCTTTGACATGGTGCCACATAGAAGACTATTACACAAACTGGGGTATATGAGTGTGGGCAGGACAGTAGTGTGGTGGGTAGGTAACTGGCTGGGTAGCAGGACACAGAGGGAGGTGGTAAATGGCTGTCACTCCACAAAGGGAAGAGTGACCAATGGGTACCACAGGGATCAGTGCTGGGACTGGTCCTATTCAATATCTTCATCAGTGATACTTGGAGGACCTAGAAGGCAGAATTTCCCTGTTCGCTGATGACACAAAGCTCTGTAACAGAGTAGACACACCAGAGGGTGTAGACAGAATGAGAAGGGACCTGCAGAAACTGGAAGAATGGTCAGGGGTTTGGCAGTTGAAATTCAATGCAAAGAAGTGCAAGATAATGCATTTGGGGCACAAAAACCCTGGCACAATATATCAGTTGTGGGATGAGGATATAGCATGCACCAAGCAGGAAAGGGATCTTGGGGTTATCATCTCTGATGACCTCAAGGTAGGCAAAAAGTGTGACAAGGCAGCAGGCAAAGCAAACAGGATGCTGGGATGCATAGGCAGGGACATCACCAGCAGGAAAAGGGAGATCATAATTTCACTATACAAGACACTAGTGAGGCCCCACCTGGAGTACAGTTTATTTATTTAGTTTTTGTTGACCGGGTAAGTGCACTAAACAAATCCTGCCTATTTTCAGGCACGACCCAGGGGAAGGGGATACAGATGAATGCCAACTGACCTTGAACCAGATTAAGCTGTTGGTGGTATTTTTAGTGAATGAGGGACATTTGGATAGGACACTGGAGAAATTCCCCTACTCTTTTCGATAAGTGCCATGGGATCTTTAACATCCACTTGAACTACCACCAATCCAGGCAGATGGTACTTCGGTTTAACGTCCAAAAGACGGCACCTCAGAAGTGCAGCACCCCTCTCAAGCTGCATTACAATGTCAGTACTGAGATATTAACACAAGTGCCAGATGTGGGAACTGAACCCACAGCCCTCTGATCTCCCGGCCTCAGAGGCAAGTGTGCTACCTACTGAGTCACAAGTCCTATGAGGATAGGTTGAAGGAATTGAATATGTATTCCCTGGAGGACAGGAGGGAGAGAGGGGATATGATAGAGACAAACACGTATCTTACAGGGAGGAACAGGGTGCAGGAATACACTATTTTTAAGCCAAAAAGATGTTCCAGGACTAGAGGGCATGGGATGAAGTTGGAGGGAGGACGATTCAGAGGAAACATGAGGAAGAATTTCTTCACAGAACGGGTGGTGGGCAAGTGGAACACCCTGCCAGAGGAAGTGGTGGGGGCTGAAACAATCACGGGATTTAAGAATGCATGGAATATACATAAAGGAATTCTGTAGGTCAGGGTTAAGGGGCAACAGACTTCTAGGAAAACATAAAGTGAACTTACAAGCTCAAATGGGCAGACTGGGTGGGCCTGGGCCCTTATCTGCCAATACTGTCTATGTATCTATGAATGAAACATCTATTCACTGGAAGAGAGAGGGGATATGATAAGAGACTGTCAAATACCTTAGAGGAATAAACAGGGTACAGGAGCATACCTCTCAACTGTACCACATTACGAGGAACATTCCTCATTTTACTTCACAAAAGCTCCCTGTTCCACATTGTGAGGACTTGTTCCACATTCAAAGTCAACATTCTAAAGCAAAACTCCATAGTAAATTATGCAGAAAATATATTATTTAATTAATAACAGACTTTCTGAACATAAATGCAAAATTTTAACAGTGTTTTGAGCTTCTTAGGTAAAGATTCGACTAAGTGTTCCACATTTTGCCCATTTGTTCCACATTTTGACAAGCAATGTTCCTCATTTGGGGGGACAGAAGGTTGAGAGGTATGTACAGGAGGGAGCATATTTCAGAGAGGAAAGTGCACAAGGAGAAGGGGACCATGAGGCTGGAAGGGAAGGAGGCTTAGGGCGAATGTTAGTATTTTCTTTCACAGAGAGGGTGGTGGATTCGTGGAACAGCCTACCAGCGGAGGGGGAGGAAGCGAAAACAGTAGAGGGGATTTAAAAGTGCATGGGATAAGCATAAAGGCACCCTGCTGTAGAGCACAGCGGGGAAAGGCAGTCCAGATAAGAGCAGGAATGGACAGACTAGGTGGGCTGTATCTGCCAAGATCAGATTCTATGTTACACTGCAGCCAGTAGTAACTTCCCTCACCACTGTAGCAGAACGCAACCAGCCTTAAAAGGGTGTGGACTGCTAGCCAGCTTGCAGTTGGCTCCGACACGTAGAGAGCATCATACGCCGCTCGACTTCGCCACTGTTGTGGTTTCTGGACGTGGTCCCGTTCTGCCTCGTTTCCGCTCCCTAGCGCGGGTGCTGCGGCCGGCTCGCTGTGATTGCTTTGCTGTTCCATACTGTCTGTCCCTCTCCGGCTCTGTTGCTGCTGCGTCTCTCTGCCTGCGGACCGGGGCCCCTCTTCCCTCGGCTCGCGATCCTTTCAGTTTGTGCGTGTAGTCTGGCGGAAGATGCGGCGCTATGTGCGGATGGCTGTGGTCTGCTCGGTTTGCGGTTTCTGCTCTGTACTGTATGCCTTCACTCAGCTAGCGCTGTCTCTGGAGTCGGGGTCCGGGCTCGCACGGGACGGGAAATTTCTGCAACAGCAGGGACGGCAGCGACCCGCCTTGTTGCGGGCGCCGAGCGGTCAAGGAGGAATGGAGGATGCAGCAGGCCTCGAAGACGAGCAGCAGTGGCCTTGGTACAGGTAGGCACCGTTTCCGGTTCGGTTTACCATTAGCAACTGCTAGGGCTGGATATACTAGTCTAGTTATAAACAGTTTAGGATTACTACAGAGCGACAGAACTCGAAGTTCCGCGGTAACTTGCTTGGCTGACTGGTACAGGATCTCTGCCGGGTACTTGGCACAGTGTGCCATTCTGAAGTGGTTGAGTTGGCATACAGCATACGTCGAGCTTGTTAGCGCACCTTATTCTACTTTGACCTGTTTATAGTTTTACAGTGGCAGTGCTATATACCAGCTTCATTCCTGGTATCTACTGTCTCCCCATTACCAGTCAGTTTAAAACCATTATTTGCAGTGATGAAAGTGAATAGGAACGCAGAGGAACTCGGTTCCTGTACTTTTTTTTGCAGCGGGAACGGAGTTCCTGTACTTCTTTCCCCTGACACTCGATCTGAAATTCTTAAACCAGCAACATAATGACAGTTTCTGGGCCTGTGATCTGAGGTCAGGGTTTCCATAACAACATTTGACTTGTACAATTCTAATTTCCTAGAAATACTTAAGTATCTCTAACTGAATCTACTTGTGTCTAAACAGATAGCCGTGTCTTGACACAGCTATCCTTCAGATTGAGGATCTTCATTCTGCATTTCATATCTGAGAGTGTCTGACTTACTGTACTTCTTCTCTACTACTGATACATGCTTTTACCTATGCAATAAAACACCATAGGATGCGCAGGGCTCCCAGATCTACGGCTTACTGCGTTTTTACAGGTATTTGGAACCATTTGCAGGGAAATTCTTTCCATAAATTTACTTTGCTTGTACAGGAAAACGGAGCAATTCAGCCTCCATAGAAAATAGTGTATTATACAATAGCACCCACAAAAGGCTGGCTCCTGACTGGCTATTTGGCACGATTTACAACGTGTAAATCCTGTTAGTACCCAAAAGGAAAAAGTGCCAGCTGCACCCCCTTGCCCCATACCTTCTCAAAATCCGTCTGACGCCAAACATCAAAGTTGTGTACCACTATCTTCCACAGCGTCGCTACCGACCACGCTACATTTAAGAAAACAAAAATGGAATGCTCGTTTGAAGTAATTGATGAGAAGGAGTTAGTTAAAATATTCTTAAACATTCCGAACAGGTTTCCACCAGAAAGAACGTCTCAAAACGTTCCTCACAACTTATCTGATACCTCACCTCGAGTGTTCGAGCAGCCAGCCTCTGTGACTCCTTTAGAACCGGCACGAATACCAAACACTGCCCGAGTTTCCACAGCATACAATACTATCAGGAACTACTTTTTTTCCTTCACACGTCTACATCACTATATCAAACACGAGCTCCAAACAATCAATAAAACCTGTAATAAAAACTATCTAATTTAAAAAAAAACAAATTGTATAGTAGCAATATTCTACTCGACACATTGGTGATGCCAGGATTGATTCGGGTGGTGTGTTTGTCGGTCTCGCCCGCCGAACGAACAACACACCACCCGCGTGGAACCTGGCATCGCCGACAGCCTCTTGTGGTATATTGCTTAATTATGCAGTGGGCTAAACAAGACTGGCTTGTGATTGGCTGGCTGGCTGTCACGATTTACAACCTGTAAATCCTGCCATCACCCCACGGGAAGAAGTGCCAGCCAGCCAGTCCCCTTCCCCCATTTCACTCTGGTACCAAACTTCTGAGCTGCCGGGCGCCATAATGTTTTCTCTCAGTAACCGGAACGTGCAAAACTCCAAACAAATAAATGTTACTTCCCGATATTGTATAATCACAGTATACCACAAGAGGGGTGTTGGTGATGGCAGGATTTACCCACACCTGGTGTGGTTTCCTCAGTTGGCCAGTGGCCTCATGAGCAAACCACCACATCAGGCGTCGGCAAATCTTGCCATTACCCACACCCTCTTGTAGTATATTGCTTAAATATAGAGGAAAACACTGGGAAATTGCCCTGGAGTTACAGAGAAAATACCAAATAAATCTGGGTGCAATTTACCCATGTTATAACATTACTGTTTCTTGGTGTTCAGTTACAACCCCCCCCCCGCATGCACACCACCCCAGAATGGCAGCCAACACAACTCGTTGTTCAGTTCCACGGCTGGCCACCATCTGCCCCAGAAATCCGTTCTCGATGCACTGTATTATAAGCAAGTGCAGTATATTGGTAATGGACCTGTATGCAGATGGCAGTTGTCCATGGAAGGTTGTGCTTGCTGCCATTCTGCGGTGGTGGGCACTTGGGGGGAGCCACTGGACACCAGGGAACATTATTGTAGCAATAACAGCATATTGGTTGAGGTTTTCGAGGTAATACCCATACAAAAATGTACCACTGTATTACCACAGGAATACCATGGTACTGCATGGGATTACCATGGTACAATAGTCTACACGGTCATGGTACTGGATAGTATTACCATGGTATAGTTATGTTACTGCTTTGTATTACCATGGTACAATAATGTACAGTCATGGTACGGCATAGTATTACCACGATACATTCATTTCTAGTCATGGTACCGCAAAGTATTACCATGATACAACAGTCCAAAGTCATGGTACTGTATAACATTACCATGGACCAACAGTCTACAGTCATGGTAGTGCAGAAAATTGCCATGGTACAACAACTTATCTGTATGGGATGGCATAGGATCAGCATGGTAAAATAATAGTTTGCATTCATGGTAATGTGTGGTATTTCCATTGTACAATTATTTGCAAATAAAATAAGCAAAGAAATCCTACTGATCTGATTGGCAAAGAGCCTCAACTGACATAAATCAGAGCCTGATTAGATAATTCAGAATTAGGTGAATACTCACACCTTGAAAATTAATACCTACTGTGCAAGCAGATTAAGGAGTGATTAACCCACGGCAGGGTATGGGTTTACTGAACATTAATCTACGTCGGGGGGGGGGGGTTGGAATCACGAGTCGAAGCCGAGTGACTTCAGCCACCCAGGTGTGGATTAATGCCCATTATACCATGGACCTTACACAACAACCAGTCAGAATGGCTGGCTGGCTGGCAGCTTACCACCGTTGTAAATCCTCTGATAATCACTGCAAAAGGTGCCAGCCAGCCGCATATTAAAAAAACAGTCCTACCCCAAAATCACGTAACTGTTGCCGTCATTTTCTTTCCCCGCTAAATGCAAATCAGTACGTCACTTCACCCCCCCAGCCTTCTCCCACAGCTCACGAAACATTAAAAAAAAATAAATAATAAAAAAAAAAAAATGCCTGGCATAAACACAGATTGCACGGTCACATTTCTCCAAAAAGTAACAGCAGCCTAAAAAACATGTGGCAAACCTTTTGAAATATGTCCCTGTAATGCTCGCCATCAATTCCATTGCTCTCGCTGCATCACAAGTATGCTTCCGGTCTCCCAGCTCCTCACTCATACCTCCTAAATATATCAGAAGAACACCACTGGCCATCCAGTGCCCGAAATCCAACAAATGTTCCGCTCTGTTGAAAAAAGTGAACCGAACGCACTGCTAAAACCCCAGTGCACTTAACAGGTACAAAGAGCTCCTCCAGCTCCAGCACTTCCGGTTTCTCCACATGCCGCAGCAGTCCCTCAGCCGGCTACACCATCACCTTCTCCAGCAGCTGCCAACTCAAACTCCGCGGGCCCTTAACAGCAACTCTGCCATCCAGTCCTGTCGGCAACAAAACGCAGTATCACAAGCAAGCAACCAATAAAGAAATGCTGCAGCTTGAACTGCAGCAATATGAAGAAACCTCCAAAGGCAAACATGGTGGGCTTTAAACATTTTTCTATATGCATATTTTGAAATATAAATCTTACATAAGGGACTGTTTGTTTTTTTTTTTTTTTCCAGTGTAAACTTATTTCTCTGAAAAACATTATTTTTATTACGTAAAAAATATGCCTTTTTTAAAAAGAACTCATCCATGGTATTTCCATGGTATAATCGTAATAAGCCACTCTGGGGATGTGGGTTATTGGGATATTTACCATGGCTGGTGAGTATTTACCCACTCGGCTGTGCCTCATGGGCAAACCACTCCAGACGTCGTAAATCCCCCGATAACCCACACCCCCTCGTGGCTTATTGCTTAAATAAACCCATACCCTGGAGTGGATTAATTGTTTTGTAACATGGGTAATGTTATATTAGAGTTTTATCTAAAGAAATATTAAAATAAAGCCCTGTGAACATGCAGCTGTGGGTATATCATGGATTAATCAATGGTCAAGTGATCTGTTTGGACGAATCAGCAGACGGTATTTTTGGAACCCATGTTATAATACCCTTTAACGTGTCTGGGCAGTTTCAGATGCACGTGACGAATCACGTGGGTTATTGAATGAAATTGGCCTACAGCTTATGCCTCGACACCCAATGTCTCTGTACATCAGTGAACACCAGCCACATTGAAGGGAGATATTTATTATGCAGTGGTGCTGTATAATATTACTGTACCATGGTACAATAATTTACAGACCTGTTATGAATTGCTTTGGAAATTTCCTGCTTCCTGTTTGACTAAATACTGTAAATTACATAGAAACATAGAATATTACGGCAGATAAGGACCGCTTAGCTTACCTTGCCTGCCCATTTTTTCTCTGCGTACTGTATTACTGACTGTACTCGATCTATGGCGCTGTCCCCCTTGCCACTAAGGTTCTCTTATGCCTGTCCCATGCATTCTTGAACAACACTACAGTTTCTGTCCTCACCACACCTGCTGGCAGGCTGTTCCAGGCATCCACCACTCTTTCTGTGAAGAAATACTTCCTCACATCTCCCGAGTCTACTCCCCTCCAGCTTCATAGCATGTCCCCTTGTTCTTGAGCATTTTTTTTTTTTTTTTGGGATAAATGCTTCGGTCTTGCACCTTATTAATACTTGTGAGGTATTTGACAGTCTCTATCATATCCCCTCTCTCCCTCCTTTACTTCAGGGTCCATATTGAGTTCCAGAGGAGGCTGGATATTACAGACCAGTCAGCCTGACTTCGGTGGTGGGGAAATTAATGGAATCACAAAGTAGAGTCTGAGGTGTCACGGTAGGGAAAATGGTCAGGCTAGGTGGGCCTAAGCAGTCCTTAACTGCTGTCAAACTCTTTGTTTCTGTGTTTCTATTCCCCTGAGTCATAGTGCATGCCAGCACTGTATCCCACATAGCCTTGTGGTGGTGGGGGGTGGCTCTTCCAACTGGAGACCTTGCCACACTGGGAGAACTGTGGGCATAACTGGCAAGAGGAGATTAGGGACACAGGCCTGAACAGGATACATCTCTGGAACTGGGGTATATCCCTGAATGATGGACATGGCCAGGCAGAAGAATTTCTATTTAGAAAATACATAAATGTCCCCAGAACCCTTCTATGCCATTATAGCCATATTGACGTAAACTTGGGTGTATGTTATTTCTTAAATAAACAACTGGAGTTTGCGTCCTTATAATCATTGCTTTTCTGCATCATTCCTTATCACCTGGTTCAGAAATAGTAACTTGCTGATTATGGCTTCAATGCCAAGAAATGCAAAGTTATGCATATTGGAGCTAAGAATCCCAGGACAGAGTACTACCTGGGTGGAGTCCGAGTATCTGTATCAGAGGAGGAGAAGGTCCTAGTGGTGATGATCACTAGTGATCTGAAGCACTCCACACAGTGCAGGAGAGCAGCAGCAAAGGCAAACAAGATCCTGGGATGCATATCTAGGGGGATCAGTAGCAGGAGAGAGGAGGTTATACTGCCCTTGTAAGGCCGCATGTAGAATATGGAGTTCAGTACTGGTGCCCCCACACCTCAAAAAAGGACATTAACCTGCTGGAGAAGGTCCAGAGGATGGCTACAAAGATGATAGCTGATCAGCAGGGTAAGGCATACGAGGAGAGGTTGAGGGCACTGAACATGTACTCCCTGGAAGACAGGAGAGAGAGAGAGAGAGAGGGAGAGAGGGAGAGAGGGAGAGAGAGAGAGAACACATGACTGGTACTTGAAAGGGATAAATAAGGTTGATAAAGAGAGTCTCTTTGAGCTGAGTGGCAACCATAACATGAGGGGGCACAGTCTTAAGCTGGAGGGTGGGAGGTTTAGAGGAGAGGTCAGGGTTTTAACTCTAAAAATTGATTAGCGTTTTGGTCATAAAAGTTCTAAAACATTGTGAAAATGCATAGCACTTGCCTCACTGTGTTTAACAAACATAACACTGCTAGAAAATCTATATAAATGCTTTCTGTACAGTTAGCATAGTCCCAAGAAAAAAAACTGCTAATCAGTTATTTAAAACCCTGGAGGTCAGGAAGCACTTCTTCACAGAGAGGGTGGTGGACATTTGGAGTGCCCTGCCAGATGATGTCATCTCATTGAAGACAATGGGGAGCTTTTAAGAGAGGCTGGGAAAGGTAAGGATCATGGGTAGGGAGAATGGGAGGGCAGGGTCATTAGCTCAAGCTGTGGAACCTGTAATACGAGCAGACTTGATAGACCAAATGGCCGTTTTCTGCTGGCTTCTTCGTATGTTCGTATGTAACAGAGATGGGCCAGCCTGTGCTGGCCATGGGCACATTTGTTAACCATAGGTGCAAAGTATGGGTGGTTTAAAAAATGTCCCAGGAACCCCCCTGAGGCCATTACTGCCTTATTATGAATGCCTGCTCCAGTGCTGGTTTACTTACGGTGGCTGAGGCTGCAGTGATGTAGGAGCTCGCCATATACAGCCTTTATATTGGTGAGTCCCTGTGCCAGAAGTTGCTAAAAATAATCAGTCGCGTAGGTAGACTTTTACCAATAAGACTGCAGATTCCTGGAGTTTACCGTACTTGGTGCCTTCCATGTCATTTTTTGCATCAGGAGAATTCTTTTACAAAAGTCCTATTTCAGACCCCGCTGATATCTTTTGGGGCCTCCCTAACATGGGCTTACTACCTCTATTAGCCTTCCCTGCCTTTGATTCCGAGGGTCAACGGCTGCTGTTCCGCCGGTTCCTGCCTGGGACTGCCCACAGCCTGAAGGTCCCCTCAAATCCATGGTTGCAGTATCTGTCCTGATGACCGGGATTCAGACTTTTTTCTACTTGAATAATGTCTGTTTTGCCTGTGCATCCCCCCTTCTCAAAGGTTGGGGTATGTTTGGGGTATGTTTTCTCTTTCCTTCCAGACAATGATCATGGTAGACCTTCACCCTGTGCTACAAAAGGCAGTAAAACTCTCCTTCAGGATAGACTCTGTCACTGGAGTCTTCCAGTAATACCAGAGCTTGATCTCTGTGATTCTTCGCACAGTGGGCCTCTGTTTTTTTCCATTATATGCCCGGAAATGTCATCAGACGTCCTTCTTGTACTGATCAGTACTCTCTTTAAGTATGGTTCAAGTCTCTGAGTATGACCGTACACCTTTATGGCATACATTCAGTTGGAAATGCTACGTCTTGATGGACATGCCTGAGCTAACTGGCTTCCCATTATCTGCCGCACCAGAGGTGTCTCAGCCAGGCTTTGCCTGCTGACTTTTTGGGGATACTTGGCTGCAGACATCCTAATTGATTACATATCCCCAGTAATACCTGAGACTTTGTTTTAGGGCACTCTGCAATGATTGTGCCTTCAGAGATCTACCTGCAAACAGATGCTGATGTCTTATTGCCTGCTATC
This sequence comes from Neoceratodus forsteri, assembly GCA_016271365.2. Classification (NCBI taxonomy): domain Eukaryota; kingdom Metazoa; phylum Chordata; order Ceratodontiformes; family Ceratodontidae; genus Neoceratodus; species Neoceratodus forsteri. The sequence goes on along the minus strand of CM028131.1, from coordinate 884,760,116 downwards.
GAATTTTCCCATTTATGAAGGTGAATGACCACTCCTATGACGCATACCTCAACTCCAGGTATTCCTTTCAAAGACTTAAAAACCCGCCAAGGTGTTTGGCAGCCGGGTGACGCCCATCTGTGTGTCTTTGTCTTGGAAGAGCCATTTTGTATGCTCTCCATACTTTCGGGTGCCACCTACGGGGGATATGTCTCACGATTCAGTCAGTTAGTTCCCCACTGTATGTTCCCTGACCAGGAAACATTGCCCACTCCCTTGCCTATACAGTGGTCCAGATAATTTTCAGGACTCAGAAGTGTTTACTACTACCTTCTCCCACCTGGTAGTATTTTCGTGGAAATGGTAGTAATATCATCCACTGCTCCATCTCGTACCCCCACATCTAAACCCCACTGGGCGCCTGCAGCCACTGTCTAATACTGCTATGGAATCATAATGTGACCATTTTTTTAACAGTGTCATATTGCAACAGTCCTTCTGACCATCCAGTGAGCAACTCCTGTCCCAACCCCTACGGGTTCCAGTGTGGTGCAATGGCTGCTAGCATTTCATGGTACTGCCAACTTTGTGCATGTGTACCACATGCTATAAATTTGCAGGGTGGGAAACAGATTTCTGAAATCAGAAAGTGGGAGTACCTCAATCAAAAATGGTAGTAAAATACTTCTTTACTCCCCTTATCTGTTCCCCTGTGCCTATTTGCATTAAAACTGTGCATATAGGGTTCTGGGCTGTGTATAACGGACTATACCTCGTTAGAGGTCCATATCCCTGGCAGCAGGCATACACTGCCGGATACCCTCTGCCTTTTGAAAGAGGCGGGGTACGAATGGAAAATTCCACAGGATGTAGTTGACATCTTTTGTCCACTGGGCTCATCCTGACAGGGATCTGTTCCACAGACACGTAGACAACTGCATTGTCTGCGTATAGACAGTAGGGATTTAGCAGAAAGGCAGGATGAAGGCAAATTGTTAATAAAAAAAACTGAACAGAAGGGGACCAAGTATTAATCTCTGGGGCACACCACGGGTGATGGACATGTGCATTACAGATTATTCGGCAAGCATGACAGACTGAGACCTGTTCTGGAGGTAGCTTGTGAACCACTAGGTAGCTGAAGAGCCCAGGCCCTGTGTGCATACTCTGTGCAGCAGCAGACCATGATCAACCAGGTGAAAAGCTTTGGTCATGTAAATGAAAACTGCATCCATAGCTTGGTAGCCTGGGTCTGTGAAGCTGATCAAACTGGTGTGGGTTCCATGGCCCCTTCCTGAAGCCATGCTGGTCCTTGCAGAGGAACTTATGCTGGTCTAGGCAAGATGTTACTTGGTTGTGGGGTATTCTGTCTTGTACCTTGGCGAGGACCAAGAGGATGTTGATGGGCATGTAGTTGCCCAGAACAGTGTTTCTGCCTTTTTAAAATAAGGGCACCACCGTGCCTGACTTTAAGATGTCGGGAACTGATTGAGTCTTGAAGGAAAGGTTAAAAATTTTTGTAATTGGTTGGGCAATTTGGGGTGCAGCCAGCTTAAGAGATTTGCAAGGCAGTTCTTCTCTGCTAGCAGACTGATTCATGTTTAATCTGGTTAGAAGTTCATAAACTTCATTAGCTGAGATCTTTTTGAGGTACAGACATGGAGCAAGCAAATTGCTCATGTGCAGCTATATCTAGCTCCCCACCTGTGACAAGTTGGTCACATTCCGCTAGATAACAGTAGTGGTTGTTGACTAAATCTGCCACCATTTTGAGATCTCTGCATTTGGTGCCATTAACTTCGATGACCATAGGGTGGCAGTGGTGCCAGGGCTGAGTATCTTATTTATGTAAAACAAGACATTTTTGGGGTCAGTTAGGCTCGCCCCTTGTGGAGCTTTAAGATACAAACTCTTGGCTAGGTTGAGTTTGCCTTAGAATTTTTTCCTTAGGGCCTGTATGCCTCCCAGACTGTTTTGGAGTTTATCAATATTTTATTAATTTAATTTTTCTTTTTTTGAGACCCATGCCAGGTCCCTGGATTTCATGAATTTGAACAGGTCCGTGGTCAGCCAGTCCGAATTTAAATTCTTGTCCTTGTCGAGAAGTGTTGTGAATTCATCAGTGGAAAAAGTTCAAAGCACAAGTGACACGTGGGATTGTGTCCAGGAAAGACCAATCCATAGCAAATGGGCAGCTTGGACACTGTGAGAAATCATGCCACCAACCTCAAGTTACTGCCACTCTGAACATCTTCACCTATGAATTCCAGTGAGATACAGCTTCTTGGTGCCACATCATTACAGAAATCATACACTCGCTGCCGTCCCATTTCCTCCTCGTCATTGTCACACACAGAGCACAAAGGCAAGAAATTGCAATACCTTGCAAATGATTTTTATATTGTTTCAAATTTCGAGTATGACCGGCTTCTCAGACTTGAATGCGCGCGCTTCCTTCACACAGCACAGCCCCACTGCAAGCACCTTTTACTTACTGTTTTGCCGGTCCCTAACCAGAGAAGAACATCTATTATTACAAATGGCCATTGCAGGTGGCTTATTCTGTTGACTTACCAGATGAGTTTGCCACAGCTGTGGAGAAGTGCGCGACTGCTCCAACCTCCCTCAGAACAAAACCCTCTCTGCAGTTCTTGATGATGGCAAACATTTCTACTTTACCTTGCTTCTGTTCCTTCCTGGACAAACAAAAAATACAGCATAGTATACCAGGAGAACTACATAGAAAACTGCAAGTGGGCGGGGGCACAGGACAGGGCCATGGAAATTATGGGGAGAGGGAGAGAGAGAGGGGGGGAGACCATCTAGTGGACAAAGTGGGCCGTCAGTATAGCCTAGAGGTTAGAGTAATGAGCTGTAAATGAACTTGGTACCTGCAGACCTGGGTTTGATTCCCACAGCCTCCACTTGCATACTGTGTGGCTCTGAGCAAGTCACTTAACCAGCCCAAAGCGCCCGGGTTGCCCCTGAAATCAGGCACTAGTGCCTAGTGTGCCTTACCCCGGTTAACAAAGAATAAATAAAATGTGGAAACAAGAACTTTTTTATATACTTCAACACTGAAAAATAATAAAAAATTAAAATTATTTATTCTGTATCAGTGAGCGTTGCATAACAGCAGTAAAGCACTCAGGGATATGTGTTATGTGTAAAACATCACTCCATGCAGTGCTGAATGCACTTGAAATGCAGCGCCTTGGCGCGCTCCAAACTACCCGGTGAGTGGCGTTTTATACAGTAACACACACGCGTTGCGCCGTATTGTTTAAATCACTCAGTGTTGTTAATTTGTTGTGACCCAGTGTGAATACCATGTGTGCCACATCTTTGACGCCTTTGATACCTATTTTTTTGTCGGGGGGGGGGGGTTGTAAACACAGCATAACCATGAGTGTGATGCACAAGTGGTTTATAAATTTCCCCAGAAGCCAGTAATGCCATTATAGCCGTATTATGAACGCTTGCTCCAGTGCCAGTTTACTTGTGGTGGCCGAGTCTGCAGTGATGTAGACACTAGCCATATACAGCTTTTTTTATAGGTGAGTTTCTGTGTCCCATTTCTGTGAGTGGGTAGGTACGCTGCCAACAGAATTCTGAAAAAACTGAAGTTTAGAGACACGGGGCAGTAAATGGCCTGTTTTACCCACCAATTTTTAAGAAATGCTCAATAATAAAAACAAAACCTGTTGAGTACAGATACTCACCCCAAACCTTGGGAATACTCCATAGAATGAGCTGTTTTTCTATGTTTAAAGCAGTTTTACTCATCAAAATTATATTTTATTCATGTAATGTGTGAAAGGGTGAGTACATTACTCTTGATTGCCAACGTTACTGGAGCACTGAGTACAGGACCATAGAGAAATGGGTTACAATAGCCAAAACGGGAGGAGTTGAAGCCACAAATGAGTCTTTCTGCTGAAGTTGCGGGGGTGGGGGGGCAAGGTAGTTATGGTTGTGGGATGGTGTCATGGTGAAGAAAGTGTGCACATTTGAAGTCCATAGAGATGTGAGGGAGCAAAAAGCTCTGAGTTGAGGAGGATCTCAAGATTTCTGTAGAGAAGAAGAAGTCAAGAAATGAGAGAGAAATGTTACAGTATCAATTTTGAGTGTTGCCGGACTTTGGGGGGATTGTGTGTGTGTGTGTGTGTGTGTGTGTGTATGTATATATATGTATATGTGTGTATATATATATATATATATATATATATATATATATATATATATATGTATATATATGTATATATGTGTATATATGTATATATATATATATATATTTATAATTAATAGATATGTGTGTGATTAAAACAGTAATTTTAAGAATTCCTAATTTTTTGGAAAAAATGAAACTATAAATAGCGGAGGTAATGACTTTGTGACTCCTGGAGGGGGGAAAACCCCTGCCAGAGCAATGGAGGTTAGAAAGCCAAGGCTGTTTATTTATTAGTTTTTGTTAACTGGGAAAGGATGACTATGCAGTTCTGCCTATTTTTTTAGCCGTGTGTGTGAGTGATACAGATAGAAACCAGCTGAAATTGAAACAGATTAAGCTGTTGGTATTTCTTATCCTGGTATATTGTATTTAGAAGGATAAAGTGTCAATGGGAAATCTTCCAGAATGTCGCAGTATTGAGTTATCCTTAATCTCTAGTGATAAGAGTAGGTTCAGTGTATTTCAGGTGGATGGGCACTTTTCTGCTGAGAAAAAGAATCTTGGTATTAAGCCCTGTCCAGAATACATACGAACTTTGCCAGCAGATAAAGGCCTAGAGGTCTATCAAGTCTACTCGAATGTGCAGCTAGCACCCCTTATTCTGCAGCTGCCCCTCCCTTCCACCCTTCCCCTTCATTAACCCTCCCCCTTGTACTGTCCCATCCTCGTTTGAAGCAGTCCACTGTTCTACTGCATACCACTTCAGCAGGTAACGCATTCCACCCAGGCACCACCCTCTCTGTAAAAAAAAAAAAGTGTCTCCTCATCTCCCTCCTCAACCTTCCTCGCTCCAGTCTCATATCATGGCCCCTGGTGGCCCTCCCCTCCCTTACTTTGAACAGCCCCTCTGTACCCATCTTGTTTATTCCTTTCATGTATTTAAAGGTTTCAATCATGTCACCCCTGTCTCTCCTCTCCTCCAGTGAGTACATGTTCAACTCCTTCAACCTCCTCTCGTATGATAAGTCCCCCAGCCCCTTGATCATCTTTGTCGCCTCGCTACACCCCTCCAGTAACTTAATGTCCCTCTTCAGATACGGATGTCAGTACTGCACGCAGTACCCAGGTGTGGTTCAACTAATGACCCATACAGTGGCAGAATCACCCTCCTCCCTCCCGAGGATATACCCCTTGCAATACAACCCAGCATTTTGTTGGCCTTTGCAGCTGCCTTCCTACATTGTGCCGAGTTGTTCATTGACCCTGTAATGAGCACACCCAGATCCTTCTCCTCCTCTGTCTGGGCTAGCTGCACTCCCCAGCTGGTAACTCCTCCTTGGTTCTTCATCCCAAAATGCAGCACCTTGCACTTTTGGCATTAAAGCCAGTGCCAGGTGTCTGACCAGGTTTCAAGCTTTGCCAGATCATCCTGCAACCACTGCCATCCCCTAGGTCATCCACCACCGCGCCTACCTTGGTATCATCAGCAAACAGACTGATCTTGCTCTTGATGTCCCATGATATGTCTGCAATGAATATCCCAAACAACACTGGTCCCAACACTGAGCCCTGTGGAACACCGCTTGTCACTGCCCTTGGGTGTGAGAGCTCCCCACCCACCACCACCCTCTGTTGCCTTCCCTGCAGCCAGTTTCCTACCCATCTCACCAGCTTTGCACCCGCCCCTGTGCCTACTGACTTCCTTCCCAGCCTTCCATGTGGCACTGAGTCGAATGCTGTACTGAAGTCCAGATACAGGACATCCACTGCATGGCCCCTGTCCAGTTGCCTAGTTACCCAGTCATAGAACTCAACCAGATTGGTTTGGCAGGATCTGCCACGTATGAAGCCATGCTGTCTGCTGTCCTGCAGTCCTTTGGCCTCTAGGAGGGCCACCAGCCTCTCCTTCAGGATAGTCTCCATTAGCTTACCCACGATGGATGTGAGGCTCACTGGTCTGTAGTTTCCGGTTCATCCTTGTGGCCACTCTTGTGGAGGGCACCATGAGCCATCCTCCAGTCCTGGGGTACACACCCAATGTAGTGAGGCATTAAATAGGTCTGCCAAAGGTCCTGCAAGGACCTCTGCCCGCTTCAGTACCCTGGGGTGGATGCCATCTGGGCCTGGCGCCTTGTCCACCCTCAGTGCCTTCAAACCCTCTCGAACTCTGCTCTCCATGATTTCCCCATCTGTCACCACTTCCCCCCGCTTCTGCCATTTCTCCCACCTTGGGTGTCACCCCCCTCTTCTCTTTAGTAAATACTGAGCAGAAGTACTCATTTAGTGCTTCCGCCTTATCGCACCCTGCTTCCACCCAACCCCCTCCTTCCTAATCCTTACTATGTGGTCCTTACAGCTCCTTTTCTCCCTGATGTACTTAAAGAAGTTCTTCTCCCCCTTCTTAATGCCTTGTGCCAGCCTGAGTTCCGTAGATGCTTTGGCTCCCCTTACTGCCCTTGTCACCTCCTTCGATTCTGTCAAGTACTCCTCCCTGTCCTCCCCCCTCCCTGTTTTCTTGTACTTCCTAAAGGCAGCTCTTTTCCTCCTTGCTCAACCAGATTGGTTTCTTAGCCCTAGCCTTCTTGCTCTGGGCTTTGCAGCAGGTTTTTGTTGCCTCCACTATCCCCAGCTTTATGAGTTCCCACCTCTGGTTAGTGTCCATACTAGATTGAATTCTGGCCAGGTACCCTTTTACCACTTCCCCCATCCTCCCAAAGTCGGCCCTCCTGATTTCCAGCACTGTTGTGCCAGATTCCACTCCTTCCTTGCCCATATCCAATGTGAGCCATACTGGTGGTGGTCACTCCCTGACAGCTGCTCCTCCACTGTAAGTTCTTCACAAAGTCCCCATTTGCCAGCACAAGGTCAAGGGTATTTCCTAACCTGGTTGGTTCACTGACCATTTGCAGCAGGAAGCTGTCCTGGAAGGCATCCAGCAGTACCTGCTCCCTTCTGTTCCTGGTTGTTTGGGTGCTCCAGTCCACTCCTGGCATGTTGAAGTCCCCCACAATCACCACACTACCCCTTCTCATAGGTCCTCCTGATCTGTCCTGCTAGTTCCCTGTCTAACTCCTCCGTCTGAGATGGTGGCCTGTACACCACTCCCATTCTAAGAATCCTATTCTTGGAATCCTGGATTTGCATCCAAAGTGACTCCGTACTACCCTCCTCCCCTTCCTCCCTTACACACTTCAGTCCTTCCTTCACATATAGTGCCACCCCCCCTCCTTTCCCAATCACTCTGCTCCTACGAAATAATCTGTACCCTGGTACAGACAGGTCCCTGTCATTGTATTGGTTGGCCCATGTTTCCGTGATGACTGCAATGTCCACCTCTCCCTCTGGCATGAGAACCTGTAACTCTGCAGTTTTCCTCCCAAGGCTCCTAGCATTAAGGGTAACCACCTTCCACCCTTTTCCCCCCTCGCATACTGCCCTCCTTTCCTTGCATCACCAACAGTACTTGCCATTTGTCCTTTGTCACTGTTATGGGGGGTAAGCTCATATGGTTTCCCAACCTGTGGTCTCTGCATATCTCTTCCCTAACTGCCACCCCCCACTCCTAGTTTAAATTCCCAACTTCCTCTATGTATTCCTCCATCCTCTGTTTCAACACTTTCTTTCCCTCCTCACTCAAGTGTAGTCTGTCCTTGGCATAGAGACTACTGTCCTTCTAGGTCCCTCCCCAACAGCCCATACCCTTTAGCACAACACTAGGGTCTTAGCCATCCGTTAAATTCCTCTATTCTCAGCTTTCTTGTTGTGCTTGCCTTTGGCACAGGAAGTATCTTTGAAAAAGTTACTGATCTTCCTGCCCCTTCACATAATTGTGCTAGTTCCTCAAACCTCCTCTGGACTGTATCTGCTGTCTTGTCAGCCAGGTCGTTTGTCCCAAGATGTATAATTAAATGAGGCTTGTCCCTACCCCTTCTAGCATATTTCAGAACAGACTCTCCCACCCTTTCCGCTGTCATTCCTGGCATGGCCTCCACCCAAATGCGACTATGCCTCTCCCCCTTTCTACCCCATTAACTCCTCTTAGTATTGAGTCCCCCAGCACTAAGATTCCACCCCTCTTACTCCCTGCTTGCTTCCATTCATCTCCCTCTCTCATTTCCAGCTCCTCTTCTTCCTCCTGCACATTATTTCCCCCTTTCACCCTGTTGCAATTCTCCCAGCAGAACTTCCCCCCGCTCCAGGCATTTATCAATTACTCCTCTAATTTCATCATTTCCCTCCTCCACCTTCTTCCTCTCTAGCAGTGCACAGCTGTTTTCTGAAGGCCCTTCACAAATGCCCGCCCTCTCTTTATAGTAACCTGTTCTCTCCTTTCCACTCCATGACTTTTGCCACTTCTTCGCCTCCCTCACAAGTCCCTATCTCCTCCTTCCATTTGTCTTTGTCTCTGACCTGGTTTCCCGGCAATTGTTCTTCCTGGCCTGGGCCCCTTTGTCTCTGCTTCCTTCCTTTGACCCTCTCCTCACCACTGTTGGCTTAATCGCTCTCCCTCATCTCCCCTTCTTCCTCTCTCCAGTATTGGGCTAAACCCATCCCCAATCTGCCTTGCCTGTCTTAGTTCCTCCTGCAGACCCTCAATCTCCTTTCTAAGTTTTTCTATGTGGTTGCACACTAAACATCCTCCCACACTCCAGGCAATTTTTAGAAAGATTGGTGCACCACAGTTGTTGCAGCCTACCACCCTACCCATTGCTGTTGTTGCCTACCAGCGACCCCCCACCCTTCCAGATGCAGGATACCAAACACTCCCCAAGTCTCCCCTCTCCCTCCTCTATCAGTGCAAAACATTTTCTTTATTTCCCTTACCTCCTTTGTTGCACACGTTTAGATATATTGAGCAACTGCTTTTTATATTCCTATCCTGCCTATCCACACTCAAAAACAGACTTTAAGTAGCCATTGCACAACCTTCTTCAAACTCCTACTCCTCCTTTCCCCAATGCAATATCAATGCGAAGAAGTAATAATGAAAGCTCCTAGATTTGCATTTATTTCCCTTCTACTGAGAGAGCAGTCACCTCTTCACTTGCTGCTGTTCGTTTCCTGGATGTCTGCTTTTGCTATGACAGGTGCATATCCTTTGCCTGTTTGAGGAAGTGATGTCACAACCCCTGGTATAAAGGAAATAATGGACCAAGGGTGGGACCAGCCCAAGTCTTCCAGAAACAATCGGGTAGCTGAGGCCTCTGGTCAGACCATTAGCACCCTTCCCCCCACTCTGCACTCAAACTTTGCAGCCAGTGAAGCCAGCAACAATGAATCACAATTCTACTTGAAGCCCCTAAAATAAGTTTGCTACCCAGAGAAACAGGACTCCAATTCAAACAGCTTCACCAACAACACATCAAAATAGGCTTGGAATTAGAAGATATATGTCTCCAATTCAAAGAAACAGACCCAGTTAAATCATACCAATTATGTTTTAAAACAGAAGAAATAGGTCTCTACAAATGCAGCCTGCCACACAGGTAAATCAAACAAATAAGCCCACTTATAGCTACCAAAACAGGTTTCAAAATTCCAACAGCCCCAAACAATACCCTGCTAGCCCCTTAGTAGTAAGAAAGAAAAGAAATAACCTTCTACCAAGTAGAATCCACATGAAACAATGTAAAACAACAAGAAGCTACTGTACTGTAGATCTGATCTTGTCCCCCTTCTAGTTCCTTCTGAGAAGCCAAAGCACTGAGTTCCAAACTCTTCTTGTGCTGCTTTCAAAATCAGACAGTTCCAAACTCTGTGACTTCCCTTGTGCTGCTTTCAGAATCAGACAGTTCCAAACTCTGTGACTTCCCTTGTGCTGCTTTCAAAATCAGACAGTTCCAAACATGTAGGGTCACCGATTTGTGTGTGTTTCAGAAATGGGCAGTTCTGGTTTTTACGAAATAATTTTTTTTTTCTCCTGCTTTTTCCCTAAAATTGAATACAAATCAGTATGTTTTACACTAAAGGTGGTAATGGGGTTACACATTTGGTGCCAAGTATGGTTCTAAATGTGGTGTAAACTATTTGTTTTTTTAAGTGAAAAATTTACAAGTGGTGTTACAAAATGGCAAATTCTGTTTTTGCTGTTTTCCAGAAAAAGATGGTCCTATGTGTAATCATTTAAAAAAGAAAAAAAATCATTCTTTAGTGTGTCAACACCTAAAAGCAAAGTGAACGGATCCTACTGCATCCATACTGTTTGCTTAGTAGCTATCACTTCAGCCAGAAGGATTTCTGAGTTGCAAGATCTTTGTACTGAACCTAACTACATTATCACTCACGAAGATAAAGTAGTTCTCTGAACAAACAGAAAATTCCTTCCTAAAGTAGTCTCTGAGTTTCACCTCAACCAATGTATAACACTACCCATCTTTTTTACAGACAAATACACCCCTGGGGACTCCACAGTCTGGATGTTAAAAGAGCACTGACCTACTACCTGGAACACACCAAGCAGCTCAGAACCTCTTATACCCAGCTTTTCCTCACCTATGGTGAGATTGGCAGGGGCAGACCAGCCAGTAAGAGAACTACCTCCTGCTGAATAGCCTCTTGCATTCAGTTCTGTTACAGTAAGGGTGACAAGCAGCCCCCTTGGGGCCCACTCCACTAGGGGCACTGCAGCCTCAGTGGCAGCTGCAAGGGACATCCCCTTGCTCGATATCTGCAAAGCAGCTACCTGGAAGACGGTATACACCTTCACAAAGCATAATTGCTTGGATGTACAGTCTAGATCAGATGCCAGATTTGGCACAGCAGTCCTGCAGAGCCTGTTTCCAAAGTAGATTCTGTACCCTCCTTCCAACCGCACTGCTTTGTAGTCTACAGTAGTTAAGCATACTGAAGGACCCCTGGGGTAAGAAGAAAATATTGCTCACCATAGTAATATTGTTTCTTCCAAGGTGCCCTTCAGTATGCTTGACCTCCCACCCATCCTCCGCTTTACATAACCTGATTGAGTATGGTCCTGCAGTCTGTTCCTTTGCCAGATCTAACTGTTTGGAGTAACTACAGTAGATATCAGGTTTTCACAGTTATGCAGGTTTTATTATTCCTCTTACTTGCTGCTGATACCCAGCTCTGCCTGTCTTTTGCACCCGACCAAGATAGTACACTTTCGGTATTTAATAACTGGCTCGCTGAAGTCCAGGATTGGATGAATTCCAGCTGGCTGAAGTTGAACTCTGGTAAGATGGAGGTGATGGTCGTGGATCCAAGTCACCGGACAGGGGGGTTGGGGGTTGGTCAGCCCACGGGGCTTTTCTGGGGGGGGGGACTCCCAGCTTTTTGCCACCGAATGGGTGCGGGACCTGGGAGTGGTGCTTGACGATGGGCTGACACTTTGATCTCAGGTGTCGGCAGCCGTCAGGTCATCCTTTTACTTAATGAGGAACATCGCTAGCAGGGTTTTATTTAATTCTAAAAATTGATTAGCGTTTTGCTCATAAAAGTGCTAAAACATTGTGAAAATGCATAGCACTTGCCTCACTGTGTTTAACAAACATAACACTTGTAGAAAACCTATATAAATACTTTCTGTACAGTTATTATTGTCCCAAGAAAAAAAACTGCTAATCAGTTATTTAAAACCCTGCGCTAGGGTCATGCACCTTGTTCTGTCCAGTGATCTTCCCCACACTGGTCCACGCCTTTGTGCCTTGCGCCTTGATTACTGCAACTCCCTTTACCTTGGGCTACCGGTGGTTGATATCCGCCGCCTGCAGCTGTTGCAGAATGCAGCAGCCCGGTTGTTGATGGGGACTTCACTGTCATGTCATATCCCACTGGTGCTGCGCGTACTGCACTGGCTGCCGATTCGGTGGCAGATCACCTTCAAAGTCGGACTTCTGACTTATAAAGCCCCACATGGACTTGGCCTGGACTACTTGAAAGAGCTTCTGTCCCCTTACTGCCCTGAGCGATCGCTCCGCTCGCCTGACGAGGGGTTGCTAGAGATTCCAAGGGTGTTTTTTAAAATCTTCAGAGGCCTGTGCATTCATGTATGTGGCCCCAGCCCTTTGGAATTCTATACCCCGTCAGCTACGGGACTGTCTGACCGTGGGGGGTTTCAAGCAGGCACTAAAAACATTTCTATGGCGCCAAGCATTTGCTGCCTAATTTGTTGGATTTTATTGTTTATCTGATTTATAGTGTTTTGACATTTTATTCTGTTTTATTCATGCTTTTATGTAAAGCACCTTGATGCTTTGAAAAGCGCTAAATAAATAGTTGTTGATGATGATGATGATGATGATGATGATGATGGCTTTTAGGCCATTCTGATAGAATAGATTGTTGGTGCATTTTTGCCTGTTCTTAAAGCTACGAAATGAATCCGACCGTCCTCTGGCATGAGCTACAGATAGCACAATCTCTCCTACGTTCTGACTGACTAATTCCCGTAACTTACTATCATTGACTCCACCTCTGGGGCAGCTGAGCCCAGCTGGCATACTGCAATAGTCTAGCATACTGAAGGACACCTTTGAAGAAACAATATTACTATGGTGAGTAATTTTTTTCTTGCTGTAGCTTGTCTGTGATGCTTAAATTGTACGTATGTGTTTCATTTGCCTATCTATTGTACTCCTTGTTTTTCGCTGTTTGGTTGTTTCCTGCTATGTAAATTCTGTTCCTGTTGTTACTTATGACCCTTCTCTAACCACCCCCCACCCACCCCGGACGATCTGAAACTAACTGCTATTCAGGTCAGTATATCTTTCCGTGTGTAACTTCTGAAATAAGTACATTTCCCTATCCTGCTTCCTCTACGTTTCCTTGTACCTTCAGAATGCTACCCTCTTATCTTTTCCCCAAACTCCTTCGAGAACCACAGTGGTCTCTTTTCCTCTTTCCTTTGCACCCTTGCTTGATGCAGAGGTTTGTTGCCCTGACTGTGGCTCTTTTTAGTTTCCCAGACTGTTCTTCCACCCCACCCAGTTAATTCCAGCCCCCTGCAATGTCATCCCTGAGGCATTCGTCCATCTTTTTAAAAACTGCCTTCCTGAAGTCCAGGACCTGTGCCTTGGTGTGACTTGATTCAGCAGCCGTCCTTATATTGAACTACACTGTATGGTGATCGCTGGTGCCCAGGTGGCTTCCACCTTGATGTCTGCAACACTGCCCCTGTTGAGTACCACATCCAGTATTGCCCCATCACAAGTGGATTCACTGACTAGTTGACTGAGGAATGCCCCCTGCAGGTCTAAGATTTCTGTGCTTCTAGCTGAAACTGCAGCTGGGAGGCTCCATTCGACATCTGGCAGATTGAAGTCCCCCAGCAACCGCACCTCCCCCTTTTCTTCCATCTTGCTAGCGACTTCCATCAGTACCTTATCTAATTCCTCCCCCTGTGCTAGAGGTCTGTAGATATGTAGCCCTGCCACCCTGTATTCCCTGTATCTCTATCACTTTAATGCTCTCCTTCACATGAAGTACCAACCCACCCCCTTTTCCTTCTTGCTGTGTCCTTCCTGAATAGATTATAGCTTGGTATGGCCATGTCCCAGTCATGGTTTTCAGTGAACTGTGACTCGGTAATAACCACAGTATCCAGGTCAGCCTCTGCCATTATGGCTTCTGGGTCTGGAATCTTATGTCCTAGACTGCTAGCATTCACACACACACACACACACACACACACACACGACATTCCAGGTTTTGTTACCACTCCATTTAACCCTCTTTTTCCTTTTTGCCTTCCCTGCATCCCCCCTCTCTTTTTAATTGACCTTGTCCCATCTACCTTAATTTCTTCCACCCTGCTTACTGTATCAATTTGCATCCTGGGAGATTTCACTCCTATTGGGTTGTCCCTACTCTCTACTTCAGCCTGTGGGGGGAAGGGGAGGTTTCTGCCTCCGTGATCTCTTCTGCCACTCCCCCTTCGCTAGTTTAAATGTTCATCAAAGTAACATGTAAACTGTCAACGAAAGACTGTGGTTCCCCTCCCAGATGGATGCAGGTCATCACACCTGTATAGGCTGTTATCTTCTCAGGTGGGTCCCCAGTACCCAATGTGGCAAACCCCCGCGCGATTCTTTCAGCCATGAGTTGAAGCTCCTGGTGGGTGATCCCCGGGCTTCCCCTGTTGTAGACAGGCAACACCTTGGAGAAAGCCACTGAGTGTGCTAAGACCCTTCTCTAGCACCCTGACTCCCCCTGTACTATCCCAGCCCCATCCCTAGCCAGGTAATTCATCTCCAGGTGGACAATGACATCCAGCTCTGCACCCATCCTGCTGCCGTAATGATCCTTCGGGTTTGCTTCCTATCCCTTCGGACTGTGGTGGTGTGTAGGCACCTAACCTCTCTCACCTTCCTTTCCTATTCTCAAATCTGTCCCCCTTACAATCAAGTCCCCCAGCAGAAGTTGCTTCTTCCCCCTCTGGGGTTCTCTCTCATCGTCCTTGTGGTCTTCCGTACAGAGGACCCCCACATCCTCCCTGCTCTCTGCCATGGGTGCCTGTTCCTGGCAGTCCCGCCTCACAACAGCAGCGTAGGAGTTGCGTAGCGGTATCATTTGAGGAATGTGCATTTGTCCTACCACTCTCGGCCTTTCCGAGCCCACCCCAGTCCAGCCGTTTCTCCTCCGTGGCATCCTCTGAGGCAGTGGTGGCTGACATGGTGACCCCTGGGTAGAAAAGAGGTCTCCGAAATCCTAGTGAACTCAGCATGGAGTCCACAGGGACCTCCTCTTCAACCCAGAGAGGTGTGTACAGATGGGCCAGCATCAGTCTCCAGAAGTCTCTCTGAAAACTGCCACTCCCTGCTGCTGTACAGCACCATTCCCAACTTCCATTTTCCTTGTGTTACTTGGAAATATTTTTGTACCTTTACCCCTGATAGGGTGTTTCTGGTTTTCCCCTTTTGTTTGTTTCTATTTGTATTCCCCTGCCTTATTTAAATCTTTTTATACTCCAACCCTAGAAAAGATATTGCCCCTGTTCCCTGTTTTGGCCTGCCTGTGACCTTCTGCCCTTCTCAGCAGTGATTGTTACACAGTAGTTAACAGATGCCTTGCCTTTGTTGGCCAGCAGAGTCCCCTGTTTCCTTTTGTTGATGCCTGCTGATGCGAGTCACCTGTTCCACTTCTTTGCAGAGCCACTCACTTGCTGGGACATGAACGTGTTGGATACATTTAGAGTGGAATTACGTTTATGGTGCTCTTCTTGTAAGAAGGCACTAAGGCTCTGTCAGCTTCACCCCCCAATTACATACATATATACATACAAAGTTACCAGCAGATTAGGCCCATCAGTCTATCTCGTCTGCCCGAGATGCAGCTTCTGAGTTTCAGCAGCTGCCTCCCCTCTCTTCATGTGCTTCCCTCCTGCACCCTGTTATGTACCTCCCCAGCCCGCACCTTGCCCATGTATTTGTCCCACCCCACCTTGAAGCTCTCCACTGGTTCTTTTGCCATAAGGTCCCCTGGTAGTGCATTCCAAGGTGCCACCACCCTCTCAGTGAAATAGTGTTTCCTCCCCTCCCCTCCCCCCTGTACCTCTCCCTACTAGCTTAAGGGTTATGTCTCCTCATAGTCCCTCCCCCTTCAATGTACATAGACCCTCCATGTCTACTTTATTTGTCCCCTTCATATATTTTGTAGACCTCAATCATATCCCCCCTGTCCCGTCTGACGTCCAGGGAGTACATGTTCAACTCCTCTAGTCATTCTTCATAGGACAGGCCCCCCCCAGGCCGTGGATCATCCTTGTGGCACGTTTCTGTACTTTCTTTAAAAGGGCAACACCCTCTTTAAGTAAGGTCTCCAAAATTGTATGCAATACTCCCAAGTAGAGCCTCACTAAGGAGTTGTACAGGGGCAGAATGACCTCCCTTTGCCTCAGTGTTATTCCCCTAGAGATACACCCAAGTATTCTGTTTGCCTTAGCAGCCGCTCTTCGGCACTGTTCTGAATTATTCATCCTGGTGTCAGTGAGCACCCCCAATTCTTTTTACCCGATAGATGCTAGCAGCTACCCCCTCAGTTGATAGTTAAATGCAGGGTTTCTGAATCCCATATGTAGTACTCTGCACTTCCTAGTATTAAACACCAACTGCCAAGTGTGTGCCCAACTTTCCAACCTGACCAAATCATCCTGAAGTGACTTACTTGCCTCCTCGCTGTCTACCACCGCACCCATTTTAGAATCATCGGCTAAAGGCTAATCCTGCTCTTTATTCCCTCCCCAATGTTCGCAGTGAACACGCTGAAGGGGATTGGGCTCATCACTGATCCCTGAGGGACCCTCGCTGATGACCCTCCTGTGAGTCGATGCCACTCCCCCTACCATCACCCTCTGCTGCCGGTCACTGAGACAATGTGTTATCCAGCCCACCATTTTATCCCCCACCCGAGCCCGCTACCTTAAGAAACCAAAAACAACAAAAGAACTTGAAGTTTGTAAAGCAGTTGCAGCCCACTGTCAAGTGCAGTCAGAGTGCTCAACAGTAGGGTATGAAAACTACTTTATTTTGTGTTGGGGGATGTGAGAGAGGCATAACTAACTAAGAAAAATTAGAGTTAGTGGTTTCTAACCCGCACCCATCAGCTTACACTCTGTGTGATCTCATCTGGAGCTTTAGTAACAGCGCTGCATTTCCCACTCCTTTCAGTTTGCACTAGGTGCCATCTGGAGTCACAATGCTGTATTTCTTTTTTTTTTTTTTGTGTGTCAGCCAACAGCTGGAAGTGAGGCGGATGGATTGGCAGCCAAAATGTTTACACTATATGGGGGACTAAATTTCATTATTTTAAAAATATGGCAAAAAAAAATGACACGGTGAGAGAAAGACATTGTTTCTGTAGCACTACTGTGATAGGCTAGTACTTCTTTGATTTCATATCGCAGATGGACATCCATCTGTGGTATGGAAAACTAAGAAAGTACTGCTAGTCTCATACACAGTAGTGCAACCAGAGAGCACTCTCTCGAGCTAAAGTCAATTTGTGGTTTAGGAGCCGATTGGACAGATTGCTTCTTTTTCATTTCTTTCTCCATTTTTGTGTGTGCCTACTGTTTATTTAATTGCTTAATATTAGATAAGACAGACTGGGAGGGGGCGCCAACTCTCCTGCTAAGCAAGGAAAATGGTGGTAGATCAACTTTCAAAATTCTGTCTGGCCCATTATTTTAGTTATCTGGTCAGTTGGAGCTGGCACTTATTCTGACCTGGGCTCTGTTGTCTGATAGATGCCCACCTTGCCAGGGCTATCAGCCAGTCAGATCCCTGGATTTTTAAAGCCCATTTTCTAAGGAGCAGTGGAAGATGCGGTGGGTCACAAGGGAGGGCCAACTACAGTAGCTGTAGAGGTTGCAGTGGTGGCGCAAGGTTGCAGTTGAGGGCGAAATTATGGAAGTAGTGAAGTTAAGGGGGTTCATTCTGGCTAATTTTGACTTGGGACCAGCCATGTACATGGCCTGCATAACCGGTATGGGAGGGATGATCTGTGGCCCTGTACATTCTGGTCCTTTTGAAAGGTTTAACTCAACATTTTAAGAAGGTTGTGTCCAGATTGTAATGCAGTAAAAAAAAAAAACACTTGCTGCAATCCGTGTTCTAAAACCATGCTGAAACCCTACTGAAAGCAAGGCTTTACCATGGTTTTAGATCAACGTGGTTCCCTTAATCTGTGTTAACAGCAGTCTGACGTGCACCATGCTATTACATGGGTTAAGGCAACCCGTCCTTATACAAAATTCCTTTGTTTACCCTGCAGAGATTTAAAAAACAACTCGACATGACTGAGCTCCCTTTGGACTTCCGAAGCCACCAATGTATTTTTAGTGCGAGTATTTCATCAATGCATTGCGGCATCCACAATGCTTTGCACAGGTGCCACCATCAGGATAGGGGCACTCACTTGGGCAAGCACGGTGTCTGAACGCAGTGTGGATGCTCTGGCAACCATGCTAGGAACTGGATTCAAAAACATTCTTTTTTTTTTTTAAACATTTTTGGAATCCTTTCTCGGTGTGTACAGGGCCTTCGAAACTAAGACTTTCTTGCAGTAGGGGAGGCACTTAATGCTATACATATTTTCTTTGATGAACTCAGCTTAAGATGTCACTGACAATCCAGATTTTTATTTTTTTTTTTTTAACGAATGGTGAACTGTCTGAATCGATTGTTTGTAAATCATTATTCACTTGTTCATAATTATGCACATTTTTATTGGTTTGGGCTAGTTTCATATTGTCGTAGACATTGCCAAAGTGACAGAGACAAGTGACAAGAATACTGTAACGATATGTGTGTGACGGGACTTTGATGTGGTTGGCGACAACTGAGGAGGGACCAAGCACAACTGGTTATATAACTTGACCACTGTCCTTGACAAAGAGGCACCAGGGTACACATGTTATTTAATACATTCACATTAGCAATTTGCTACAGACAACCTTATTTGGAGTGCTTACTGTGTGCTTCTGTCCATGTGTGTTTCATTGTACATGCAGTCCTGCAGCAGCACTACCCGGACAGCACATGGCATTTGCTCTATGGATTATAAATTGGTGCAGCAGGACCACTGCACCGCATCTCTGATGAAGGCATAATGTTGACTGATATGTGCGCATGCTCATTTTCTGTCTTTCCTGTGGATACCCCCATAGGAGAAAAGCCTGCTCAGTGAAGGTGTACTGGTCTGCATAAGATTTAAGAGGGACGATTAACAGAGCCATTCTCAGTCTTATTTGTAACTGTCTGGCTTTGATTTTTCCATAGAGTTTTCTTCCCTGGCCATTAACTCGAAGTTGCAAAGATATACCCTGATCATGTCGAACCTGGTTGGCATTCTGATGTCTACGGGGTTTTTATCCCCTCAGTTTTTCCCTCCATCCTCCCATGGTGGGAATGAATGTCTGTGTTGGCCAGACAGAGCTGCAACGTCCCCTGTACAGCAGGAGCAAGCTTTGTGGCCCAGCTGCAGGGGTCGCTGTGGTGGCGGAGTCCCATCACCACCCCTCGCTATCCGAGATGCATTGCTGAGCGGTAGATCAAGGGTAAAAATTAAGTTGGTTGGTAGGTTAGATTAGATTAGAAACGTGATTAGCACTCTGACTGTGCTCAGATGTTTGTCGTCTCCTATATTAACTGCCAACAGTGTATACTGTCTGTACTTGCATGTTCATTTTGACAGATCTGTGAACTACATGTGTTAACAGAAAAACCAAAACCACATGGTTCACTGACTACAAGTTGTAGGCAGGCATTTTGGGCAGGTTACTAAGTGTCTTCTTGACTTTTCAGTGATCGCAGATTCACAATATTTTTCTCCTCCCACCAGTCCCCCTGCCCAAGCATTCTGTACAAACAGCACTGTGCTGCACTGATTCAACAAACCATCTCCTCCCCCTGCTGTCAGTTATTGGCTGACTCCAGTTCTTGTGCTCAGATTCTCCGATTCTTGTTCTGTGTAGGTTTGGGGCAGGCTGATCTCTGCTTGAGCTACTAAAAGGAAATACGTTGACCCACCTGCACGCCCCTGCCGTAGTAGTGCACCACACACCCGATCACCGCCACCACCACCATCCCCAGCCGGGCCCTTTCACCTTACTACTTCCCCGCAAGCCATCTCTGGGGCTTATAGTTCCACTGCTTTGCAGTGCCCCATGGACTCCCACCATGGCAGTCTCTCCTGTGTTCCCCAGGTCTGGTAGGAGACTAGCTAATGGATGTGGCAGTAGGCAGCCCAGTAGGTGGTGTAGAGCCTGCAGAAGAGCACGGTATCATCCCGCAGCTGCTGAGTTTTTTTTTTTTTTTTTTCCTGTCATTTTTTCTCCTCCCCTCCGCTCCGGCACCTCTTAGGTGAGGACAGAGCGGACACACGGATATGTGTGTGTCCCAGCCAGCAGGCACTCACCCTCCCCTTGCAGCTCCGCTTCCACTGCTACCTGTGGTCACCCAGGTGGCAGTATTGCAGTGGAGCTAGCGAACCTCCCTCCTTGGACTAGGATGAGAGCATCCTGTGGGATGCTGAATCCTGCTCCTTCCGGACGAACCCGGAGTAACCCAAACCTGGGTTGCTGGCATGGCGGCAGGTGAGGCACAGGTGTCTCAGCCGTTCCTCGGCCCACCCCCTCCTGCTGTCACTTAGAGTGTAAGACATCTTAACCGTATGCTGTGTTTCTGGCTGCATTTGATTGGCACAGGACAGGAGGGATTAGCTAGCCTGTGCTTACATGCCCAGCCTCGTGCCACAAATCAACATCCTGATAAGTCTCGAGCTCTGATGGGCAAAAATGGAAGGTGGTCTGCCTTATGTGGCAGCTTTCAGTATAACTGTCAGCATGCCTTAATATTCCTCCTTTACTCCCTCAGCTAGCAGCACGCCCCAAGTGCTAATTTGTAGTACACTGTACCTTTTCCTTCTACATTTTGTAATAAAATTGAACTTTTTTCTCTAGGTTTTTACATCTCTGCTTTAGCACTCCAGATTTCAGTCAGTTCTGTCCCCGGCCACCCAGCTGCCTGTCAGCTTGCACACTCACCTACTAGCTCCAAAAACCACTACAACACTCAAAAATCAACTCTACATTGCACATCACAGACATTTCTTTTTTTCTGTGCAGAGAGGACCAGCATACAAGCAAAAAAAATGTTTGTTTTAAAACAAATTTGCCAACTGCTCTGCATTAACAACTGGCTCTCCTCACATATGCGCTGTCCTACTCGCTCAATCCCTGATGTACAACACGAACAGTGGATGGACGGAAAATAGACAACACACACATATAAAAGGCAGGATCAGCAAATCTAAATACTATTTTAAAAAAAAATAAATAAAAATAAAATCAACATTCTCAAAGACAGCATCCTGTCTCTCTTGCCAAGCGAGAACTGGACCTACCATGTTTCTAAAATTCTCCGACATACACACACACACACAAATTTGCCAGCCATAAGGCGCTCTTTCAATGTTGCAACATCACATCTCAAGCAGCCATGCTAGAGACCCTAGCAACCAGCCCTTAAGGATGTATTTACACACAACAGAGCACAAAAAATCCTTTTTATTTCTTAAAAAAAAAAAAAAAAAAAAAAAAAAACAGTAAAAGTAAACAAAACCAAAAAAAATATAACAAAAATCATGCAGAAAAAACATCCTTGTTGAATATATTGAATATGGAATTGGGCTGTTGAGATGTGTGGAAGCCGTTTTTTCATTGAGAATTTCTTTCTTTCTGGTAACGACTCTCTTGAGATTGTTGATTGCTAATTTATGTAACCACTGAGTAAGATGATTTTTTGCCACTGTTACTGAAAACAGCTGATTTATAAGGAGATGTGCGTTTTGTCTAGGTTTATCCCACAACTTGAAAAACAATGGAGTTTGTCAAGGGTTTAACCAAGTCCCCCAGAGATGCAGACAACAAGGCTTTGGAGCGTTTTGTAGGAAAAGCGGACAAGAATACTGCAGTGCTGGACCAGTCACCAAAACTGACCATGCTGAAATTACATATAGGTGAACTGGGTCGAAGTTACCATGTAAGTCAGCAACACGGTTGCAGACCAAAACTGTCATCTGGATGGAATCTTTGTTGTGGATTGAGAGCCACCAGAAGTGGGAGACAGACTGCTCATCCTCGGTGAGTCATTGTCATTCTCCAGCTTGTTAGTGATCCAGATCCCCACTCTTAAAGTGGGATGGTGAGTCTGCTGCCACCTGTCCGCCACAGAAACAGGTGGGCTCAGTACATGCAAGGCCAAAACTCCAGCATACAGAAAGCTTGTATCTGATGCCCAAAGTATTATAGCTTTCTACCTACTGTACACCACAGGAACCTTGTCGGTAATGACCGTCACATCAGAGTTGTAGCATCCAAAGCTGTCTGTGCCGTTCCTGTTCTGTTCAAGTGCAGTTAGCCAATTTGATAAGGAGACTTGCCAGTGCCACTGCTGATGATGAACCAACCCGTCCCCCTGCCACCACCACAGGTGCCACAGGCTGGGCCTGTCAGATCTGTAAATCCTTAGCCTCTTCCTTTCAGGAAGGAGGAGGAGCAGCATAACTCTGACCTCCTGGGCAAGAGGACTTGGCAGGTTTTACTGTATTCTTTGGCAGTGAGAACACTGTTCTGTAAAGACCTCATTCTCCTCCCAAGGGTCCTACTTTTTAAGATTTGATATGGCAAATCCAAGAGACTTTAAACTTTTTTCTGGAAGAAGAATATTTATTTAAAAAAAAAGTTTTTATGGAAGTTGAAGGAGCTTCCTCAGTGGTCATCTCTCTCATTTATGGCCATCTCTCTTATTTTTGCTGCCCTGGAGAATCCTACCCTGACTGCTTGGCATGTCCTAGCACCCGACCAATGGTTCCTAGAGAGGCTGATGAACCATATCTAGCCCTTAGAGATTAAAAGGCTATTTTACTTAGCCGGCCACTGATTCAGTGGTTGTCATGGCTGCCCATGAATGGTATCTGATACCTCAGAAGATGAGCACCAGACAGACCTCTTGGTAAGGAATGCAGAAAACTGGATGTCATGTGCAAATGCACCTTTGCCTGTGGCTCGCGAAGTCTACATTTTACCAGCTGCCGGGCGTAGTTGGTCAAAATCCATCACATCTGGAAGGATATGAGCCATACTGTCAGCAATTTGTCAGAAGGGTCTGATATAACAGAGGCCCTGAAGTGCATTTCACAGGGCTGTGAGGTTGGCAGACCTCTTCTTCAGTCCATTTATGATGTCTCAAATGCTTCTGTCAGAACAGCTGCACCTGGCATCTGTATTCAGAGGCACTCCTGGGTCAGTTTTGCAGGATTTGCCCAGGATATACAACAGATGGAGCTCAGTGCACCTTTTAAGGGCAAAAGATTATTTGGTTCCAGTGTAGATGTCCTTTTTAATGAACTGGAAACCTCAAAGATGTCTGTGAAGTCTATTTTGTCCGTAGCAACTTAATGACACTCGGAGGGGCCGTGGCAGAAGCTTCTTATGGAAGGGCTCTTGCTTTTACCCTCCCCATAGTCTAGGATGGGGCTGTGTGCAACAGCAGTAGTTTATGGGGGCATCCTATAAATCCCCCTAAGGATGTGGTAGAGGGATCTTTCAGCCACTCCTTCTGACTCCCTACGTCCCCTCTGTGTCCCTTGTTGGGGTCTTGGTAGGGGATGGAACAGGATCTCTCTGTTTCTGCCCCAGTGGCAGAAAGTAACCACAGACAGTTGGGCCTTGGAAATTATCCAGCAAGGATATTCCTTAAGTTAGTGTTGCAACCTCTGGTGACTCTTGTCAATTATTGACTCTGTTCCCAGTTCAAGCAACTTCATTTAATTTCATTTTTATTTTTTTCCCCCTGGTAAGTTGATGGGCAAAAGCCCGTTTTCACATTGACCAGTACGTATATACTTTTACACTTATACATAAAGACAATCAATCACAACTCATACATATGTGTGTGTGTGTGTGTGTGTGTGTGTGTGTGTGTGTGTGTGTGTATATATGTATGTGTGAGCAGGGTATGAAATTCGTGAAAAAAAGTACATGCCCACTGGGGCATGTAAGCAATAAAAGTACATGCCCAAGAAACTTTTCACATGCCACCTCTTTTTTTTCACATAATTTCACAAAGTAAGAAGAGTAACTCTCTGTTGGTTAGTAAAGGCAGGCTGAGGCTATACTACTCAGAGAGTGATTAAGTATTGAAATTGTCTGTCTTGTCAATAATAAATGCAACAATGAAAACTGATTCTGTGTGTGTTTGATTTATTTCTTAGTTGCTTTTTTGCTCGCAGTTGCCTTTATGGCTGCAAATAGCTTTTTTGTTTAGAGCTTAGGTGGCCCCAGTACTTTTTAAAATGCTTTAAAGACCTTAACAGATTCTTATATTTAGATTTTAGGAACCCCACCCAGAGTAGCTTGCAAATAAAGCTTTAAGAGAAGTTTGTTTGTTTTGTTTTTAACACATCACCCTTGTATTTAGATTTTAGGTAGCCCACCCAGAGTAGCTTGCAAAAACTGCTTACAGAGATTTTTACAGATTCCCCCTTTTATTTAGATTTTAGGTAGCCCACCCAGAGTAGCTTGCAAAAAACTGCTTAAAGAGATTTTTACAGATTCCCCCTTGTATTTAGATTTTTAGGTAGCCCACAGAGTAGCTTGTATTTATTTAGATTCCTTATTTAGATTCTAGGTACTTCAGATAGAACAAACCTCTATAAAATTGACTTCGACTCCTTGGCCCCAAGTAGATAAGCTTTTGTTGAGGATGTTTAATGGTTTACTTAATTTTGCTCGTCTTCAATTAGGTGGGTAACAGACAGTTGTTAAGACAGATTTCCATTTTAAATTCAGTTCCCAGTAACTTCTATAGTGCTGCAGTCTTCAAACTCTGAAAGTGTCAGCCTTCAACCTTTTTTTATTTAGGTACTTTTAGTTGTATGTACTTACTCATTTTAGAACAGACAATAGCTGTAGCCTGTAGCTCCCTCCCCCAAGCCATTTTAAAGTGCACTAGCTCTGCTCCAAATCTTAATAAAGTAAGAGCTTTTTTATTTGATGACTGGCTTACTTAGCTTCCAGTAGGTAAAAGTAACACACACACACACACCTTTTTATATAGACCGAATTTCAGCAAGCAACTGAATACAGAAAAATATACTGCTGCAGCTTGAAACTTGACTTAGAATGGCCCCTGGCCCTGAGGCTGTCTCTGCTGCTAGCTGCTTTTCAGTAACACTGGCTGCCTGTTATTATTACATAGCTAAGCTAGCTAACAGAGTTGGGTAGCTTACTTTATTTCTTTTCCCCCATGTCTGATCCTCCTCCTGGGAGAATACTTTCCTCCATGCTGTGAGACACCTTCACAATGTTACCCGCCGTCGCCCTCCTCTCCCGCCTTAGTCCCCCACGATCCTCACTTACATACCACCTCTGAAAAGGCACTTGTAGCTCTTAAAAGAGCTTTTTGCTTGGTACTTTTTTTTTTTTTTAATAGTTGGATCGCGATCGTCTATCCTGATGCACTTGTAATAAAGTGCTCTCTCCGTGAAAGTGCGGCACGACCTATCCATTCCAAGACAACTGGATAGAATGCCATGCTTTCAGGGGTCCTAGCATGACATGAGTAAAAATTAATTTTAAAAGAATCGTACTCACAGTGCATGGATTGAAGCAGCACATGGATTAAAGCGGCGGGCAAGCTATTCCTATACAGCCCAATTGTTGTCTGAGCCTTAAACCCGCCTCCAGCAGTGACGGACGGACCCCTTTCAACTTGTGGTTGGCTGTGCCATGAAACGAAGCAACTTTCAGCCTACTCCTCGTGTCTGCCTGGGAGAAACAGTCATCCAATACTTGGAAGAGCTGTTCTGTGCACCTTGCGATCGCATCTGCTGTCAGCACCCTGTGCTTGCGCTCCTCTCTGCCCCCGAAAATAACGTCACAGCTCCCGTAGTTTAAAAAAAAAAAAGATTCAAAACAAATGAGTGGCACGGAAGGGGGTTAAAAAACAGAGCTCTGCAGGAATACCTTAGGTGCCCCACTGGGCATGCACTAAGCAACAGTAGGTGTCCTGAGACAATAGTGCCTGCCCTGGGGCACCTAAGGTATAGGAATTTCGCACCCTGTGTGTGTGTGTGTGTGTGTGTATATATGTATGTGTGTGTGTGTGTGTGTGTGTGTGTGTGTGTGTGTGTGTGTGTATATGTATATGTGTGTGTGTGTGTGTGTGTGTGTGTGTATATGTATGTGTGTGTGTGTGTATATGTATGTGTGTGTGTGTGTGTGTGTATATATGTATGTGTGTGTGTGTGTGTGTGTGTGTGTGTGTGTGTGTGTGTGTGTGTGTGTGTGATATATGTAGCACGGTAGTGCTACCATAGTTAGTTGAGGGAGCCATTTCTATGTTAAACCCCAAAACTTTGCACCTTAATAACTTTGCAACTGTTTGATGGATTTGCCTGAAATTTGGAATTTATGATCAAGAACCATAGGCCTTGGGATCTGCTAAGCTCGCACTGGTCGGATATACGATCATGGAGTTAAGTGTGATCTGTGCGCTGCTACGCTTTTCTGGAATTCTGGTTGCGCCTACAGGTCGTGATGTTTAAGTGGATCCGTCCTTCGAGGTCTTCAGGGAATGCAGCCGGGTCCCGATGTGCCTTTCAAGATTTCTGTGAAAAATATTAAACGGTTCAAAGTTATTCAAAACAGTTTCCCATTATAAGTCAATGGGAAAAGTTAACAAAAGTTAAACACTTTCAAGAAATGCTTTTTTTCTGCAATGGGCCTGTTACTTTGCGAATCGGCCATTTTGTTTTCAGTTGGTGATCAGACAAATGGTTGGCATTTAAATTTGGGACCCTCTAGCAACCTAATTTTTTTTGTATTCACCTAGTCGGGCCCTGAGGATGCTTGCCATGTCTTTATTTTTTGGTAAAACACCCCAGAAATATGTTTTTCAAATTTCTGGAAAAAGTACTTTTGCAAGTTACTTTCGTTTCATTCCGAAAGTGTCGTAAATTTTATGAACCTTTCAGCAATTGCGACAGTAATTTTCCATCTGTTGGAAAACGAAGGCAATTCTTTGGCACTGCACTGCAAAATAACCGCTGGAGTTTTGGGCTGAAATTTGAGGAACGCAGCCGACATCTCACAGATGTGCCTTTCAGTGTTGTATTGAAAAAATATCACACGGCGTGCAGTTATGGCACTCCAAGTTGACAGTTTTTCCCATAGGATAACATTGGCGCCCGAAGCATTACAGGAATCCTTTGGCACCCTGCTGCAAAATAACGGTTTGGTCTTTTTGCCTGAAATTTGGAGGGAAGACAGCCAACAGTACACAGATGTGCCTTTCAGTAGATTGGTGAAAAAATATCACATGGTGGCAAAGTTACGGCACTCCAAAATTGACGGTTTTTCCCATAGGATAACATTACGGCGTTCGCCGCGCCTTTCAGGGCCCGTATCTCGGAAACGGTGCGAGATACGGACTTTCGTCGGAAAATTTCTTTAGCCCCTGATGGGGCATAGATTCAAATTAGCTGGACAGGTTGTAAATAATACTACTTTAAATTTTTTTCTATGTCGTACGGTTCCTGAGATATAATGTATTTAGTATTCCAAGATTTCATTTTTCTGCGTTTATACTCATTATTTTGCATACATTATTTGTACTCACTGTCTTTCTCAATGCAGGTTTTGGGAAAACCAGCCTGTGCGCTTACATTACTGTTACTGTTGCCCTTCCCGCTTGTGGATCCGTATCTGCTTCACTTACCATTGATCGCCTGCCACCACCATGTGTGTATCCTTTGCGCTTTCATTTGCGCTATGCTTCTGTTATTTTTTGCCATTTCTGTCTACAGTACTGTTTATCTTACTGTTTCACTTACATCACCATGCCCATTGACATTTCTTGTTTGCAGGCACCATGTTACTATGTGACAAGACATCACGTGGCAGACCATTCCCGCTCACGCCACCATGTGCTACCAATTCTTTCTGTTCTCATTCGTGCTTGTGTTACCATCGTGCACGCCACTGTTAGCATTTCTGTTTGCGTTGCTGTCCCTGTTAGTATGCGCCCAAGGCCCCGTCATCATTACATTCACTATTTCTCTATCATTCTCAAAGAAGGAAATTAGAGGCAAAACCTCCATTTAATGCATTAGTTAGGTTTTCCACAGTGACAGTGAGACTACAGCTGTTGAAAACCCCCTTGTCTCGCCATCTTAACCGGTATTAGTAGCATTGATTGTGGGTCCCAACTCTCACCCCATTCTCCTATACTTCTGCTGCTTTACATGTCATGGGGTGAGAGTTAGGCTGACGATCCCAATGCGCATTCCAATGCCGGTTGGGGGTGGTAGGGGTCCAAGGGGTTTTCAACCCCAACAGCTTAATTCTCACTTTTGTCACTGTGAAACAACCTCAACTAATGCATTAAACAGAGTTTTTTGCCTCTAATATATATATTATAGTGGTGCGGTTGCACCACTATAGTTAGGGTTCAGCGGTCACTTACATACTAAACTGAAAAGTTTGCACGTTAATAATTTTGGACCTGTTCAATGGATTTGCCTGAAAGTTGGTATGCGCGGTGGGGCATAGTAGATCTCTTGATCTGCCAAATTGCATTTCGGTTGGACATACGGTCTTTCCGTACGAAAGCGCTGAAAAATGCAAAATTATCCATTTTTGGAGGCAGCTTTTGGGATTTTGGACATGGCCCTGCATGGCCATCGTGTGGTATGCCGCTCTGCGAGAAGGCTCATTTGAAAGAGCTTTGGTGGTCGAACATGCCGCTTTTTGTTTGGTGAAAAAATATTAAGGCATTCAAAAGTTATACCACTTTTAAGTTCCCATTATAAGTCAATGGGAAAATTTATATGTATTTTTTGCGAACAAAGAATGGGGTTCTGGCCCTCTGGTCCTGCCTGGCGATCAAAGAATTTGCAGCCTCATGGTTCAAGAATCTTTGTCCCTGAGGATTTTTGAAATTCTTTGATTGCGAGGTCCGCCATTTTGTTTTTTTATTTTCTGATTGGAAAAACACAAATATCTCGGCCCAGGGGTCACTTCTGAAGTAAAACTTGGATGGGTTTTACTCAGGGGGCTCCGATCTATTGAACTATGCCTTTGGTTTCATCCAAATTGGTCAAAAAATAGAGTTATAAGCTTTTAACATCTTAATTCACGGCTCACTAACAATCTTTGATCGCGAACCTGCAAATTCTTTGATCATGAGATTCTTTGATCGTGATCTTGCATCGCGACCTAAAAACACTCATATCTTGGCTCAGGTATGGGCTAGGGACACAAATGAGGGTGGGTTTTGTACTGGAGGGTCCGTTCTATCGAGGCATGCCATTGGTTCGGTTCAAATCGGTGAAACATTCGCGTTTCACCATTTTTTTTTATTCTTTGATTGCGAGCATGCAGTTTCTTTGATCGTGAGATTCTTTGATTGCAATCATGCATCAAGAGCGAGGAACGAGATGACCCAATTTAAAAATCAATTTTCTCAGCCCAGGGGTGTCCTAGGAAGTCAAATGAGGGTGGGTTTTACTCAGGGGCTTCATTCTGTCGAACCATGGCGGTGGCATACCACAGTTCCATAAATTTTTTTTATTTTGTAAGATTTTTAATTCTTTGTTCGTGAGCCTGCAAATTCTTTGATCGGGAAATAGGGACAAGATGGCCAGATTTTTTTCTGATGGAATAAATAGGGAAATTTTACCAATCTTTGAAATTTAATATCTCAGAAATGGTGTGGTCTTTTTACTTGAAATTTGGAGGGTGTTTATGGCATGTCACGTGGATGTAAATTACAGTGTTTATGTTTAGGAATTTTTTTTTTTTTTTTTTTGGAGATATGGCATGGCACAGTTTACGTTCTGCGGACAGCGTTTTGCTTGTGGTGGTGGCTTGAAATTGATAGGATACCTAGTCTTAGCGTCATGGATGTAGTTTTCAGTCATTGTGTGTGCTGCATGTCAACAGGTGCAGAGCCGTCCCACTCTGACGAATGAAAATTTCAAACTTTGACATGTTATATCTCGGACACGGTTTGATCTTTTAACTTGAAATTTGGAGGGTGTTTACGACATGTCCTGTGGATGTTAATTACAGTGTTTATATGTTGGAAAATATTTTTAGGACAGAGATATGGTGTGGCACAGTTTACGTCTGCGGACAGCGTCTTGCCCGTGGTGGTGGTGGTGGGTTGAAATTAGTAGGATACCTAGCCTTAGTGTCCTGGATGTAGTTTTGAGTCGTTCTGTGTGTGAAATTTCAACAGGTGCGGAACTGTGCCACTCTGATGAATGAAAATTTCAAAATTTGACATGTTATATCTTGGACACGGTTTGGTCTTTTCACTTGAAATTTGGAAGGTGGTGACGGCATGTCCTGTAGATGTGAACTGCAGTGTTTATGTGTTGGACAATATATTTTTTGAGGAGATATTGGGTGGTGCAGTTTACATTTTGCGTACAGCGTTTTATGTTGTTCTACTACATTAACATTTGTTTGTTTGGGTGGCCTTGCTGTTGTCAATGTACATTTTAGTCATTAGATGTGTAATGTGGCCCGACACTTACAAGTTGGTGGGAGGGCCCCGCGCTTCCACCAACTTACGCAATTTTCTACTTTTCTGTTCTTTCTTAAGAAGTAAGGAAATTTGATGCAAAAACTTTATTACTGTCAGTTAGGGTTCTTTCTATATCGACAGCTTAGGGACATTAGGGTTCCCACCCTTGCACCCTACTCCCCGCCTCCCCACTAGCAGGTACCGAGGTGCTGGGGTTGTCGTCCTAACTCACCCATTCTCCTACACTACACCACCTCAGCTTGTTTACACATGGGATGGGGCGAGAGTTAGTCACACGACCCTGCAATGCACACCCGGATGCCTGCTGGTGGGGTGTGGGGTGGGTGGGCAAGGGTAGGAACCCCAATGTCGAATTTCCCCACTTTTGTCGCTGTAGAAGAACCCTGATCTGATGCATTAATCATGTTTTTGATAATAATATATATATATATATATATATACATACATACATACATAGCATATATAAATATATATGTGTGTGTATATATTTATTGAGAATGAGCATTACATGACCATGCGTATATCAGGGCGCGCCTGCACACCTGCAGTTCTACCCCCAAAAACAATTTTGCTTATTTTATAGATAACTCTCATTTACGGTGTGTGTGGCGCTTGATAGACGCGACGCTTTGGGTGGTTGATGCATTCGGTCCCTGGCCTGATGCGCATAACGCACACCAAGGCGTGTGTATATCAGAGTGCAACTGCACACCTAAGAGTGGGTTATCTAATTTTTATATATATAAAAATAGGAAGAGTTGCACCCCAATAGTTAGGGTTGAACGGGCACTTTCATATTAACCTCAGATTTTGCGCATTAATAACTTTGTAACCGTTCAACGGATTTGAATGGAATTTGGAATGCACAGTCTGGTATGGTAGATCTCTTGATTTACCAAGTTGCATTTTGGTTGGACATACTGTTTCTGTGCAGTGAAATGCCAAATAATGCTCTTTTCACCAGTTTTGCCGCATTTTTTGCCTGTAGCACTGCAACCACACTATATGATCTTTTGGTGTGAAACTTGTAACGTAGATAGAGGTTGGGACAAGGAATAATCCCACGTTGGTTTGGTTTAAAAAAAAAAAAAAAAAAAAAAGCCATTCCAAAGTTTTTAAATTTTTACTTTTTGAGTTCTGAGCATGCTCAGTTAACTCAAATTTATATGTATATTTTGCGAAAGATAAATGGTCTCATGGTCATAGATTTTGTCAGCTCGCAAAAGAAAAATCCTAGTCTGTCAGAAAAATTCTTTGTTTGCGAGCTGCCATCTTGTTTTTAGTTTTCCAGTCAAACAAAATGGCATTGCTTTCTCCACGGGTGACGTTTGGGCTAAATGAGGCATGAGTTTTGTTCAGGGTGACCCCCCTCTACAAAACCATACCTTTGGTTTGCTTCATGTCTGTCAAAAAATAGTTTTTTAAAAATTTACAATTCTTCTTTCGCGACTTGCTAACTATCTTCCTTCATGAACCTGCAAAATCCTAGTCCGCAAGCTTTGTTCATGAGCGATGACCAGATGGCCCTGGGGACGACCAGATGACCCAGATTGGCGCGACCAGATATCCGCTTGCAGACTAGGATTTATCTCACGGCTGAGGATTTTGCTTTCTCACGACTGAAACATTTTTAACGGTGTAAAAACATTAGAATTGCATAGCTCATTAACGGTTTGGTCTTTTTACTTGAAATTTACAGGGTGTTGAGTGGATGCCCTACAGGTGTGAATTGTGCTGTTTAGGGGTTGGGGAATTAAGTGGTTGCATAGATATGCCATGACGAAGTTGAAGTTTTCCCCATAGGATTACATTACGGTGTCTGTCATGTCTTTCGGCACTATTATCTCAAAAACAAAGCGAGATACAGAGTTTTCGCTATTGGCAGCACAGATCACCTTTTGATCTGTGCCGCTGGAACAAGATTTTAAACCACAGAGTAAGCCTGCAGTGGAATTTTTTTCATAGGTTGCACGGTTAATGACATATTGTCAAATTTGTGTTACAAGGGTTCCTTGCTGCATAGCTATGCGTAGGTGGGGTCTGCGCTCCCACAGATGCATATTGTTATGCCGTAATGGGCAACTTGGTGGGCCTTGCGCTCCCACCAATACATGTTTTTTACTAGTTATATTACACTTTTTCAAAAAGTAAGGAAATTCATGGCAAAAAACTGCGTTTTAATGCATCAGTTAGGGTTAAAGTGACAAAAGTGAGGAAATGAAATGCTAGGTTTGAGCACCTAATTCCGCCCCCCCCCCACAACCCACACACACACACATCCTCTACACACTGACAGACAGGGTCGTGAGGCCTATCACCCCGTTCTTCTGTACTGTAGCATGTAAACCTGCTTACACATGGAATGGGGCGAGAGTTGGGCCTGATGACCCCATGGCACACCCTGGCATCTTATTTATTTTCTCAGAAAAGTACAAAGTACAAAGACTGTACGAAAGGATTATTCATAACAGGCAAGAATTAGTCATTTTGCCCTTGAAACTCGTGGGTTTCACACAGCACAGAACATTAGTCATTACTCAAATTCAGACGCCAAAAAAATGCTGTCCTTTGAACATACTGTGCTATAACTAAAAATCTCCCTCAATATATTTTGAACTGCCTTCCTATCTGCCCTACAGGAAATTACGCATTGAGGAGCCTCTCGTACATCTCCCTTGTAATCCTCAAAGTTAGAATTCGATTTGATAGATCGTACATCAGCTACTCTGTCCCCTCTCTATGGAATAATCTGCAAAAGACCTTGAAGCTAGCCTGCTATTTGGCCAAGTGTTCTCAGAATCCTGTAATTGCACTTCTTAATGCACAGCCTGCATGGCACCCGATTTCTCTACCCTTAACTTCCGCTGCCTGCACTTCCTTACTTTCTCCTTCGGTACACCCCAACACCTTCCTTGGTGTGCATCTGTTTTTAAACTATATTACCCGCACTGTATTATATTGTTCCATACTGTATAACAGGCCATCTCTGTATTTCAAGAGTTGTTTTACCCTGTACATATATTGCCCAGACTCTGCATTGCCTGTGGAGTGTTCTCTACGTTTTGTACTCCTACACCACTGTATTTTATATATTGTAATGCATTGTGTATAATTCTGTTCTTCCATTCTGTTCGGAATGGTTTTGGATTGTGATATTGCTTTATATTGTATTTATGTATTATGTATCCTTGTCCAGGTCCATCTTGGAAATGAGTCATCTCAATGATGCTTTGCCTGGTAAAATAAAGATTGATTGCAAGGCAAATGGTTATAGAGGGACAGAGCACGATAGGCAAAAGACCTTTGATATAGGGAAGTGCTGAATCAAGGGATCTTAAAAGTGAACCTGTTTTGTGAACAGGTCCGAGATAGATTGCTGCTCCTTGGAAAAGTTTAATGAGATTTTCTGGAGCCTGAACAATGGCTTCTTTCTTCAAAAATAGCGCAGAGTGAAATTTGGAGATTTGTCACTATTTGTGAGGTAATGCATATCCATCATACTTTTTGACCAGTGCCGCCACGATATCTGTGGTGCGCAGTGGTGGTGGTGTTGTTCTTTGCTCCCATTTCCTCGCTGCGCATGATTGGTGAGGGTGGCCCCCAGTTCTGCCATTGGTGGATGTTTCAAAATTCCGTTCTCTGGTGGGAAACTGAAGTGGATGGAGCCTGCCCACGTTGTACAGAAGATACTGTACTGCTGACGTGTACATAGGCATGTAAACAGGGGTGGCTCTGTTGTTGCAAAAAAGCTCCCTGTGAGGTCTTGATGCTGATGGCTTACAATCTGATGGGGTGGATCTGGAATCTTTTAAGGGCTGGTAGTTTTGGCAAGGGGCTATCACTTCCTGTCCCCCCCCAAAATGTTCCACTTTAAAGCTGACAGTTGGTTAAAACCATTACTGTTTGCTGACCTAAGGGGATAGTGGTGGTCCATGGTGTTTTTTTTCCCCATCTTGGGAACATCACTGTGATCGAGCACTTTTGTCTGCCCTCTGGTGCATGCCTTAGTGACATCCAGGCTCTACTGTTGTAATGCTCTTAATCTCGGGTTATCTGGAGGCTTGGTGCACCACTTGCAGCTGGTGCAGAACGTCGTGGCTCGAATGATTGCTGGAGTTTCCCACTCCGAACATCTCTCTCTCCCCTGCTTTGTGGACGATGCACTGGCTCCCAGTGAAGTGTCCTTCAAGATAGGCTTGTTAATATACAAAAACATACAAAGCCCTATACACGATCTGGGCCCAGGCTACCAAAAAGAGCTCCTTTGTCCATAAGCTCCTGATTGGCTTTGCTCTTCCTCTGAGGTGGGCCTCCTGAAGGTCCCTGGGTTGCTGGAAGCTGTCTAGGGACCATGCTTTTCTTGTGGCAGCTCTAGTTCTCTGGAATCAGTTGCCACAAAACTTATGGAGGCCCCCTCAGCCGAGTCTTTTAAGCAGAGATTTAAACATTATTTTTTCTTAATGGCTTACTCTGACACCTAAGCAGTTTTGCTGTGAAAATTTGATATTTAATATCAAATTTATTGTGCTGCTGGATTTGTATTTGCATAAGTTTTGTTAGCACCCAGAGCCTGCAGGACTGGGTACCTAAGAAATAAAAAAAAAAAAAAAAATAATACTACAGCTTCTATGTAGCTAGATCCATTAGTGCAGTGTATCATGGCTCTGTGGAGATCCTCTCAAAAATCTACTGTTAGTGGTAAGTAATGAACCCTTCTCACGATTTTTACAGCATGTTGAGGAGCTGAGTTTTAGATTTTGAAGTATATTACCAGCTTTTTGACAGCGGACTTATAAAGCAGAGGTTATGTGTGAAATAGATATGTCTCGTCTTCGGTTGGAATTCTCAGAATTAACAAGAACACCCCCAAAAGAAACGAAACTAGACTTCCAGGGACGTGGATATGTTGTTCTGTCCACACTTCTTGGCATGTCCTTTCCCTTTAAGAATCTTGCCGGAAGTTCTGAAAGCTGGCTTCTCCCACCCGACCGGGTTGTATAACCCTTGGCTCCACCCCTTGATGCCAGATCTTCCTTTCCGTGGAAGATTCAGGTTCCCTCCTTACCGCTTCCCTGTTGAGTAGGTCCTGGTGCTTAAATCTTCGGATTATTTACCTAAGCTCAAACTCGTTAAGAGTTTCTTCACATTGTCTCACAAGTCCTCGCTTGGGTTCCACCAGTGCCCCTGCAGGCAGATGTCTCACACCAACCCGCATGCCATGTGCGCTCACTGCCTGGGCCACGATCATGATACCCAGGCCTGCGACTTTTGTCTCTCGTTCCAGCCGAACGTGTTGGATAACCACCTTGCACATCTTCAGCTGGGATGGATGGAAAAAATGGAACCCACCAGTCAAATTGAAAGAGGCCCATGGGACGGTCTTCGTGGTTGTGGGGTCTGCTGAGCAACTGGAACAAACAAAGGCCCCCAAGGAGAAGGCGGCTCAAGCTGCCAATCAGTCCTCTTCAGCATCTGTCTTTGTGTCGCTTAAACTGGACTCTACCTTTACAGTCTCTTTCAAGTCAGAATTGTGGCCTCGGCCGCTGGCTTCACGGTGCCCCTGACAGGCCAGCTGGCTAAGACGTGAGGCGATGACCCGGTTGAAATTATCGACCCTGTCGATCCGTCGTCTCTGGATGAGGCCGACAATTCCTTGTTCAGGACTCTGGTCCTGACTGGACTTACCGAGGAGGAAACCCAGCTTGCTGGGAACCTCCCCCACGATCCCTGACCCTGGCCTGGAGGAGCCGTGGATTTCCCTGACTCCTTCTGAGCACCCCTGTCGGTCTCCGTGCTGGTCTAGGTCAGTTGAAGAGAACTCACAGACGCTATTCTGGGTGTTCTAAGAAGTGGCACCACTGCTATTCATCCTCGTCCTCCTCTAAAGAGGAGAGGCTTTGACGCAAGTTGCATTGATGCTGCGAGGATCTCATGTGGCAACAGTTGGTGTTTGCTGGTCCGAAGTTGACCCAGGCTTCCTCGCTGGCCATCACGTGGCTGTCGCCCTCTTGGCCGATGCAGACTTCTCCGGAGCAGGCCAATGCAGTCCCTCTGCCCATGGAGCCAGTGAAGGCCCTCCTGGCTTGACTGAAACCGGCCTCTCCACCAGTTGTGGTGGAGCCACTGCCTAAACAGCCTCCCTCTGGTCTGCTGTTAAGGAGTCTCGGCCTGCTAAGGGCCACCTGCATAGGCTGTCGGTCACCCTTACTCCCGACCGTCCACGGCAGGTCAAAAGTGACTCAGATGGTTGGCCAGTCTACCTGGACTCTTCGGAGTCCAAGGACTCCTCCTTGCACTCTCATCAGTTGGACGAGGCTTTGATGGGGAGTCTCTTGACGGAGGAAGGTCTCACGTCCTTCATGAGCATTCTCCGTCTCCTCTCCAAATCCTCACGGATGAAACTAGAGCCTGTCCAGAAATGGGTTCAGTATCTTCTAATATGGGATTCTCAGACAGAGGCCTTCCCAGTAGCCGAAGCCATCACTGGCCTGGCTCTGGAACTTTGGCAGCACCCTGCCTCCTGCCCTGCACCATCAGCCTGGATGGCCCTCAAGTATGTGGTTCCCATCGGCACTCTATTGAGGTTCACAGAGCATCCTTTGACTGAGGGATTGGTGACTGAATTTGTTTTTTGGCACTCTGGTAACTCGGGAGACACTGATAGACCTCCGGACAAAGAGTCCACAAAAACTGCACCATTCTGCCCGAAAAGTCTGTGCTGCCTCTTTCCTCGGTCTCTGTCAGGCGAGTTCAGCAGTCATTCTGGCACACTTCTTCCATACTCTCCTTGACTGTTTAGATGAGGTGCTTCCTCCTCTCCCTTCGGACCTTCAGACTACGCTCAAGCAGGTTTGGGATCAGGGTTGGGCTGTTGCAAAGCAGCAACTCCAGATTGCTCTTTATATTGGGGACTCCTGTGCCCGTTTGGTGGATCCCGCAGTCACCATGTGCTGCAGGGCCTGGTTGAGGATTTCAACCGTTACGGTGGACACTCAGCACAAACTGTCGGATGTTCCCTTACTGTGCACTGACTTGTTCGGTCCAGGAGTCGACAGTCACCTTCAGCGCATCGAGAAGTTCAGTGCTATCTTGGACTCTGTTGCCTCCACCCAGAAGGAATCTGAGTTCCAAGAAGCAGAAGCGTAAACCCTTTCGGCATTCTGCCCCTGCGGCCAAGCAGCCACAGTACCAGTTGGGGCAGCAGCAGGCTCGGTCTTGGCGTCCTCGACCCAAATCAGTGGCTTCAGTGGTCCATAAGCCCGGAGGGAAGGAACCTGGCGGTCCCGTGACCAGATCCTCCTCCAAGCCTGCTCAGTGACGGGATGGAGGTGACCACCCCCATGCCGACACACCTACTTTGGGTCCTCCCGTGGGGGGCTGGCTCTGCCAGTTC
The DNA here is from genome assembly GCA_016271365.2 of Neoceratodus forsteri. Classification (NCBI taxonomy): domain Eukaryota; kingdom Metazoa; phylum Chordata; order Ceratodontiformes; family Ceratodontidae; genus Neoceratodus; species Neoceratodus forsteri. Next base: position 884,722,504 of record CM028131.1, on the reverse strand, counting down.
CTTTCCGCCTGGTCTGCTGTCAAAATGGACAGGTGGGTCTTGGAGGTGGTTGGTCAGGGGCTGCCTCTGGAATTCGAGCAGTACCCATCAAGCCGAGCCCGTGCCCCATGGGAGGAGAAGGTATCCGTGCACACTGTCGGCTCTCTGAGATGACATCGCCCAGCTCCTCTGCAAGGAGGTAATGATCAGAGTTGTGGATCCTCCAGTCACCCCAGGGTTCGTTTCCAGGTACTTCCTGGTCCCGAAACAGATGGGGGGGGGGGAGCTGGCGCCCCCTTCTAGATCTGCACATCCTAAATGAGATTCTCAGGTCTCGCACCTTCAGGACGTTAACTCTGTCTCAGATCATACCGTCTCTTGAACAGAACACGTGGTTTTGCTCCCTGGATCTGCAGGACACATTCTTTCACGTCCCGAGCCATCCGTCACATCACAGGTTCCTCCGCTTATGAGCAGAGGGAAACCTATATGAGTTCCAAGCCATGCCGTTCAGTCTGTCATCGGCCCCCAGGGTGGCTTCCCATCTTCGGCTTCGAGGGGTCAGTGTGTACTCCTACCTGGACGATTGGCTTATAGTGGGTCCCTCCAAGCAGGAGGTGAAGGGGTCCAGGGATCTGGCTCTCCAGACCTGCATCGACCTTTGCCTCCTGGTCAATGAGACCAAGTTGGAATTCATGCCCTCGCAGGTGAGTTGCTTTATTGGGGCCAAGCTCAACTCTTGCCGAGCCAGGCTTCCGATGGGCAGAGGTTCTCTCCTCCTTTGCCCTGTCATTTCTGATTGGGCACTGACGCCCTGCCCGGGACTTCCTCTGACTTCTGGGTTACATGGCGGCCTCCACCTCCATGGTCCGATGGGCCCGGTGGCAAATGTGCCCCCTTCAATGGGAGCTGGCCAGCCAGTGGACTCAGCGACTAGGTCATTTCGACCAGCTGGTCACTGTAACCCAGAAGATGTGGGATGCTCTCCATTGTTGGACCATCCTGGAACATCTGTGGGAAGGGATCCCGTTTGTCTGTCCTGAGCAGACAGTCATTTTGATGACCGACACCTCTCTCACGGGCTGGGGTGCCCACATGGGGGATCACAGAGTCCACAGGCTCTGGACCCCCGAGGAATCCCAATGCCACATCAACCTGCTGGAGCTCCGAGCAGTTCGGCTGGTGCTGACTGCATTGGCTCCGTTCCTTTGAGGTCAAGTGGTTCAGGTCCAGATGGACAACACCACGACCATGTACTATCTCAGTAAACAGGGGCGGCACGCACTCCAGGCCTCTGTGCAGGGAAGCTCTCCACATCTGGACCCTCGTGAGCCGACTAGAGGTGGATCTCCTAGCCATTCGGCCTTAGATGTGTGGGTGAGGCGTCCCACGAGTGGTCTCTCTATCCAGAGGTAGTACACAGCCTGTTCTTCCAGTGGGGCACCCCTCAGGTGGACCTGTTTGCCTTCTGGGAGAATGCAAAGCTGAGGCTGTTTTGTGCCTGCTCCCCTCAGCAGGGCTTGCTGCAGGGGGGGATGCCTTCTTGAGGCTGTGGACCCCAGGCCTCTTTTATGCCTTCCCTTGATCCACAAATTGCTCCTCAAGGTGAGGAGGGACAAGGCACAGGTGATCCTGGTGGCTCCGGACTGGCCCCACTAGTTTTGGTACCCAGATCTCCTCAGTCTCCGCATCAGGCTTCCAAGGTGTCTTCCAGCATGCCCGGACCTGTTGTCAGTCAGTCAGGGGAAAGTCCTTCAGCCGGACCTTAAGTCCCTGCACCTGACAGCCTGGTTCCTGAGTGGCTAGAGTTCCAGTTTTTGGGTCTCTTCGAAGATGTACTCACTGTAATTGAAGCATCTAGGAAGGAATCAACCAGGAAATGCGTTGCCTTCAAGCAGAAGAGAATCTCCATTTGGTGTCAGGGCAAGTGCTTGGTCCCCTTTGTCCTGTCCAGTGTCTAGCATTCTTGACTACCTTTGCTGTCTCTTCAAAGGGGGGGGGGTCTGTGGTCTACGACCCTTAAGTTGCACTTGCCAGCCATCTCTGCTTACCAGCTATGGGCCAGTCAGCAGATGGTGGCACAGGAGAAGGTGGTCTGGTGTTTTTTCAAAGACCTTATTCATATTTCCCGTGCGGTGTGTGAACTACCACCACTGTGGGATCTGCTGGTATTGGCAGAGCTCATGGGCAAGCCATTTGAATCGGTGCACAGGAGTGAGATGTCACATCTGACGTGGAAGACCACTTTCCTGGTGGCTATCACGTCAGCCTGAAGGATTGGCAAACTCCAGATGCTCTCTGAGTCTACCTATTTGGTCTTCCACAGGGACAAGGTTGTCCTGCGCCCAACCTGAAGTTCCTTCTGAAAGTAGTGTCAGAGTTTTACATGAATCATGTGATGATTCTGCCGGGTGTATAACCCCAGTCACATCTCAGTGGCAGAGTACAAGCTCCATACTTTGGACCAGAGATGAGCACACTCTTATTATAAAGAGCATATGGCCGGACTTTGAGGAGAGGTTTGCCACTGTTTGTCCCCTGCGCTGAAGCTGCACCTGGCAGACTTGCAGCCAAGTGGATGATTGGCAGATGGATTACATCTTGCATTAATTTCTGCTATAGGTTGGTGGGTAGGGAGCATCCAGTAGGGCTAAAGGCTCATTCCATCTGCCATACTGTTGCATCGGTGGCTGCTTCTTGGGACGTCCCCATCCAGGATATCTTCAGAGCTGCTACCTGGAAGTCAGCAAACACCTTGATTTCCTGTTACCGTATTGACCTAGAGTCACGCCTGGATGCTGGTTTTGGGGCCTCAGTTCTTCAGTCTCTTTTTCCCAAGTAGGGGGTGTGCATCTTGCCTCCTTCCTCCCAGAGAACTGCTAGGAGTCTGCCAAGAAGTGTGGATAGAACAACGTCTCCACGTCCCTAGAAACACAGGTTATTAACCTACAACAGTAGTTCTAGGAGTGGTGTATGTTGTTTATCCACACTGACCCACCTGATCTCCCTGGCTTCGACGCACAACCTCTGCTTCCAGCGGGCAAGATCTGGTGTCCAGGGGCAGAGCCGAGGGTTATACCACAAGGGTGTAGACAGGCATACTCGCTGTACACATTTGTGTACAATTTTGTTGGGTGCCTGTCTCAAATCATAAGCCACTCTGTTAATATTATCATTCTAATCTGTAGTATTTGGGTTAGTGTAGGCCATTGAGGAGTGTCCAATACATGTGTAACCTCTTTAGCGAGTAGAGGAGTCATCTGACAACAGTCTGAGTTGTTTGGAAGGGGGTGCCATTTGGAAAGAATACCCTGTGTGGGTTGGAGGAGCCAGCTTTCAGACCTTCTGGCAAGATTCTTAAAGGGAAAGGGCATGCCAAGAAGTGTGGTTGAACAACATGTACCACTCCTAGAACTGCTGTTACAGGCGAGTAACCTGTGTTTCTTCCCCTCTTCCTGGTGTTTGCTGTGGTGTTGCACTACCAGGAGGACAGAGTGAGGTCATGACAGGGAGAGGCGGTTGAGCAGAGCCATTATACACAGTTGCGATGGTAGTAGAGATTACTTTGACTGGATGTATGGATGTCCTCTCCCAGTGGTATTTGGTTGTTGGGTGTAGATGGTGGCGGTGATAGAATTAAAGTACCCCATCAGTTGTAAGCAAAAGGAAGGGAAGCCAAACAAGCTTACCCCCCCATACCTGCATCTAGGGACTACGGGAGAGTTCAAGAATGGGATGCTGGAAAAGGAGAGCAGTTAGGGAGAGGGGGGAGGAGGAAACAGGGTGGAAGGTGGTAACCTTGAATGCCAGGAGCCTGGGGAACAAAACAGCAGTGCTACAAGCTCTCATGGCAGATGGGGAGGTGGACATGGTGGCTATCACCAAAACATGGGCCATCCTTCACGATGACTGAGACCTAGTGATACCAAGTATAGGATATTTCACAGGGATAGGGTAAAAGGGAAAGGGGGGTGTTGCATGTATGTGAAAGAAGGACTGGAGTGTGTCTGGGAGGAGGGCAGTATGGAGTCTTTATGGGTGTAGCTCCAAGATATAGGACTCTTAGGATGGGAGGGGGGTGCAGGCTACCCATTCAGACAGAGGAGTTAGACAGGGATGTAGCGGGGCAGATCAGAAGAACCTGCAGGAAGGGTAGCACGGTGATTGTGGGTGACTTCAGCCTGCCAGGAGTGGATTGGGGTACCCCAGCCACTACGAATAGAAGGGAGCAGGTACTTCTGGATGCCTTCCAGGACAGCTTCCTATTGCAAATGGTCAGCGAGCCAACCAGGTTAGGGAGCACCCTAGATCTCATGCTGGCTAATGGGGAGTTTGTGAGGGAGCTGGGGTGGAACTGCTGGTGGGGAGTGACCACCACTCAATGTGGTTCACGAGAAATATGGGCAAGGAGGGAGTAGAAACAGGTACAAGGGTGTTAGACTTCAAGGGAGCTGACTTTGAGAGGATGGGGGAAATAGTAAAGGGGTATCTGGCCAGAATCCTCCAAATATGGACATTAACCAGAAGTGGGAGGTCATCAAATTGGGGATTGAGGAGGCAACCAAAACCTGTACCAGGGTCCAGAGTAAGAGGGCTAGGGCCAAGAAACCTAGGTGGTTGAATAATGGGGTTATGGAAAAAGTAAGGGAGACGAGCTGCCAGAGAGGATTACCTGAAGGTGTCAAAGGAGATGACAAGGGCAGTCAGGGCAGCCAAGGCGTCTAGGGAGCTCAGACTGGCATAGGGCATTAGGGAGGGGAGAAGAACTTCTTCAGGTACATCAGGGAGAAAAGGAATTGTAAGAACCACATCATAAGGGCGAAGAGGCATGGAGGTGGGTGGAAATGGGCAGAACAAGAAGAAGCACTTAAATATTTCTGCTCAGTATTTACTGAGGAGAAAGGAGAGGCTGTACCTGAGGGGACTGGGAGGGCAGGCACGGGGAGGTGACAGATGGGAAAATCATGGTGGGCAGAGTTCTGGAGGGCTTGAGGGCACTGAGACAAGGCGCCAGGGCCAGATGGCATACACCCAGGGTGCTGAAGGAGCTGGCAGAAGTCCTGGCGGAGTCCTTGGCAGACCTGTTCAGTGCCTCCTTGGACTCAGGGAGTGTACCACAGGACTGGAGGATGGCTCAAGTGGTACCCCTCCATAAGAGCGGTCCCAAGGGTGAACCAGGAAACTACAGATTGAGCCTCACATCCATCTGGGGGAAGCCGATGGAAACAATCCTGAAGGAGAGGCTGGTTTCCCTTCTGGAGACTAATGGACTGCAGGACGGTAAACAACATGGGTTTGTCTCGGGCAGATCCTGTCAGACCAACCTGTGGATTACTATGACTGGGTAACTAGGTAGTTAGACATGGACCATGCAGTAGATGTCCTGTACTTGGACTTCAGTAAGGCATTCAATTCGGTGCCGCATGGAAGACTAGTAAGTAAGCTGGAAGGCACAGGGATGGGGTGAAGTTTGTGGGTTGGGTAGTGAACTGGCTGCAAGGGAGACAGCAGAGGGTGGTGGTGGGAGGGGAGCTCTCATCTCCAAGGGAGGTGACAAGTGGGGTACCGAAGGGCTCTGTGCTGGGGTTGGTGGTGTTTGGGATATTCATAGCAGACATCTCGATAGGCAACAAGAGCAAGATCAGTCTGTTTGCAGGTGACTCCAAGATGGGAGCAGTAGTGGATGACTTAGGAGGGTGGCAAGGGTTGCAAGATGATCTGTCAAAATTGGAGACCTGGTCGGACACTTAACAGCTGGGGTTCAATGGCAAAAAGTGCAAGGTGCTACATTTCAGTGCGAAAAACTCAAGGAGGAGCTACCAGTTTTTTTTGGGGGTATTCAGCTAGCCATGACAGATGAAGAGAAGGATCTGGGGGTGATTATAACAGGCTCAATAAATAACTCAAAACAATATAAGAAGGCAACTGCAAAGGCCAACAGGATGCTGGGTTGTATTGCCAGGGGTATATCCTCCAGGAGGGGGAGGTGATCCTGACACTATATAGAGCACTGATTAGACTACACCTGGAGTACTGGTGCCCGTACCTGAAGGACATTAGGTTACTGGAGGGGGTGCAGCGCAGGGCAACAAAGGTGATCCAGGGGCTACGGAATATACCGTGTGAGAGCGGACTGAGGGAATTGAACATGTAGTCCCTGGAGAGGAGGAGAGATTTGATTGATTGAAACCTTCAAGTACATGAAAGGAATAAACAGGACGGGCACGGAGGGGCCTTTCAAGTTAAGGGGGGAGGGACACTTGAGGCCATGATCCGAGATTGGAGGGGGGAAGGTTCAGGAGGGAAATGAGAAGACACTTTTTTTGCCAGGGTGGTGTCTAGGTGGAACGCATTGCCTGTGGAAGTTGTGTCCTATAGAACAGTGGGTGGCTTCAAAAGAGGATAGGGCAGGGCAAGGGGGAGGGTCAAGGGAGGGGGAAGGGGAAGGGATGGAGGGTCAACTGCAGTGTAAGGGCTGCTAACTGTGCAATCAAGCAGACTTGATAGATCGTAGAGCCTTTATCTGCTGGCAGTTTCATTTATTCATATGTAAAAACAGACTGTCTCCCTCCTGTCCCAGTGCACACGTGTTCAGTGATGGCATGTATGGTTCAGAGAACACTTCCATCCAAAAGTTGTCCCTTTGCCACTTTCTTGTTGAAAATTGTTGGTTTCCTGGGGATGGGGAAATGACAAAAACATTTTGGGAGGCTTTAATTGAACCCATGTGAGATCTGTGTCTCCTGGGGGGAAAAATTGCCAAGTCCATCAGAGAAATATAGCAGTAAAAATGGTGCTGACATTTGACCCTGCAATATCCAACTTTCTCAGCCATTATCCTAATAGAAAGCTAATGGTCCTTCTAAACAGTGAGTGAGTGAGCGACTCCTGACTAGAGCTCTGCCTCTGGCACTTTACTCGCTTGATGCTGATGTGTTTTCCTGCTCCCATTGTACTGATTCAGCTCTCTGTTAATGTATGGTGCCTTGGCTGCTGATTTCAGGCATATGCACCAATATGTGAAGCACAGGTTTGGAAACTAACATGAAATGAGTAGCAAATCATGCAAAATTGGAGTAAAATACTGTTTGACTCCTTTTTATCTGTTTAGTATGATAGATACACTTCTTTGTTGTAGTCAGAAAGTATTTGCAGTCCATGGAGTATAGTAGAACATAACCACTTGGGAGTTATTGTGAAGTCCACTGTTAAAAGTTAAGTAGAATCTTTCTATAATGTTTCATGTAGACCTATTTTTGTCTTATCCTGTTAGGTGTAAGAATTTCTCTCTCTCTTTCTGGAATCCCTATTGGATGCTGCCCTCTGGTGTTTGTGGAATGAACTGCTTTTGGGAATCTGCTTTTAGGTAGGCCCTGATAACATTAGAAGCTCTCATTTCTAAACTAATACCCCTGTTTAGTGTGTCTAAGTCTTACTCTGCAACATAAGTTCATCCAAAGACAGTGAAGTTTATAAGATGACTGTTAACTCCCCAACAGTTTACATGGTTCACACATACATTAAACAGATGAACATTCTCGGTGATAGTTACTTCTGAAAAGGCTAGTGCAGTGCTCTTAAGGACACAGAGTCTTGTATCTTTGATGCTCTGGCAGACCATGTGCTCGTCTTTCTGTGTGGATGGTCCCCAGAATGCATTGCTGGCTTCACGAGGCACACAATCTACTGCCTTCTGCGCAGTGGCACTGTAGTGAATGCACCAGAGCAGCTCCAAAACAACTCTGCTGGACTTCCAGATTTTGGTCTGGACCCACTGTTTTTTTGTTTTTTTTTTTTTTTTTGGGGGGGGAGGGGGAGTTCTGGACCCCCTAGAGGCAACACTACCGATAGGCCTGATAGTGGAGTGCTAGATATATTGACTGCTGGACAAATGCTGTGCAGTGGCAGCTTCAATACATCACGCAGTAAAATTGTGGCCAGCCCAGTTGTTTGGTGACTGCTCATTCTGCTACAGCATGAGACAGCTGGGTTTGGGGGTGACTGCAGGCCTCTTGCTTCCTATGCTGGCAGGGCACTTGTGCTGCAGAGGGGATGTGCTCACTCTCTAGAGAAGAAGAGCTAGACAGTACTACTCCTTGTCGACTTGTGAAGGGCCTGGAAGGGAAGGCTGCCCTTGCCCCTTGTGACCAAGTAGTCATCAAGGTGTGGGAACTGGGAATTGAAGGAAAAATCGGAACATGTTAAGAGACATCATATTGGTGTCAAAATAATTAATATTGTCAGCCCCACTCCACTGACCAACTTTGATAGTTTTTATATACGAGAGGGAGGGAGGGAGTGAGTGTGTGTGTTACAGGGACATTAAAGCAGTACAGTTTTAAACTGATTAAAAAAAAAAAGAGCGAGAAGCCATATTGGTGTGACAGCTGCATCAAAACACAGAACCAGCATAGCCGTGTTGTGCATGCTGCTGTTATGTAAAATTTTGCAGGTAGGTCACAATAGTGCTTTTGTGATAAGAACATCTTAATTTTGTTTGTATGGTATTATTAGGCACTTTGAGTATTTGTAAGAGTACTTTATAAATAAGGACTAATTTTTTCTAAAATCTGCTTGATTAAAAAAACAATAAAATACCTTGCTGGGGCCACCTGGTGGGTCAGCGACCTCTGTTCAGGAGCTAACTTGGGTCCTTTGAGTAGAGCGTCCAGGGCTAGGGAATGCCACTGCTGATGGTGCATCCCAGCCAGTGGAGGTTGGCAGAGTGTGCAGCCACCACAGCGACTCCCTATTGTGGTCTGGGAAGTGTGTTTCTTCTGCAGGGATATACTGTGTATGCACAAGGCTTTTATAGCAAAAAGGAAAAAAGTGGGTAGAAATATGGCATCTGCCAGCCTGATGGAGCAAGCACTCTTGCTGGTTTTCAGTCCCACACTGGAGCCCCACAACACTAGCATGAAACTAAGTGGTTGTTTGGGCTGGAAGGGGAGCAGCTGGCCAGAAGATAATGCAATAATTATAAAAAAAACAACCTCGCTTTAGCAATTTTTAAACATGGAATGGATATGATGATTAAAATCAGTCTATGGGGATCGATGGTATCCCTTAAGTTGCTTTTAAGAAACTGTATGATGGGCCAGCCAAGGTGACTAGTGGCAACGCATTGTGCTGCCAAATGGAAAATTATGGTTCTGAAATATCACTTCCTTCTGGCCAACTTAGGAATATATTGTTGCTTATTGTTGGTGCACTGTGTCTCATTGTGTAACAATGGCAGAAGCCTGCTCCATGAATGTCTCAATTCCTAGGATTGAAACTCACTTCAGGAAATATTTTTTTGGGGTGAGGGGGTTAGAACCCTGGAGGAACAGTAGGCCCCAGGGCTAAATAGGGAACCTGAGGAGACTGAATGGATCTATGATGTTTTTCTGCCATCATTTTCTGTGTTGCTATATTAGACTAGTTCTTTGGCCAAATCTTCTGGTAAGAGGATAATGTGGCCTTGTTGATTGCTAGAAGAAGTGATGGTGCTTAAAAATGGGAGGAGAGCATTCCCCAAATGAAGATGCCAGGTAATAGCTTTAGTTGAATTGCCCTAGGACAGAGCTCAAGAAGCTGTAGTCTGGCTGAAAGATTATAAAGATGTTCCCTGGTGGTGTTACCGGTCCACCTCAATCCTGTTTGTGCTCCGCCTGTGTCCTGCTGCTGTGTAGATGTTCGACTTTGTATTGCTTTAGCACGTCAATGTACTGTTGCTTAGACTGCTCCTGTTCATATAATGATGGTGCTTTGATGGGCCGAGTGAGTGTATACCTGAAGATTTACAGTGTAGGGTGTGTTTTCCATAGGCAGATTTCAGGAGATCTGGGATGCAGAGATGGGATGGGAGCTTGTCAGCAGATGTGGGTGTTATTAGGGATGTAGAGATCAAGATAGGAGGTTATCAGATGGTGGAGAGGGTCGTATACAAAGACTGGGATGTGAGCAGGTTAGGTCATGGGAGGGGAATTTTTTTGTCTTATATTTACCCTTTATGCCTCCTTACCACACTAGACCCCTATACTCTGGGAGCCCTAGGCTGTGCGCTCTCCTGTGGTTCCTCCCCATGTAAGTCCATCGGGGATCCAGTAGCCCTTCCCCCATCCTGCTGCGGTTTGCCCCCTGGGAGGGGAGGAAGGGGATCCCCCTAAGTCCCTCCCGTCCAGTCCATGAGTGTGCGTGGGTGGTCTGCCCCAGCCCTCCGAGGAGCCTGGTTCTGGATTTCTTGGGCCAGCCGGGTCCCGTCTTCAGGCGTCCAGTGCGGGGGTTTTTCCGCTTTTCTGGTGCCACCCCATAGGATGCCAGTGCAGTAGGGAAGCTGAGGGGCAGAGCACATCGCAACGTGCTGTCGCTCCAGCTCCTGGCCGATGTCCTCCCACTCGCTTTATGCCGTCCCGCTGCACCTCCACCCATGGTCACCCAGGTGGTGGTGGAAGAGCGACGGGACAGGCAACCCACCCTCCCCAGAGGAGGAGAGCAGCCAGTGGGCGCTTGATCCTCCTCCCCCTGGCCGTCCATCCAGCAGCCTGGGTCCCGTTCCAGAACCCCGGTTGCTGGTGTTTATAACTGATAGCTATACCGCTGAACAGCGGACCAGCATGGGAGGGAATTTTGATGTATAAATCAGTATGGGAAAGGGTCAGCAGATGGAAAGGAAGTTTTGATGCACAGACTGGGATGGGAGGGTGTCCAGGAATGGGGGAGAGGATTGGGATACACAGACTGGGTTGGAAGGGTACTGGCAAATGTGTTGGGAAAGTTGTAATTTTGCTTAGTGAGATGGACAACTGGAGATTTAATTAGTGGGTTGGGGAGGGTGCAGACCGATAAGGAGGGAGTGGGAACTGTGGATTTCTGTATTGGGATGGGAAGATGTCTGCTGAAGTGATAGGGTAGCTGGGAATAACTACTGAGTTAGAATGTGCATGCCTTTTTGAGGCTTTTGTTTTTGTCCTTTAGTGTCTGAGAGTATGTGGCTGCATCTGTGACCATCTGAGGATGAGTGTGCATATCTGTGTCTGAGAGTGGGAGTGTCTTCAGGAGGGGAGCATGCATGTATTTCTAAGTGTGTGTGTGTGTGTGTGTGTGTTTCTGATGGTCTGTGTACGTGTACGCCCACGTATGTGTCTGACTGGGGGTGTGTGTCAGTTTATCTGAAGGTGGGTGTGTGTCGGTCTGGCTGAGGGTGGTGTGTGTGTGTGTGTGTGTGTGTGTGTGTGCGCATGTCTGTCTAAGGGTAGCATCATGTTTTGTGGACATGCATGTGTATATGAAGGTGTGTTTGTGTGTCTGAGAATGTGTCTGTCTAAGGGGGAGAGAGATTGAGTGCTTTTGAACAAGGATGATTCATAAATGTTTGCCTACCACGGATGGGTCAAATGTATCCGTGAAAATCAATTTACAAAAAAAGAGACATGATGGTTTCAAGTCACTTTTATTAGTTTATGGAAGGAACTGTATGCAAAGTAACATTTCTTAAATGCAGTTTCATACTACTCATCCTCAATAAGCAAATACAAGTGACAGGGTAGATATACTGCCTCTGGAGCTGGAAGATGGAAAGGTTGTTGGTTCTAGTCTTCCAGCAGGAAATCGTGCTAATAATTTAGACACTGTACCGCAGTAGTAGGGGTGCTGTCCTTTGGATGAGACTTTAAAGGCACACTCCCTTCTGCCCATCTCTTGTGGGTGTCCAGGTGGAAGATATGGGGATTTTTGCCAATACCCTGGCCAGCTTTCATGCTTGTCAGTAAAACCGGTCCATGTAACCAGCCCACCCTCTGGACACACCTAGAAACAAGCAGTCACAGCTCAGTGTGCCATTCTTGGTCAAAAATTACAAATAAAAACAAACAAACTATAAACCGTGAAACAAATACATGTCTCCACTCCTCCTCACTTTGTGCATCCAACTGCCTGAGGTGTGTGTAAATCTTATCACTGCACATCCTGCAGTGTGCAGTTAAGAGCAACATGGTGTGTAATTATGGACAGTGATGGTCTTTGGTTGAGTTGTTTAGCCATGATCTGAAGTGGAAGTCCCTTAAATGCATCCAAAAAGTGGAATTATACAATAATAACATACCCTACAGAGTCTTAATTAGTGCAAATAAAATGGAACCTATATGCTGACCCGCATTTGTACTAAGAAGCAAACTACTACTAACTCAGTATCAATCTGAGCTCTCGACCTACTTCTTATAGATCTAATAATGCAAGCGAAAAAACAAAGCAAAATCAGCAGTCAGAAAAGCAAAAACTTGATTGGTTGAACCATGTCAGAGTTATCATGCTTAAAATATTTATATGGCTAGTTGCCAGTAAAATTAACAGTTATATAAAAATGTCTCGATTAGATATTTATCTCCTTAAACTTGCCTTTTTATAACTGTAATTATGTACTGGTTGTGGAAAATCCAGCAATCTGGTTGGCTGAACCCTCTCCTTACCCGTGATAAAATCCACAACACAATCCCGGGTAAATAAAGGTGTCAGCCAGCAGGTTTGTTTGCCAAATTAAAATCCTTCCTTCACAGCTTTGGTAGTTTACCAATCTCCTCATTCCTCTTACCAATTGTGACATTTATTGATTATTATTTATTTAAAAATGTAACCACACAGTACATACTGAGCTGAAAACAGCTAGTTTCCAGATGTGTCCTGGGGGAGAGGGAAAAAGGAGTTACCTAACAAAAGACAATAAGGAAAAATACAGTAATATAGTAAGTATAAGCAGAATCATAAATATTAAAGGCAGAATAGTAGATGAAGGCAACTTGAAAATAAAACACTCTCTAACGTATACAGAAATAAAAAATAGCAGAATAGCAAGAAGAGGGCAAGACTAGAGAATGGAGAAAAAGAGGAAGGGTCAAAGGTAGTTGCAGGTAGGATGACGAAAGTCATAAAGAAGAGACTTTAGGGAGGAAGAAGAGAAAGGGGAAGGGAGGACCAGAGTTTTGGAAAGCGGCAAGAAAAAGCAAATTGGCCAACAAGGCATTTTCTAGAAGGAACAGTGAGAGGTTGGAAAGTATTGTTGTGGAGAGGCAAGGAGGAAGGAGGAGGGGAAAGAAGGGCATTGAGATAAGAGGGAAGGGTGCCAAACCAGAATTTGGATAAAAGAGACACAATGGGAAAGGCGTCCAGAATTGAGAGAGGGGAGAGAAAGAGCTGAGTAAAGAGAGCAGTGGTGAGTACAAGAGGGGCAATCTAAAGCAAAATGGCAGAAAGAATGAAAGAGGGGGTCCAATCTGGCAAGGGATGTTTTAGGAGCACTACTGTAGACTGTCACCATAGTCAAAGATTGGAAGGATCATTTTTAGTACAGTTTCTCGGCAGGCAAGGAGCAGAATACTCGCTTTGTTCCTGTACAAAGCACCAAGCTTGGGGTGAAACTTTTAGTGAATTGTATCAACGTGTACAGAGAAATCAAGATGCCAATCAAGACAGACCCCGAGGTACTTAAAGGAGAAGACAGCTTCAATTTTAGTATCATCAAGGGTATTAAATAATGGAGGAGAAGTAAGTTTGGCAAACCTCTTGACGGGTACCAAAAGTCATTGAGACTGTTTTTTTGGCATTAAGAGACAGCTGGTTGTCCTTGAACCAGTGCTGAATGTTGTCAAAAATCCAACTGAAGTTGGGAGGTAAAGGGAGAGGAGCCATAAATACAAGCAAACGCCAGTCCCTTCAGCTGACTCAAACTTTTATAACATTCTCACTCACTACAGCTGCCCCATCTGCCACTTCGAACAATTTTAACACAGTTTGCCACCTCCGACAAAATTATTGCCACCTCATACTCACTGGCATTGTGGCTGCAGTTTTCGAGCAGCTTCATGTACACATCCTGAGCACACCTTCACAGTGCATGGCTTTTCGTTAACAACAACGAGCATTTTAAAACATACCCAGTACTAGGTAGCACTGACTGCCACCACCCAATCCGAACACGGGAACCACTGCTCATCATCATTTCACAACCCTCCCATCCCACTGGGACACCGTAACTACCGCTTACCTCCTGAGCAGAAATCGAAACTGAAAATCAAGCTGAATTGAAAGTGGTCCATAGAAGCACCAGTGAGCTAGTTCAAATCACCAGGGTGCTTAAAAATAAATAAATAAACAAATAAACTCCACTCGCTTCCTTTTTCTTCTCTGTGACCCACCACTGTCACTGAGCACTTACTTCGGGGGGGGAAACTTTACGTGATTGAAAGACTCCTCAACTCCCAGTACAAGTGCACCACCAGCTACTGCACACAAACGAATAGAGACCTTTTTTTAAATTTACCCTGCCTCATTAAAAAACCATTAACAAAACAATTTTTACAGGGTTTACATTTTTTTAACTTTATATTCATACAGAAATTAAAAAACAGTTCATAATAGCAGTAATACACTCCAGTGTGTGGTATAGCAGTGTTTTTCACATGCGTTGACTCTCTCAGGACCTGTGGCATGTGGATTGGTCCTTTCTGATGCCGACTCGGAATGTGGACGCTGTCCTGGCATACTGCATAAGGCAATTTAATACCATCAGTGATCTGATTGCACCTTTCAGAACCCTGGTCAATAAGAGCACCTCCCAGCTTTGGTTCACGCCATCTGTTATGTCCCAGATCAGGGAATGAGATGGAGCCTGGGCTCAGTACTGAGCACAAGGCATCCCATTCCACCTCCAGAGCTATAAAGAACTTAGAAATAGTGTCAAACTACAAATTAAAACTGCTAAAGCGAACTAACATAAAACCGAACAGAACACCCTCCTTAACCAGCCAAAACTTCTCTGGGGGAACATTAGTGATATACTTGGCAATAATAGAAAGCCACTTCCCCACACCCTCCAATGTGACGGAACTACTTTTGAAGGGGATGTGGAAATCCGCAACACCTTTAACAATACATTTAGTGACTCATCTGCTTACATCCCCACGATCCATACACACACTGACACCCCATATCCCAGCTTCTGTCTCAAGAGGTTAGCTTGGGCAGAAACCTACAGATACTTGTCCAGAACCAAAATCTCTACCCAAACCAGTCCAGATATCCTGGACTTGAAACTCCTTAAACTTGCCCTAAAGGAAGTCACCTGCCCACTCCAACTAATTTTTAATTTATCCCTTTCGATCAGGCAAGTGCCTAGGCTCTGGAAAATTGCCCATGTCACCCCTGTCTTCAAAGCAGGAGCCCAAGACCTACCCTCAAACTATTGCCCCATATCTATCCTGCCCGCTTTTCAGAAACACCTGACAAAATTGTCAGTGATCAACTCTCTCAGTATCTTGACCGTTATGACCTTCTGTCAAATGAACAGCACAACTTCCAAAGAAATCACAGCACTGTAACAGCCTTGGTCGCAGGAGTGTGCAAATTCTGTTGCCCCCTGTCTGGGGCAAATACATTTCATTGAAGGGCAAGTACAAAAACAGAGCTAATGTCATTGTAATGAATTAGGGGCAAGTGAAAATTCAGCTACGGACATGGCTGGGCAGGTATTAAAAGTTTTGATTTGAACACCCTTGCTTGGTCGACTACACTGAATACCTGCATGGTGCCTTGGATGCGGGGAGCTCGTGGGCTCCATCTTTTCAGACCTTACCAATGCTTTCGACCTGATCAGCCATGCACACTGCTATGTCAGAAGTGAGCCAATATTGGTCTGTCTGATGAGGTCACTTGCTGGATTTTCATGCTACCTTAGTGGCAGATCACAAACAGTCAAATGTCATGCCTCCTAATTTATCAAGCAGTTACTCTGGGGGTCCCCCAAGGTTCAGTCCTTGGTCCCCTCCTTGAGCTACCAGTAGTGTGCAAGTCTACCAATCTACTCATGTATTCTGATGATACAGTAATCACCGCAACAAGCTGCAATCGGGCTGTTGTACAACATGACCTCCAAACAGACTTCTAAGCAATCCAGGACTGGTTTGCCTCCAATCTTCTGGTCCTTCACACAAAAAAAATGAAATTGATCTTCCACACTCATACCATGCCCTCACTGGTCATTGCCTCCTCCCTAGGTGTCCCTATTGAGCATGTGAACTCATTTAAATACCTAGGGTTAACCCTTGACCCTGGTCTCATCTGCTCACTGCACGTAGATACCATAATTGGGACTGTTAACTCCAGACTTGGACTGCTCTTTTGGCACAGGAGTACATTCCTCCCTGAGGTCAAACAGCTGCTGGTGTGAAGCTACATTCTGAGCCTCGTATACTATGGTATGGTGGTCTGTGGAGCTGCATGTGATAGAGTGCTTGCTAGAGTGCGGTACCTGCTGAACAGAGCGTGCCGTTATGCCTTGAACTCTAGATCGGACGCACAGACACCTGCTCCTTATATAGCAGCCCAAGCTGGCTAACTTTGGACAAATACCTGAAATACAACACTCTCATCACAGGCAAAAAAGGCATCATGGGGCTATCATAGTCAAGGCTCTGTCAAACCGCCTTGTTCCCTCTTATCTCACCAGGAGTGTTGAATAACTCTCCCTGGCCCTGCCATGCAGAAAAACTGCATTTGGACATTCCTGCTTGTCTTTTAGTTTATCTAAGCTATGGAACTCTCTAGACCCTTCCCTTAGAGTCAGTTACTCTCTGGCATTCTTTAAATCCCTTCTACCCTCTGAACTTAGCCCCCCCCCCCCAAATCACTGTGACTGCTATGGTTGACTCACGCTCACTCTACTTCTCAATCAGCCTACTGCCTTTCGTGTGTTCGAGGGGATCCGCATCAGGTGTGTTTTGCCTGCACTCTCAATTCTTCTCTCTCAAGTTAGTATTTATGCTACTGGACTCATTGCCTAATTTAATTCTTACTCTGCATTATATGTACTGTACATACTGCATTTTGCATATCGTAAATGTGTATAAGATATATATGATGCATTACTTTATAACTCACTCTTTCCATTGACTCTAGACCCTTTGAAAATAGGCCCAGCCTAAAGGGTTTTGTGTGTAACAAATAACTAACTAAATTATAAATATTATGGGATATCGTCACTTCTTGGGTGCTTGAGGATCTCGGCCTGTGGCCTCGTGCATCACAACACACCTGAGGCGTGACAGTATCCCATGATATACAATACCCTGTTGAGTATTATTGCTTAATTATAACTTATTTCATCTGTGTGGTAAGACCTGTATTACTGCCCTTCCTTGGTAGGCTGTGCTTCATTTGTTACAGTGCGCTTGTGACATGTGGTAAGATGTCTTCCCATACGCCCTACTGTAGGTTATAGCTTTCAGTCATCATGGTAACCCCAGTGTTTCTATCTGTCTGTCATTATCTTATTATAGAGTGAACATATATAGAATGGGGTGGTGTGTTTAACGAGATTTTACACACACCCCAAGGTGTTGAATGCTACATAAACCCTGAGAATGAAGCTCAAGGGGTTTATTTAAGCATCCAGCATCGAGGGGTATATGTAAAATCTCAAGTTAAACACATCACCCCTTGTTTTATTTTATATAACTGCTGAGGATCATTTTTTTTTTTTTTTTTTTTTGGCGGCAGTTGTATAAAATAAAACCATGTCTCTCTGCTCTTGCTGTCCGCTATGGTTTTAGTGGCTGTCTGTGGTTGGAAGCGGCGGCTGACGAAAGGACAATTTTCCTTCGTTTTATTTATTTATTTTTTTAAACTGCCCTTTAAAAGTTTTCCCTCCTTGGCCAGATATTCATTTGTTTAATTAATAAATTTACCGCCGACTCCGAGTGACGATGTGATGGGTGTCGTGGGGAATGCCGGCTGGCTTGGAAGCAAGACTGAGCACATGCACACAAGGGACCATGGGTTATAATGTGAATTATAACCTGGTTTTCTTATGGGAAAAAACAATCCCCAGTTATTATAACATTTTTTACGTAGATGACATGAGCTTTATATAGAGCATAACTATAAGCCTAGCAGTCCCTGGTTTGTTTTTTTGGCACAGGAAATTAGCCTAGATGGAGGTACTGTGCCCAGTAGGCACTGTGGAGCCTGCGGAGGGTCATTCTACCATCCTGCTCGACCCTAAGTGGCATTTTCTTGGGTTTTGTTTCCCTGAAACCGT
This sequence comes from Neoceratodus forsteri, assembly GCA_016271365.2. Classification (NCBI taxonomy): domain Eukaryota; kingdom Metazoa; phylum Chordata; order Ceratodontiformes; family Ceratodontidae; genus Neoceratodus; species Neoceratodus forsteri. Next base: position 884,704,455 of record CM028131.1, on the reverse strand, counting down.
GGGCGCTTTGTGGGCTAAGGATGGCAAGTAATGCGAGTACTCACATTGCTGCCAGGGGGCACCTGCCCACCCACCCACTGCGGCTTCAGCCTGTACTGTCACGTGTAGTTACTCAGGTGGTGGTGGTGTAGCAGAGCTTGCAAATCTCCCTTCCTGGAGGAGGAGTGCATCGTATGGGACATGCAGTCCTACTCCCCTTGCCAGCTCTCCAACAATCCAGGCTCGGGGCGCGAACCTGGGTCTGTGATATCGCAAGCGATAGCTCTGCCACTGTTCTGTCTGGCCAGTGGCTCAATCCCAATCTTTATGTCATGTTAGTACACATGGGTAAGGCAAGGCAGTGTTATTTAATATAGCACCCAATCCACCAGGCTGTGAGCAGTTTATAGTTAAAATGACATAACCTTAAATATGTAAAACAGAGCACAGAAAATAAACAGAATCTGAATGACTAACACAAACATTTTCAGTTTTTTTTTTTTTTTTTGAAAAATAAGCAGAACAAATTAACAGTTTCACATGTGTAAGTGCTAATCCCGTGTGAAAATGCATATCTAATGGCACAGATTAATTAGCAAAATTCAAAACAAAAAGTTTGTTTTATTCAGGTAGTCTCCTACGTCATGAATGCGTTCAGTGTAAGGGAGTTCCATAAAATGGGTGCTGCAACAGTAAAGGCTGTGTATTTCCTGAAGATTTTAACCTTGCTTTCACTACAAAAAGATTCAGAAATCCAGGTAAACAAAGGAGCCTCGCAGGGGCATAAGAAATGAGACGTTAACAGAGGTAGCTTGTATCCTGTCTGTTCAAGGCCTTGAAGTCTGTGCGGCATCTTACAGGTATCTAGTGTAGACTACGTAGTACTGGCATTATTTGTTCTCAAAGGCCTTTTTTGCCTGGCTGCAGTGTTCTGCTCTGTCTACAGGTATCGCATCACTTCTTGGCAGACCCAGATACAGAGCATCACAGTAATCCAGGCAGGAGGTCACAGATTTATTAAATTTATATGTGTTTTGATATCTGGCAAGATACACTAGGCATACATATGCTTATATTTTCAGGCATGACCCGGGGGCATTACAGGCCGAAACAGCAGGAAATAAAATACAGCGAACACTAAGTATACATAAATTGAGAGCAACGTTATCAGGGGACTGCAGGTAACAGACATGAATAAGCAGTAGTGCAAACAAAAAATACAGTAGCCAGTGCAGTTGAAAAATGTACTTGCTAAAAAGAAAACATGGAACAGAGAAAATCGGTGATATCAACTTCGCTGGTGGAGGTACAACATACAGAGACCAAATACATTTAGTGCGGAAGATAACACATCAGAGAAATTGAGTGGAAAGTGCTGCAGTGCATGGGCAGCCAGTCCTGTGGTTTCTGGCAGAAGCAAGGACCATGGAAACACAGTGAGTGCTTTAGAGCCTTACCGAAGATCGGGTAGCTGGGAGAGAGGTGTAAGTCTGGGGAAAGGGATTTCCAGTAGATGGGAGCATAGACTGCAAAAGCCAGTTTTCCCAGGCCAGTGGAGCACTGATGCTCAATGAGAGGCTGGGAGTCTACAGATCTTGGTGAGTATGGAGCGTACAGGTGCTGCAGATACCTTACTATGGAAGATGGAGAGCCTGTTTGAAGGAATTTGACCACAAAATGACCCAGAACAAGTGATTGTTGACCAGCAGGGGAAGGGCAGGCCAGTGTAGAGGAGGCAGTGATGTGTAAGCTTATTGATGATTCAGAATGTATTGTTACATTGATGGAAACAGTAAAGATCCTCACGAGTACTGCATTTCTGATTTACTTTGGCCTTTTCTCACATGTTAATACTTAGCACAACTGGTTATACTGCCAGTAATGATATTTATGTATTTATTCAAAAGTTTTACCAGGAAAGACATATCTGCAACCGAGCTGTCAACAGCTATATAAGAGTGGCCTGGGTTGCTGTATTTATACATTATTGATAGTGGTCAGTCAGTAATATTATTATTTTATTTATTCTTTGGTGACTGGGTATGGTCTACTAGGAACAAGTGCCTGTTTTTCAGGGACAACCTGGGAGCACTGCGGAGGTTAAGTGCCTTGAGTTACACAGTGTGTAGTGGAGGTTGCGGGAATCAAACTCTGATGGATGTACCAGGCTCATTCACAGCTTGTTACTCTAACCTCTAGGCTATACTGCCAGCATTTTATAAAATACACTTAATTACACTATAATAAGGATTTTTAAAAAAGTATCCCCAGTGTGGCAGTTTCTAGGGCACTTGCGCCAGAGACACTTTTTACAGCATAGGAGTGTCTCATTGGCAGGGGACTGGAGCATCCAGTTGGTTGGGAAAACTAAACTACATATGAAAAATATTGGCAGAATTTTAATTTTAAAATGCTTGCTTTGTTGTCCCCTATGCATTCCTGGAAGCTAAACGGTATAATTTCCACAGTAGTTCACATCAGATGGCCTAACTTCCCCAGCAGTCAGGCAGTTCCATTACTAGATGCATGGGAGATCAGTCTCTCTCTGTCAGTGGAGCCTTATGCCCACTCCCCATTGAGTCTGGGGTAGGGCAGGACTCCATCCTTGGCCCTATCCTCTTCCTGATGTTCCTAAATGTCCTTCCCAAGTCATGTACCTCATCCAACATTTAACTGTACACACGGATGATTTGCATCATTTTTACCTCTGGCCCCATTGCTCCTGAACTGTCAGCCCAACTCCAGGTTGACTTCTCAAGAGACCATTGCTGGTTCCAGGGTAACCAGCTTGCCCTAAATTCTAAAAAGACAATCTCCCTGACCTTTGGCACCTGTCAGCAACTCGCCAGTATTAACCGCTCCCCCCCTTCTTTTTGACCCTTGATGGCACCAGAATTGAGATGGCCCCTCCTTTAAGTATCTTAGAGTATGGTTTGACAATCACCTTGACTTCTAAACCCACATTAAGACCATGCATTCCAAGCTTCTTCCCAATTTTGGAGCATTCTGTAGGCACAGAGCCTGTATCCCTTTCCCAGCAAGGTGGGAGATTGTCTCCAAAATTATCCTTCCTGCTTTCGATTTAGGTGATGTGGTTTACAGTAGTGCCCCGAAGTCTACTCTGGCCAGACTGAAGTGGGCCCCCTGTTTCGCTCTCTGTGCTTTGCACTTGGCTGCACTCCCCTTACACACCACTGCTCCATGTACCCCCTGCCTCTCCTTCCCATCCCTTGAAGGCTGCTGCCTCTGTAACTGCTCTTTTCTCATTGCTGCGTTCTGGTTTGGCTCACTCCCTGATACGTTTCCTTCCTCCCTTCCTGATTCCACCATTATTCTGTTCAATCTGCTGACTCCCACTCATTTTCCATTTCCAGTGCTATGTCCTCTGCTGGTCAGTCAGCTTTCTCCTACAGGCTCCCTCTACTCTGGTCCTCCCTCTTACATCACATTTGTGCTGCCTCCTCCCCCTCTGCTTTGAAGGCTCTTCTTCAGACCTACAGCAATCATACCTGCTCCTGTACTTGGCCCGTCCCATAGCAACTCTCCTTAAATTACTGTTCCCCTTCCCTGTTTAATTCTGTACTACTCCAGATCCAGTGGATAGTTATTTAGGTTATATTATTGATTGTTCCTACTGGCCACATCACGCTTGTGGTCTCTCTTTCTGGTCCTCTTACCCAGTGTAAATAACTGTATATTGTAAATTGCACAAGTGCTATTTTGTTTTATTTATTAACCATCTCTCCATGCCTGCTACTATTATTCTGATGTATCACTGTCACTATTACATTAGCACTTCTGTGATTGTCTCTTTTGTACCCCCCCTCCCCCACTACACCTCTGGAAACAAGTTGTTATGGCTCAGTAGACCTTTCCTGGCAAACCTCTTTCAATAAATTAACTGTTGTCCTGTGTATCTAAAACTAATGCAGCAGGCAGGATCTGTGGGGATTATAAAGTCAGAGTAAACCCTGTGCTCAGTGGAGGTGGACCTGTACCTGTTCCTAGAGCACATGATTTCTTTACTGTGCTTGCTGGATGGGAAAAATATCACTAAGCTAAACTTCTCACTTGCTTTCTAGCAAGTGGCATTGGATGAAAAATCCAAGCCATATCTCACCATCAGTACACAGAGTAATTTATATTAGTTTAATCAGGTACCTTATAGGTTAGCCAGTGACCCTGCTGTGTTTCAGAGGATTATGGACCAATTATTACAGACACTGTCTGATATGATAAGTTACCTTGCTGATGTTTTAATCATAGGTGACACATTTGCATAATTTGGAATCTATGTATTGGAAACTTCAGGAAGCGGGTATGTGTTAAAAAGAAATTTGTGAATTTCTACAAGACAGTGCTGCAATTTACTTGGGGCAGAGAATTGATGTTGAGGGTATTCACCCCATTGAAGGACAAACATAAGCTATTACTCAAGCTCCTAAACCAACCAGTTGAGCTAGACTGAGGTAATCTCTGTGAAATTTATACCCAAACTTGGCTACCCTGATTAAAAACGCTACAGAGAGATCATATATGAGTTTGGTCAGATTAGTAACAGTTCTCTTGGATGAATGACACCACTCATCAATTAAAAGATTTTTTTAACTGACATTTAGTAACACTATGCACAGATCAGTCAGTGAATCATGCCAGTATTTCACAGCTAAAACGTTACTTTTTCATGACAGAACTAGACTTAAAATAAAAAAAACAAAAAGAAAACCTGCAGGAGTAATAGCACCTCGTTGTTGAAGTTGAGCTAGTGTTTGTATAAAAAAAACATAGATGTTGTTTGATTGAATCCCGGTCTTAGCCCATAGTACTGTGAAATTTGGTGTGCACCGTTCAGTCCCAGGGGCTCATTTTTTGGCAAATTCAGTGAAAATAGTTACTTTTATTCATTCAGTTTGTGTCCTCTGGGGAAGGATGACTAGGCAGTTCTGCCTGTCATCAACCTCAGATACAGATTAAGCTGTTTGTAATATTTTTAGTGAATGGAGGAAATTTGGCTAGGATGTTGTTGGCATTGTGAAAGTTGTTCTTTAGTTGAGTAGTCCATTGTGATGTAACTGATCTCCAAGATGGTGATTGTGGTGTACCTAATTTGCAAGATTATCTTGTAAATTAGGTGCCAAGATAACATGTTTATCTTGTACAGTTTATTTAAACTTTTACACCTGTTGAATAAACAGAGTTATCAGAATAAATTTATTATCAGTGGTGTAGTATCAGACAAGTTAATAGTTAACTGTCCTGCATTTTCCCATGCTTATGTTTACCCATGATCGAAGAAACCACTCTTTCTATATTTCTGATAGATTTGCATGGTGGTTTTAACAACTAATTTTGATGCTGTGCATATTATCAACGTAGGTTTTGACCACAACCAGGAGCCTGTTAGTTGAAACTTGACTGTAGAACTAAATATTATATTGTATGTTGAACTGTTTTTTTTTTCCCCCTCTTTTCTTCTTCCTGGGCTGATACCATAGGTATGAAGTTAACAAACCCCAGATTACAGACCCAATGAGCGAGCCTGTTGAAAGGATGCATCTAGCAGTTGTTGCTTGTGGAGAGCGACTAGAGGAGACTGTCACTATGTTAAAATCATCCATTCTTTTTAACATTAAACCTCTTCAGTTTCATATCTTTGCAGAAGATGAATTGCATCCTAAATTTAAAGGAATAGTAAGTACTGTATCATTAAAATATAAGGAATAATGTGGGGGTGACCATACATAACAAGACTGTGTTTCCAACGAGGGGTAGAGATAACAGCATATGGAACTCGAGAGCAATGCTTGAGAGATCCATTCTGTTATTCTCAACCCCGAGTTGGAAACACTGAGTGAATTGTGTATGATCTCCCATGGTTTATTTTTTATAGTATATGGTTTTTATGTGAGTTTTTATAATGTCATTTGTGTGTGATTGGAGCAGATCATGTGAATGAAGGTGAAAGTGGGAGAAGGGAAGCAGTGGCAGTCTGCATGAGAGGGAAAGTCAGGTGCACTGACTATAGAACATGCACAACATCATCTTTAGAATGCACACAAGAACTTATCTTCATCAAGGGTATCTCTTGCAGCAGGCCACACACATGGAACTATAGCCGCCAGGTGTCAGGACCACATGGAAACGTTTCTAGCTAGTAATCTTCCAGGGGGCCGCCACCCCCACTCTGATGTCACATGGTGATGTCGCTCTGTCATATAAGAATAGGTGGCCCCTGTGCCCTTGGACCTCAGTTATTTTTCCACCATCGACCATCGCATGTCAAACCTCTCGGATCCGGCCAGCTTCAGCACCATTTCTTCAAATTTTTCGTCTTCAGTTTTTCCTTGTGTGCTCTCACCTTAGTTTAGCATCATTTTACTTTAAAGTGATTGTCTTTATTCATTTATGCCGAGCTCCCTCTCCGATATGCTCTTCTGGAGGTGTACCGGCAGCGAGAAGATTCCAGAGGATGACGATCATGTCTCCTGTGTCCACTGCCTAGTCTCGGGCCACGACACCCAAGCCTACGAGATCTGCCATGGCTTCAACCAGGCTACCAGGTGATGCTGCCAGAAGACCCTAGAAACCTTCCTGTTCAAGTAGCAGGTCGCTATATGGAGAAGGAGCTACCAGCCAGGAGTTCCTCTGCTTCCCCAGTCCTGTCCTCTGGTTCAGCCTCCTCCAAGGCCAGGGACAAATCCGGTAGAAGCACAAGCACAAGGACAAGGACTGCACTAAACCCGGGTACTCTCTGACCCGCTTGCGGTCTCCACTTCGCACGTTGGCCATGGTGGGGCTGTCCTCCTCGAGAGTGGCCCCCTCTGCCTCGCACACCCTCTTCTCCACAGAGCTACCATTGGCACCTCCCCCTGCCAGTCTCACTTTGGCAGGCGTTGGTTCCTGTGGCACGAGTGCCCCACAGACGTCTCAGCCCCTGCTGTTTCAGCCTTTGTTCTCTGCGGGCCATCAGTCAGGTGGCTTTGCAGGCTGGATGTCGATCGGTGCTAGCTCAGCGCTTCCAGGGGCTCTACCTACTCCCTTGATGCTGGCGCCTGCTGTTTTCTCTGCCTCTACCTCTGCATTAGGGTCCTGGCACTCCCTGGCGTCACCAGGGGCAGCTTCCACAGTCATCTTCCCCCTCTCTTGACGATGGCTCTGGCAGAGGAGAATCCCCGCAGGCCTTGTCCAGCTAGGCCGCCCTTCCCGACCCCACCTCCGGCCCCAGTACCTCCTCAACTGGCGCCGATAGGTGCCCTGATGCCAGTCATGGTGGACTTTTAAGCCATGCTATCTTCTCTGTGGGATTTTATGCACGCTAGACTTGCTTCCCCATGAGGACCAACGCTGCAAGGGCCTACAGTGCCTGTCCCCGCACCCCCACCTCCTATGGGGCTGTGGCAAGCACCTTAGGATCTGGTGCCCTCTAACCCCCCTAAGGACCCAGGGGATGGTGATGAGTACCACCTGGACCTCCTTACCCTTGATAATGAGGATGAAGAAGATGTTGGAGACGAAGAAGGCGTTACCCCTTCCCACTCCACCTCTGCAGTGTCACCCAGTTGGGAGGAGACCCTCAAGTACATCCAACATTCTCCCCGGCCCCTGGATGACCATTCTTTTGTCTCCATCTTATTTATTCAAGAGTTTAACCAGGCAGGCATACTGAGCGGAGGACCACTTGTTTCCAGATGCGACCTGGGGTCGCAACAGTTACAGGTGGCGATGGGCTTTGCCACCGAGGAGCAGGACCCTATCTGGCGCCGTTTGCCCAACTACCTTGGCCTGTCGGATGCCCCTCCTCTGGTCATTCCTCCATTAATAGAACCCTTTGAGGATGCCACTATGGGCTGCTTGGCATCGGACCGGCTTGGTTCCGGCCATGCTTTGGAAGGCAGACTGTCTTTACCAGGCTTCCGCTGGGAAGCCTTTCTTTGCAGAACAGCCTAAAGCGGACTCTGTGGTAATTTAATGCTGACCATGACTGCACTAAAAGGCCCAGACACCTCAGTTCCCTCCCACCGTCAAGGAGTCCCGGTGGCTAGATCTCACTGGCAAGTGGACCTTTGCCTCTGCCACTTTGACCATAAGGGTCTTGAAGTATATCATCCATATGGTCTAGTTTCAGAACCAGCTCTGGGCTCAGGCCAGAGAGGCAGCAAAAGCCTTTCTGGAGGACCCTCTGAAGCAGCAACTGCTCCAGAACATTCAGTCAGGGGTCAGCATCGGTAAGCATCTTCTTTGCTTAGCCTATGATGACGTGGATGCCTTGGCCCGGTCGGCTACTCCAGGCATTTGCCTGCAGTGCCATTTCTAAGGGTGTTGGACTTTGCCCAGGATGTCCAACAATCCATCCTGAATGCCCCTTTTAGAGGGTATAGACTGTTTGGGGTGGGCTAGGGGTGAGCGAAAAAAACTTCCACAAGTGGAATGTTAGCAAAAGTCTGACTTTCGCTTTTGCAGAAGTTTGGAAATCCATTTCCGAACTTCCGCGGAAATTCCGCCTGCACTCCTGATTAACACAAAATGAATCCCCGGTGGCTAGCGATCTCTCCCTCCGACCCGATCACCCGTACGCCCAATGTGTTTAAAAAAAAAAAAAAATTAAAATAACCCTGGTGGCTAGCGGTTCCCCCCTCCCACCAGATCTGCCCACGTAATGTGTATTAAAAAACCAACCCTGCCCCCTGGTACTCAGCGGTCCCTCCCACCCGATCAGTGATGTCCAGTACTGCCCGCCCCTAATCCCTATCCCAGATCCCCATATGGTAAAAATATTTTTCCCTGGTGGTCTAGTGAACCCCATCCCTCCCTGTCCCCAGATCAAAGTATTTATTTATTTTTTTTTTTACTTATTCCCTGGTGGTTTAGAGGCCCCCCTGCCCCCCCATCCTGAAATAGAGTTGGCACTGTGGCACAGCCTCCTCTGTTCACATGGCTGGCAGCCCACTGAGATGTGAATGAATTAGTAAGTTTGCAATGTGCATGCGCTCATTCATTCACATCTTAGTGGGCTGCCGGCCGTGAAGGGGAGCGTAGGGCTGTGCTCGTGGCCTGCTCTGTTTCGGAATATGAGGGGGGAGCGGAGGTGGGACACTACCTGCTGATGCTGGGGGCCACTAGACTGCCAGGAAATAAGTAAAAGAAAATAAAAAAAATAAATATTCATATTTTGGCTCTGGGATAGGGAGGGGGGTTCACTAGACCACCACAGAGAAAATTTTTTTTTTTACTATATGGGGGAAAATGGGATTTGGGGGGGTCAGGCAGTACTGAACACAGGAGATTGGATGGACTGGGTTGTTTGTTTAATACACATTGGGCAGGCGGTGACTGGGTGGGGAGGGATTGCTAGCCACCATTATTGTTTTATTTTTAAAACACATTGGGTGAGTGGGTGGGTGATCAGGTGGGGGTGCCAGCTACCAAGGTTAGTAATTTTTTTTTTAGAGCACATCGGGTGGGCGGGTGATGGATCGGGAGGGCCCGCTTAGCCACCAGGGCTTTCTATTGAATGCACATCGAGGGGGAGAAACCGCTAGCCACGGGGGTAGTATAACAGTGCTGGGGCAGGCTGAACAGAGTGAAATGTCACCCAAAGCATTTGGAAGTTTTCCGATCCGCCACATACGGAAGCTCAGAAACTCCCGCGAAAGTTGCCAGGTTTCCGTGAAAGTTCCGCTGAGGCAGAACTGGCAACTTTCACACACCTCTAGGGTGGATGTGTAGGACATACTGTCAAACCTGCAGGCCTTCAGTCGCACCTTGCGGTCAGTTCACTCCATGTACCACACCAATCAGCCTAAAGACGGTCAGTACATGCCCTTTCCGCACACTGCCCATAGGCCTAAACTGAGCTCCAGACCTCAGGGTAAACGAAGAGCAGCTGCAGCCCTGCCTACCCCCACTTCCACCACCGGGAAAACTCCCAAAGGAGGTGGTGTGGCCCTGTCCGCAGGTGCTACCTCAGCCTGAATCCTTGCCCAGCCACCCCTCCCCTTCCAGTCGGGCAGGAGGTGGTAGTTGTGGGGTCTTTTCTTCCTGCACCTGGGCAAGTGGAGGGAGATCACCACAGATGCCTGGGTATAGCAACTCATAGAAATAGGCCACACTCTGAAGTTTCTGGTGTGGCCTTCAGAAACACCCCCCCAAGTTCAGTCCTCTTACCCTCCAGACCACATTCCAGTGCTCTAGGAAGAGATTCACACCTTGCTGCACAGAAGGGCCATAGAAACTGTCCCAGAGACGCAGTAAGTTCTACTCTCACTTCTCCCTGGTTCCCGAATGTACAGGGTATCTCGGGGGGCCATCCTAGATCTCCGAGACTTAAATTTCTTCTTTTAGTACAAGAAATTTTGGATGCTCACCTTTCAAGGGCTGCTGCCCCTTCCTCATCAGGGAGATTGGATCTGCTCCCTCAATATGAAAGATGCATACCTACATATCAAGGCATGTGCCTCCCACCGTCAGAACATCAGGTTCCATTTCCAAGGAGCGCACTTCCAGTTCTGGGTCTTGCCTTTTGGGTTGTCCTCAGTCCCATGGGTGTTTGGCAGTTGTGGCGGCATCCCTCAGGAGGGAGGGACTCTATGTTTTTCCCTACTTGGATGACTGGCTTGTCAAAGCACAGTCCAGCGAGAACCTGTTGTGGACTCTGAAACATATCACCCTCCCTGTTCCAAGAGCTGGGCATCACTATCAATCTGCCCAAGTCAGTTTTGGCCCCCTGTCAGTGCCTCCAGTACATAGGGGCGGTCCTGGACACGGCTGAGGGGTTTTGCACTTCCTGCCTTAAGACAGGGCGGACCACTTAATGGCTCAAGCCCACCTGCTGTACAACAGCAGATATGTCTTCGCCAGAACCTTCCTCTGGCTCTTGGGCCTGACGGCGGTGGCTGTAGTCACAGGGCCTCTAGCCAGACTACACATAAGGGTACCCCAGTCGATACTGAGGGTCCAGTGGGATCCACGTACCGACGACCTGGTGCAGTAGGTCCTAATTTCCTCTCCAGTCAAAAAGGTTCTGCTTTCTTGGATGGAACCCAGCAATGTGGTGCAAGGGGTTCCTTTCTCCATTCACTCCCTTCAGCAAATTCTTAACACTGATGTTTCGGATTGGGGGGGGAGGGTCTCATCTCGGACCCCACCAAACACAAGGGACATGGTCCAGGATGAAGTCTTCCCTCCACATCAGTGTCCTGGAGATGCGGGCAGTCCTTTACGTCCTACAGGCCTTACAGACACAGTTATCCCTGGGCATTCTGCTAGTGTAGATGGACAACATAAGTGTTGTCCACTGCATCAACAAACCGGGGGCACACACTCCTATCCTTTCTGCCAGGAAGTGATGTGAGAGTCTGGTACTGGGCTCTAGAACACGGTCTAGAACTGTTGGCCATCCATGTTCCAGGCATCCAAAATGTCCTGGCAGACTGGCTAAACTGGTCGCAGTACAAGATGCATGAGTGAGAGCTGCTGACCTCTGTTGTAGAAGATCTGTTTGGCAGGTGGGGTCATCCAGAGTCGGACCTTTTTGCGATCCCACTCAGTGCAAAACTGCTGCTTTTTTGTTCACTCACTCCAGGGCTTGGAGCTTCCTGGCGAGACACGTTGTCCCTCTGTTGGAAAGGGAAGTTTCTTTATACATTCCCCCCCCTTTCCCCTGCTTTAGAGGGTTCGGTTTGAACTGCAGATGGAAGGGGCCACTATGATCTTCATCCCCCCTTCTGGCCTTGTCAGATCTGGTTCCTCTTACTGTAGCAGTTAACAGTGGAACCTCTAGTGCCCCTGCCTCTGTGCACCAGCTTGCTGTCCCAGGACTGGGGCACCCTGGTCCATCCAGACCTCAGATACCTGCATCTTCGTGCCTGGCTCCTGAGGACATAGCCATGGCTACATTTGGGGTGTCCCCCCAAGGTGGCTGAGGTCCTGGTGGCGGCTAGGAAGCCTTCCAACACGGCCACTTATTCCATGAAGAGGAAACGCTTCGCTCTGTAGGCTGCTTCACGCCAACTGGATTCCTTCACTTGTCCAGTCAACCAGATTCTGGAGTACTTGCTGTCCCTTTCAGACTCCAGTCTGAAGTACTCCTCTTCTAAAGTGCACGTCTGCCATTTCTGCCTTCCATGTGCCTGTTGATGGCCATGTGATGGCACAACTGAAGGTGTCATGTACATTTCTGAGAGGCATTCTTCACCTGAAGCCTCCTATACATAAGTTGGTCCTGCCTTGGGACTTGAATTTTGTGTTTGAGAAACTTACTTTGGCTCCTTTTGAGACTGCCACAACATGTGAGCTAAGCTTTCTGTCTTGGAAAGCATCATTTTTAGTTGCTATTACTTCTGCTTGAAGGATTTCTGAGCTACAGGCTGTCATGAACGTGCAGCCTTATTTGATTTTCCACAAAGGCAGGGTGTATTTGTGCACTAACCCTAAGTTTCCTCCTAAGGTTGTGACAGCGTTTACTTTAAATCATTCTACCACCTGCCTGTTTATTTTCCGAGGGGAAGCATTGCTCTGCACTTTAGATGTGCATAGAATTCTGCGTTAATATCCACCTTCTATGAAGGACTGCGGGAAGTCCCCTCACCTGTTTGCTTCCTTCGCCCCTGGGAAAGAGGGCTCTCCTGTCTCTAAACAGTGTTTTTTCTAAATGGTTGGCCAACTGTATTACTTTTTGCTAGAGGAAGTATGGCAAGGACCTTCCTGGCGCTGTTTGAGGTCATTCCACCAGAGGCATGGCCACTTCTGTTGCCTGTTTCAGGAACGTTTCGGCTGAGAAATCTGTGCTGCTGCTGCTACTTGGAGTACTGTTCACAGCTTTACCAAGCACTACAGTTGGGACATTGCCTCAACTATAGGCATTGGGCCAGTTTTGGCCTAGCTGTTTTTCAGGGCCTACTTTCTTAGGCCCTTGGTGCCCTTACACCCAGACAGTCTGTGCCAGTGTCAGAACTGTTTGGAATTCGTTCCATAGTTGTGGCCTGCTGCAGGAGATACCTCAAAGGTAGTTCAGTTATGTAAGAACTTACTGTACCTGTAGATCTTTGAGAGGATCTCTTGCAGCAGGCCATGCCATCCCACCCTCCATCCCCTTGGCCTTAAGAGCCTTCCTGTCTCTCTCCTTCTCTTTAGTGGAGAACCCTTCTTCTGTTTGTTTATTGGTGGTAGCCTTTGGCTCTTCGTCAGTTCCTCTGCAGGAGGCAAGCTGCTTCTGGCCACCAGTGGGAGAACTGAGGGGGGCACAGGGGCCATTCACTCTTGTAGGACAGGGCGACATCAGTGTGTGGCGTTGGAGTGCATGGCCCCCTGGAAGACTGCTAGCTAGGGAAGTTTCTGTGTGCTGCTGGTGCCTGGCAGCTGTAGTTCCATAGGTGTGGCCTGCTGCAAGAGATCCTCTGGAAGATCTACTGTTGTGATGTTATGATAAGTTTTTACATAACTGTACTTTCTATGGTGCACAACAAGCTTTTTGAACTAGCACTCATAAAACACACCAAAACAAGCCTTATTTTTTTATGACTAATAAGAAAATTCCATCTGTTGTACTTTTTCATCATTTGTTTACTGTTGCACAAAAACATCTTGTGTGTACATGTGAAGTTGGCAGAAACAATGAGTGCATCATTATGATATAAAACCTGAAGTGTGAATTACAAGCACGTTAATACTGGAAAGACAAGGGGTGTGCAAACCTAAGAAAACTGATCTTATCTGAGTTTATTTCTTTCCTTTTGTCATTCTCTTTATACCTTTGCCAGGGTGCACAGCAGGCTGCCATTTGGCTGTCTAGCAGTCCTCTCCCGTTCATAGTTACCCACTCTGCAATCTTGACGGCCAACATATGTGTATTCTTAAGACCTCACAGACTTCACTACCTACATTGGGGCACTGCCAAACACTGCCTCCTGGCCAAACCTAAGATCTGATGACGAAGGGGGTATTGTTCCCACCTTAAGATGACTGAGCAGCCCTTCATTTATATGGGATATAGCATCACCATTCAGTCAGGCTACACCTACTGTTTTCTTCTATCATTGCTTTCACCCTACCCACAGTCTTTAGTTTGAGTGCCCAGTCTATTGCCCGCCCATAACCTCTGGATGCCAGCAAAACTGCCGTCAGCTCTATGCTTTGTCGAGCACAACAGGACAGTGATGCTGTGGAAGTGCCCACCCTTAGGTGAGTATCTTGTGGAGCAGTCCGTTCTACCAGTGTGGATTATGTTCACTATACACATGCTGGCAGTTCTGCTGTATACAACTTAGTCACTGGACGTCTTCAGGCTAAGCTTCTCTTACCACCTGTGGTATAGTACTTCTGCTCTCCCCTTGACATTGGATAATCTTTTCCACTGAAAAAAGGCAGGTCTCCTTTGCAGTACTGTATGTGTAAGAGGATTCTAGATTTCAAGCGCTAATTTCTTTGAACTTTAAACTTTTATTTTAGTTTTTTTGGCTTATGAAGTGTATGCCTCTTGGTTCACAGCCATTGATGATTTTTGTGATGGAATGCCTGAAGTCTAGGTTTAAGCACTGCGTTCATTGTAGCAAGACAGTATCAGTCACGGGTCTGCACAGCCCGTGACTCTGCAGCCTGGGGAAACATCAGAACATGAAGCAGTGCAATTCTTGCCAGGCTGTGCATTCGCTCAAGGAACAGAAGCTGTGCTTCTTCCCAGGTACGACCAAGTACTGCAAAAAACCCATAGTGGCTGTGGTGTCAGTGGCACAGGTCATGGCCTTGAAGGAAAAGGCAGCGGGGCAGGCTCCTCGTCGATCATGGTGGTAGCCCCGGGTTGCCCTGAGTTCTGTGAAATGTACAAGGCCCTCCAGAACTTCCGTGAGAGCCTGCCCTATGATAAAAACCACTAAAGCGCTGTTGTATGTCGCTCGTGGGAACGGGAGCACTCTGATGCTTCCCACTCTCTCTCAGTGCCTAGGTCAAGCTTCCACTGATTGAGGGGCAGGTTGAGGATTCCGCGGTGGCCTGCAGCAGGCCAGCTAGTGGCCTTGAAGGAAGAGGCAGTGGCGGCAGAAGTAGAACCCTCATCCATTACAGTGGTGGTCCTGGACTTCCATGGTGGCCCCCCGCAGGCCAGCTGTGCCATGATGATAACTCGCTATGGCCACACACTATTTGGTTTTATCGGGGACTTCCTTCTTGTGCTCCTGGCCTGCCAGCAGATGGAGGATAACATCATTTGGGACCAGAGCTGCATGCTTTCCAAGCATCCGTTCCACACAGCCTTGGACCTGGATGACGTCTGTGCAGAAGCAGTGGCTGATGTCATGTCCATACACCGTATGGCCTGTCTTAGGTTGTCCACCATTATGTCAGGCACCTAGCACAAGCTGGCTGATATGCATTTATTGACCAGCAACCTCTTTGGCTCAGTGGTGAAAGGTCATCTCACCCACAATAAGTGCGGTGCCACCCTGGATTGTGTGGCTTTATTCCAGAAGGATCCTGCACTGGTGAAGGTTAAGAAGAAAACCTTTAGAGCCTAAGGGATTCAGACTCAGCAGCAGCTTCAGCAGGGGCAGTTTCAGCATTGGTGCCAGAAGCAAAAGTTCGGTGGTCAGGGCAAGGAAAAAAGTGTGTGTGGAGAGTGAAGGCGGGGGTGCATATGGTGCCTTCCTGTCTGGTGCTCCCTCCAAGGCTGCTAAATGATGGGTTGCGGGGTGCCATTCCCCCTTCTGTCCAGTCCCTGTGCTAGCTTTTGGCCTGGGTTTGGATCCTTCACTTCTTGCCATAATGATCTGCCGTTATTACCAGCAAGCATGTTCTGGAAGTGGTGAGAAAGGGTCTGCCTCTGGATTTGCAGGTGCTGTCGCTGTACTGACTAGGGGTCCATGCTACCTACAGTTCACAGTGAGATAGCTCAACTTCTCAAACGCAGTGCCAGAATGGGGTATGGACTCCCCCGAGCTTCACAGCAATATGTGTTCTAGGGACATGGATATGTTGTTCAATCCACACTTCATGGCAGGTTCCTTGCCGCTTTAAATCTTGCCGGAAGGTCTTCAAGCTGGCTCCTCCCACCCACCCGAGTGGTAAAACTCTTGGTGCCGCCAGATCTTCCTTACTGCTTGGAAGCTCAAGTTCCCTCCTTAGCGCTCTGCGTTTAGACTGGATCCAAATTCTTCGGTTAACCCAAAACTAGTTTTAAAGTTTACAAGACTTCGGTCTGTTTCTTCCTTCGTGGCTGTGATGAATAAGTCGACTCCTGGTTTTCGGTGGTGCTCATGCGGGCAGAAGATGTCTCTGACTGATCCACACTCCACATGCATTTATTGCCTTGGGCTTGGATCACGATCCGCAGGCCTCACGATTTGTACACGTCTTTTAAATTGTGTCCTCAAAGCCCGTGCTGCCAGACTCAACTTGGGCGCCCGAGGGCGTGTTCCACTGGTGAAGTCAAAGGGCTTTCGTTGGATTGCGAGCTCGCTGAGGAAACTGGAGCAGATGATCACCCTCGAGGGAGGAGGGCGGTACCGCATCTTAAATCCACCGCCAGTGTGACATTTATCCCGCTCTCCTTGGGCTTCTCCTACACGGCTTCTTTTAAGGAGCTTTGTCAGTCCCTTTCTATGAAAGGTGAGGGTCCATCCGGACACTCCTCTCGGTCCAAGAAGAAGGACTTGAAGGGTAAGTCACACCGTTTGCGTTTGTGGGAGCGGGAGAGGTCCCCTTCCCCGGACAGTCGACACTCTACTTCGGTCAAGGTTGCGGCTAAGCCCGCTGGCTTCATGGTGTCCCCGTTGGGTCAGCCGTCCGAGATGCCCGTCGACGAGGTCGAGATTTTTCTCGACCCGTCGGATGGGTTGTTGACTGGAGAAGCCGACAACCCTTCTTCACCGGTCCCCTGGTGGAAACCGAGGACTTGCTCGCCTCCTGTGCGGAGTCCCGATTGAGTTCCCGAGCAGAGAGGAGCAGGTTTCCCGCTCCTCCCAGACCCACCCTCGGAAACGCCGATGGTCTCGGTCTCTGACCTCTTCTCGGTCCAGCCGATCCCACCAACACCTGCGTCTCGGTCTCTGCCCTGAGGAAAGCGGCGGCGCTGCTCGTCCTCGTCTTCTTCCTCCTCCTCGGAGGAAAGGCTTTGGCGTAAGTTGTGTCAACGCTACGAGGACTTAATGTGGCAGCAGCTCCTTCTGACCGGGAACAAGCCAACCCTGTTACCTTCCTCGCCCATTAAGGGGCTGTCACCTGAACGTCCGAAACAACCCCTCGCGGTTGTAGAGGAACCCAAACCGGCGACGGTAGTTTGGCCGAAACCAGCTGCGCCACCTATTGTGGTGGAACCCCCACCTCCACAACCTAAATCTGGGGCTCCGACCAAGGATTCTCGGTCGGGTCAGGGTTGCCCCATCAGTTGTCTGTCACCCTCACTCCCGACTGTCCTCGGCAGGTGGAGGGTGGCTCAGGCCCTAGGCAGCTGTTCGCAGATTCCTCATAGTCTGATGACGACTCTTCCCTGTTCTCCAATCCCTTTGACCTGGAGTCCACTGGGGGACAGTTGGTGGATGAGAGCCCATCCTCGTTCATGGGTCTGCTTCGGCTCATCTCAGAATCTACTGGGATGCAGCTCTAACCTGTGTCCAAGCGGGCCAGGTATCCCCTCACGGAGATACTGGACCGCGGGGATTCTTCCACGGAGGCTTTTCCGGTTGCTGAAGCCATTGTTGGCCCAGCCTTGGAGTTACGGCAGCGGCCGGCTTCTGGTCCTGCTCCTTTGGCCAGGATGGCCAGGAAGTACACGGTCCCCACTGGTTCACTGTCCGTTTTTTTGGAGCACCCCTCTGCGGAGGAGCTTGTGACCGATAGTGTTTTCCGGCGTTCTGGGAACACCAGGGACGTGGACAAGCCTCCCGACAAACAGTCCAAAAAGCTGGACTACGCCGGGTGTAAGGTGTACGCTGCATCCTCCCGAAGCCTCTGTCAGGCCAGTTCGGCTGTACTGATGGCGCACTTCTCCCACGCCCTTATGGGCTCCCTGGATGAGGTGATTCCTCATCTCCTGGCTGACCTCCAGACTACGGTCAAGCAGGTGCGGGATCAGGGAAGGGCGGTGGTGAATCAGCAGCTCCAAACTGCTCTGGATATTGGAGACTCTTGTGCCCGGTCAGTAGCGGCCACAGTGGCCATGCGCCGCAGAGCTTGGCTGCTTATCTCCACCTTCACGGCGGATACCCAGCACAAGCTGGCAGACGTCCCCTTCCTGGGTACTGACTTGTTCGGGCACGGGGTGGAAGGCCATCTCCAGAGGATCGAGAAGTCCAATGACATCTTGGACTCGGTCACGTCTGCCTGGAAGGACAAAGGCCGCCAGCAGCAGTGTAAGCCCTTTAGCCCTTCTGCCCCTGCAGCACGTCTGGCCCAGCAACACCAGCATCAGGGCCAGCAGGCTCGCACTTGGCACCCCAAAGCCAAGCCTGCAGCTTCCTCCAGCAGGAAGCCAGGAGGGAAAGGCCCGGGAGATCCCTCGGCTGGTCCCTCCTCCAAGCCTGCCCAGTGACGGGTTGAGGAGTGTTGCCCCCAGCCTCGTCGCTCCCCCCATGGGGGGACGGCTTCGCCACTTTCTTTCCGCCTGGTCCGCTATCACCATGGACCACTGGGTGTTGGAAGTGGTAGGAAAGGGTCTGCCTCTGGAGTTCGAGCAGGTCCGCCCTTCCGAGCCGTCTCCCCACAGGGGGGCTACAGGGTCCGCAGCCTCTCTGTTGGCCCGTCGAGCCGACATTGCCCTGCTCCTCCAGAAGGAGGTGATCAGGGAGGTGGCGGATCCTCCACCAGACCCAGGGTTTGTGTCCAGGTATTTCCTGGTCCCGAAACGGACGGGGGGCTGGTGCCCCATTCTAGACCTGCATGACCTGAACAGGTTCCTAAGGTCTCGAACCTTCAGGATGGTCACTCTGGCTCAGATCATTCCATCCTTGGAACGAGGCATGTGGTTCTGTTCTCTGGACCTCCAGGACGCGTTCTTTCTTGTCCCAATCTGTCCGTCCCACCAGCGATTCCTCCACTTCAGAGCAGAGGGGTCCCTTTACGAGTTCCGGGCCATGCCCTTCAGCCTCTCTCCAGATCCCAGGGTCTTCACCAAATGCATGGCAGTGGTGACAGCATTCCTGCGGCGCCGAAGGGTCCGGGCGTACCCTTACCTGGATGACTGGCTGATTGTGGCCCCCTCCAGACCGGAGGTGGAGCGGTCCAGGGATCTGGTCCTCCAGGTTTGCTCTCAGGTTGGCCTCCTCATCAACGAGGCCAAATCAGAACTCGAACCATAGCAGGTGATTCAGTTCATCGGGGCAGAGCTTGACTCTTTTCGAGCCAGAGCATGGCTCCTGTCGGACAGGGCTGAGGTTCCTTCCTCCTTTGCCCAGTCATTTCAGGTTGGGCAATTGTGCCTTGCCCGGGACTTCCTGTGCCTCCTGGCGGCCTGCACCTGTGTGGTCCGTTGGGCCCACTGGCACATGTGTCCCCTTCAGTGGGGACTGGCCAGCCAATGGTCACAGCGCTCTGGTCCTTTGGACCAGCCAGTGGCAGTGACCCAGGAGATGTGGAACGCTCTCCAGTGGTGGATCATTCCAGCTTATCTGCCGGAGGGCATCCCGTTTGTCCGCCCCGAGCCGATGGTCTCTCTATCGACCGATGCCTCTCTGATAGGTTGGGGTGCCCATCTGGAGGAGCACAGAGTGCATGGCTTCTGGTCCCCTCGGGAGTCCCGATGCCACATCAACCTGCTTGAGCTTCGAGCAGTCCGCCTAGCCCTCACTGCCTTCACTCCGTTTGTATGGGGTCAAGTGGTCCAGGTCCAGACTGACAATACCATGACCATGTACTACCTAAACCGCCAGGGCGGGACGTGCTCCATGTCTCTGTGCAAGGAAGCTCTCCGCACTTGGTCTCTTGTGCGCAGCCTGGAGGCAGATCTCCTAGCCATCCATGTGGCAGGAGCCTTCAACATTCTGGCCGATGCCCTAAGCCAGATAGGGGCTGCGTCTCACGAGTGGTCTCTCCTGCCGGAGGTAGTACAAGATCTGTTCTCCCACTGGGGCATGCCTCAGGTGGACCTGTTTGCCTCCAGGGAGAATGCGAAGCTGAGGCTGTTTCATGCCTGCCCCCCTCAGCAGGGCTCGCTGCAGGGGGATGCCTTCTCGAGGCTGTGGACCTCGGGCCTCTTCTACGCCTTTCCCCCATTTCCCTTGATCCACAAGGTGCTTCTCAAGGCGAGGAGGGACAAGGCGCAGGTGATTCTGGTAGCCCCAGACTGGCCCTGCCAATTTTGGTATCCAGATCTTATCAGCCTCAGCTCCAGGCTCCTGAGGCGGCTCCCAGCCCACCCGGACCTGTTCTCAGTCAACCAGGGGAAGGTTCTCCATCCGGACCTTCAATCCCTGCACCTGATGGCCTGGTTCCAGAGTGGCTAGAGTTCCAGGCCTTGGGTCTTTCTGACGAAGTCCTCAACGTTGTTGAGGCATCCCGTAAGGAGTCGACCAGGAAATGCTATGCCTTCAACTGGAAGAGATTCTCCATTTAGTGTCAGGGTAAGGGGTTGGACCCTACCTCCTGTTCCTTGGCAAGCATTCTGGACTACCTGTGGTCCCTTTCTCAGCTAGGGCTTCAGTTGACGACCCTTAAGGTGCACCTGGCAGCCATCTCTGCTTCCCGGGCGCGGGCTGGGAAGCAGTCAGTGGCGCAAGGGAAGATGGTCGGGTGCTTTTTCAAAGGCCTTGATCACATATCCCCTCCAGTGCGAGAACCTCCACCTCCATGGGATCTACTGCTGGTATTGGCTAAGCTCATGGGCAAGCCATCTGAACCGATGCACAGGTGTGACATCTCTCACCTGTCGTGGAAGAACGCATTCTTGGTGGCTATAACATCAGCCAGAAGGATGGGAGAGCTCCAGGCGCTTTCCATTGAGTCTCCCTTCCTGGTCTTCCACAGGGACAAGGTTGTCCTGCGCCCCCACCCGAAGTTCCTTCCGAAGGTGGTGTCGGAGTTTCACCTTAACCAGGTGTTGACTCTGCCGGTGTTCTACCCCAACCACACCTTGGAGGCCGAATATAGGCTCCATACTTTGGACCCTAGAAGTGCGGTCTCTTATTTCAAGGAGCGGATGGCTGAAGTTCGGGGAGAGGTTCGCCAGCTGTTTGTCACCTACGCTGAAGCCACATCTGGCAGACCTGCAGCCAAGCGGACGATAGGCAGGTGGGTCACCTCCTGCATAGATCTCTGCTACAGGTTGGCGGGCATGGAGCCTCCCAAAGGGATAAGAGCTCATTCTACCTGCCATACCGCTGCTTCGGTGGCTGCTTCCAGGGACGTCCCTATCCAGGAAGTCTGCAGGGCTGCTACCTGGAAGTCAGCACACACCTTTATTACCCATTATCACATTGACCTTGAGTCACGCTGGGATGCTGGTTTTGGGACCTCGGTTCTCCAGTCCTTGTTTCCTAAGTAGGGGGTGTGCGCCTTGCCTCCCTCCTCCCAGAGAACTGCTAGGAGCTTGCCATGAAGTGTGGATTGAACAACATATCCATGTCCCTAGAAACACAGGTTGCTCTCCTGTAACAGGAGTTCTAGGAATGGTATATGTTCATCCACAAACCCACCCGGCCTCCCCAGCTTCGACGCACAACCTGGCTTCCAGCGGGCTAGATCTGGCATCATGGGGTGGAGCCGAGAGTTTTACCACCTGGGTGGGTGGGAGGAGCCAGCTTGAAGACTTTCCAGCAAGATTTAAAGCGGCAAGGAACCTGCCATTAAGTGTGGATGAACAACACATACCATTCCTGTTACAGGTGAGTAACCTGTATTTTTGGTACTTCCTTGTACTGAAGTGGATGGGGCTGGGGGACTGGCACCCTAGTCTGTAATTTTTTAATTTTATGATCTTGCAAAAAAAAAAAAAAGTAAGTTCTTTATGATCACACTGAGCCAGCCCATACCATTTCTGGAACTAGAGGCTTGGTTCTTCTCCCTTGAGCTCAAGGATGCATTCCTTCACATTCCAGTCTGTAAGGCAGGCAAAGGCCCAAACCGAGTTAACACTAGCACAAACAGTAAAAGAAGGTGAGAAGACTTTCTGTAGATATATTAGTGAAAGGAGAAAGTCCAGAGAAGGTATTTGCTAAGATCAAAGGAGATAAGGGTGTGTGTGAGGAGGAGGACCATGTAAAAGCATCTATCCTAAATAGATACTTCTGCTCAGTATTTTTTTTTCCAGTTGTTTAACCAGGAGTAGCACACTAATCTGAAAGTTTTTTTACAGGTGCGACCTGGGAGCACAGGAAAGTTGAGTAACTTGCTCGGGGTCACACAGTACGCAAGTGGAAGCTGTGGGATTCAAACCCAGGTCTAGTCTGCAGGATGTCACCAGATTTGCAGCTCAGAGCCTTAAACCACTGCGCTATACTGCCTCCCATTTACTGAATTTTTATTTACTGAAGAGAAGGTAGGGCAGGGCCCACAGCTCAGCTCCATGGACATGGGGGGGGAGGGAGGTGAGCATTAGTCCCTTCACAAAAGAAAGGGACCTACAAGAGCTTGATAAGCTCAGGGTGGACAAGGCAATGGGACCTGATGCCATACATCCCAGGGTACTAAAGGAGCTAAGGGTGGAACTGGCAGAGCCATTATCAGAACTGTTTAGTGCGTCTCTGAGCACAGGAGAGGTCCCAGAAGACTGGAGAAGGGCTCACGTGATCCCGCACCACAAGAGTGGTAGCAGGGAGGAGGCAGTGAACTACAGACCAGTCAGTTTTACCTCAGTGGTGGGCAAGATTATGGAGGCACTCCTTAAGGAAAGGATAGTGCGACACCTGGAATCCATAGGAGCACAGGATCCAAGACAGCATGGGTTTACAAAAGGAAGGTCCTGTCAAACTAATCTCATAGATTTCTTTGACTGGGTAACCAGAGTGGTGGGGCAGGGGGTAGCAGTTGATGTCACCTACCTTGATTTCAACAAAGTTTTCGATACTGTTCCACATAGAAGATTGATTAACAAGCTGGGTAGGCTCTGGGTGGGTCAGAAGTTGGTCAACTGGATGGCAAACTGGTTGGCAGGCAAAAAACAAGAGAGTGATGGTAAACAGTATAGTCAGAAGAGATGCAAGTCACAAGTGGGGTACCTCAGGGATCAGTCCTGGGGCCAGTCCTCTTCAATATCTTCATCAGTGACATTGCAGATGGACTGGAGGGTAAGGTTTGTCTGTTTGCAGATGACACCAAGATCTGCAACAGAGTAGATGATCCAGATGGGGTGGGCAGAATGAGAAGAGATCCGGATAAACTAGCAAAATGGTCGGAAAAGTGGCAACTGGAGTTTAATGCAAAGAAATGCATATAGGGAAGAGAAACCCTGAAGCCATCTATAGGCTGGGAGGGGAGTTGCTGGCAGTCTCAAGGGAAGGAAGAGACTTGGGCATCATCATCACCGATGACCTGAAATCATCCAAGCAGACCACTAAAGCAGTAGCTAAGGCTAGGGATGTTAGGGTGTATTAGTAGGGGCATCACAAGTCGGAAGAGGGAGGTAATAATCCCTCTTTACAAGACACTGGTTAGGCTCCATCTGGAGTACTGCATACGGTACTGGAGGCCACACCTTCACAATGACATTAACCAAATTGAGGCAGTCCAGAGAAGGGCAACCAGAATGGTGTAGGGACTGCATCAGAAAACATATGAGGACAGATTAACTGAGCTTAGTATGTATACCCTGGAGCAAATTCCAACACGTTTCAATATAAGAAAAATAGCAGGACAAGAGGACACAACATGAGATTAGAGGGAGGCCAATTAAGGGGTAATGTGAGGAAGTTCTTTTTCTCAGAAAGGGTGGCAGATGCATGGAATGGCCTACCTCAGGAAGCGGTGGCTATGAATACAGTGCAGGGCTTCAAACAGGCATGGGATAGGCATAAGGGAGCAATACAAATGAGTATGAATAGATGGACCATTGACAGAGCAAAGGCCGATGGCACATTTATAAGGTAGAAAAAGAAATGGGCCGACTGGATGGGCCTTGCAGTCCTTATCTGCTGTCATCTTCTATGTTTCTGTGTTTCCATATGTTTCTGTCCATCCCACCTCTAATACCTCAGATTTATTTATTTGAATTTTGGTAACCGGTTAAGGCCACTGAGACAGTTACAGTCATTTTTTCAGTGCCGACTTGGGACAGAGTTACAAAAAAGTTCAGTACAACAAGTCAGTATAGACAGGTTACAGAGGTCACAGTCACTATTACAGAAAGGTGTCTCTACAGAGGAGATAACAATAACATTATGAAGCCTTAGTTAAACACTGTATGGGAGAAAAATTAAGTAACAAATAGTTATACACAGTGTAAGAAAAAGTCAGTGATTCACAGCACATAGGATATGTGCAAAGTAAGGAAACGGCAGGTAGGGGCAGAGCCACCAAAACCTGATCACCGGTATGAGAAAAATAAAAATGGAAGAATAGGATATGTGGGGGGGTAGGGGAGGAGTAAGGAAGGGAGAGTTCAAAAGGAGGAATGTCATCAGAAGCCATTACAGTTGGTGGCAGAGGAGAGGGAGGTTTGGAAAGAAAGAAGGGTGGTGCAAGACAGGACATGGGGGCGGGTTTCCAATCAAATACTGCCGCATACACGGGCATTTACAGGCAACGATAAGCTTAAAATTAGGTCTCATGAGAAGGGAGGAGGGAGGCGGATCTAAGGGGCCGAGGTGCAAACCTTGGACATATAATGTTCATTGAGACAGGGGGTGAATTTGTGAACAAGTTTGAACATGAAATTCAGGGTAGAATATCTCAGTTTCGATTCATAAGTCAACCAGCCTAAGGAGGCAAGGACGCCGCAGTGATGGAGATGGGCACAAGCCCCTATCGCAAACCTTCCCACCCTATGGAAAGCCTGTGCAATGAGGGACATGTTACTGGCATTGGTTGACAAAAGTAGAGGAGCACCATAAGTAAGGAGTGGGAAGAGAGCTGAGGGGATCTTGATGCGTGAGGCAGAGGAAAGAAAAGGGTGGATTCGGTAGAGGAGGCCCAGTTTTTGATTTAGTGCCTTGGTCAAGGTAGAGACATGGGCATTAAGGGAGAGAGATGTATCTAAGGTAATGCCCAGGTATTTGAAGGTTTGGACAGCCTTGAGCTCATCACCATCACAGGAGGTAATGTAGAGAGGGAAGGGGGGACTGATGGAGGGGTGATGGTGAGAGAGAAAAAAGCATACTTTTGGTCTTTTTGGTATTAAGGACTAGATGGTTTTGTTTGAACCAACCCTCAAGGTCAGAAAAGTCAGCTGCAAGCTCTTTGTTAATCCAGGCTACATTGGAAGAAGAGCGGTAAATGATTGCATTGTCTGCATAGAGGTGCACAGAGACACCACCACGGCACCACGACAATGCAAAGGTAACTCGTTGATGAAAAGAGAGAGAGAATAACATAGGGCCCAGAATGGAACCCTGGGGAACCTCATGTGTTTATATGATTTGAAGCTTGACAAAGAACCAGGCCACTTGACCCTTTGGAAGTGGCATGAGAGCTAGCTTTGGACCCAACTTAGTACACTGATATCAAATCCGATATTATGAAGCTGCTGTAGCAGGAGACCATGGTTCACCAGATCAGATGCTTTGGTGAGATCGATAAATATAGTACCAGTGGCAGGACCTAGGTCCATGGCATGGTAGATGTCGGAGGTTACTTTTAATAAGGCCATGAGGGTGCTATGGTTCCTTCTGAAACCATGCTGGAAGGGGGATAGCAGATTGTGGTGCTCTAGGTAGTTTTTGAGGTGATCATAGACAAGTTGCTCTTGTAGTTTAGCCAGACAGAGGACAAAGAATGGAAATAGGTTGGAAATTCTCGACAATGGTGTTGGGTCCCCCTTTGTGCACTGGAACAACAACAGCCACCTTCCATTTATCAGGCACGGTGTGAGACAGAAAGGAGCAGTTGAGTAAGTCATGAACAGGGTGAGCAAGGGCAGGTGCACTGAGCTTTAGAAATTTAGGTGCCAGCATATCATGGCCAGGGCGCTTTCTGCTTTCAGGTTAGCAAGAAGCCTTTGGACCTCTTTGTGGGTGGCCAGCTTCAGATGAAAGGAGGGACGAGTACCAGTATTGATTGAAGAGGCTGTGACGGGCGGAGCAGCTGGGGAATTGTGGAATAGTGAGGTGTATATGTTTCTAAGTCAGCGAAGAATTTGTTTAAACCAAGTAGCAATAGACGAGGGGTCGGTAAGGAGGCAGCATTGAGCAGTAATGGTGCTAGGGAGTTCAGCGGCTTTCCCTTTTATCAAGGAATTTACCTGTCTCCAGAATTCTTTGGGGTTACTAAGGTGTTGTGTTTGAAGTAGTTTAAAGTGGTGATGTTTGGCTTTATGGAGGGAGCTCTTACATTGATTTCTAAATTGCCTATATTTTTGCCAATCTGAAATCAACCCACTAGCTTTGTAAGTTCGCCAGGCCCTGTCATGGGAGGACATAAGGATCCTTAGTTCTTTACTGAGCCAGGGGGCCTTGATTCCCTTAGAGTGAAATTTTTTTTTTTTGGGGGGGGAGGGCGCGTAAGTATTGATGATATGGGTGAAGGTAGAGATGAAGTCAAGGGCTTGATTGATATCCAGGAGAGTCAGTATGGGGCTCCAGTCGGTGTTGTTGATGGAAGAAATGAAATTGTGGTTATCCAGTTTGGACATATCACGAATCAGTGAAATTTTAGGTGGGGGATAAGGATGATTATTTCTACATACACAGAATGTGGGTGAATGATCACGTATGCAGTCTGACAGAACACCTACGGCTGTGATCTTGAGGGGGCAGTTAGTGACAACCCAATCCAGCAAGATGTGTTTACCTGATTTGTTGTTATGGGTGGGATCATGAATGAGCTGGGTTAGATTAGAGTCTGCTAGAGATGCTTGTATTTTTTTCAGTAGCGGTGTTAAGCCACTCTGTATTGAAGCCTCTGCACAGCATTAGATCATGACAAGAAAGATTAGCAAGGGAAGAGGAATAGGGGAAGGCCGGCAAGGGCTTTATTGGGGGGCAGGTAGGCACAACCAATAATCAGCTTCTTCACATTGCCAAGTGTCAAGGATTGGAATAAGGATTCAGTGGCAGATTCAGAGTCTGGCACCAGGAGTTCAGCTGCATCCAGGTTGGACCGAGAGTGTATGAGGACCCATCTTTCCCTTTTACCTAGTCTGTCCTTCCTAAAGCAGTTATAGCCTGATAAAGCCACTTTTGTGATGCTTAATTGCCGGCTTAAGCCAGGATTCAGTAATGCAGAGAATGTCTGGGGACTTTTGGGTAACCCAGCCCTCTAATTCAGCCAGTTTTCCGAACATACGAAATTTGCCAGCAGATAAAGGCCTAGAGGTCCATCAAGTCTGCTCGAATGTGCAGCTAGCACCCCTTATTCCACAGCTGCCCCTCCCTTCCACCCTTCCCCTTCATTAACCCTCCCCCTTGTCCTGTCCCATCCTCGTTTGAAGCAGTCCACTGTTCTACTGCATACCACTTCAGCAGGTAACGCATTCCACCCAGCCACCACCCTCTCTATAAAAAAGTGTCTCCTCATCTCCCTCCTGAACCTTCCTCGCTCCAGTCTCATATCATGGCCCCTGGTGGCCCTCCGCTCCCTTACTTTGAACAGCCCCTTTGTACCCATTTTGTTTATTCCTTTCATGTATTTAAAGGTTTCAATCATGTCACCCCTGTCTCTCCTCTCCTTCAGTGAGTACATGTTCAACTCCTTCAACCTCCTCTTGTATGATAAGTCCCCCAGCCCCTTGATCATCTTTTGTCGCTCTGCGCTGCACCCTCCAGTAATAATGTCCTCTTCAGATACGGACGCCAGTAATGCACAGTACTCCAGGTGTGGTCTAACTAATGACCTATACAGTGGCAGAATCACCTCCTCCTCCTCGAGGATATACCCCTTGCAATACAACCCAGCATTTTGTTGGCCTTTGCAGCTGCCTTCCGACATTGTGCCGAGTTGTTCATTGACCCTGTAATGAGCACACCCAGATCCTTCTCCTCCTCTGTCTGTCTGGGCTAGCTGCACTCCCCCTAGCTGGTAACTCCTCCTTGGGTTCTTCATCCCAAAATGCAGCACCTTGCACTTTTTGGCATTAAAGCCCAGTTGCCAGGTGTCTGACTAGGTTTCAAGCTTTGCCAGATCATCCTGCAACCCCTGCCATCCCCCTAGGTCATCCACCACCGCGCCTACCTTGGTATCATCAGCAAACAGACTGATCTTGCTCTTGATGTCCCATGATATGTCTGCAATGAATATCCCAAACAACACTGGTCCCAACACCGAGCCCTGTGGAACACCGCTTGTCACTGCCCTTGGGTGTGAGAGCTCCCCACCCACCACCACCCTCTGTTGCCTTCCTGCAGCCAGTTTCCTACCCATCTCACCAGCTTTGCACCCGCCCCTGTGCCTACTAACTTCCTTCCCAGCCTTCCATGTGGCACTGAGTCGAATGCCTTACTGAAGTCCAGATACAGGACATCCACTGCATGGCCCCTGTCCAGTTGCCTAGTTACCCAGTCATAGAACTCGGCCAGGTTGGTTTGGCAGGATCTGCCACATATGAAGCCATGCTGTCTGCTGTCCTGTAGTCCTTTGGCCTCTAGGAGGGCCACCAGCCTCTCCTTCAGGATAGTCTCCATTAGCTTACCCACGACGGATGTGAGGCTCACTGATGTGTAGTTTCCTGGTTCATCCTTGGGGCCACTCTTGTGGAGGGGCACCACATGAGCCATCCTCCAGTCCTGAGGTACACACGAATGTAGTGAGGCATTAAATAGGTCTGCCAAAGGTCCTGCAAGAACCTCTGCCAGCTCCTTCAGTACCCTGGGGTGGATGCCATCTGGGCCTGGCGCCTTGTCCACCCTCAGTGCCTTCAAACCCTCTCGAACTCTGCTCTCCATGATTTCCCCCATCTGTCTCCACTCCCCCGCCCCCGCTTCTGCCATTTCTCCCACCTTGGGTGTCACCCCCCTCTTCTCTTTAGTAAATACTGAGCAGAAGTACTCATTTAGTGCTTCTGCCTTATCGCACCCTGCTTCCACCCAACTCCCTCCTTCCTAATCCTTACTATGTGGTCCTTACAGCTCCTTTTCTCCCTGATGTACTTAAAGAAGTTCTTCTCCCACTTCTTAATGCCTTGTGCCAGCCTGAGTTCCATAGATGCTTTGGCTCCCCTTACTGCCCTTGTCACCTCCTTCGATTCTGTCAAGTACTCCTCCCTGTCCTCCCCCCTTCCTGTTTTCTTGTACTTCCTAAAGGCAGCTCTTTTCCTCCTTACCTTTTCCATGACCTCTTTGCTCAACCAGATTGGTTACTTAGCCCTAGCCGTCTTGCTCTGGGCTTTGCAGCAGGTTTTGTTTGCCTCCACTATCCCCAGCTTTATGAGCTCCCACCTCTGGTTAGTGTCCATACTAGACTGAATTCTGGCCAGGTACCCTTTACCACTTCCCCATCTTCCCAAAGTTGGCCTCCTGAAGTCCAGCACTATTGTGCCAGATTCCACCTTCCTTGCCCATATCCAATGTGAGCCATACTGAGCTGTGTCACTCCCTGACAGCGTGTTCCTCCACTGTGAGTTCTCTCACAAAGTCCCCATTTGTCAGCACAAGGTCAAGGGTATTCCCTAACCTGGTTGGTTCACTGACCATTTGCAGCAGGAAGCTGTCCTGGAAGGCATCCAGCAGTACCTGCTCCCTTCTGTTCCTGGTTGTTGGGGTGCTCCAGTCCACTCCTGGCATGTTGAAGTCCCCCACAATCACCACACTACCCTTCTCGCAGGTCCTCCTGATCTGTCCCGCTAGTTTCCTGTCTAACTCCTCCGTCTGAGATGGTGGCCTGTACACCACTCCCATTCTAAGAATCCTATTCTTGGAATCCTGGATTTGCATCCAAAGTGACTCCATAGTACCCTCCTCCCCTTCCTTTTAGTTTTGGGCAAAGACTGCGAATATTCATGTGCGCTATTCTTGGGCCTTTGGGGGTTAGGTGACACCACCAGGGTTCAATGATGGCGAGGGAGTGGCGGGCCCAGGGTTGAGCTCGACATCGCCTGCGAGAACTAATAAGAGGATGATGGATAGGTGGATCCAAAGTGAAATACAAGGTAGCACCAACCTAAGGTCAGTAAGACCGGGGGGGGGGGTTGCACGTAGGCGTTTATGGAGCCAAAGCCCCAGAAGTGCAGCATCCGATCTGGGCAAGCATGAAACGAATAGGATTACGCCATGGGTGTCCATCCAGAAAAGACATGGAGGTGGGGGAGTGCTGTCCTGAGTTGGGTGCTGTAAGGAAGCAGCAATAAACTGATCAGCAGGAAAAAAAAAAAAAAGGAGAGAGATAACCCATGAGGATTAACCAACTGGTGCAGCCAATGTTGATAAATTAAGGCAGCTGCATGGAGGCTCACAGAATTAAGCAGCCTAGAAGGGTGCAGGGGAGAGGACTGTGGAGGAGAGTGATTAAGCCACAAAAGAGACAGAGCGGGAAGGAAAAGGAGGAGGTCAGCAGGTGAAAAGATGGCAGATTTACCGAGAAACTAGGAGCTGTAGCTGCTTTGGGTAGGCAGCCTTGTGAGGAAGCCTAGAGTTATAGCTGTCTCTGGTTAGTTAGGGGCAGAGAAGTTGAGGGATGCCACCTAGAGGCAAAAGCCAAATGGTAAGCAACTTCGTATAGCCAATGGAATGAGGATGAGGGGGGCGGGGGTGCAGCCAAAGTCTGTTTAAATAGATTAGGGCAGGTGGGAGAAAATTCAAGGGAAAGCACCTAGATTATTGCAGAAAAGGTGCTATTCCCACAAATAGTAAAACACGTCTTTTATGGCCAAAATACAGAGGTGGCAAAGTTGGTCCAGTCATGGCCAGGACCAAGGAGCTGCCGCCAATGAAGGGAGCACCGAGCAGGAAGGCAGCCAATCCGAGAGTCATATACAGGTCACGAGGCAAGCCAGAGGTCCTTATCAGAGTGAGAAGGCTTTGTTACGGCCAAAGGAAGGTGGCATGGCCGGCACTAGCTGCTGCTGGTCAAGGCAACGTTAGGGAAAGGGGGGTGGAGAGAGAGAGAGAGAGAGAGAGCGCGCGCGAGCAGTCGGTTAGCAGAGATAAAGGTCAAGGGGACACAGACAACAGAAGGTGCAAATCAGGGGGTGTGGGCTGGGGCCTAGAGGCAAATGGAGGAGCAGATTAGGTGCCGGGGGGGATGCAGTTGGCACTGGCACTCGGGGAGAGAAAAGAAGAGATAAGAAAAAAAAATAGAGGTTAGGTA
The DNA here is from genome assembly GCA_016271365.2 of Neoceratodus forsteri. Lineage (NCBI taxonomy): Eukaryota > Metazoa > Chordata > Ceratodontiformes > Ceratodontidae > Neoceratodus > Neoceratodus forsteri. The sequence continues at coordinate 884,673,168 of CM028131.1, read as the reverse complement.
ATCGAGTTGGGGTGGGTGCAGTCAGACAGAGCAAAAACACTGGCGACAGAGAAACTTTGGGAGGGCAGTTAAATTTGGAAGGTGCCGCGAGGGGTTGGGAGGTAGGAGTACTGAAGGGGCAGAACGATGGAGTGCAGAGCCAGGGCAAGTGAAAGGAGGGAGGGAAAAGCTTAGTAGTGCAGGGCAAGAACAGGGGCAGAGAGGCAGCTTAGCAATTCGGTCCAACACAGTCCCCATAGTGTTAACAAAAACAGTGCAATCCCCGAATTATACAGTACAAGCTCCTTTAAGGTATACAGCCCCCCAAGGAGTAGGGCAGGATTTAGGGCAGAAGGGATTCTGTACTAGTTCAGGGTCATGCCATTTAGTCCGTTGTCAGCACTGAATGTTTTTACCAAGTGCCTCTCAGTAGTGGCAGCCTACATTCAGTGCAGTGGTGCCAGGGTATACGTATACGTGGACAACTGGCTCATAGCAGGCGTCTCCAGGGATATGGACCTCCAGACCTTGCAAGACTTAAACCTTCTGGCTAACCCAGCCAGATTGTAAGATCTCTCTGGGCCAAGGCTCGTTAGCCTGCGGACAGGGCATCTCTTCTTACCTTCTTTGCTCGATCATGTCAGATTAGGTAATTGCACCTAGCTAGGGAGTTCCTCTGGCTGTTGTGGTACATGGAAGGTTTGACCAGCGTAGTCCATTGGGCATGCTGGCGAATGCCCACCCCCTCCAGTGGGAGCTAGGCCACCAGTGGGCTTAGTGCCATGGTGATCTGGGCCAGCTGGTCCTGATGGCCCAGCTGATGTGCTGTGTCATTGAATGGTGGCTGACTCCCCAGAATCTAGAGGAAGGAATTCCATTTGTTGCCCGGAGCCGACCCGCACACTGATGATGGATCCTTCGCTGGTGGGGTAGAGAGCTCATATGGGAGACCACAGGGCCCACGGGTTCTGGTAGGTTAAGAAATCCTGATGTCACATCAGTATGCTGGAGCTTCATGCAGTGTGTCTGGCACTAACCAAGTTTGCTCTGTAGATCCAAGGTCAGTTCACTGAGGTCAAAATGGATAACATGACCACCATGTTCTGTCTGAATAAGTGAAGCGGCATGCACTTTCTTCCTCGTGTCAGAAGGCTATCTGCATGAAGTCACTGATAAGGAGCCTGCAGGCTAATTTCCTGGCAATTCACTGTGCAGGAGAGAACAGCCAGCTGGTGTGCATGTTCAGCTGGGTTGGAGAGTCACAGCACTAGTGGGCTCTGCATCAGGATGTGGTAAACCAGCTCTTCTCACACTGGGGCAGACCTCTAGTGGACCTGTTTGCCTACTGGGAGAACAGGAAGCTGAGTCTGTTATGTGCCCACCCCCTTAGACCAGGATGCTACGGGGGGGTTGGGGTGCCTTCTCTCAGCTCTGGACCCCAGGCCTTCCGTGCGCCTTCTCTTACGGCTCTTTGAGCCATGAGGTGGTGCTCAAGGCATGTCAGGATATGGGGCGCTTGATCCTGATTGCGCCAGACTGGCCTAGGCAGTTCTGGTACCAGGATTGCCTTAGCAGCAGGTCCTTGTTGTTTTGTCTCTCCACCTGGACCTGCTGATCAGACAGTGGGGAATTGTTCTACATCCAGATCTGCAGTCACTTTACCTCTTGACCTAGGTCCTGAGCTGCTGGAGTTCCAGGCTTTTGGTTTTTAGGAAGCTGTCCTCCATGGGCCGAAGGCGTTCTGAAAGAAGTTATCTTGCAGAATTTACGCATTCAAGTGGAAGAGGTTCTCACTCTGTTGCCAAGGGAAGGATTTTGATCCCTTTACCTGTTCGGTGGCCATGATCCTCTGTATCAGTCAAGATTGTGAACCATGACCCTAAAGGTGCACCTGACAGCCATCTCTACAAACCAGTCGCAGCCTGGTATGCAGATAGTATCGCAGGAAAAGGTGGTTGGGCACTTTTTCAATGGCCTGAACCACTTGTCCCCTCTGGTACATGAATCATCGCCTCTGTAGGAGGACCTTCTGCTGATACTTGGCAGTACTAATCATAAAACTGTTTGAGCGACTGCACAAATGTGAGATGTCACATTTGTCATGGAAAACGGTCTTCATGGTGGCTATCATGTCAGCCAGAAGAATGAGTGAGCTCCAGGCAGTCTTGTTAGTATCTCCCTACTGATCTTCCACAAGGCCAAGGTCCTTCTTCATCCTATGCAAGGTTCCTCCCAGAAGTCATTGTTGGGGCTGGCCCGGTGGCGCTGACGGTTGACGCGCTGGACTCCACACCGGCGACCCAGTTTGGGAACGAGCCCAGGCCATCGGGGGTCGGCAGAGGAGAGAGGGAGAGGGAGAGAGAATTGAGCATCCAGAGGACAGCTCTCCTCTCTTAGGGAGGGATCCAGGGGTAGTCTGGGACGGTAGCGGCCTCTGGCGGAAGTCGGAGGGCACTGGCACGCTACAGGGCTCAGAAAGTGGTTGGGCTGGGCTGTGGAGGATGTTGATAGGACATCATTGCATGTCCGGGTTCAGAGGGGAGGGTGGGAGTGGTGAAACAACACTGAAAAACCTCCTCTCAGTGAGAGGTGGAGCGCCTTCTACCTCTCCAGTCGCCCACACTCCCAAAGTCGGGCTTGCCTCAACCCCCCGCCCGGAGCCCAACACAGTAGATAGAGCACCCTGGGCAGATAGGGGCGACCTTTCCTCGGGGCTGACCCGATGATGTGCCAGGTCGAGTGGAGAGAGGCCACGACGGGAGGTAGAGACAATGGGGAGGTTCTAGGAGGATGCCGGAGAGAGTTCACTGGGACCAAGGAGGAGATAAAAAAAAAAAAGTTACAAAAAAAAAGTTATTGTTGGAGTTTCACCATAACCAGGTGATATACTTCATGGTTTGCTTTAACGGTCTGACCTTGGATGCTAATTTCGGGCTCTGTACCGTGGGTCTGTGGAGGGCGCTCTCCTGCTAGAAAAAGCGCACAGCAGGAATTTGTGGTGAGGCTTGCCAGCCGTTTGTCACATAGACTGGCAGACCGGCAGCTAAGGAGACAGTTGTTAGGTGGATAACTCCCCACACTGTCGTGTGCTGCAGGTTGGCTGGTAGGGAGCCGTTCTAGGGGCCAAAGGCTCATTTCACCAGACATACCACTGCCTCTTTGGCCACTTCGAGGTACATAGCAATCGAGGAGATCTGCAGGGCTGCAAACTGGGCTAAAGCACACATGTTCATGTCCCACTACAACATCGATGTGCTCAGTCATCTGTATGCTGCTTTTGGGGCCTCAGTCCTCTAGTCTCTGTTCGCAAATAGGGTTGTGTGCCTCGCCCCTGCCTCCCAGAGTGCTAGGTGTCTGCCAGTGTGTGGATAGTGAACTGAATCCATGTTGTTAGAAACAGAGGTTACTTACTGTATCTGTAACCATAGTTCTACTAGTGGTATTCAGTTCACATACTCACAATCCACCTGACCTCCCCTGGGAAGAGATGCATGGATCCCTGCTTCCAGCGTGCAAGATCTGACATAGATGGCGAATAGACAGAGGACATACACTATGGGTGGTGGGAAAAGCTGATTGAACTGTGTCCCTCAGAACTGCTAAACTGTGGACATGAACTGAATACCCCTAGTAGAACTATGGTTACAGTTAAGTAACTTCTATTTTTGCTCTCACTGAACTGCTGTTCCTTTTTTTTTTTTTTTTTTCCACGTTCTGTTTACCTCCCCTCCCGTCATTCTCGGGTAGCTATGTTCGCCCTGCCTTGCTATCTAAGTCCGTCCACCGTTTCCCCAGCACCACTGAACCTCTATACCACCATGGATCCCCCCCCCCCATGGTGGTGCCGTGGATGGCGGGCCCCCCTGCTTGGGATTTCCAGTAGTCTGGTACACGGCTGGCAGGCAGGGATCATGGAGACTGTGGATACCATCTTTTTTCCTGCTTTCTGCCCCTTCCCTTTGCGCCCTTGAGCGCTCGCGTGGAGGCATGCGTGTGCCACGTTGCCATGTTCTTGTGTCTCCCTGATTTCTAGCACTGCCACCCGACCTCAATCAGGAGGCAGCCAAGGAGCGGGACTGCCATCCCTCCCTCCCTCCCTCCCTGGGAGAGGAGAGCAGACAGTCAGATGCTCGATCCTCTCCCTTCCCTGCTGACCCCTGGCAACCTGAGCTCGCTCCTGAGCCTGGGTCGCTGGTGTGGCGTCCAGTGCCTCAACCCTCAGCACTACTGGGCTGGCTGAGCAGTTATTTCTGGGCTTGTGGCAAAAGGCCAGTGGTTTTCCTTTACAGAACAAAAAAACCCCTGATAAAATGCAGTTTTTTCATTACCCCAGTTCCTCGATTTTTCCACCTTCCTCAGTCCAGAATTTTGCAGTTGTGGTAAAAACTGATGAACTGTAGCACATTTTTACCTTAATTCAATATTTGTTTTCACCACAGCCACAGCAAATTGTGGATTCCATGAAATGGTTTTCACGAATCCATCCAGACTGTGGAGCTTAGGGGGGAACCCAGAACACCTGCATGACATGAAGCTCCCCAGCTGATGCAGTATCAGACTGGCCTTTTATTTATTTTTTAATAACATGAACAATTTAAAGTAACTAAGCTGGAGGAAAAGGGTAGAAAATGTAAATTAGTTGACAAACTGACCCTTTTCTTAATGAGTATAAAACTAAAAAATATTACCCTAGAAACACACCTAGCTGTTACGTCGGGGTAGGTCACTGCTCCCTCTGTTCGACTATGCTTCCTGTTTTCTCTCATGCTGTTGCTATTGACCTAGTTCATTAATGTAGCTATTTTAATATTTGCCGCTTTGCTTTTTTATTTTCCTGTTGGATTCACCACAGCAGACTGTATTCCCAATCTGACTGGTTATCCCCTGAGACCTGTTCGCAATATTGTACAAGCTGTCTAATTCACAAACCTTTGTACTATATTGCCAGCTCTCCGCTATTAAACTTGTTGTGTCCCAGAAGTAATCAGAAAAGCCTGCGTTCTGACAGCAGCCAGCTGCTTGCTGAACAGCATGTTTATAGGAATCTTGGTGGCAGGGCTTTCTCTTTGGCAGCTCACTTAATGTGGAATAATCTTCCTGATCAGACGTTTCCAGTTATTTCAAATTTTGTTCAAATCCTAACTCTTTGAATTTCTGTTGAGTTCTTGTAAATACCAGTGTTGATCAAATGCGAAACTGTAAATTTCAGTGTTGATTGAATGTATAATTTATTGCTGCTTGCTTACATTTCCTCCTTGCATTGTACTGCCACTCTTGTGACCCAGGTCAAGGCTGCAAAAAGGTCCTTTGATTATTGCTTTTTTTTTTTTTTAGCTAACAAATAACATAAACTGTGAAACCTTTGTTACATGATCTGAACCTCTTTAATTAAAAAAAAAAAAAGACCTCTGTAATACATCTTTGAAAATTTCATTAGTAAAATATTCAGCAACCAGAATCATTTTCTGCAATTTGTATTTTTTGTACAGCTTGATACCTGGCCATTTCCAGAGAAGTTTCATTACACTTTATACCCAATAACCTTTCCCAGTCAGAATGCTGCTGAATGGAAGAAACTCTTTAAACCTTGTGCGTCACAAAGGCTCTTTCTTCCAGTAAGTGATCGCTTTTGTATTTATTTTGGTGCCATGTCTGAAGGGCATATAAACAGCAATAACCTTGTCTGCAGTGGGAGATATTAAACAAATTGGGTGGCGGAAAGTCACAGTACTTTTGTTTATTAGACTGCTGTATTGGCACTGGAAAATATTAATGCACACACCATCTATCTTGTATCTTAGTGGGATAGAAGGGCTTCTTCCTTAGATTCATACATTGACTACAGCATTTGACAAGTCCCTGCCAGTTAACATGGATTTTCAGGGTAATCAGAATCTGAATAAATAAATATGGCGGAGTTGACGGCACTCATACCTTTAGGGTCTTGTCTCCTAACCTTTCTGCACTAAATTGTGTACAAGTGGCCTTAAAAAAAAAAATGCAGACCAGATTTCCAGAATGTGTAACACTTTTCATAATTTAAAGAATAATAATAAGACTAAAAGTAGTGGGCATCATAGACTGCATTTTTTTGTTAAAGAATGTTTCAATAAAATAAGTTTAGTTCTGTTTTAAAACTCTGTCTCGGTTTAAAATTCAAATGAAAAAGAGAGACTAATTTGAAAATAAAGAATACTCTTGCTATGAAAAGACAGAGCCGCACAGAGTAGGCTGGGGTGCTCTGTGACACAAGTGAAGCAAAGGCAAGAGCAGTCACGGCACTCATCTCAGCACAACACAAGTATAAAAAAATATGACTAACCTTAAAGTCCTGAAAACCAATTGTTTTTTGTTATTGGAGACCAGCAAGCAATCAAACACCGCACAGGGTTTGGAGTAAAGTGCGCTCTGACGTTTCACCTGCAAGAGGCTTTCTCAAAGATAGTGCATCCTAGTGGTTCTACCATATTTATAACACCATAAATCAATCACATGATCATAGCTGATATAGGCATTTAAAGTGACAGTAATAATACCTGTGCAAACATTAATTTACTTGAGAACAATGAAATTACTTACAAGGGAATCATTTACACAATAGTGACCCACGAAGAGGGGGTTTGGAAAAGAAGGTAAAAGTTACTGAAACCTTTGCAAGGGACAGGGTGCCCTTCAGACGGGGGTGGGTGGAAATCTTGGGCCTTGAGTTTGAGGGGAAGCAAACTTGGAGTTATAGGTACTTACAGTGATGATACCAGTAAAATCTTGAATACAAAGCAGTTATTTCACTTCTGTGTACCAGTCTTCCACCATATAGTGTTGTAACCCCTTATATATATACTGTCTCTGTTAGTAAGTACACATAACGAGCTTCTGTTAAACATGCTTGTTCCACATTAGCCCCTCTGCCTTAAGCAGCTCCACTGCCTGGTTATTCTTAACAGGTTTTGGTTCATCTCCAAGTTTGCTTCCCTCTCAAAGGCAAGGCCCAAGATTTCCAACCCCACCCTTCCTGTTTGAAGGACCTCTGTCCTTACAAAGGTTTTGGTAACTTTTACCTTTTTTCTAACACCTCTCGATCACTATGCCTTTGGTACATGATTCCCTTGTAAGTAATTTCATTGTATTTATCATCAAATCCAAACTTTCAACTCTTTGTCTTCACGCTGTCTTTGCCCTTTGATATATTTATGTATGCCTTGTCCTGAAGGACTTCAGTCCCAGTATATTGTATTTTGATGTATATTGAAGTAAAAGTGAATGGTATAACAAATATATACAAGTAAGGGTATTTTTGAGGGAGATTTTTAATTTTGTATTCCTTTAGGGTGGAGTTCTTTCAGTTATGTAATATTTATGCACTATTGGCACTTTGTTCTTAAGTAAAGTAATGTTTTGCACAGGTATTATTACTGTCACTTTATTTGTCTATATCAGCTATGATCATGTGATTGATTTATGGTGCTATAAATATGGTAGAACCACTAGGGTGCACTATCTTTGAGAAAGCCTCTTGCAGGTGAAACGTCAAAGTGCACTTTACTCCACACCCTGCGTGGTGTTTGATTGTTTGCTGGTCTCCGATAATAAATAAAAAAAAAAAAAAAAAAAATTGGTTTTCAGGACTTTAAGGTTGGTCGTATTGTTTTTTATATTTGTGTTGTGCTGAGGAGAGTGCCGTGACTGCTCTTGCCTAAGTGTACTCTTATTGTTGGGTGAAATGATAAATATCAAACCTATATAATATATAGTATTGAGTTCTCTATATGAGGGAGAGCGCCACATATATGTAGTAAATATATATGTAATACTGAAAGTATTATGAAGTCATATAGACTTGCAGTAATAAAAACAGGATACCACACGTGCCAATAATTGGTTCATATTACCTTAAGTTGACTTGAAACTTAAACTATATAACCATATTGTGTTTGAACAGCAAAATATACATTAGAATACAAGACAATAGATTTGTATCATTATTCTTTAAATTATTATATCAAAATTAAATATTCAGTAAAACAAGTTTATTCATGGTTCAAATTGCCCCAGCTTTCTCTTTTAATGAGGTAGTGTACAGCCTAAAATTAGTATTAGTGTTTAGTGTTAGTCAGCTTTTATTTTGTGTATTAAAAGTACTTTCTATTTTCCCTTTTCTAATTAGAAGATTTTCTACCTCACAATGTTAGGTGAGATGTGATATAGCACTGTACATGGGGACTGACATATCTAGTACTATTCCTGTTTATACCTGATCAACATTATGATCTCACTGACTGTGACTGTAACTGACCAAGAAGAGCCACTCACCTGCTGCCAGATTAGTCATGTGTGATGACAAAAGGAGTGACGTCACAAAGCTGAAGATGTATAAAGGGGAACAGAACAAGCCAGCCTCCAGATAGAATACTGCTCTTCTCATCACACCCAGTATAATCAAGTTACCTGCAACTCACTACACTGTGACCACTGAGACTGCTTCATCCAGTGGCAACAAAAAATTGAAACAGACGTCCAGGGATGGCGACACGTACTCAAGACTCACAGTTCCATAGCAGATCACCCTCCATTGCTTTGGAACCTACAGTGTTACTTTAATTATTTCTGAAGGCCTGTTTTAAACCAATGAGAATTCTTTCTGTTTTTTTTCTGCATGTTCTAAGTGTTAATAACATGGGATTTTCTAAATAACTCTCATTAGACTTCAGAAGAGGGACTTGTTGGTCTGAAAGCTAAAGCTCTTTGTTCTTTTTGTAACATCCTTGTTAGTCCAATGAAAGGTATCAAACCATTTGTTCTGGATTTCCTCCTCAATTGAAAGACTTTAGTGAGAGTCAGAAATTGTGTGGCCCAAAAGAACATAATAATGCAGATTTTCACTCTTGCACAGTTTTAAGATATGTGCTCAGTGTGGAGCGCATTTCTTCTGCACCATTGCAGAGGTGAAACCTCTACCTAACTAGGCCTTCCAGCGGACCTGTTTGCAGGCCTCGAACCAGGCTGTGGAAGTGCTCCCAGACTCGAAGGCCTGGCACCAGGTGATAAAGACCAAAAAATGTAACTGTCCCTAGAACAAGAACTCGTAGCAGCCAGCAGCGAACAGCTCGAAGGATGGTAGCCAAGATCAGCAGCCCCGTGCCTCAACTAAGAGCAAAAACCCTTGGTGACCAGCCTTATCACATTGTCGGTTGCAGGGACTGAGCCGTCTTATGTTGTGGTAAGTACGGTGTTCACTGCTGCTGAGACTGTGAGGGGACGTTGTTTCTGATGAAAGGTTGGGGTCATTTCTAACAACCTGGTGTTAAACTGAACCGTGTTATGTTGTGGTAAATACGGTGCTCATTACTGCTGAGACTCTACCGAGACATTTCATTTCTTTTTGCTAACTGGCTGGGGGCAGTTACCTCTTGGGAGAGGGATAGCTAATGTAGGTTGGAGAGAGGGACATGTAAATACTTTATTAAGTGGGTCCCCCTCCATTTCATTTTCGCTGCCTCATCCCATTTCCCCACTTTGACAGTTGACATGGAGCAGCTTATGAGAAGCAGCCGTTTGGGGGCATGGGGGGGTGGAATCACATGGTGGTGCAGGGATTACACTGTGTTGTACTGAACCTGAGTAGGGAGGGAGGAGGGCCTGAGGGGCCTGCCATGGTAATTTGGTAAGCCATGCAGCATCTTGGAATGGTTTGAACATGCTTGGGGAGGGGGTTGGGAAAACACAGGGTGGAGAACTCCTGTGGTTCAACTCTGGGGACTCAGTTGCACTGTTCGGCTTATGGCTACAGTGGGGAGGAGCTAGAGACCTCGGGTGGGGGTCTATCCCATGAATGCCCAATATCAAAGATTAGATTCATTTAAGTGGGCCAGAGTTGCTGCTGTATGTGATTGGATTCACCTTGATGGGGAGATAGGGGCTGTCACAGGCAACAGCAGCGCCCCAGATAATTTTGCCGGGTGGAGGGTGGATGGGCGTCTGATCCTGAGTCTCCTGGCTTGGTCTTATCATGTAGCGGGGGCAGACATTGCATACTTCTGTTTTATTTTGTCAGGTAGGAGGCAAGATAATACTTCTGAGCTGCCAAGAGGAACAGGGTTGTACGGTGGCTCTACTGGTATCAGCTAGACACATGGCTGACCACTAGTCAACACTAGTGATGTACGAAGTTGAGAAACTCTAGCGTCTCCACCACAAAGATCAACCTACTCTCCAAACCAGAACATTCTTGTAAGGGAGGAATTGCAGGCTGTATTGTTAAAAGAAGCAATAGAACTGGTCCCTTTTCATCACAGAGGACGGGGGATTTACTCCCACTTTTTTCTGGTTCCAAATAAGACAGGTGACCTCTGACCCATACTCGACCTCGGGAGATTCAGCCTGTTCGTCAAGTACAAGAAATTGAGGATGTTGACCCTTCAGAGCCTCCTGCCTCTTCTTTAGTAGACTCACTGGTTGTGTGCTCTGAACATGCAGGATGCCTACCTGCATATCCTGATTTCCCTCCCCGCTCACACCGCCTTCCTGCTTTTTTTTTCCAAAGGAGCACTTCCAATTCTGGGCCTCCCTTGGCCTCTTCTCAGCAGCCCGGGTTTTTAGTAAGTGCCTAGCAGTGGTAGCTGTCTGCAGCCCTGCGACACCAGAGCATAGCGATTTTCCTCTGCCTGGATGACTGGCTGATTTCAGCTCTGCCAGGGACTCTCTTGGAGGCTCTTTCGGTTACGCTGGATCTGTTTTTCAAGTTGGGGATTATGGTCAACATCCCCAAGTCCTCTCTGACCCCTTCTCAGAGACTACAGTTCATTGGAGTAGTATTGGATACAGTCTAGGGCAGAGCTTTCCTTCCCCTCAGACAGGATGGAAACTCTTGTCAAGCAGGCCACTCTTGTAGCCTCTTCCAGATTTCTCCCAGCCCGGGAGGTTCCTCGTTTGCTGGGTTTGATGGCAGCCTCCATCGATCTGGACCACTTGGTCCTGATTTCCTCCACTGTTCAGAAAGATTTACTATGGTGGAGGGATCCATTGAACCTGACCTTGGGTCTCCCGTTTCAAGGCCCAGCTCCACTCGGCACGCTAACTACAGATGCCTCCAGTCTGGGTTTAGGAGCTCATATGTGGGACTGCCGAGTTCAGGGACTCTGGTCCACTTGGAGATGTCCTTGCACATCAGTGTTCTGGAGAGGAGAGTGGTCCTGTATGCTCTTCAAGTGTTTCAGTCTGTTCTCCCAAGGGGATTGCTGCTAGTCCAGATGGACAACATGTCCGTAGTCTGGTACATCAACAAGCAGGAGGCACTCGATCGTACCCCCTTTGCAGGGAGGCGATGAGAGTGTGGAACTGGGCAGTCCTGCACGATCTGTCTCTAACAGCTGTGCATGTTTCAGGAGTGCAGAACGTCCTGGCAGACAGCCTCAGCAGGTCTTACACCCTCACTCACGAATGGGAACTAAATCAGGAAGTGGCAGATTCACTATTTCAGAGGTAGGGGCGACTGGAACCCGACCTTTCCGCCTTCCCATCCAACGCAAAACTTTCCAGATTTTGCTTGCTCGTTCCAGAACATGGTGCTTTCTGGCACTATGATTTGTCTTTGTCTCTCTCTCTCTCTTTCTTGGACAGGGAGTTTCTTGTATGCTTTCCCCCTGTTTCTCATTCTGCAGAGGGTACTCATAAATCTTCAGGCAGAGAGAGCACGGATGATCCTGATTGCTCCTTTTTGGCCAAGGCAAATTTGGTTCCTGCTTCTTCAACAGTTGGCGAGGGAACCTGGTTCCGCTTCCATTGTTGCACAACCTCCTCACTCAGAACCAGGGTTGGCTTCTGCACCTGAGACTCGGGACCCTGCACCTGCATGCGTGGCTTCTGCAGACATAGTGAAATCTTGTTTTGGGGTTTCCACCAGAGTAGCCCAAGTAATAGTGGAGGCTAGAAAGCCCTCCACCAGATCTGGGTGGCTTCCAAGAGTTGGGACCCTTTCACTTGTTCAGCCCTGTATATCATGGAATACCTGCTTCATCTTTCTGACTCAGGGTTATCTTATTCCTCTCTAAAAGTACATCTGTCTGCCATTTCTGCATATCATGTGCTTGTGGATGGTAAACCCATGGCCCAGTTGGAGATTTCCAAAACCTTCCTGAAAGGATTCTCCCATCTGAAACCCCCCATCCACAGCCCTTGGGATTTGAATTTTGTGTTGGAGAAGCTCAGTCTCCCTCCTTTTGAACCAGCGATGAGCTGTGACTTGCACTATCTGTCTTGGAAAGCGCTATTTTTAGTTGCTGTTACTTCTGCTTGAAGAATTTCTGAGCTTCAGGCCCTGGTGTTTAAGGAGCCTTATTTGATTTTCCACAGGGACCGATTGGTCCTCAGAACAAATCCTAAGTTCTTGCCTAAGGTGGTGTCGAGTTCACGCTGAATCAGTAAGTGGAACTACCGGTCTATTATCCAGCTCCTAAGAATAGAGGTGATTCCCGTAATGACTACTCGCTCTGTGTTTCCTTTGCCTGCAGATCCTTGGGGAAGGCCGTTTCCAAACAGTACCTAAGTGGCTAGCTAACTGCATATACTTCTGTTATCAGAAGTGCAACAAACCTCTGCCGGGGTCTGTTAGAGGTCATTCCACTAAAGGCATGGCTGCATCTGCAGCTTTTCTTCGTAATGTTTCTGCAGTGGAGATCTGTGCAGCAGCAACTTGGAGTTCGGTCCATACCTTTACCAAGCATTACAGTCTGGACATTGCTTCTAGGTGGAGGGCCAGGTTTGGCCTCGCGGTTCTGCAGGGCCTTCTGTCTTAGGCTGGTCCTGTTCTGTCACTTTTTTTGGGACTTCTCCTCCTCCTGTGTTTCTCTCGGTCCCTCTTCGGAGGGACTGCTTGGGATTCAGTCCTACCTGTAATAACCTACTGCAGAAACCCTCTTAAAGTAAGAAAGTACAGTTGTGTAAGAACTTAGCATAACAGTAGATCTTCGAGAGAGGTTCCTGCAGTAGGTCATATTTTTCCTTCCCTCCTTCCCCGAAATTTCGTTTGGGACTCCAGAATCTGTTTCCTTCTCCTGTCTTTCCTTCAGGACTCCATCGGGAGAACTGGAGGGCGGACATGGGGACCGCCCACTATATAGGGTCATGCTGATGTCGTCAGGTGGGCGGTCCTCCTGGAAAAGTCTGCCGTGCGGTGCAGACACCAGGTGGCGCTAGTCCTACTTGTAATGACCTACTGCGGGAACCTCTCTCGAAGATCTACTGTTACGGTAAGTTCTTGCGTAACTGTACTGTCTCGCTTTACACAGATGTCTCCCTGTTTTTCTTAATTTCCCCAGAGACCTCAGTCTCAGCCCCTCTAAGGGACCTGGGGGGATTATGGCTAAGTAGCGGGATACAAAATAACCTTTGATAAATCTGAGGCCATGGGGGGCTACCTAGTGGCATTCAGGACCTCATGTCCATTCAAGTGGGTCCCTCAGAACATAGTGTGGTACTTGGGGGGGGGGGGGGTGGTTAAGGGTGACCCTGATTCTGTTGTACTTGTTCCAGTTAAACTATGAAAAACTGCCAGGAGAGGTACAAGCTGACATGGCCAGGTGGGACGTGCTCCCTCTCACATAGAAGGCATGATAGCTTTGATTAAAATTAAATGTTCTTCCCTAGGTTTCTCTTCTTTTTCAAATCCCTCCCATTGAAAATTCCAGAGGCATACTAGAGACTTTTGCAGAAGAGCCTGCTGATGTTTGTGCGGTCCAGAGGACATCACAAGATTAATAAAAATTCAGTGAGAAAAGGGAGGCCTGGCAGTGGCAGACTTCCATAAGTACTACTTGACTGCCCAGTTGGTTGCTTTTATAAGCTGGAACAAACAGAGCAGTACAGGCTGGGTAGAGATGGAGATGCAGCAACCTCTCCTGGTCCCTGTATGCCCTTCCCTACATGTCCGTCACCCCTCATATCTTGGCGGAGATCCCAAACCCATGGATGAAACACACCATCCACTTGCTTTTAAAGGGAAAACAGGTTTCTAGGGACATGGATATCTTGTTCTATCCACATTTTCTGGCAGGGTCCTTTCTCTTTAAGGTGAACCGGAAGGTCTTCAAGCTAGCTTCTCCCACCCACCCTAGTGGTATCTCCTCTAGCACTGCCCCATGACGCCAGTTCTTCCTTTCCGCTTGGAAGAATGGTTCTCTCCTTAGCGCGCTGCGTTTTTGAGGCCCTAGCATCTATTCAGTGTTTTGGTCTTTGTATTTTATTGTTTGCTCAAATGAATGATGTACAGTCTGTCCCAGGTTTACGGTTTTGCGGATGCAGGCAACTCTTGTCGCTTTTGAATGCAAACTCATTGTGCATTTATTGCCTGGGCCATGACCACGATTTCCAGACCTGTGCCACTTGTTGCATCTTTTTGCCGGTGACTCTGGAAGCCTGTCGTGTCTGCCTAGTCCTCGGCCCCTCGAACGAACGGGTCTCCCTTGACCGCCCAGTTTGGGTTTGCGGTTTCAGCCGCAGGCTCCATAGGTCGGTTTGCTTCCTGGGAGCAGGATACAGCCTGGCCCTCTCATGATACGTCACTTCATTGTAGCTCGCCCCAGGACCTGCGCCATCCTCTCCACTTCAGGGAGAGTTCTTGGAGTTCTTCCACCCTGGGTTGTGCCAAGGAGCATGAGACCTCTTTGGCGTCTCTTTCATGTTCTTGTGGTCGGCACTGCTTTAGGGCCTCCAACTCCTACGTTATTCAGAGTCCCAGGCTTCATCTGGGACTTCGAGCCTGGCTGCCGGCTCCATTGTTTCCCCATTGGGCCGGAGGGCCAAGGACCCTTTTGACTGTTTGGCCAAGGTACTCCACAAGCTGATAGAGCTGATCCTGTCCTTGCAGGAGGTTGATTCCTCCCCTTTGAGAACTCTGGTGTTCTCTCTGGGGTTGGGGCAGGACACTGTCTTGCTGCCCTATTCTCCAGAGTTCCTGGACCTGGGACTGGGTCGTCAGTCACCGTCCCTCTCCGTTTACTGTTGCCAGTTTCCCCGGCACTGGTCTAGGTCTTCCGCTGGTAGCCTGACCCCAGTTGGCCTGCGCTGTTCTCGGCACAGTCGTCCTCTGGGCTTGGGACGGCAGCACTACCGCTCTTACTCCTCTGCCTCTTTGGCTGAAAAGTGGCACCAACGCATGCAGCATTAGTACTTCCAGGAACTCTTGTGGCAACAGCTCCTTACCCAGGTTCTGCCACCTCTGGTGGTTGACCTGACATCCTCGGGACCGCTGCCACCGGAGACGTTTGGGTCTATGCCACAGCAGGAGCTGGACTGGTCGACCCCAGTATGGCTCAGTTTGGCTTACTTTGGCTTCTCGGCTGAATTTGGTGGGGATGCCTTCCTGCTCGTCGAGAGCCAGCATCTTAGGGGATGGTTGGCCTGCAAAGGGGCTTACCCCTTGGTATCAGGTTTCCCTCTCTCCCGGTAACCCTCAGCAGGTGAGCAGTGCCATAGACAGGAGGCCACTGTCTCCCTGTTTCTCAGAATCTAGGGACTCCTGCCTGCACTCCCACCCGGTGGATGCGGCATTGGCCGGGGACCCTGGGATGCAAGGTCCCTCTTCTTTCCAGGACTTTCTCAGTTTGATCTCAGAGTTTGACGGTCTCTGGTTGGAGCCCATCCAGACAAGGGAGAGCTTCCCCTTGACTGAGGTCGTGGACTGGGTTGAAACCTCAGCTGTTGCCTTTCCAGTTCAGTACGCCATTCTCGGTCCAGCTCTGGACCTCTGATGTCACCCAGCTGCTTGCTCTGCAACTTTGGCTCAGATGGCCCGCAAATACGCAGTCCCATCTGGCTCCCTTTCGGAGTTCACCATTCATCCCTTGGCTGTAGGGCTGGTGGCCAACTCTATTTTTCGGTGCCCAGGTTGGCAGGGAGATTGGATCATCCTCCCAACAAGGAGTCCAAGGACTTGGAAACCTCAGCCAAGAAGTTGTACACCGCCGCTTCCCTTGGCCTTTGGCAGGCTAGCTTGGCCCTCCTGATGGCCCGTTTCTCACATGCCCTCCTGGGGTCCTTGGATGATGTTCTCCCTCACCTCATGGTGGACTTACGCACTACTGTTATGCGAGTCCATGACCAAGGCCATGCTGTAGCGAAGCAGCAGCTTTAAATGACACTGGCGATTCATGCGACAGTTCAGTGGCCACAGTGGACGCTATGCGCCGCAGGGCTTGGCTGCGTATCTCCCACCACCCTGCAGTTACACAACACACATTGGCAGATTTGCCCTTTTCTTGGACTGACCTGTTCGACCCCGAGGTGGAGGTACATCTCACCAGAGTGGAGAGGTCCAATTTCACCCTAAACTCTATAATTTCTGCTTAAGCGAGCTCTGGGGGTGCCAAGCCCTCCAGAACCAGGCCCTTAGGGAGTGTTTCGGCTCTGGTGGCAGGTTCTGCCTGGCCACAGGTTGGATTGCACCTGGCATGGTGCCCTAGGCCTGCTTCACTGCCCTCGGCTGCCCGGATGCCAAGGGGTCAGGGTTCCGGTGGTTCGTTGTCCGGAACCTCCCCTACCTCCAAGCCTGCTCAGTGACAGGAAAGGGGGGGGGGGTCCTCCACTCCTCCCATCCTGAGTTCCTTGGTCCTCCCTTCCCATGGGGAGAACCACTACCTGTTGGAACTCAGTCGACACTTCGGGCAACTTCCAGGGCTCGGGTCCAGATTCTTCTGGTTACAAATCAGATGGGGGCCGCTACCCTATTCTAGGGGACCACGCTGTTCCAAATGGTCCAGCTCCCTGGATTTCAGGACGCATGTTTGTGTCTCCCCGCCTGTCCTTCTGACAACCCTGCGCAGCTTCAGGCAGGGGTTGTTCACTTTAGTTCCATGGCCATTTGGTTCATCCCCTATGCCCTAGATTTTCCTCAGGTTCTTAGTGGGATTTCCCCATGGAGGGTGCCAGGGTGTCCAGGTATATCTCACCAGGACGTCTGGCTCTTCGCGGGTCCCCCAAGACAAGGGGGTGGAACGGTCCAGAGCGCTGGCCCTCTGGACCCACATCCCTCTGGGCCTCATGTGGGCCTAGGCGTACTTGGAACTTGCATTCTTGAGTGAGCTTACACCAGCTTGGCCTCTTGTGGGCTCGCTGGGCCTTGTGCCTTGGCTGTAGGGGCTGGCCGGCCAGTAGTTCCAGGGCCAGGTTCACCTTGACCAGATGATCTTGGTGGCCCAGCGGAGTCAGGTTTCGCCCCTTGAGGCTTCTCCTGTACAATCTGCAGGAGCGTCTTCTGATTGATCTGCAGAGGCCGTTGGCTTTAATGCCATCTGGCGCCCCTTGTGTGGAAGATGGAGTCCTTGGGCTCCCGGTTCCCTGAAGGACCCCAAAGTTTCTTTGCCTGATGGAGCGTCTCGTTGCTCGGCCAATGCCGTCTGCCATGCTTCATTTTTCAGGGGTCAAATGGCATGGCCCAAGTTGGGCCACACCATACCTCTGTGCTGCCTCTTATAGGGCAGGTTGCTCTCCCTTCGGTGGAGCAGGGATACCCTGCATGCCTGGACACTCGTATGCGGTCTGGCAACAGGACCGTGGGCCATTTCTGAGGTTGGTACCTCTAGCCGACCCGCAGATGCCTTCAGCCGGGTGGCCATAGCATCACAGTTGGGTGCCGTTTTATATTGAGGTAGTGCAGATCCCGTCCTTCCTCAGGGTGAGTCTTAGGTGTTCCTGTCCCCCCCCAAGGAGGACATCCAGCTGATGCTGCGCTTCGTGCACCCCCCTCCAAGCAGGGAAGCTGAAGGAGGAAAGCCTTGTTGAGGCTTCGGACCTCTGGCCTCCTTGTTGTCTCCCTTCCTTCGACCCAGCGTTGCTCGAGGTCTGGAGGGGTTAGACACAGGTGATCTTGCGGTCCCGCTCTGGCCAGGCAAGTTTTGGTGCCCTGATCTTGGCCACAGCGACGGGCTCCCATGGTATATCCCTCTATGTCCGGTCCTGCTTTCCTTATTGGGAGAAGGTTCTCTGGTACCTTCGATCTCTACTCCTAATGGCCTGGTTCCTGAGCGGCTAGGGCCCAGGCTTTGAGTCTCTCAGAAGATGGGCTCATCCTCGTGGACTTATCTCGGCAGATGTCGACCCAATAATGTTATGCCTTCAAATAGAAGAGTTCTCCATTTGGTTTCTGGACCAAGGGGCTGTACTCTTGGTTTTCCGGCGGCCGACATTATCGCTTCATTGGGCTTTCTCATTGGGGCACACTTGGTTAATGACTCTTCAGGTATCCCTGCAGCCATCCCCGTTACCGGGTGCATGCCGGTTGATAGCGGATGAGGCAGGTTTAGGTGGTCAGGTGCCTGGTAGGGCCTTGACCATTTCTCCCTTTTGGTGAGTGTCTTCCTCCTTTTGAGGACCTACTGCTGATTGGCACATCTTTTTGGCACGCCATTCGAATAGCTGCACAGGTGTGTGATGTCGCATCTGTCATGCAGTACTGCCTTCTAGGTGGCTGTTATGCCAACCAGAAGGACTAGCGAACTCCAGGCATTCCCTGAAGAGTCTCCTTCTCTGGTCTTCCACAAAGACTTGGTTGTCCTGCGCCCCAACCCGAAGTCCTTCCCAGAGGTTGTGTTGAATCTCCACCTCTTCTGGGTGGATAATTCCCTGGTGTTCTGCACCCATCACACCTCAGGGGCTGAGCACAGGCTTCCCTTGGACCTGTGACGAGCGATCGTTGCTTTACGAGCGCAAGGCAGGAGTTCGGGGAATAGGTTCGCCAGCTGGTTTTCATCTACACTGATGCTGCACCTGTTGGACATGCAGCCTGGTGGTGATTTTCGGAGGATTATGATCCTGCACTGATCTCTGCCTTTGGAGGGCAGGTAGGGCGCCTCCTGGAGGGCTAAGAGCTCATCCATCCGTTGTACCCCTGCCTTAGTGGCTGCTTCTAGGGATTTTCCTACCCAGGTTGTCTGCAGGGATGCTTCTCGGAGGTCTGCAAACGCATCCATGCCATTTACCTCGTTAGTGCTGGGACGTTGGTTTTGGGGCCTCTGTTCTCCATTCGCTGTTCCCTAATTGGGGGTGTGCACCTTGCCTCCCTCCTCCCAGAGAACTACTAGGAGTCTGCCAGAGAGTGTGGATAGGACATGTTCACGTCCCTAGAAAAACAGGTAACTCACCTGTAACATTAGTTCTAGGAGTGATATATGTTGTTCTTCCAGACGAACTCATCCATCCTCCCCTGACAGTGGTGAACAGGTATGCTTTCAGCGAGGAAGAACTGGCATCATGGGGTGGTGCTAGAGGAGATACCGCTTTGGTGGGTGAGAGGAGCTAGCTTGAAGACCTTTCGGCTCATGTTAAAGGGAAAGGACACTGCCAGAAAGTGTAGATGAACAACATGAAACTCCTAGAACTATTGTTACAGGTGAGTAACCTGTTTTTCCCACTCCGCCAACAAAATAGATGCCCTGATAATGATTATTGGCAACCCAGACTTTACTCCATTCTGCACGGACCCTGTCTTCCACAGGTGGAACAAGCTGGGACTTACCAGATACTGGCACTTCCTCTGAGATGGAACCTGTATCTCCATTAGGGGAGTTAACAAAAATGCAGTGTCTTGCCACAGGACCACTTTTGACATCTTCAGGTACAGCGCTATCAGATCTCCAAGGCTTTGGTGGCATAAGGGACAGAGACATGAGACCAGCATCCTGAATTCTCACTGTGCACTCAGTGGGAAATGAATGCCCAGGTCAGCACACCAGAAGAAACATAGTCCAGAATCTGGCAAAAAGAGTGGAAAGGGAAACCATCTCCGGGATGGAGGGAGTTCAGAATTGGAAGCGTTTCATTTTTTTTTTCATACCGCCACGAACACACACCACTTCAAAGAAGGTGGTTCCAACCTCTGCTGAAGGAAGTGTGTGTATGTGTGTTGGGGGGGGGGGGCTCTCACTTCCACATCTTTTGAGATGGCCCAAAACTATGCTCTTACTGGGTTCAGATACATGCCCAGTTGGTCACCCTGTGGGGGATAGGGCAGATATCCCAAATAGGTTTAAACACATGTTCCAGACAAATCCCAGCTGGGGCTACTCTGAGCCTTACGCATGGCAGCCCTGACAGGCAGCACTGCCTCCTGGGTGTAGTGAAGCCCACCAGCCTTGCAGGAATGGGAAAACTGGAGTACAGGAGATGAATTAAGTGGAGAGAATAACTGCAGTCTTATGGTTGACCATGGAGAAATAATGTGGTGAAGGTGGGAGACTAGAGGATTGGACCCTAACCATGAAGATGAGGTAGGTGAATGGGAGATCATCTTCAACAATCCCCTGAGGCAGGATGGGTGGAGAGAGATAGAGGCAGGATATGCGGGGGAAGTAACGACCTGGTTGGGTCTTTGGGGGGCTGACACTCCGAATTATGTATTTATCACAGCATGAACTTTCACGGCACCAACCAGTTGTTGTCTTTTCTAGTTTTGTTCTTTGTTTACCTTGCCATATTGTACTGCCACAAATCCATTTACCTAGCGTTCCTCCAGATGGACTAACATTGATACATGGACAAGCAAACAATAAACTTTAACTACCCAGAAGCGTCAACATATGAAGTGGACATTTTGCCTACATGCAGAGTTGCAGCACTTCAAAATCACCAAGTGTATTGTCTTACTGTAATATTTGATATGTGGTTGCTGTATGTATGACCTGAGTGCCTTTAATAAAGCAGAGTTTAAAAAACCAAAACCATCTTAAACATAAAAGGAAAAAAGAATGTCCTCCGAAAAAGTAACAGTCAATTACTAAAAATGAGTAATGTTTCCAGTCTTCTGTTTTTTGGTAACAGCAATTGCAGCAGCTTGTTAGTAGTAGAGTAGGTAAACTGTGAGTTGTGTACTGTAGATGTATTCATTCTTGTTGAGACAATTGAACTTTTGACCATTTAATGCTAGTAAAGTTCAAAAAGTCTTTTTTTTTTTTTTTTTTAAGTTAACTGCAAGGAAACAGTATGACTTTTTCATGCTGGTGACCTGGATTCTTAGTCTGAGCTCAAATTCCCATTGGGATTGGTAGAAGGCTGAAGCTGAGTTCATGAGAACACTCATCCTTCAGTGAGTGTGCTCCGCAGTCTCTGCGACATGCACTTACCCAGGAAAGGGGAGGTAGGGCACACAACAGCATAATCCTGGCACAGCAGCCAGTGTGCTCTGATGTGGGGTGGGTTGGCAAGATGTTGCTGAAGTGGCATTCTGCATCCCACTAGTTATAAGTGACATTTTTGCAAGAGCAGGAGGTGGTTCTGGGGCATTGTTTGGGCAGCGGAAGATCAGTGGAGGGACAGGACCTGGTTGTTTGGCAGTGTAATGGGGGATGCTCTGCGTTTTGGCACACTCGCCAGCAAGGACAGGAATGCTTCTCAGCATTGGCATTGATCGAGTTTTCAGTGGTGGGGAGGCTCTCCACCCACAAAAAACAATTTGGGTGGAATGAAGGGCAGTGGTAGAGTGTCACAGGGGCAAATGAGAAAAGCCCTTGGCATGACTGGTCTCACCTGGGCAGACCACATTAGAAGAGGGAGAGACCCAAGCAGGGCCAGGCACGCCAGTATGCCAAGCAGAGGCAAAGTAAATTTAAAAGAAAAGCATTTTTTTAAATTATTAGGAACAGGAAAAAAATAAGTAATTTTAAAAAACGCCTTTAATTCAGTTTTAAAATGGATTATAAAAGTATCAAATGGATTCCTTGAATCCAGATCAAAAATTACTACTTGGCAGACCTCTCCTTTGTCCCACATTAGAAAGTACATCCCTCATTTTAACATTCAGAGCCCTCTGTCCCATGAGAAGGAAGTGATAACTCGCACTGCACCCTTTTCAAGCAGAGAGATTTAAATTAATCTTTATTGCTTAGTGATAGACTTCATTAAACAATATGAAAGCACTCATTTCCACAGGATTCTATTCGAGCATCTGTATGAATAATATGATCAGCGCCACATTTTGACAGGGCTGGTGATAGACTTGATGGCACCCTAAGCGAACAGACCTGTGGTGCCCCCTTCACTGTCGCACTCTGCTGCCCCCCACCCACATTCACTCTTGCCCCACTCACTTCTGCTCACACCACGAAAGTCAAAACCCTCCCTTCCTCCTGCTGTCCTAGGTAGAGTATTACAGTATTTATGGTAAACTATATGTATGTATTTATTTAAAAGTGGTAACCAAGAAAAGCACACAGAGCAGAGGTTAAGACTCAGTTTGTTTGTGTGTGTCCATATAACAACTATCACTAAGTGGTGTCATATTACCACTTTTTTAACAACCATCAACAATTTTTTATATCGCTGTCACATAACCCCTCTGTAACAGAAAGAATACATATCTCAAATATTTTCCATAATGCTGTGCTGTTCAACTAACCCTGTCTAATTAATTGGTCTGGTGATAATATTGTCAAAGCTAATAACTATTGATTCTCGTGGAAACAAATGTCCATTATGTATTAAAGCGACTCTGCTTATTTACATAAATTGTTATTGTTTATCCAAGATCTGATATTAAAACCATAAAAATGTACAGTAGTCCTTTACTATAAGGAACAGAAAGAGAGCTGTGACCTGTGTTTGTTATAGCACCCTGGTCATTTCTTCGAGGGACACTTAAATTCAGTAGACTACCAGCTGTCAATACTTCAGTATGCCTCCTGCAGACTAAAAAACACCTTGAAACTACTTCTTACACAACGAACTACAGTACCTGGCTACAGTTACAACAGGTAATTACTGTACTGTATTTTTTTTTTCAGCCTCCCACTCAGCAGACACAGTTTGTGTCTTATCCGTTGTGCTGCTGCATCTGACTGCTTCTAACAAAGACTGCTGCACCAGGTGATCAGATACCACCCTCACCCCGTCACTCCCCAAAACACACTTTAGATGTTATATTTAAATATTAACATTTTTTCAGTCCCTGACTTACGTGTTCTCTGCTCTTTAAGCACTTGTGCCGTATCACTTGCATGATTCAGTTCTCCTGCCCTGTCCTGCCCACTTCCCCACCTGCAACTCATACACATTTCACTCATACACATATTTCTCCAAGCAGACCTGGCCTGACATATGTATTTAGTCAGTTTGTTCATGTCTTGTGGTTTAATTGTTTCATTTACTTACAATGCAGGTTTTGAAGCAAACAACCCGGATGTCAGAGTCAGAAACTTGGAGACTGTTTCACATTGAATTCACTGTAATTCTCTTAGCCACTTCGTCAGCCCCTTAGCCACTGTATCAGTGCTCACCTGTCTGACTTTTTTGCTGGGGGGGAAGGGGACTGTTTGAGTACATTATAGCACATACAGATGGCAGAGAAGTGTTGTTTGTATTTTAGACTGATAAAATAAGCAAATTATAATGAATTCAAAATGAAACAGTTTCCAAATCTCCGACTCTGACGGCCAGGTTGTTTGCCTCCAAACCTGCGTTGTAAGTAAAACTAAACAACTGAACCAGAAGAATCAAAAGCATGAATAAACTGACTAAATACATATGTCAGGCCAGGTCTACTTGGAGAAATGTGTGTATGAGTGAAATATGTGTGAGTTGCAGGTGGGGAAGTGGGCAGGAGAACTGAATCATGCAAGTGATATGGCACAAGTGCTTTTAGAGCAGAGCAACACATGCAAGTCAGGGGCTGAAACAATCTAAGTATCATTTAAACATAGCATTGAAACTGTGTTTTGGGGAGTGATGGGGTGGAAGGGTAGGATCTGATCACCTGGAGCAGCAGTCACCGTTAGAAGAGTAGGATGAAGCGGTGCAACTGTAATGTAATTGAACATAAAGCCAAAACTGTGTTTGATGAGCTGGAGACTGAAAATATACAGTACCTCAGTCTATCTAGGAGTAGGGAGAAGGGATAAGACACACTACATTCAGAGGGGCTCTAATGGAGGAGGTTACAGCTGGTTCTGCCACTAGCTGCCACCTACCACATTGCTGTTAATATGCCTTGTGATCAGAGATGAGAGACCATTGTCTGGAGTTTGAGCCCTCTCTCTGCCAACACTAGTCCTCCGCTTCTTCTAGTGGCCAGCTTGCCCCAGCACCCTGGCCCCATTGACTACCTACCTTCAGACCGAACTGTAATACTATTGCATGCTTTCACTGCACTGAAAAAAATTTCAGACTTTCCCACTGTGCTCAAACAGAATGCTCATCATCTACTGTCAATCGCCATGGAGCAATGCCATATTTTCTGAGTTGCAGTATGACTGACAGTCTGTCACCCAGTCAGAAATTGTAGCTCGGAAAATAAGGTGGTGTTTCAGGGCAATTGACTACAGATGATCGGCATTTTGTTTAATGATAGCAGAAAAGTTTGAATAGCTGGGCCATCCCATTAGTGGACTGTTTGAATTTCAGACTGGCGCCCTGGCTGTGCTGGCACCCCAAGCGACTGCGTGCTTGCATGTGCCTAATGCTGCTCCTGCATTTTGATGGGCAGTGCCCCCTCAGTTGGGTGGTGAAAGGTTGAGTGCTATGTTATGTAATATTTTCTGCATTTCTTACATTTGTAAGAACATAAAAAGTATACAGTGGTTTGTTCAACCCAGAAAGGAACCTGAAATTGAAATAAAATAAAACTTGAGCAGTTCTGTAAAATAACATATTCTTACCACAAACTGGAAGTTAAAAATAACTCCTCTGATAGCATTTGTGTGCGCACATACTGTGCGTGCTTTTCTAAACAAAACTGAATTTCTTATCTGATGCCTGTTGATTTATATTTATTAAAACAAACTTACAAATAGAGCTGTGTAAACCCCATGAAGTTTGAAATAATGAACATTGCTTATCAAACCAGAAAAAGTTGAAATTGAGTAACTTTGACTCAGCTGGTTGTACCCTCACCTCCAAGGCTATGGCTTCAAGTTCTGCTTTGGCTCCTACCCAGCACTGACACTACATTGATGTGCTAAGGAATACCGGAGTCAGAGGGGGCCGTTCTTTGAATAATATGTTAAATCGAGGCACCTTCTGCTTGTTTATAGTGTTTTTCTGGTAGACGCTAATGAATGCATTGCACTTTTACAAATTAACTTGGTATACCTGTGGTTTCTGTGCAAACATTCCTTCATTCAAACAAATTCTAATTCAGCCGTCCATTTGACCTTGTGTGGAGTGATTTGAGTGCCTTGAGACTGGTGCAGTTGTTTACTGTCAACTGCGTTACCTGCGCCTATCTCATTATTTTATAATGTTTTTGAAGTTGTTGTATGAAAGGCTCAATACAGAACAATACCCCAGTCTGTTCCAAAAGTTTGGAGCAGTTGAATTTGGATTGACAGTGTTTGTAGTACAAATTTGTAAAGATTTTCTAAAACGTTTTGGTGTAAGCTGGTTTGAGTTGTTTAGACCTGCTTAATTTTTATTTTTTTTCCAACCTCTGGTTTAGTCTTTGTTTGGAAAAAAAAAAAAAAAATTAAACCTGGAGAGCTGCTTGGATGCAGTGACCCAGGTTCACACTTCAAGCCTGGAATGCTATGGCTGGCTGAGGCAGTCTCTTATTGGGCGCTCTCTGTCTTCAGAGAGGTTGGCTTGTTGTCCCAGTGCTTTGTTCGCTTTTGGTGGCCAAGGAGGCAGAGCAGCCATGGAACCTAGAGACAGGAGGAGGAAGAGAAGGAGATGGTGAATAGCACTGTGTTGTCACACCATCTGTGTGGGAGGAGTAGG